>CM077080.1:50632963-51832963 GCA_039513925.1 Platanthera zijinensis | reverse complement strand
TTTGACCCAAAAAGAAAAAAATCATGCGTTTTCATTTTGGGGCAAAACGAAAACTTATGTTCGTTTGGAGAATGTTTTTTGTGTCCGTTTTAGACCAAAACAAAAACTAATATTCGTTTGCAATATTCACGCGTGACAACCACTAACACTCTTTTAACAGTCAGCAATTACACGGGAGAATCATAATTAAATGTCCATCCTCGACATTTCTCAAATGTGCAGCAAAATACCGAAGAGCAGCATTGATCTCAAATAAAAATTCAAAACTCACAGGAGCAACGATCTTAAATAAACATTCATTTCTCACAGGAACAGCAACGATCTCAAATAAACATTCATTTCTCACAAGAGGCAAGCAGAAATCTAAGTCCTAGGGCAGCGCTCCATCGTGGCTGATCGTGAGTAGACATGGCGGCCATGACGGGAGCTTTCTCCTGGAGCAACAACGATCTCTAATAAACATTCATTTCTACTGTTTATCTTCTCTAAAACTCTCACAGATACCGGCCATGGCGGCGCTCCATCGTGGCTGATTGTGAGCAGACATCGTGCAATAGCTTTCTCCTGGAGCAACGCCGAAGTTGGAGAGGTGCGGGAAGAAACCGAATAGGCGGAAACTAGGACCTAGGGCGCCGACGAAGAAGCGAAACTGGGAGGAAGTTCTCGGTGGAACCCGCCGGGGAAGAAGAGAAGCGACCGTCTATTCTCAAAACCACGGAAAACGGAGCTCGCCAGGTCTGTTTTGGGATGGGAAAACTTAGAAGAAATGAAAACATAGCGTTTTAAACTCAAAATCAAAACCGTGCAAAACATAGCCAAACGAACACTTACATTTGGACCGTAAAACTCAAAACAAAAATCGACTTTGAAAATGATGCAAACGAACGGAGCATAAGTTGTTGGCATGGGTTCCTATGGATCAGATTTTTAAACCTTCTCTCTTTTTTGTAACGGACAAAAGAATAGAGGAGCAAATACAATGCTCATAAAAACTCAAAGAGTATGGTACTAAGATCCTCTACATTTGAGTCCAAATGAGTAATATCTATTTCACCGTTCAAATTATTTTTTTGTGGTTAATCCGGCGAGTTCACTAACCTCATCTTTTAATATTTTTTCTTTATTAAAAAAAATCATACACATTTAAATAAAATGGGAATCAATTATCACCATTAAATGAACCTCCATTTGAAGTCTCAAATAGAGAGAATCCAGATCCCAAAGCATCAACTAAAAAACAATGAAAACATAATTTCAGGAATAATAATTGGAAACAAGAGACATCTAAACACCCGCTCTAGAGCTAAAAAGCTCTCCCAAACAGGGGAAATTTTTGGAACCGGAGCCCGTTTCCAAATCTCTGTCCGGGTTGCATATTACTTTGCCGCGTGAAAGAATGAAAGGTGGGGATTAAAGGTATATTTTGATCTCCTATGAGAGATCATATTTGATCTCCTAGGAGATCATTTTTGATCTCTCATATTTGATATCCTGGGAGATAAGAAAAATAGGTATGTTTGATCTCCTAGGAGATCACCCGGAGTCCGGACTGAATAATTACGCCCCAAACAGAGCCTTTAGACAAGCGAACATAGAACTATGTGTTGAGATGAATCCAAGGTGGCAAGATACCATATCTTTTGGTGGGAATACCCAACCCTATTAAACTTTGGTTGGTTTACACATTACTCTTTAAGCTCTAAACTTGATCACCTGAATTGAATCTTATCAACTCACCATAAGAGAACCAAAGGATTAACAAGAATATTATTTTCATCAATTGATTAAGAAATAAGAGATTTTCCAATTGATTAAGAACTCGATTTTCATCGACCTTGATTGAGACGAAAATAGTATTGAGACGAAAATAGTATGGTTCCGCTCAAATTCTCACTGAGAATCTAACCCAACCAGCGAAACTCATACAACCTTTTGCACTGAATATATCTCCATCCCCCCTCCATCTCAACCAATGTGTGGTTCAAATATATTATCAAGGCAGGCTAGTCCCAACAACCCCACTCTCAGGCTGTGTTTGGCGCGACTTATCGTAACTTATTTGCTCCGGTGAGGTTGGGCAAAAACGTCATTGTCATAGAACGCATGTTTGGTATGACAAATGTTACAAAAACTAAACTAGTTTGAGACATAAAATTTTGATATAACAATGACATTTTTGACCAATCTCATCGGAATAAATAAGTGCGATAAGCCGCTCCAAACCCACTCTCGGTCGCATCATTAAAAAGATTCATGTGTTTGATGCTAAAAACTCTACGCATGAGAGGACGTGTTGAGATTATAAACCCACATTAATAAGAACTCATGTAGCTTTTTGCACACAATACAAATTCTAGGTCCCTCAATCCATAACCAATTGCTTTTCAATTGGATGAATAAAGTTGCCCAAAAGAAGATCAAATTTACTTAAAACATTTCCATTTCTTTCGCACCAAAAAGAGCTTAAACATCATGGAAAAACCCGCAGTGCTAAAAAAACATAATTTCAATGTTTCGAGAGGATCATCGATGATTCTTTACTGACACGAGAAAGAATGGTCGACAAAAAATGAGCTCTCACCTCTCAATCAGCCCCTAGTTGTGCATATACGCTTCCATTCTGTCATGACACAGATTCATGCATTGATTGCTCAGGTTCTGATATCAAGTTATGCAGCCTCACAAAGTCCTCCAGACCGAGCTCTTGAGGTCTGGCCTGCAGACAAACTCATCACGGAAACAAACACTGCGGCATAAAATATAGCGAAATAACACAATGTTCATGCACTTACTGTTGCCTGAAGGCCGATGGTCGTAAGAGCATGTTCGATCTCCGAGGCTGCGCAGATGTGCTGGAGCGACTTTCGGAGCATTTTGCGCTTTTCATTGAAGGCCGAATTTACCTATAACCGAGGGCAAAATCGAAAATTATATAAAGATGCCGTATATAGCTCCATGTAGTACACAACTGAAGAATCCTGGGTCCCTCAATCCACAGCCAATTGACTTTGAATATGATTAGTAACAGCCCAGGCATGCACCAAAATTTATTAGAATGCTAAGAGTTATATATAAACCAGACTAACATAAGCATAAAAACATATTTTAGGGCAATGCTGTTTATTGATCTTGAGAAAGCTTATGATAGAGTTCCAAGAGAGATCTTATGGAGAGTCTTAGAAAAAAAAGGTGTAAATGTATCATATATTGACATAATCAAAGATATGTATACAAATTCAGTGACAAGGGTGAGGACATCTGGAAAATTAACAGAGAAATTCCCTATCATTATTGGCTTACATCAAGGTTCAGCTTTAAACCCTTATCTCTACCATTATCTTAGATGAGCTCATTGGACATATCCAACAAGCAATACCTTGGTGTTTATTGTTTGCGGATGATATCATTTGGTTGATGAGACGCGCAAGGGTGTAAACGCAAACCTTTAAAAAGAAGGGTTTTAGGTTGAGCAGAGAAATGACGGAGTATATGAAGCTTAAATTTAGCAATACAAGGACGGATGACTTCGTTATTAAGTTCGGTGATCAAGATATTTCTCGTAGTAAGTGTTTTAAATATCATGGATCGATAGTTCAAAAAGATGGAGGTATTGATAAAGATATGATACATAGAATCCAAACGGATTGGTTGAAGTGGAGAGGCATGTTAGGGATCTTATGTGATCGTAAAGTACCATTAAAACTAAAGGGCAAGTTTTAACGTACTGCAATTAGACCAGCGATGCTCTATGATTCTGAGTGTTGGGCAGTGAATTGTGTACATGAGCAAAAAAGGGGAGTTACGTAGATGAGAATGCTTAGGTGGATGTGTGGACACACGAGACTGGATAAAATTAGGAATGAATGCATCGGGGATAAGACATGAGTAGCCCCAATTGCAGAGAAGATGCGAGAAGCTCGACTAATATGGTTTGGACACGTACAAAGGTGACCATTAGAAGCACTTGTTAGGCGTTGTGAGAGTCTAGTCACTAGGCATGTTAAACGAGGGAGGGGTAGACCAATAAAGACTTGGAATGAAACTATAAAGAAAGACATGTTGTACTTAGGCAGTAGTGAGAGTATGACTAAAGATAGGGAACAATGGCGAAAAAGGATCCATATAGCCGACCCCACTATAGTGGGATAAAAGCTTGAGTCTTGTTGTTGTTATGTATAGATCTGATGGAGTTCCCCCTAAAGATTCCCAAGCCAAAATGGGAGGACTTCGAATGAAACACTCAAGCAATACAAGCCGACATAGCAAGCCGCATGCGCGAGCCGCGCTCGCTCGAAGGGTCCAAAGTCACCCCGAAATGGGGGATGAAACCAAGCACACAAGGGCGCCGTGCACGGTACGCACACAGGCACACACACCTATGGCCAGCGGGCGTGACCAACGCTCGCACGGCTAGCCTGGGCCGCCTGGGGGGCATGTTCGTCATTTCGAGAAAATTGGTGATCCGAGTGACCGGAACGGAGCGACGTTATTCACCAACTCAGTATTCAGTTGGGCGTAATTACTAATGCAACCCTGCAATAATGCTAGAAAAAGGCCCTCAGGCCTTTCATTTGAGGATCAACAACTTAAGAGACTAGAAAGAGCTCTGAGGTTTTCTGACGAGAACGTGAGACTTAGATCGCTGATTCGCTCGGAATTCACTCTGCTCCCTTCCTAGTTCGCTAACGCTCAGTGCTCTCGCGCACGCAGCATCAGCCGCAGGAAAGCACTCAGTGGAGTGCACTCGTGGAAACTCCGGCGGACGCTCTCTTCAAGGTTTTGTGCACTTAACTACTATTCAAGTTTCTATACTTAAAGCTTGTAATGGAGTGACGATCTGTTACCCTCCGAGGAGTACAAACACTTGTAAACAAATGGAAAATAATGGATTTTGGCCTGGTACAGATCCGACCACATGGCTTTTCACCATTTTCGGATTTTTCAAGTTAAAAATGCCTCTTGTCAATGCTGCTTGGTTTTCATTTGACTATTTACACGTCCGGACCGACTTGGAGCTAAGGCGGTTCGATTCTACGAACCGGAGGAAAACTCAGGAACCCGCAACAGTTTGGCGTTGCTTGTGGGAAGATGCTCCCAACTCTATAACAACTCTCTGGAAACAATGCTTGAATGAAACAAGCGCCCCCGACCAACTGCAATGGTAAGGAGAAGTGCGCTGTCACGGTCATGTAGCCCAAGACACAACTGTGATCATGAATGCATGTGTTGGTGGCATAATAGGTTGCATGTTGATGCAACGAGACTTCGAGAAGGTCAAGGACTTGAGTGAGGGAACCTCTGGATTAAGCATGGATTCATACTCAAGTTGTTCATGCATAAGCGGAGTATGCTCAAGCAAATACATGACATCCTTTGGTGCAAGAGGATACGGAAGTATCCGGGACAGTGAAGAGAAGTACTGAAGATGGATCATCATCTTTGGGGTTAATCATCAAGAAGATTCTCGAGAAATTTGGAGTCATGTACATAGGAAGAGTCGGGAATCTTCTAGAGAATTCATGTATCATGTACATACTAGAGGAGTATGAAATAATCTAAAATAGTTGGAGTCTATATCCTTCCATGCTTTGGAGGGAAAACCCTTTGGGGCCTATAAAAGGGAAAGCCCCCTCATTTGTAATCATCGAAGTCAGCATGCAAGAGAAACAATAGAGTTCTTTGAGATCTTTCACTTGTGAGCATTTTCTTGAGTTGTTTCCACTCTCTTTTATTCATCACCACCTAGTTTTTGCAGAGAGAGACTGACTTAGCTTGGCTATGTGGAGTGGCAAGGAGGAGCTAAGTCCACACGGGAGCTTGTAAGGAGACAAGTCCGTGATAGTTGATTTGGCATTGGTGGATCGGGACAAGTGCATGGCAGCGGTGGAGCGGGATCACCTACATGTTCACAGAGAACTAGATCTTGTCAAGCAAGTGATGTCGGCTTGCAGAGAGCTAGATCTAGGGCCAAAAATCCAAGCTTGTCTTAGATGGAAATTCGGAGCTTACACAAAGGTGTGATCAGCTTGAGGATGACTATGAGCAGCGGATCTCCAAATTGGAGGAAGAATTGGCTGTGCAGGAAGGTCATCTCTAATGGCGAAAATGATAGGGTTGTGGCAAATCCAAGGATCGATGTGCCTAAGACAAAACCCTTCACCGAAAAGAGGGATGCAAAGGAAGTTGAACACTTCTTTTATCAAATGGAGGTCTACTTTGAAAGATGTAACCTCACAGAGGAGACGCTTAAGGTAAAAACTGCAAGCTAATATCTTTCAGATGTTGCATCTCTATGGTGGCAAACGAAGCTTGCAGACATTATGAAGGGAGCATGCAACCTGGATACATGGGAAGAAATCAAGATTGAACTCAAGAGACACTTTCTACCCGGTGAACGTTGCAAATGAGGCTAGGAAGAAGTTGAAGGAGCTAAAACAAAAAGGTTCAATCACTGAGTATGTGAAGGAGTTTCAAACCTTGATGTTGATGGTTCTAGGTATGTTCGAAGATGATCAACTCTTCAACTTAAAAGATGGTCTTCAAAATTGGGTGAAGCAGGATGTACATCGGCGGGATGAAAAGATACTTGATGAAGCAATTGTTGCTGCTGAAGCAATGATCGAGTTTCAAAGACCATCATTGGATGCTTCAAAAAAAAAGGGGTACAAGGACGACCACACCAAAAATGGGGTAGAAGAGCAGGGAACGAGGAAACCCCATATAGGAGATCGTACATCCACGAATCGTGGAAGGGAGATGAATGGCACAAACATGGGTTCAACGCCAAAAGGTGGATGCTACATTTGCACCGCACATTGTGAATAAGTGTCCAAAGCTTGGTTCACTTTCAACATTGCAAGAGAAGGATTTTGCAGAGTGCAAGAATGGTGAAAGTACAAATCAAATATGCTCTTTGCAACTTCTAAATACCTTGAATGTAAAACCAGCAGAGAAGACGGCTAGTAAAGGACACATGTACGACGAGGCCCTGATCAACAACAAGTCTATCAAAGCCTTGGTAGACACAAATGCAACACATAAATTTATAATCGAGGAGGAAGCACGAAGGTTTTGCCCCCGGGTGACGAAGAGTGATGGATGGCTCAAGACCGTGAACGGGAAGGCGAGACCGCTATCAAGAGTGGCTTGTGGCATGGAGCTTCGTTGGGAACATGGAGAAGACATGCGAACTTCTCGGCCATGACGATGGATGATCACAAGGTTGTGTTGGGGATGAACTTCTTTGATGTGGTAAATGCATTCATCATGCTAACTTGTCGCTTGGTATGCATCATGGAAAAAAGAGCAACTTGAATGGCTCCCTGGTAGAGGGGCCGCCAAGAAGCATTGTGACAAAGCAGCTATCGACTATGCAGATAGCCAAGGGAGGAGAATTGACACTCTTAGCCACCTCAAAGGAGGAAACGATGGCCATGTCAACACGTCGGTGCTTCAGATGCAAAGGGAGTCATAGATCACTTGATTGCCCAATGCGGATTCCCCGTAAGCGAGCATGCATCTTTTGCAAAGGAGGCCGTGATTTGGAAAGTTGTCCAATCAGGCATGGATTTAGGACTCTCCCAAAAGAATCCTACATCAAGCCTAAGCAAATTGTGGAATCGAGATGCCAAGAGGGAAACACTTCCACGGAGGAAGAAGTGGTGTAATGCGATGTGGAGCAGGATGTGGACAAAGACCCTACATGCCAAGAGGGCGAAGCTCACAAGGAGGAATGGATCATGAGGATCAAGGAACATCCAGTTGAGGAAGCGGAGTCCAAATGCCGTGGGGGTGAGGCTGACATAGAAGATCCAGTTGAGGAGTTCAAAGGTGAGCAATCTGGGGAAGAGAGGTCCAAGGTCCGCGGAGGAAATGCTCACACAAGGTCACCAAGTACAAGGATCAATATGGAACATGAAGGAAACATGGATTCCGATATCCATGGGATCAAAACTCACATTGAGGATTGGCTTGAGAAGAAGCCAGAGGAGGACACAGAGTTCACACCGTGTGAATTTGTGATCTTTAAAGATGTGGGGAAGTCATTACTCGACGTTAAGTCAGTGACACTACTTGATGGAGTTAAATATCACCAAGCAGCGATGGATAGTTGGAGGCAAGATCTTCTTACAAAGGAGCAACCGTTCGAATAATGTTGCTGCCTGGCATATGATTGTGACGAGGGTGTCCAAGGATTGGGTGTGGGAGAATGTCACGGTCTTGTAGCTCAAGACACAATTGTGACCATGAATGCATGGGTTGGTGGTATAATAGGTTGCATGTTGATGAGACAAGACGTCGAGGAGGTCAAGGACTTGGGTGTGGGAGCCTATGGAATAAGCATGACTTCATACTCAAGTTGTTCATGCATAAGCATATGCCCAAGCAAAGACATGACATCCTTTACTGCAAGAGAATGCAGAAGTCTCTGGAACAGTGGAGAGAAGTACTGAAGATGGATCATCATCTTTGGGATTAATCATCAAGAGGATTCTAGAGAAATCTGGAGTCATGTACATAGAAAGTGTCGGGAATCTTCTAGAGAATTCTTATATCTTGTACATACTAGAGGAGTATGGAATAATCTAAAATAGTTGGGGTCTAGATCCTTCCATGCTTTGGAGGGAAAGCCCTTTGGGGCCTATAAAAAGGGAAGACCCCCTCATTTGTAATCATTGAAGTTAGCATCCAAGTTTTGGAGAAGAAATATAGTTCTTCGAGATCTTTCACTTGTGAGCATTTTCTTGAGTTGTTTCCACTCTATTTTCTTCACCACCACCTAGTTTTTGCAGGGAAAGACTAACTTAGCTTGACTACGTGGAATGGCAAGGAGGAGCTAAGGCCGCACAGGAGCTTGTAAGGAGATAAGTCCATGACAACGCGCACAGTTAATGACACGGTTCCGCAAGAACGCGCCAATCTAGCCCCTGCCAACTCACCTACAAGCAACGGTCCACTTCTGAGAGGAGTTGCTACCGAGCCTGCAACTACCGTGGAAGAGCGCGTTCGACTGATGGAGGAGCGTCGGGTAGAAGTGCTCACCCTTCTGTGAGATCTAGGAATCTCTAATCCTCCCCACCCAGCCATCGTGCATGGAGTGCAACTGGCGATCGCTCAAGGAGCGCGTCCTACCACGAGTCGCTGCTCACCTCAGGGACCACCCCTCTGAGGAGTTGTCTGAAGCAGCAAGCTCTGCACGCACCGCGCGATGGGCGGAGCCGCCAGGAAATGCTCAACTCAACCATCGCACAATAGAGGCTGACATCGGGCAGGACAACCGAAGAATCACTTGCAGGGAAGTGAGAGATATGATCGAGGAGTACGCCCAGGGTAGGCGGCACCCCACGACCTTGCGACGTTCGTTCCACCATGGGTCCCAGCTCGCTCCTCAGGTTTTGGCGCACCCCGTATCACACGGATTCAAGATGCCCCACTTCGAGGCCTTCGACGAGATGAATGATCCCCTGAAGCACGTCAACCACTTTGAGACGATCATGCTCCTCCTCAACGTGTCAGATCAACTGTTGTTTCACTCCCTGAGGGAGGGAGAGTTTAATAACTTTGTAGAGCTCACATGTCTCTTCGTCGATCAATTCATAGTGAATCGACAGATTGCCAGAGAGCCTTCTCACCTCTCCGACATCTGCTAGAGCGAAGGGGAAACACTTACGAAGTTCTTCTGTCGCTTCATCACTGAGGCGCGAAAAATCCCGGCTGTCGATCCCGAACTCCTCCGCGGTGTCTTCCTCGGAGGGCTTCACCCAAGTGTATTCTACTCTGCGCTGATACGGGAAACAGTGTCGAGCTACGTAGATTTGGTCCACGAGGTAGAGGAGCAAATCGCGGCAGATGAGGTCATCGAGGCACACAGCCATCAGTTCGAGGGAACCTCCAAGCGAAAGAGGGAGTCAGAGTCCTCTCCACCAGCACCCAGGAGGAATGACGACCGCCACAACAACCCTCGCAGGGACCAGGGCTCTCGTCGGCACCAGGACTTCACCCCTCTGAACACCGCACAGACGCAGCTGCTCATGGCCATCCAGGACTCTGGTATGCTCTGTTGACCAAAGTCGCTCTCCCGAACTGGGGAGAACAAACGCAGTACTGCGAGTTTCACCGCGGGAATGAGCACATCACGAAGGACTGCACCCTAAATGCCTCATTCGCCAAGAATTACTGAACCGGCCTCCGCCGCACCAACCGGGACAAGACCAACCCCCTGCGCGCCAGGATGCACAACGGGCATGCAAATAGTCGGGGAGTTCGAAACCATCGCCAACTTGCACATCCCCGTCGCCCAAGTCCTCTCCATCACTCGGCAGGAAAGGGACCTAGAAGACCTGAAGACACTACCAGACACAGTCATCAACTTCAGGGATGAGGACCTGGAGGGAGTGCGCATGCCACACCAGGATCCCCTCGTCATCGGCGCAGGAATCAGCAATCCCCACATTAGGATCATGAGAATATTGATCAACAACAGGAGCTCGGTGGACATTCTATTCGCGTCCACGCTATGCAACACGAAGATCTCCCGGGAACGCCCTGAGCTGGCAATGGGACCGTTAAACGGGTTTGACAACATCCCAGTTCGGGTGCGACGGTCAATTGCACTTTCCATAACCATAGGAGAGTTCCCGAGGCAGGTCACCCGAGAAGTTCAGTTCGTCGTGGTCGTCTCCAGCTCGGCATACAACACGATCTTTGATCGGCCACTCTAGACGCTCTTCGAGGCAATCCTCCCTATTCTGCACCTGACCATGAAATTCGTCACTCCTGGAGGGATAGGAAATCCTGGAGGTAGCGCGATTATGTTTTCTGCAGCTGTCACACCCTGGCCAAGACTCGGACTACAAAGATACACGCAGAGCTTGAGTAAAACTCGGGGGGGGGGGGGGGGGGGGTGGAACGCCCCCCACATTATGTACTACTTTTCCCCATCTTCTCGCTCAAGAATAAGTCGAGAGGAGAAACACGCGAGCACATGTATCTTCTCTTTCAACAACACCACAACTATTTTTGGCTCCTTACAATGCAATCAGATCTCTGGAAAAAGAACGGACCCCGTTCCCTTCTATTGTCAAGGTGAGATGGACGAAAGCTCTTTTGCACCTCCTGAGAGAACGGACCTCGCGTTCTTTTACTGTCAAGGCGAGATGGACGAAAGTCCTTCTGCACCTACTGAGAGAACGGACCTCGCGTTCTTCTACCGTCAAGGCGAAATGGACGAAAGTTCTTCTGCATCTCCTGAGAAAACGAAGCCCGTGTCCTTTTACTGCAAAGACAAGATAGACAAAGGTCCTTATGCACCTCCTCTATTGGAACGGACCCCGTGTTCTCTAAGACGCGAACTGACAAATGTCCATCACCACCTCCAACTAGACGGACCCCAAGTCCTCTTGAAAACCGAACGAACAAAGGTCCTTCGCCGCCTCCAACTGGACAAACCCCAAATTCTCTTAAGACACGAACGGACAAAGGTCTTTCGCCACCTCCAACGGGACGGACCTCGAGTCTTGCTGAGGCACTTATGAACCAAGGTCTTTCGCCATCTCCAACCAGACAGACCCTGAATCCTCCTGAGCCACGAACGGACAAAGATCATTTGCCACCTCTAACCGGAAGGACCCTGAGTCCTCCTGAGGCACAAACGGACCAAGGTCCTTCACCACGTCCAACTGTACGGACCCCGAGTCCTCTTGAGGCATGAACGAACAAAGATCATTTGCCACCTCCAACCGGACGGACCCCGAGTCCTCTTGAGGCACGAACGGGCAAAGGTCATTCGCCACGTCCAACCGAATGGACCCCGAGTCCTCCTGGACACAAACGGACAAAGGTCCTTCGCTATCTCCAACCGAACGGACCCCGAGTCCTCCTGAGGCATGAACGGACAAAGATCTTTCGTCACTTTCAACAGAACGGATCCTGAGTCCTTCAAAGGCACGAACAGACAAAGTTCCTTCACCAACTCCAATGGAACGGACCCCGAGTCCTACTCAGGAAGGAGCGAACAAAGATCCTTCTGCACATCAAGAAAAGACGGACCCCGAGTCCTTCTACCAAAGCAAAATGGACAAAGAACATTCTGCACCGCAAGGAGAGAGTAATCCCCAAGCCCTCATAGGGAGTTCAGCCAAGACGGATCACGAGTCCTCTTGCACCACTTGGCCAAAAACAGGTTTCGAGTCCTCGAGCACAACCCGAACAAAGGAGGCAAACGATCCTCCACGCTACATCTAAGCGCCAGCCCCCGACGCTAGCACCTAACAAAGGTCGCAAACACAGGGCACGACATCAAACTCACACGTTTGAGCGAAATGAGCGATACAAAATGCGTGCACAACACATACAATTATATCATCCCCCGACAACAATGTCAGCATCATTTGAGGCATCACCCACTTAAAGGATGAAGCACCCCAGTATCCTTCGCACTGCACGGAAGCCCTGGCCAAACCCAAGGCAAGGCGCAGAATCACACTCGTCCTCCTGTAGCGGATCCACCTTCGTGACCATCATCTCCGATCGAACCTCCTCAGCGATCCGAGATCGCTCCACTCTAAAAGCTTATGACTCCTTGTGTTCAACGATCACGAAAGTCCGCGCCGATTTTATTCCCTGAGGCACGACAACCATCGACGCTTACCTCCTCCGGACGCGCCAGATCAGCCTCCACCTTATATGGCTTTATCACAACTTTTGATAAGAACGGACAACGAGTCCTTCTATGCTTCCATACAAAAGAACGAACATTAAGTTCTTCCGCGTCTTCAAGTAGGAACGGACCCGCAAGTCCTTCCGGGCCACCAAGACAGGGGGGCAGAATGCCCCTCCACGTTGCATTCATGCGTTTGCCCCCCGACATTATAGCCCAGCGGCAACTGCATAAGCTAACGCACACTATCATACTCGCGCATTCAAACAAAGGAGAACGTGGAAAGCAAAACACTTGCAAACCAACACAATGCACAAAGCTCAAAGTGGGAATATGCCTTTGCAAAGCACCGCAAGGGCCACATGGCAAACAAGAGCGATTCACCAACAAATAACTGCAAAATTTAGCATATAAACGCCCACTGCGGAATCTTCAACTCACAAGATGGGCGCGAGTGGCGTCAAGTGATCAACATATGCCTCCAAGACAAACGAAAAGGACACTCCTAGCCGTAAACGAGAAGTAAAGTGTGACGCGCACACAAAGTGCATGACCCCCAAAACGAGATGATCAGGGTTAGAAATTTCCAGGCTCGTCGCTTCGCAGATCATTACCCGAGAAAATTTGGGGGCATTTGATGGGTTCCACCTAAAGATTCTCAAGCCAAACCGCGAGGACTTCGACCGAAACACTCAAGCAATACAACCCGACCGAGCGAGTCACGCACGGGAGCCACGCCTGCTCGAATGGTCTAAAGTCACCCCAAAAGGGGAGACAAAACCAAGGACACAAGGGAACCATGCAAGGCCCGCGCGCACGGCTAGACAATGCCCTCGGACAGCCTGCGTGCGCGTGGCCAGCCTTCCCGTGCGCGCGCACGACCAGCCTGCGCGAACGCGCACCACACGGGCGTGCGCACCCCCTGCGCACGCGTGCACCCCCATCGCGCGTGCATTACACGAACGAATGCGTGTGTGTGCCCCATGCGAGCGCACGTGTGCGTGCACCCACACCGATGGCCGCCGTCGCCTCCGATTGCTGGGCAACCTGTCTGGACAGCCCAAGAGGTATCTTTGTCATTTTGGGAAAATTGGTATCCGGGTGACTGAAACAGAGCAACGTCATTCACCAACTCAGGATTCAGCCGGGCATAATTACCAACGCACCCCTTCAAGGAAGCTATAAAAAGCCCACAAGCCTTTATTTGAAGACAAGCAACTTAAGAGGCTAGAGAGAGCTCTGAGGTTTTTCGGCGAGGGCGTTGAACTTAAATCGCTCATTTGCTCGGAATTCGTTGTGCTCCTTTTCTAGTTCGCTCATGCGCAGTGCTCTCACGCACGCAGCTGCGGGTGCAGGAAAGCACACAGAGGAGCGCGCTCATGGAAACTCCCGCGGACGCTCTCATCAAGGCCTCATGGACTTAACTTTTCCTGTTTCTATACTTAAATCTTATAATAGAGAGGTAGCTTGTCACCCTCCGACGAGTTCAAACAATTGTAAATAAAGGGAAAATATTGGATTTTGGCCCGACACGGATCCGACCACGTGATTTTTCACAATTTTCGAGTTTTCCACGTTAAAAACGCTTCTTGTCATTGCTGCTTGGTTTTCATTTGATTGTTTGCGCGCCCGGTCCGAGTTGGAGCTAAGCCGGCTTGATTCTCCGGAATGGAGGAAAACCGGGCAACCCACAACAAGATCTCAATACATGAAAACATATGGTGTATGTTAGCGCCAACAATCTTATTAAAGTTATTGTTATGTACAAATATGAATTAGTGAATGAGTGGAATTAGACGTAGAACCCAATAATAAACCAAGTAATAAATCCTTAGACTAGTGAATTTATGCACATGACGAAACAGACCATTACATGATTTGATCATTACAGAGTATGGGAGGTGTTTTTCTCTCGTGATTAATAGACGCACACTGTCATACTTATACGACACCGTAGACCATATGAGCCTCAAACAAGAATGACCCGTTCTTCTGTGCATGAAAATAGTTCGATGTGAGTCCATGTTTTACACTAAAGACAAATGACAGAATGTGCCTGATAAGTTACGCAACTTAAAATCAATAAGACATGAACAAGAACGCTCTCAGTCATAGATTGAAATTCAGAACTCAGAATTTCAAGACCTTAAATAAATTAAAGTTAAGAGTAGAACATAAAAAACATGAATTAGATGCAGAAAGTGTAATTTACATTATGTTTTATTTTTATGAAAATACATGTATAGTATTATGTTTAGAAAACATGTTCCATAGCTTCAGATATTGCATATTTATATCTTCATGTATGCTTTTAATTATGTTGTTTCAATGTCACCGGAGGAAGAATCTTTCTTACCCACCAGTGGGTAGATCTCATCTTCAAACTTTTATTTACAGGAAACACAGGTCAAGAGATTCGGTTAGAATGAGCTTTCAATGGTTTTTATGTCGTTTTACTTTGTCTTTTCTTTTAGATTATATATGTTTGAGATTAACACTTAAGTAATTATGAACTCAGTTGTATCAGCCATTGTTTTAAATTCAAGTTTTTAGGTTTGGATTCATTAACTATTCTAGTTGGCTCCGTGATTCCGTTTTTGAGGTATTTCTTTAACTCTAACTACAGTCTTTTAATTCTATTGTATGTTTTGGTTATTTTTATTGTCCTTTTGTTACTATAGCATTTTTTTTATTGTTTCTTAGTTTGATTCGCATCACGAGTGCGGCTAGATTTTTTAAATGTTGTTGTGACGCTACATGTATATGTGTATATGCATATGTATGCATATATCAATATATGTATATATATTTTATGTATGTACACACACACACACACACATATATATATATATATATATATATATATATATATATATATATATATATATATACACATATTTTTGTACACATATACGCACATACATACATATTTACAAACATGTGCATATATACACCAACCGCCTCCTTATGTTGTCGAATTGTACTCCATGTTTTCAGAAGGCCTTACCCTCCCTCATGATGCCCCCGCTGCGCCTGGAATAAACACCATTTGACTTAGTTCTATAGTTATTCGTCAAAGAAAGTGTAATGATTCTTAAGGTTATTGTACTTTCTTGACCTTTTCTCTTTCTCTGGATGATTATGTGTCCTAATTAGTTCATTGGCAATACAATCAAAATAATTATATACAATTTTTTTTCTTTATGTTATCTTAAACCATGAGCAGTGTGTTGTTATTTACACATTATAAGCAGAGATAGACCTTAAATCAGTTAACAGAGGAACATAGATCTAACACAACTTATTACTAAACCATATTCTTCCCTTTAAGAAATAATGACTGCAATCTGAAATTTGATCGGTCAGTCTAAGAATATTGGTAAACTGATGGGGATGTGTCCTAACCCTAGGCGAACTCCAAATTTCTCTATATTGCTGGTGATGTAATGTTCAGTTTTATTTTTGTTGAATCAAATACTAGTGCATGTGAAGGAAGTTGAAATATATTAAGTCACAAAATATTAGCTTTAATATTCATATTCAATGCAATAACATTTCTGTAATTTCTAGTTCTCCTAATCCATGTATATGTATGGGAAAGAGTTATGTGAAAATTGAATGAATTTTACATTTCCACTTGGTATCAGAACTAGGGCTCTGCCCGATCACTCTCGCCCACTTCCGCTCTGCTATCGCACAACCAATCATTGCCCTGCATCTTCCCGCCACAACGAAGTCCACGAGCTTGGTTCTTGCGACAACGTCCAGCTAGCAAAATCCCTCATTTACGCTTTGGTATCACTGATCTCTCCTCACATTACCGATTTTAGGTTGTCTCCTTTTGTTTTCTCAACATTGACGGCCGCCGGAACCATCTCAAGACATCCTCAACATACTTCTATATCCGGTAAATGAAGATTTAGTGCAATAAGAGATGATGTGTTGAATGCTTAACCTTATTGATCTTCTTGTTCCTGTCTGGGATGAGTTTCTATGGGGTACTCTTTAATTTTGTTTTCCATTATTCGGGTGCTACAAATGATGACCCTTTGAGGACTCATGAACACTCTAGTCAGTTGAAGAACATTACCGTGCCACTGGATGAGGCCAACCATCTCGAACAGTCTCATATTGCTCAACATGCTATTCGTAGCCATCAGTTATATGGTTGCCTTAATGTGGTTGAACTACCCAAGACTGATGCCTCTTGGAAGAAGTGGGATTTTGATAATTCCCTTACTATTTTGTGGCTTCATCACACTATGTCATCGAACATTTTTCGGCACTATATGCTTATGGATTCTACCTATGAGATCTACACATGTGCTCGTGAGACATACACGCAGATTGTCGGCTCTACCCAGGTGTATGAACTCAACTCATAAGATTCATGAACTTCAGCGAGGATCGATGAATGTCTCTCTTTATTTCTCTGAGTTTGAAACAATATGATATGGACCCCCGATTGAGATCTAGGTCATGGCTAGGAGAGGTAGAAGTTTTGGAGGAGGTTGGATTCCTTCTTCTTGGAGCCTTGGGAACTTATCGCGACATTGAGGATGACCGGAGTGGAAGAAGGAAGTCGATCCATGGTCCGAAGATGAGGAACGACAGTGTCGTGCGGTTCTCGAGCGAACGGGAGAGCGGCTAGGGATGCAACTAGGAAAAGAGAGCGAGAATGAGAGAATTGAGGAGAGAGATAATTTTTGGATTAAACTTTTATGTCTTCATTGATCCTTGCAGCTTGCATATATCCGGGTGGCACAAGTTCAAAACAAATAGTTCCAAATGTGCCCCCTCACTAGGCTTAACATCATCTATGGTATAAGTAAATGCGGCGATATAAAAATACGAAATAAAAATAAGAGCAGCGCTGAAATAATCCTAGCGCAGTTTCACGCGATGTTATTTGACGCCCCAAAGTGGATCCGCAACATCTCGTCCCTCGTCGAGATGAATTATGTCCTCATTCCTCAAGCTTGGAATTAAGTTGTGGTGGTAGTTGGACCAAGGGCGTTGATAGAGGTGCTCCAATGAACGGCTTTAACTGACACACATGGACGACATCCGGGTATCAGGCAGAAGCTGGAGAAGGTAGGCCATGTCTTCAATCCATTGCAGAACTTAAAATGGACCATAACATTTTGGGCCTAACTTGTCGTAGGGGCTCTTGGCGGCGGATGTATGGAGGTATGTGCTGCATTTCAACCACACCCACTCCCTGAGGTGTGAAGAACATTTTCCAGTGTCTCCAGTTTTAGGCAATCTCCATGCATGCCTGTGCCTAAAAGGTGTTCGGGAGCGAGGTTGAGAATCTGGTCACAGGTCTGCAAGTTCTTGTCCAATGTTGTCGAGTTAGCCAAGCCACTGTCATAAGTGAGTAGGTAATGTGGATCCCTGCCATAAATGAGACAAAATAGAGTGGGGTCTGGAGAGTCGCATAATATGGCGTGTTGTAACAGTACTTTACCAACGAAAGCTAGCAGGCTCAGTCCTTGGGGAGATCCCTTATGATACAACAAAGTTACATCTGAACTATTCAATTGACTATTTCGGTCTGCCCGGCTGACTGCAGATGATAAGCAGAGGAAATGCCGAGCTTGGTGTCGCAAAATGCGAACTCCTGCTAGAAATGAGAAGTAAAACCTTGTCCTAGTCGGACACAATACTTCTCGGGTAGGTCGTACAAACAAAACACTTGATCAAAGAAGATACGAGCCACATCTTCCGTGGTGATTGGTGAGAGGAAGACTCAAGGTGATGAAGTGTGCCCCCTTGGAGAATCTCTCCACCACAAGAAACTAAGTTCTCACTCACGACTCGTGTAACACGCTACACAAAGTAAAAATTATAGAACAATTAGTTCACAAGTACCAACAATGTATACCCACTCATCAACAAATGTCGCTTCTCATATTGGGTAAAAATGTAAACCTATAGCAGCAAAAGTAGGAATAATGACACTAGAGATAATAATGTTTCCATCCACCACTACAAAGTGGATGGACATACCCCATAATGTAGGCAATCCCTCGATAAAATTCATAGAGATGTCTACCCATATTTGTGTCGACACAGGAAATGGTTGAAGGAGGCCTGCTGGAAGTAGGTAATTCGTCTTGATGCGCTGGCATATTGAACATGTGGCAAGGATGTTGGGGATCAAGGGTGACGTGACTAGTAAATATATTCTCCCTTTGTATACAATAAAAGGTCATCCTTCACAACCCAACAATGCAGAAGCCATCCCTCCTTGATTTGTTTGAGGATCTCTAGGAGGGTTGGGGAGTCATGGACTTCTTGCCGAAGTCGAGTGAGAACATTAAGGATGGGCTTGGAGATGGCAAAGAGAGTCTCGTTATGATAGTCATGGCATGAAAGTGCATCCGCCGCACGGTTCAAGATGCCCACATTGTATTTGACCCAAAAATCATGACCCAACAGCTTACTGATCCAATGTTGTTGAGGTGTGGTATTGAGGCACTGCTCCAAGAGGTACTTCAAACAGAATTGATCTATGCGAATCAAGAATTTTCGTCACCACAGGTATGACCTCCATAGTTTAATGGCCTTGGACAAGCCAATCAATTCTTGTTCGTAAGATAAAAGCTTCTGGTGATGGAGGGTCGTATTCTGACTGAAGTGGATAATCAAATGACCTCCTTACTAGAGCACTGCTCCACACCCATGCTCGGAGGCATCAACTTATTAGGAGGAGATGGATTATATTAGGACTGAAGTGGGTATCATTCTTATTAGGACTGAAGTGGGTATCATTCTTATTAGGACTGAAGTGGGTATCATTCTTATTAGGACTGAAGTGTCTATGCTACTCTAATAGCTCGTCTCACCATCAATTGCATGGTTCATACATCACTAATATAACCCATCTTGTTTTTACCAATTGGTGTTGCTCTCGTCGTGGCAAGCTGTTGGTGTTTATTTAGTGGTGTGTGATTAACAGGCTTGTACAAATATAAATAGAAAAGGGAAATGAAAGAATCCCTGATCATTCTTTTCTTCAACTTAACTCGTCCAAACATGGTATTCGAGCAGCTAGGTTACGATTCCGTTCGCCGCTAGGAAGCCTCCACTTACGTTCGCCTAAAGGAGACGCGACGATTGACGACGTAAGAAGGAGCTTGGCTGTGATCGACGGAAGGAGAAGCTCACCATCGATCGATGGAAGGAGGAGTTGCTTGCGATCGATCGAGAAGACGGTGATTAGCGACATCAGGTGAAGTTCGCTATCAATCGTGAAGTTGCTTCCCCTCTGGATCAGGGGCATCAAGTCGACCGGGTCGGGATCTCCTCCCTGCATCAAACGCGTCGGAAGGTACCCGCCTCTGCTTTAGATTTTTTTTCCTTGATGTTACCAGACAAGGCAGAGAAGGCGCGCCTTCATCATACAACAACAAAAAAGATCTGTTAGAAACCGAAGTGGCACAGATGTTGTACTAGAGGCGTAGTTTCACCATCGTAATAGGGGTCGATCACTCCTGTTAGATACAGGATAGAGGAAAACTAAGTCTTGGTTTTCAGTTTGGAAAATTACTCCTGGTGTGGGGCTGTTGTAACTTCTAATGGAGGATATTCTCAAGAAGTTGGATCTCGCAGAGGGGGCCACTTTGTTGAAACTATTGGGTTCCTCGCCTCGCCCAGTGAAGTTGGACCTTCTGTCGATTGATTTGAAGCTTGATGGGCCAACCACTTATCTGGGGTGGTCACGTCGCGTGACGAAAACCCTTGCAGCACAAAAGGATGGGGGTTCGTTGACAAGGGAGTTGGAGAAGCCAGAGAACCCAGTTGTTGGAGATGACTGAGACTCTGAGAGTCAACCCACATGACAGTGTTCATGTGGCTTCTCAACTCGCTAGTCTCATCCATTGCTGCCACGGTAGATGGCCTAGAGACAGTCATGGAGGTTTTGGAAAAGCTGAAAAATACTTGTGATGGAGTGGGGAACACCCTCCGGGTCTTCCAAGTGAAGGGAGAAATTGATAATACAGTTCAAGGCGAGAAGACTGTGCAGGAGTATGTCTCCGAGTTAGAGCGTCTATGGGTGGACTATGACCATGCTTCTTGTGGGGTGAGAAGAAGCGACCCACAGTGTAGGGCCTCCAAGATCATCGTGGAGGAGAGGACCATAAAGATTCTGAAGGAGTTAGATGAAAGGTTCGATCAGAGGAGAGCCCTACTTCTGTCCGGTACAAAGATTCCTACACTTACCGAGGCCATCTAGGCCATGATTCAGGAGTAGACCCGCCTCAAACTTCAGGTAGGGACTAGTCCGCTGCAGTCAAATTAGCACTAGCGGCTACTGGCTTGGGTGTTCCAAGACCACGAGATGAAATCAGACAACGTTACAACTGTGGGGAGATAGGTCATCTCTGGTATGCTTTCCCCAAACCACCCAAGGCGAGAGATTTGGGTGGTGGTCGCGAACGTGACCGTGGTCGTGGCAGGGGTCATGGTGGCCTAGGTGGTTATCGTGCCAATTTTGGCATTAGCGAATGTGCTGAGAAGGCTGGCGTTATTTACACCAAGGAGGAACAGACCCTACCGAGCATGATGGAGAGCCTTAAGAATAAGCAAGTGGGTGATAGCAGTAGGAGCAGAACTGGGGGAGCATCAAACTCAGCTATATATGCTCGCCCCTCTAAGACATCTGATTGGATCGTTGACTCTGGTGCATCACGACACGTGACAGGGGATGTGGGCGAGTTCTCCTCATACACTCACCTAGCTACTGCAGATAACATCCAGACAACGAATGAGACTTTTCATCCAGTGGTTGGTAAGGGCACGGTTAATTGCACAGGTTCGGTAAAACTATCCAATGTCTTGCATGCACCTTTTCCAGTTAGTCTTATATCTATCAGCTTCATTATTCTTCAACTAAAATGCATCATCTCTCCAGTTAGTCTTATATCTATCAGTTTCATTATTCTTCAACTAAAATGCATCATCTCTTTTGATATTCCCAAGGTGACATTCCAAGAGAAAAGACGAGACAGATACTTGAGACTGAGACTTGGCATGATGGACTAATGGTATTTGGATTGGGAAGGATTGGATGCGGCTCTTATATCTGTGGCCATTGTTTTAAGTGCCCTCCGATATGTCCAACATTTCTCCCGACAAGTCATTTTTGGGGGCAAAACGATATGTTTTTCTAAAAAATATAGATTATGTTTTTTTGTAAAATATAGGCTGACATGTCCGATTTTTTCCAATATATAGGCCAACACGACTTTTAAATATTTCATCCGCTATTTTATTTTATGTTATATTAACAGACTATTAGCATAAGTTTAAATCACATATACATATTATATTATGCATCTAAATCTATTGGACTTATTGTTTTGATTTTTTTAATGTTTTATTCTCACAATCAATTTTGTGTAATTGTTTTACAATTTTTTAATTTCATATTACAAAAAATATGAAAACATTTAATACATTTATTAGTTGATTGTTTGCATGTATTTAATATAAATTTATAGGTTTAGAAAAGACTTATAATCAATCAAAAATTTTTAACTTTTAAATCTTCTTTATTTGCAATAAACTTATTGTTATCAAAACAAAATTATTATATACTATTAAATATATTTTACAATGTATCATTTTGTGTTTGTTAATAATATTTTATCTTAGATACTATTTGATTTGATTTTGTAATAGAAATGACTCATCTTTTATCTATTTGTATATTATTTTTCTATTTTTATAACGTATAATTATAATTAGTATACATAAAAATAATAAATTTATCTATAAGAAATGAAAATCCGATATTTTAAAATATCTCTGACATGTCTCCGACTTCTGACATTCGACATTTAAAAACTCAATCTGATATGTAGCCGACATCCGATATTTAGAACATTGTATGTGGTAGAGAAGACAGAAGAAGGACAAAAGATGAGCGCAGAGGATATGCTTCTACTCCATCACTAACGTTTGGGGCACTCAGGTTTTGGTACCTTAACTAGATTATTTCCTTTGTTGTTTGAAAAAGACAATAAACACAAATTGGTATGCGATGCATGTGACTTGGGTAAGCTTACTGGAATCTTCCATGTGAGTACGGGCCGGATGAGCTCTTTTGTTATTGATGTTGTGCACTCTGATGTATGGGGGGCCTTTTGTTATTAGTTTTTTGAATGATTATAGATATTTTGTGACATTGATTGATTGTGTTTTGCGTGTCACTTGGTTATATTTGATGAGAACTAAGAGTGGTATCTTTAACTGCTTCCGGGACTTCCATAAGCATGCCCAAACACAGTACTCCGCAGTGATAAAAGTACTAAGGTCAGATAATGAAACGGAGCACACTAATAGGACACTGACAGAGTACCTATCTGCCCATGGAATATTGCATCAAACATTCAGACCACATGTGCATACACACCTTCACAAAATGGCGTGGCAGAGCAAAAAAACAGACATCTTTTGGAGGTGACAAGGAGAATGATGCTCA
This sequence comes from Platanthera zijinensis, assembly GCA_039513925.1. NCBI lineage: Eukaryota > Viridiplantae > Streptophyta > Magnoliopsida > Asparagales > Orchidaceae > Platanthera > Platanthera zijinensis. The sequence continues at coordinate 51,809,813 of CM077080.1, read as the reverse complement.
ATATGAAGGTCCCCAGAGTTTGTGGGGGTATACAATGTTAATTGCATCACAATTGATCAGCATAATGTTATCACAGATTATAGGGTGGAAATACTTGTGTCAGAAGTTGCAGGGACATAATGGGGGATGCTTCCATTAAAAGTATTCAGTTGTGTGTGCTTCGTGAAGGACAACATGTCGAGTGTCGGGAAACTTGACCCGAAGGCGCTCAGGTGTATTTTTGTGGGCTTCTCTGGTACTCAGAAGGGGGTGCGTGTGTTGGAGACCAGCGGAGAAGAGAAGTTTCGTGAGCATGGATGTCCACTTCAGAGAGATTGAGCAGTACTACTGATAGGAGGAGGCCCCACTTATGACAATACTGCCTAATACTGGAAGCATGAGGCAAGAGAGGGAGACTTTGGTGACAGATATGGAAGTATAACATGAAGGATTACTAGAGGAGCGGGAGAGTGATGACTAGTAGGAGGAGGAAGTGAGAAATGTGAGTCCTACGACTCAAGGGGAGCTACTTATCGTAGAACGGGGAAGCGAACTGTAGAACCAGTACCCGTGCCCCCAGTGTCAGTGCATAGTCCCTCGTCTACGTCAGTTTCTACTCCTGGAGCACCTCCACCACCACTGCCACTTTCTGGTGAGATTATTTCTTTTACTCCCCTATCCCCAACTGTTACGGTCCGGAGGACCAATCGCAGCAATACGAGCAATCCTCCTGATAGATATGGCTGGGACATTGTTTCTTTTGCCACTTATGATAATATCTCTTCTTCCCATGGAGAATTCATTGCATCTTTAGATAGTATTATTGTACCTAGCAATTGGCAGGTTGCCAAAGCCGATCCAAAGTGGCCAAAGCCGATCCAAAGTGGCAAGCAGTAATGAAGGAGGAGATGAGAGCTCTTGAGAAAAACAAGACCTGGGAGCTAACACGACTACCAAACGACAAGAGGGTTGTCGTGTGCAAGTGGGTTTTCACCATGAAGCAGAATCCAGATGGGAAGGTCGAGAGCTACAAGGCTCGACTGGTCGCCAAGAGGTACAACCAGACATATGACATCGATTACGATGAGACATTTGCACCTGTGAAAAAGATGAGCACTGTTCAAACTCCGGTCAGCTTGTCAGTGAATGGTGGATGAAAGTTGCACCAACTAGATATGAAGAATGCATTTCTTCATGCAGATCTGGCTGAGGAAGTGTATATGGAGATACCACCGGGGTTTAGCATAGCCAAGATAGAAGGCAGAGTCTGCAGATTGAAGAAGTCTTTCTATGGATTGAAGTAGTCTCCCGTGCGTAGTTTGACCGATTCAAGAAGACTATGATTGGGATGAGATATCAGCAGATCAATGCTGATCACACGGTGTTCCTTCACCACATCATTATGCTTGTTGTGTATGTGGATGACATGATCATTACAAGGGACGATGAACAAGAGATTATCAGCCTCAAGGAGGCGTTGGGCAAGGAGTTCGAGGTAAAGAATTTGGGTTTGCTTAGATACTTTCTTGGGATTGAGATTGCCTATGGTGCAAAGGGAATTGTTTTGTCCCAGAAAAAGTATGCCCTGGATCTCCACACACATACAGGGATGTTGGGGTGAAAGTCTGCTGCAACACCGATTGACCCAAAGTTTAAACTGGGTGCTGAGGCAGATGAACCAGTTGATCGGGAGATGTACTAGAAACTAGTTGGGAAGCTGATTTACTTGATCCACACGCGTCTGAACATTTCTTTTGTCGTGAGCGTGGTGAGCCACTGCATGCATGACCCTAGAAAGGGCCACATGGATAGTGTGTACCGGATCCTTCGGTACTTGAAGACTGCCCCAGGAAAGGGGTTGCTATTCAGGAAGAACGGACATGTGAAGATTGAGGGATACTGTGACTCTGATTGGGCTAGTTGTGCAGACGACAGGAGATCCCCTTCGGGCTATTGCATATTCGTAGGAGGCAACTTGGTCTCCTGGAAGAGCAAGAAGCAGTCGGTGGTGGCCAGATCGACGACAGAGGTAGAATATAGAGCTCTGGCATTGGGGGTTGCTGAACTTCTGTGGCTAAAGGGAATGTTGATGGAGCTGAAATTAGATCGAGGAGATGGGATGAAGTTATGGTGTGACAGCCAGGCATCCATTAGTATTGCAAACAATTCAATCCACTATGATAGAACCAAACATATCGAGATTGATTGGTTCTTCATAAAAGAGAAGCTGGATAGCGGACTACTGGAACTTAGTGACATCTCGACCAAAGATCAGACCGCAGATTGTTTGACCAAGGGTCTTAGCTCGAAGGACATGATTAAGAATTGTGACAAGATAAGCTTAATAAATATCTTTCGTTGACCTTGAGGAGTGTTGGTATTTATTTAGTGGTGTGTGATTAACAAGCTTGTACAAATATAAATAGAAAAGGGAAATGAAAGAAGCCCTAATCATTCTTTTCTTCAACTTCACTCATCCAAACACAAGCACTCTTATCCGAAAAGGCGTTGGACGATTATCTTTGCTATGTGGCAAGCTAGTATCTTCCTCCATTTGACCTAGTTTTTCTCACAGATTTCATATTTGCTATTGGCTCTTTTGAGTTGCTGTTTTTGATGCTCCCTAATGATTATTTATCAGCTGTTACATTTGTTTGACCCCATGAACTTGCATTGAGGTTGTGAACTGTTGGCGGAGGAACTAGTATATTATTGGATCTTTTTATTTGTTTGTTTTTGTTTTGAAGAATGGTTTTGGTATTCCATATTTTTATACTTGCTGTTTATGGGGCAACAGATATTCCATGTTTTATGGAGATATTATTTACTCTTTGAATCTTGCATTCTTCCTTTTAATGCATTTTCTTTGTTGATTATGGGCTGAATTATTGGGAAAGACTTTATAAATATGTTGGGATATCTTCGTGCGATCATTAATCTCTTAACCAACCCGGGCATTCATTATGTTGATACACCCAATATCCTAGTAAATTGATAGTTATGCCTAATATCTGGAGAGCCACTTCAAACTTCTGAATATCCTATCTGACACTGAGTCACAATGATGCCTTCACTTGAATTCAATATAGAAATGGAGAAGAAAGGAGGAGGGGCCCAGGTAATGTGCTGACTTACATGAAGACTAACAGAATAATTTTGTAAGAACGAAACAAATGGAGGCACATGGAGCTAACACACTCACTCATTTTCCTTCACACACACTGTTAAAGAAACAAAATATTATATATTTATTATAACCAACTACTACAGATCCAACTTAAGTAGAGATAAAGGAAATATGGAATTATGGATATGTGTCGATGAGAGAAGAGTCGAGGAATCTCTAGGGTTTGACGCAAGACGAAAGTGAAGGCTGAGGTGAATAGATGCACTAAGAGACTCTAATGTATGCATGTATGTGTGTTGGTGTAGGGGAAATCAAACTGAATGTGATGCACATGTAGTAGTCCGGTTTTCTGCTGCAATAATTTAGAAAATATTAAAAATTTATGAACATGCATGATTAAGAGATGGCCTTAGATTAAACAAGCAAGATCCAACTTAAGTAGAGATAAGAATGTGGTAATTAAATGCTCAGCGAATGCATCTTTAAAATAGAACAAATATCAAGCGAACTTCTACAAGAATTAAATCACAAGTATTATGATTTCCAACGCTAAAGTCAGTATCATACTATCATGTAAAAGAACATCCAATTAAGGACTTACACAAGCAATTAAAGCTCAGTGACATAAATGGCGGCTGTTTTGAAGAAATGGACATCAGTTAACTCGGTCAGTTTGCACTGCTTTTAGGATTCCTGTAGAGCTGGCGGAATGAGAAGGAACGGCTGAAATTTGCAGTGCTGAAACTGCATATGGAGATCTGCTGACAGTCAAATGTCGCCTGAACAGTGGTGAGAGGCAACTGTTCCTAAAGTTCGTAGGAGCAGAAGGGGGTGGCAGTGGCAGCTGACAGCAGTAGACAGTAAGACATCATGAATTATTCGCAAGCGAGGGTCATCTGGGGCAGGAGAAGATCCCACCAGAATCTAAGACATAATGAATTATTCGCAAGCGAGGGTCATCTAGGGCAGGAGAAGATCCCACCAGAAGCCGAGTGAAGCAGGAGGCTGGACACAAACATACGATGCAGGACTTGACTGGAATCAGTCCAGGTTTACTTCAGGGAGAGTCATGCCGGTTTCAGGAAGGAGGAACACTCTGTCCAGGGTGTTGTTAGATCGCATGGAATCTGCGATGGAACATCCACTGAGGGCTGCTAGGAGGAATCCTGACGCTCAAGCACAGACTGGACTGGAATAGAGCACTGGGCTCTTAGTTCTAGCCCAGGAGGAAGCAGTCAGTCCTGCACGTGTCTCGCAAATGACTGCAGAGCTTTGTTTCTGTTAAATGAGGGACCGTCAGTCCAGAAATTGGTGTTAGATTGCAGTTACCGGTAGCTACCTGTTGTTTTCCTGCAGTTTCCAGAGGTTCCAGTAGAGATTGAATCGATTCAATGTTCCAAGGTTGCCCTAACCGGGCTTACATATATATAGGCTCAGAAAAAACTAAAATAAACATAAATAGATATATTTAACTCTCCCCCTCAAGTTGGGAATATATATTGATCATTCCCAACTTGTTTGTGCTGTCTTTGAAGTTATCGCTGGATAAACCCTTGGTGAAGACGTCCGCAAGTTGGTCGAATGAGTTCACAAAAGGAGTGCAAATATTTCCTTTGTCTAGGTGATCCTTGATGAAGTGTCTATCAACCTTCACATGTTTGGTTCTATCATGTTGCACTGGATTGTGCGCAATACTGATAGCAGCTTTGTTGTCACAATAGACCATGATAGGGTTGTTCTCCTGAAGACCAATATCCCGAAGAAGATTCCTCAACCACAATCCTTCACAAACACCCTGTGTCATAGCTCTATACTCTGCCTCTGCACTTGATCGAGCTACCACATTCAGTTTTTTGCTCCTCCATGAGACGAGGTTGCCTCCCACAAAGGTGAAGTACCCCGTGGTTGATTTTCTATCGTCTTGGCTCCCGGCCCAGTCAGCATCTGTAAACACTTCAACTTCTAATGATTGACCGTTTTTGAAAAGGATTCCACGACCTGGTGCCTTTTTGAGATACCGCAGCACTCTAAAGACCGTCTGCTGATGACGAATGGAAGGAGAGTGCATATACCTACTTAGGACTCCCACAGCATACGAAATATCAGGGCGAGTATGGGACAAGTATATGAGGCGTCCAACCAAACGTTGGTATTTTGAGACATCCACCTTTTCTCCACTAGTATCTGCATCAATTTTATGATTAGCCTCATTAGGTGTGTCCACGGGAGCACACCCAAGCATCCCAGTCTCTTCAAGAAGATCCAGAGTATACTTTCTTTGGGAGATGAAAATCCCTTGTTGAGACCGCACCACTTCAATTCCCAAGAAATATTTAAGCTTTCCCAGGTCTTTAACTTCAAATTCTTTGCTCAGTTGCTCCTTCAGATAAATAATCCCCTCCAAGTGGTCCCCGATAATGATAATGTCGTCCACATACACAATAAGAATAAAGACTTGGGCACCCTTTCTCTTAATAAAGAGTGTGTGGTCAGCATGACTTTGAGTGTATCCAAGTTGAAGCATGAATTTGTAAAAGCGCCCAAACCACGCTCTCGGAGACTGTTTCAAGCCGTACAAGGATTTTAGAACCCGACACACCTTTCCCTTGGACCCTTTGATAACAGAGCCCGGAGGAATATCCATGTAAACTTCCTCCTCCAGATCGTCATTCAAAAAAACATTCTTGATATCGAGCTGAAATAGATCCCATCTTCGGCTTGCAGCAACCGAAAAAAGCACACGAATAGAGTTCATCTTTGCAACAGGAGCAAAGGTCTCCTGGTAGTCGATACCCTGAGCCTGGGTATATCCCTGAGCCACCAAACGAGCTTTGTACCGCTCCACTACACCATCTTGGTTTTGTTTGACAGTGTAGACCCAACGGGATCCGACCGTTCGCTTCCCTGGAGGAAGGCTCACCAGCTGCCACGTTTTGTTCTTGTCCAAGGCACGCAGTTCGTCCTCCATTGTCGTTTTCCATTCAGGTATCTGAACAGCCTCCTGCCATGTCTTAGGGATAACAATAGATGAAAGGGAAGAAATAAAGGCTTGATGTGCCTGAGAAAGGTGATCATAACGAATGTAGTTGGCAATGGGGTGACTAGTGCTACCCTTCTTACCTATAAGACGGGCAAGAGGAATATGGAGGTCATCATCCGAATCTAGGCTGGAGACAGCCACCGGTACTGGCGAAACATCCGCAGTCTGCACTTGCTCAACAGTCGTAGGACGACGGGAGTATGTGTATATTATCAGAGGAGCGGAGGTGGAAGGAACGGGAACAGGTGGAGGAATAGGATGAGCGACAACAATAGAGACGGGAGCAGGTGGAGGAGGAATAGGGTGTGTAGCAACAATAGGGAGCGGGGAGTCGATCAGCTCGTCACCAGTGCTAGTCATCTCCCCCTGACGAGCACCAAAGTACGACTCCCCCTCACGAAAGGTGACATCGACAGAACAATAGTACCGACGTGTCGGAGGGTGATAACACCGATACCCTTTGGTGGTTGGAGAATAACCAACGAAAACACACTGAAGAGACCGCGCATCGAGTTTATCACGATGCGGGCTATGGACATGAACAAAACATACGGAGCCGAAGATACAAGGGGGAAGATGAGAGGTGTGGACAATGTGTGTTTTTTCGAGACGAGATAGGGGCGTAGCAAACGAGAGAGCACGTGACGGAAGACGGTTAATGAGATGCGCGGCGGTAAGAACAACATCCCCCCAGTAGGATTTAGGGAGGTGCATAGAAAGAAGTAAGCACCGAGCCACCTCCAGCAACTGCCTATTTTTTCGTTCGGCTACCCCATTTTGAGTGGAGGTGTGGACACACGTAGTTTGATGGATGATGCCATGTTCCGCCAGATAGGCCCCAAAGACACCGCGATCATCATATTTGCCACCATTATCACTATGTAACACACGTATTTTGCGTCCAAATTGTTGAACCACCATCTTATGAAATTTTTGAAAGCAAAAAAAGACGTCACTTTTCTTTTTAAGCATATAAAGCCAAGTAGTGCGGGAGTAGCAATCAATAAACGTTACAAACCATTTATAGCCAGATAAAGAGAGAACACGGGATGGACCCCAAACATCAGAGTGAATAACATCAAATGCATACAGACTAGGAACAGACACATGAGTAGAATGACGACGAACATGTTTAGACTGTTCACACGCATCACAAGAAAAAGACTGAAGTAAAAGATGAAAGACAGGAAACAATTTAGTAAGATATAAGGGAGAAGGGTGGCCAAGGCGATGATGCCATCGTCGAAGATCATCAAGAGTCGGAGATCTGGTGGAAGAGAGAGCACTGGGAGAAGACTGGTTCAGCAAGTACAGGCCGCCAACATTCCTACCACTGCCAAGTGTCCGCCTCGTAGCCAGATCCTGAAAAACACAAACATCAGGAAAGAATATCACAGAACAGTGTAAAAAGTTAGTCAAGTGACTAATAGAGAGTAAATTTCTGGGAAAAGAAGGGACATGCAAAACAGAGGAAAGTGATAGGTCAGGAGAACATGGGACTGTCCCTTTACCAGCAATGGCAGAGAGAGAGCCATTGGCAGCAATAACCTTATCACGACCAGAAAGGGGAGTGTAGGAGGTAAAACTTGAGGCAGAGCCAGTCATGTGGCCGGTCTCACCTGAGTCGATAATCCACTCAGAAGGTGTGGAAGACACAGCATGAGCACTGGACAGACCTGAAGAAGCAACAACAGCGTGAGAAGAAGCAGACGTAGAGTCAGTGTGGGAGCGCAACATGCGGCGGAAGGCCTCTAACTCGGCCGCAGACAAACCACCAGAGGTGTCCTCCAGAACCTTAGTAGAGTGTGCAGAAGACTGAACACGGTCAGCAGAAGAACGACCACCTCCACGATATCCACCTCGACCACGAGTACCAGAACCTCGACCGGCTGGAGCAAGGTGCGGATGCAGGCAAAAACAGGAGTCTTTGATATGGCCTCTTTTCCCGCAGTGACTGCAAACAGGAGGGGGGCCGCGGGAAATCCCAGCGAGCGCAGGGTGGTCAGTAGTAGGACCAAGAGAGAGGCGACGGTTCTCATCACTGAGGAGCATGCTGAATGCCTCCCGAAGGGAGGGAAGAGGCTCACGATGGAGAACATGCAGACGAACAACATCAAACTCCATACTAAGGCCCATAAGGAAGACGTGAACACGGAAGCAGTCTTTATCCTTCTGTAGAGCCACTGCATCAGTCGTACAGGCTGCAGTAAAGGTATTAAAGAAATCCAACTCCTGATAAAGGCGCTCAAACTCAGAATAATAGGCAGCAACTGGCATAGTCCCCTGTCTCAGTTCCAGAACACGGCGAGTGAGCTCATATACCTTCATCGAACTGCCTGCCTGGGAGTAAGTATCACGGGCTCTCGTCCAAATATCGTATGCGGAGTCCAACAACATATAACTCCGATACACCTGAGGAGACATCGAATGAAGAAGCCACGAGACGACCAAGGAATTGTCCGCATCCCATTTACGCCACGAGGGATCAGAACGTGATGGCTCAACGATAGTACCATCAATAAGGCCATACAACTGGTGGCTGCGAATCGCATGTTGAGCCGCCCTAGACCATTCCAGGTAATTCGTGTCATCCAAGGCAACATTAGTAATCTTCAAAGACTGGTCATGACTCCGAGGAGGATCACCCGAGGGACTAGGCAAAGGATCCGATCGGGTGGCCGAGGAACCGGGAAGAGCACCGGATTGAGAAGCAGGAGACAAAGTGGATTGATCGTCCATAGAGGAGTACAAAGATCTCAAGTGAAAAAGGAGGACATCCTACGGGTGCGGGCTAGATCTGAAAGCCGAAGAAGACACCCGAGGATGAAAGGGAGGCGGCTCCGGCAGCCCCCATGGAGGGCAAAACCGCCCCCTGGGCACGGCCGAAGGAGCGAGAGAACATGCCGGAGAGGCGGCTCCGGCAGGAGAGGCGGAAGAATGGGCCAGAGGCGGGATCACCGCGCCAGCGTCGCGCGCGGAGAGAGCGGCCCGATCGAGGAGAGCGAGCGAGCGGGAGAGGCGGGAGAGGAGATCGAGCGACCGGGAGAGGAGATCGAGCGAACGGGAGAGGCGATCTGCGATTCGGCGGCGAGAGGCGTTCGACGATCGGCAGCGAGTCCGTCCGGCTCTGATACCAAGTAGAGATTGAATCGATTCCATGTTCCAAGGTTGCCCTAACCGGGCTTACATATATATAGGCTCAGAAAAAACTAAAATAAACATAAATAGATATATTTAACTGTTCCATGGCGGCTGCTGAACAAACAGAAAGGCTTTTGTGGTGGATGAACCATTGGGATGAAGGGGGAGGGGCTCCATCAAGTGGAGAAATATAAAAACCTAGACTTCACACCTAGTGTGTCACGGATTCAGCACCGTGAAATGATCATAAAAACTAGATTCACTCAAAATTCTGCAAATATCCTAAATGAATTCCATACACATGTATCGGAGAGGTACACACGCCAAACGGCTATGATTGGTCGCAACAATACACAATAAAACATACAAACTAATTTGCAAAAAAAAAACCGACAAACAAAGAATATCCCGTCGATGCTTTGAATGCAACGACAGGCTTGAACCATATGACGACCCTAATCCCTCCTCCTGCGAGTGTAAACCCGAACGGTCCCCGATGCCGGTCAGCCCGCCTGTGGACTACGATCCCCATTAGGGTTCCTGACGTATGAAACAATCTACAATTACTGAATCAAAGAACTCCCTTTTGTCAAATTTTGGAGCTATATAACCACCTATAAGTGGCAGTTACAGGAATCACATTTGCTTTTCAATTTTCAAGTATCCCCCAAAGAAATATACAAACCAAGAACTAATAAAAACATTTCTATGAAATAATGACATAACTGTGCCTAAACCTGGAGTAAATGATGCGTACGGGGGCCCATTGGTAGCAAAACATCTTGAATGATTTAATTGAAGTTTTAAAAAGGAATGTTAAGAAAAGCACCTATTTACCATAGAAAAGAAGCCTTTCTTTGAAGTGACTTGTGGATATTCTGACTCTTGCTTCAACTTAAATTTTGCAATCGCAGCATTAACCTAGAAAGTAATATTATGATGAGAGGATTTTGAAAATACAAGTCAGACATGAAAGAATATTAAACTAATGCAAAAGATTAAAAATGAGGATGGATAAGGCTGACTCAAAATAATTGTGAAAAAGTTATTGATAGTGGTTACATAATATAACAATTTCTAAATTTTAAGTAAGAACTCAAGAAACCCTCATAATTGTTTGCCTAAAAGTTACGACTTGAGATAAGGGCATGGTTGATGAAGCGGTGGCTAGTCAGCAGGTGCTGATGGAGGCCCAAACAACACCCTCCAGCTTTCGCCGGTCCGTGCAAAACACCAAAAACATATATCTGGCGTTCTGCACGCCATTTTGAACTAGTCATGCGAGCTGCAGTCGCATTCCCCGTTCACACTTTGGCGGGAGCCATCCCGCCAAACAGATCCTAAGATATAAGACAAATTTGAAATGAACCTTTGGCAGGATTTCTTCCTTATCTAAAGCTCCAAAATGTCAATTCACCGTGTTTATTTTATAGAATTCTCAAGTTACGACTCAACTCCTAATCTAACAAACAATGCATACCATATATATTTGGAAGTTATTTTTCTCAAGTTTAACTTTTAAATGGTTGTTTTTTGAACCACAAAGCAGGCAGAAAATCAAAACTAAATCAAACCTTAATTATACCTATTACAGCTAGACAGGTGACGCAATATCTTAGATTAAGGTTATATAATGGCCATGTTCATATCTAAAAAATTGTAACCACAATTAACTTGGCTTTGGAGTATTTATCTTTTTATAGTTTCAATTCAATCATCTAAAAGAAGCATTCATCTATAACCTATATGTCAACCAATAACATAGGCAATGCTATCTCTTTAGATGAATGCCTATGTTATTTGTTGAGAAGTAGGTGATAAATGAATGCCAATTTTCAACTAAATTAAAGATAAAGGTTTAATGCTAAGTATATTTCCAAACTCAACTTCCATGTTTTTGTTAGAAAACAGAGTGGCTTTTGAAGTCATAGAGAATGCAAGAGAAAGAATTTTGTTGTCCTCTTACTTAGTTATTGCCAAAAATAAACAGTAACTGAAATTCCATGTGTTGAAGTGAAAAATGTTTTCTTGGTTCATAGAGAGTGTAATCGATCTTGCAAAGAAAAAAATCATGACCAGTATAATGTGCATGCCATAAGTAAGAAACTAAATGAAACTCTTTCAGTATGATGGGCCATGTAAGTCTCATATGTGTTGAATAACTAACTTAAAGTTGTCCTCGCATTTCACAAGCACTCTAGAGGGGGGCTCTAAGGGGCTAATTAAATTCTTCAAAAGATAGAAGATATGTATGGGTCTTGAGAGTGGCAAAGAAAATAGGGCAAACTTCTGTGTGCCAAATTGAAATAAGGTTGTTCACAAACAGGGATTATATTGTAAGCATTTGTAAATAAATTCATATCGCCTACTTACAATATAGAAGAAAAAAACAGGTCATACGGCAGGGATGGACAAAATGATGTATTACACATCAAAAGTGAGTCATTGAAAAAATTGACACAAATTTCCAGTCGACATTCATACTGATTATGCCTATCTAGTAATTGGGTGTGTTCTACAATTAATGGATCCCACTATCCAATCCACTTTAGAAGGTTTATACTCATTCAAAAACTATATAATGGCTGGAAAAATGGGAATGGCTGGAGAAGATGGAATAAAACTTAGTTTTCCAAAGTGGATGAGTAGGCAGGTATCCTTATATCCCACCTCTATAGTTGCTATTAGGAATGTGCCTTCGGCTCAAAGATCACTTGAGTATCATACCAACATTTGGCTCTGATTGAGTTCAAATTGAACACAACAAGCCAACTAATGATTAAAGCTCAGGTCAGAAAGAATTTAGATAAGTCAAGCATAGGTCATATCGCAATGTATATAAATATTTATAGATGTATTCTGGTTTTAATTATTGTTTAAGTAAGCCTATACATTTGTTTAAATTTATCTTCATATGTATGGGTGACACCAAAAAAGCGGGGTAAGGTTCTCCTACATTTCACCCTTGTGGTGGGATCCTTCCCGGGACCCTTGCTACGCAGGGATGCTTTGTGCACTGGGCTGCCCTTTTATGTATGAGTGAATGCACGTGTGTTGAATTAAGAATTCATCTTATGAGATAAAAGTAATAATCAAAATTGGATTGATTTATGTCTCAAATAAAGTTCAATCAATGTTAATGGTTTGTAAGATTCAAAACAAGATGGGATACTGTTACGGGCACCACGAGTGGCTACGTGGACCCGAATAGGCCTGCAGACCATACACCCCAACCTACTCCCCGTGGGACCACCCGGGGCTTCTGGGATGAACCCAGCGGACGGTTGTTGGAGCGCGGTTTCGAACCCGTGCCCCCTTAGATAAGAATATATAGCAGCGGAGCTCATCACCAACTGAGCTGCATCTAAGTTTGTGATGAGAGCATCTTCTAAGAACTCTTATCAAAGGGGGCGCGGGTTCAAAACCGCACTCCAACAACCGGCCGCTGGGTTTATCCCGGAAGCCCCATGTGGGCCTGCGGAGAGTAGGTTGGGGTGTATGGTCAGCAGGCTTGTTCGGGTCCACGTAGCCACTCGTGGTGCCCGTAACAGATACATCCAACTTATATACAAATTTGGTTCGGCTCTAGATCAGATTGAATGACTTTGTGCCAATTTTGAGCTCGAGTAAATCAACTTGAAATTGGATTATAAGTAGCCATAGCTATAGTTGAATTAATAGCAACGTAATTGTTATAGTGGCATGTTGTACTATGAGATGATATCCATCCATCCATCCATATCTCTAACTCTCTCTCTTTCTATATGTGTGTGTGTGTGTGTTTTGTAAGAGAGTAAGCCTATAATAATAGAAGAAACATTTTTCTACTGGTTTAGCCAACTTGGTATTAGAGTGTCCAGAAGACGAGCCCCTTCTCGAAGTCTCGCTTTCGTTTCCAGAGCCTCTCAAGCTCTCGTCGAGCTCCTTCGAGCCTCTCCATCTACTTGTTAAGCCTCACCAACACGCCATCGAGCTACTTCAAGTGTCGCTTTTGATTCTTAGAGACATGTAACCCTCATCAAGAGCTGTCAAGTATCTCCAGCCCCTTGTCGGACCTCGCCAGCCCCCTGCTGAGCTCCTTCATCCACTCGTTGAGACTCAACAACCCCTCATCAAGATCCTTCAAACTTATTCACCCCCGCAAAACTTTTCCAACCGCCCACCAAGCTTCAAGCTCCTTCCATCCCAATGCTTCTCTAGCCACCCACAGTCTTAGGCTCTATTTGGCTCAATTGCAGCGCTACAAGAGGAAGTGGTGGGGAAATCTGCTATTTTGTAAAGTGGTGATAAAATAACAAACTATTTGAAAAAATTGTGTTTATAGTGTTGTTTGAAAAAATGTGTATATCGACGATTTTATTTATGTTCATAAAATGTGTATACCAAGTACAAATACTGCCTCCACAAAATGGATTATTCATGCCGGAATACAGATCATATGACTAAGTTATCCTCAGGTTACTTCTCATATACACAATTACATAGTTGTGACAAAATCATTGCTTCCAATGGTTCCTTATCCCTTATTGCGGGAAAAGGAAAAAATTGTGTTATCCAATTATCTCCCTTTTGTCTTGCACGTTCTCTCATTTCTTCATAATCACTTTCTATTAGCCATCTTACAAGATCTTTGAATTGCTCCACAATTATTTTCCTAATTTGTGTTTTTCAATACCCGGATGTGAAGCAATGCATTGGCAGTAGAAGGAATCATAATGGATTGTACTTCTTGAACCATGAGCCAGTCTCTCATGCCCTCTCCACCCATACCGCACCCACCATTGACGACGTTCCGTGTTGGCACCCGCGACTTGGGCATCCATGGACCATGACTTATCTACAAACTCCTTTTCTTATTGTAGTACTATGCTTAAACATTTACACTATGATGCTTGTGAATTATTTAAGCATTTGGCATAGTCCAACCGATTTCTCTTCACCTAGTACACTCCCTTTTGATGTCATTCACTATAATATGTTCCACGTTATATCTATATGTTATTTTCTCTAATTTATTATCTTTATTGATCATTTCATCGCATTACTTGGATATATTCGCTAAAAGAAAAAAGTCAAGTGCTAGACTATTTTAAAATTTTCCACAACATTGTGGTGACAAATTTAGGAGAGATATTAAAGTATTTTGTAATGATAATGCAGGTGAATATGATGAAAGAGAGGTCTTTAGGTCATATTTAACCCATCATAGTATTATTTATCAAATTATGTTTGTACATACTTTCATTTAGAATGATGTTGCTGAACATAAAAATAAGAATCACCTAGAGGTTGCATTGTGCATACTTGTTACCATGCATCTCCCAAGTCATATTGGGGTGAGTTCGTTTTAATTGCAACCCACCTCATCAATCGTCTCTCATCATGGTCCCTTTGTTTTAGGACGCCCATTGCACATGTCTTCTCAGTGCTCAGTTCAAACCTCTCACCTCAATCTCGTGTTTTTAAAGTGTGTGAGCTTTGTTCATATTCATTAACCACACCATGACAAATTAGATTAACGAGTCCAAAAGTGTCATTGTTGATTATTGATCGATTACGGAAGAGTATCATTATTACTACCCTCCATTCTGAAGAGTCTTTTGAATTATTAATGCCTTTTTCGTGAGGGGAAACTTACTTTCTCCTCAAGACTCATGTTACTTGTTAAGGGGGGTAATGTGATGATGAGTCTCTTGGAGAAGAAATTAATAACCTCGACATTCTTCTTCATATTCCAATTATTCAACCTACACATGAACCTCCGACACAGGTAGTTGATACTCCATCTACATATGTACCACCTTCGATAACGTCTCCATCTAAGTAAATCTTATACATCCTCTTCCCAAATCATATCAAAATAAAGATTCAACTACAAAGAAGGTACACCTTCCTATGGTTCTGAATCCTCGAATGCATGCTTTAGATCTGAACTCTGAAGACGACCTTCTCCTTCAATCGCCATTTTAAAGGTAAAAATGGTCGTGTCAATCATCCTATTTCCAAGTATACTTCATATTAACATCTTACTCCTAAATATAAAGCTTTTCTTGTCTATTTATACTCGATTGATGTTTCTAAGCATTGATGCAATTGGTATACCGGGATGGAAAAAGTTATGAAAGAGAAAATGTTGGTTTTGGAAAAACAATTATATGTGGGAAATCTTCAAAATTCCTCCTTGAAAGCAAGTTGTTGAATCAAGGAGGGTCTTCTTTGTGAATAAACAAAGTGGAGAGGTGGAACAGTACAAAGCAAGATTGGTAGCTTATGGATATACTGAAATTTAAGGGGGTAATTATCAAGAACATGTGTACTAGTTGTCAAGATGGATTCTATTATGGTGTTGCTATCATGTGCAACTTGTCTAGGATAGGAATTACAACTACCGGATGTGAAAGATTCTTTTTTCATGGAGATTTAGAAGAAGTATACATGAGATTTCCCCTAAGATTGACTTAAAAAAGGTTAGAAGGAGGCGTATCACCTTAAAAAAATTCATGCATGATCTAAAACAATCCCCTAAGGTGTGATTTGTAAGATTTCACGAGGCTATGACCTTGTTTAGATACAAACAATTATATGTGAGAAGATTCTCGGGATGGATGTTTTTCTGGTTTTCGTTTGGATGACTGAGGTATTTCATAGCGTGGTTTTGGGAGGAATGCAGCACTATTGAAAGGATTGTGGTCAAATGGGGAGAAAGTGGATAGAGGTTGAGAATATGTTGGAAGAGGTGGTAAATATGATGAGTAAGGCGGGGCTTCATAATATCCCGAGGAATGATATTGTTTTTGGGTTTGGATAGAATGAAGCTGGGCTTTGAGACTCTTTAACTCCGCCTCCTTTTGCGCCAGAAGTGGCGAGTTAAAAGAAACAGTACTAACCAGTTGAAGTAATTCGTGATGTACAGCCGTTATCTCATCCTGAAGTTGCATAGTGACTTCAGTGATTGTCGAAAACCCGAGATCGAGCTTTTTCTCGATTGTTTGTTGGCTAGCTGCTATTTGTTTCAAGACTTTGTTTTGTGCTATAGCATTTTCAGACTGCTAGTTCAACGTAGCCTCTGCGTGAGAGACATGCTTCGTAGATCCATCAGGATTTTTTGTAGTTGGGTTCTTTATCTTCCAAGTATGAGAAGTCCTGTCTTCATCGAACTCCATGGGAGGGAATTCTTCATGATAGGATGTTGGCTGGAGCATATTGATTTCTGATTCTTTAGAATAAAGGACATAATAGTCAAATTTGTCAGATTGTTCGCCAAGTAATCCAACCTTTGGATCTCCCTTTTCATAGCGTTCTTTGAGCAGCTGTTGCGTCGACTTCTTTTTATTTCTCCGCCGTTTCGGCAGATCATCGAACTTAGAATCATCATCATAGTCTACTTTGCAATTTGCACAAGAGCATATATCAAAGTATTGATGTCCTTCATCATCTTTGAATTGGTAGATAGGTAACCCGTCAGCAGTAAATGAAAGTATGGGCGCACCAAGCCCAAAATCTTGCTCTTCAATCATGTTTATTTCTGAGGCGAAGATGGGGGACGTGCTAGAGGAGGGGTCCTCGTTGTTGAACACAATTTCTACCGCGCCGTCCTTTTTTCTTATGAATGAAGGCTTTACAGAATGAATCGGTTGGTTATTGATTCGTACCTTCTCGTAATGTGTTACCCAAGATTCTGGAAGGAGTTTAATGAGCTCGTCTTTCGGAAGCTGCTTTGGGACATGAACGCATGAGGAGCCCGAGCGGGCATCAATTTCCAAGTATAGGGCTTCGTCAGTGTCTTGAGGAAGACTTAAGTCAAATGAATGATTTTGGACCCGATAAGCCATTTGATAGTGGAGCGTAGCAGCATATGTTCCCGCAACTTGGGGTGCTCCAACAATTTGAAGTTGAACACTAAGGTTGTTGTAGATATGTGGATCATCAAGCCTCAAGTTGAAATTTGGGAATAAAGTTATAAATACAGTGCCAGCATTCAGGGTAGTCTGGATAGTCGCGATGCAGGCATGACTGTATTGCTGAAACCTTGTGTCCAGGAGGGCTAATCGCGCCACTACTGGGAGGCCTTTTCTTGCATGCAAAGTAAGGGCCATTCTGACAGCTCCAAAATGAATGTGGGAATAACCATGGGCCTTCCATTGCCCAGGTAGTGCCTCATTCAATCTTATAGGGAAGATCTGCTCTGCTTCCGTAGCAGGAATTGGTACTTGTTCTAGCTTTGAGGCTAAGACAAGTTCTTTTGCAGCAAGCGTCTTGTTGGGAGTAAGGGTGTACAACCCATATTCGACGAGGGAGGACCCTACCACCGCCAGGTCATCAAAAGTCAAAGTCAACAAGACAAGGTGGGGATCCAGACCAGCACCCCGGGCCGCGGAAGGTTCGGGCGAGTAAGGCGAGTTCCCCAGGCCAACTCGCCAGGTGGCGACTATGACCAGATACTCGCCTCTTCCAGGCGAGCTCCCCGGGAAAGTCGCCAACTCGCCAGGGGGGGGGGGTATAAGTAAGACCCCCCCCCCTCTTTGGTTTTCCCTATAAATAAGACCCCAGGGGTACGAAGGAGAGGCAAGCAATTCTCGGCCTGAGCCCTTGCGAGCCCCAGCAACTGCCCTTGACTCGTTATTGCTCAGCTCGCCTCCTTCGTACCTAGCTCGGCCAATCTGGTTGAGAAGGGGTTGCTTCTCCTAAGCAACTGGGTACGTGGTGGGACCTTCCCGCCGTAGCAACCTGGGGTCTTGTTTGCGCAATTCGTTCCTGTTTCCTGACCAGAGGTCATCTTCCCGACTGGTCGACCAGTAACTTCAGGTTGCCTAGTCCGATTTCTGAGGTTGAGAATTTCTCGGCTTCAACACTTGGTTCGGTGAGCGTGGATAGCGACCGAAGAAGAAAGTCGTGGTTGGAAGATGGCCGATGGTGGAGATCGGGGCGAGTTGGGAGGTAACTCGGCGGGAGCTGGAGTCCCGGGGCAAGGTAGCGAGTATGTGACGGTGGCGGCTTTTGAAGAGTTCGCAAGAAGAGTGGAGAAGGCAATACTCGTCGGGTTGTCCAATCCGCCTGAGGTGACGGCGACTTCCCCCCGCCGCCGGACACCCCCGGGCGAGGAGATACCAACTCGGCGAGCAGGGAAGGAGCCCGCTTGGGCGAGTGGAGAACAGGTGATCCCGCCGCGACATCACCCGGCGAGTAGTCAAGGAATCCGGTTTCGAGATCCAGAACTCTCGGCGAGGTATGGAGATACTCGCCGATGGAGCGAGTATGACTGCTCGAGCGGAGAGGATACTCGCCGCCGCCAGGAAGGGAGGAGCCCCTTTTGCGACGAGATCCTCGCGGCCCTCGTCCCCGACAACTTCCGAGAGCCGGTCCTCTCGTACTACTCCGGCAAGGACGACCCGGTAGGACATCTTCAGTGGTTTGAGGATGTGGTCTCCATTCGCAACATGTCCGATGCTCTCAAGTGCCGGCTCTTCTCCATTACCTTCAAGGGTAGCGCGAGAGATTGGTTCCACCAGCTGCCAGCCGGGTCAGTTTACTGCTTCTCAGATCTGCGAAGGGGCCTTTTAGCAAGGTTTGCGACGTCCAAACGGAGGAAGAAGGAGGCGACCGCCCTCTTCAAGATCGTGCAGGGGCAGCACGAGAGTTTGGGCCGGTATATCGATCGATTCCAGGAGGAGGTGCTGGAGGTGGAAGAGGTAGACGGGTTCACCTTGATGGTGGCCCTCAAGTTCGGGCTGAAGCAGGGTCTGTTCAACATAGAGTTGGGGCACAGGCCGCCCAAATCGTTCGAGGAGATGGTGGAGAGGGCCAATGTGTTCATCCAGGGAGAGGAAAGGAACAAGGAGTTCCTGGCACGGCTCGATAGAGACCGACCGCTTGGGCAAGATAAGGGAAGACTGCTGGAGAGGGAGAGGGCGCCGGAGGGGCGCAACGACAGGAAGCAGGAGAGGCCGCAGGGGAAAGAGGAGAAGGGAGAAAGGGGAAGGGAGATCAGAAAGGTGGAGAGGCAGGAGAGGCGGGAGAGGCCTCGAAAGCAGGAGGATAGGAGGCCCGTCGGAGGTCGAGAGGCGAGGAGCGAGGAGAGAAGATTCCAGTACCCGAGGGATCGCCCCCAGTGGAGGCGGCCCATCCGTCAGGAGGAAAGGAGGGCTTACAACCCTCGGGAGCAAGGAGGAGGAAGAAGGGAAACCATGGCCATCACGCAGCGAGCCGCTAAGCGCCGGCGGAAGGAGAGGCAGCAGGAGAGGAGGCAGGAAAGGCAGCAGGAAGCGGCGATTCCCCTCTACTGCGATATCCATCGAGTGGAGGGGCACGGAACCTTGGCTTGCCCTGAGTTCTGGGAAGCAAGGAGGAGGATGGAAGCAACGGCGGCCGAGAGGGAGCAACCGCAGCAGGAGGCCCAGGTTGGGCAGGTGGCCTACCAGGCACCGCAGAGAAGGAGGAACGAGGACAGGATCGACCAAGGAGGAAGGGGGAATGTCATTCCCGGTCCGGCAGGCGGGCACGTCGGAGTAATCAACGGAGGGGCTGGGCTAGGAGCTTCCCGCAAGGGAAGTCTCCACCAAATCTACAAAAGGAGCGTCGCTTCGACGTCTCAGACCCCCCCTCCCTTGAACGAGATCACCTTCTCGGAGGAAGACATGCTCTGGAACGAGAACCCCTTCCATGACGCCCTGGTGATTCAAGCAGCAATCGAGGACTTCACCGTCGACCGAATCCTTGCGGATAACGGGAGTTCGGTGAATGTCATCTTCAAGAGAACCTTCGTCGGCCTTCAGGTGGAAGCGTCCCGGGTTCAGGCAGCGGATGGGCCTCTCTTCGGCTTCTCCGGGGAGAAGAAAGAGGTGGAAGGAGGAGTTGAGTTGCTGGTCACCCTCGGGGGAACTTCGATCCGATGCCGCTTCGTCATCGTCGACGCACCCAGCGGCTACAACGCCATCTTCGGACGGCCCCTCATCAACTACTTCAAGGCCGTCCCTTCATCATATCATCAATGCCTGAAGTACTGCAGGGACGACGTCCAAGTCAGGATCAGGGGAGATCCCAGGGCCTCCAGGGAATGCTACCTGAATGCGATCAGCACCATCAGCTGGATGGGCGACGCAGAAAGGTTGGAAAGGATGATGGAGCAGGAAGAGGGCCTGCAAGCTGCCGAGGAGCTGGAGGAAGTGGAGGTGATCTCCCTGCGAGGAAAGCCGGAGCTGCTGAAGATCGGAGGAGCCTTGCCCCCGGAAGGGAAGGTGGAGATAGCTGCCTGCCTACAGGAAAACGCGGACGTTTTCGCATGGAGCGCCGCCGAGATGCCAGGGATTGATGCTGATGTTGCCTGTCATCGCCTCAACCTGGATCCAGCGACGACCCCCGTCCGTCAGAAGCAAAGGAAGAGCGCCGCCACTCTAGCGGGACCCATCCGGGAGGAAGTAGGGAAGCTGCTGGAAGCAGGTTTTGTTTCGGAGATCCAGTATCCAGGCTGGGTCTCCAATGTTGTAATGGTGAAGAAGTCCGGAGGGGGCTGGAGGTTGTGTATCGACTTTTCATTGTTGAATAAAGCTTGCCCGAAGGATTGTTATCCCCTGCCTCAGATCGACGCGCTGGTTGATTCCGCCGTCGGATTTCCTGTGATGAGTTTCCTTGACGCTTTTTCAGGATACCATCAGATCCGGATGCATCCCCCCGATTGTCGCGACGTTTCCTTCATCACCAGCGACGGGTGCTATAGCTACAAGATGATGCCCTTCGGGCTCAAGAACGCTGGCGCGACATATCAAAGAATGATGGATCACGTCTTCAGGGAGCAAAAGGGGCGGAATCTGGAAGTCTACGTGGATGACCTGCTCGTTAAGAGCAAGAGCGTCATGGAGCACGTAGCGGATCTGACAGAGACCTTCGCCACCCTGAGGAGGTACAAGATGCGGCTCAACCCGGCCAAGTGTGTTTTCGGCGCGGGAAGGGGGAAGTTTCTAGGGCACCTCCTTACTCCCCTAGGGGTGGAGCCTAACCCCGACAAGGTGAAAGCCATCGTGGAGATGGCGTCCCCAAGGGATTCCAAGGAAGTTCAAAGGTTGACCGGAAGGCTGGCAGGTCTTAGCCGGTTTCTCTCCAGGGCCGGAGAAAAGTGTTCCCCTTTCTTCAAAGCCCTTCGGGGGAACCAGAAGTTCGAGTGGACCCCGGAGTGTGAGGAGGCCTTCGTAAAGCTCAAACAACAGCTGACTCGAGCTCCTCTCCTTCAGGGTCCGCAGGGCGGCGAGGACCTCTTGCTCTACCTGGGGGTAGGGGCTGAAGCAGTCAGCTCGGTGTTGGTCCGAGAGGAGGGAAAGAAGCAGCTTCCAATCTACTACGTGAGCCGGGTGCTAAGGCAAGCCGAAACGCGGTACCCCATCCTGGAGAAGTTAGTCTTTGCCCTGGTAGTTTCGGCCAGGCGACTCCGTCCATATTTTCAAGCCCACTCTATCAAGGTAGTCTCCGACCACCCCTTGAGGAGTATCTTGGACGGAGTGGAGCACTCCGGCAGGCTCGCCAAGTGGGCTGTGGAGCTGAGCGAGTTTGACATCTCCTACCCCCCAAGGGTCGCGATCAAAGCACAAGCCGTGGCGGATTTCCTGGCCGACTTCTCGGCCGAGGTCGAGGCAGACACGGATGTCTCTCGGCCGGTCCCCTGGAAGATGTTCGTAGATGGCGCGTCAGGGAGACACTTCGTGGGAGCCGGGGTGGTGCTGGTTAGTCCTCAGGGGACCAGGATTGAGCAAGCCGTCAAGATCCATTTTCCGGTCACTAACAATCAGGCGGAGTACGAAGCCATGGTGGCTGGCTTGCGACTCGCCAAGGAACTGGCAATCAGAGATATCAGGGCTTTTACCGATTCCATGGTGGCGGCATCTCAGATTCGGGGAGAGTTCGAAGTCCGAGATCCCATCTTGCAGCAATATCTGGTTAAGGTCAAAGGCTTGATCGGGGGGTTCCGATCCTTTCACGTCGAGCACGTGCCCCGAGAGCGCAACTCCGAGGCAGACAATCTTGCGAAATACGGCCCTCGGGATGGGGGAATCGCCATCGAGTTGTTCCGACCATCCATCGAAGAAGGCGAGTTGATGGAGATCGATCAGCGGGCCTCGTGGAGAGATCCGTTCATCACATTCCTGGCGACAGGCCGACTACCATCTGACGGGCAAGATCAAAGAAAGTTTCGGTATAAGGCCGCGTACTACTTGCTGCAGGACGGCGAACTCTATCGCAAGACCATTTCAGGCCCTCTGGCCCGATGCTTGTCAGAACTCGAGATTCCCCGGGTCCTCGAGGAGATTCACTCAGGAGAGTGCGGCAGTCACTCCGGGACCCGCACCCTGGAGCAAAGGATTCTAAGGCACGGTTACTTCTGGCCGACCATCCGAAAGGACGCAGAGGCCTACTCCAGAAAATGCTCCCAATGTCAACTCTTCGCGCCCCTCGCGCTCCAGCCGGCTCAGCAACTTCGCTCGATTACCGCTCCGTGGCCCTTCGCAATTTGGGGAATGGATTTGATCGGCCCGTTCCCTCAAGCTAGCGGGCAAAGGAAGTTTGTTCTGGTAATGGTTGACTACTTCACGAAATGGATCGAGGCTAAGGCTCTGGCCAGGACCACGTCTCAAATCGTCAAAAACTTCATCTGGGGGGAGATCGCATGCAGGTTCGGGATCCCTCTGGCCATCATCACCGACAATGGGCCGCAGTTCGCCAGCCTGGAACTGGGGGACTTTTGTAAACAGTTGGGAACCGACCTTCGGTTCGCCTCGGTACATCACCCTCGTAGCAATGGGCAGGTAGAAGCCGCGAACAAGCTCATCATCAACTTGCTGAAGAAGAAGATCACCAATCTCAAGGGGAATTGGGCCGAACAGCTCCCTTCCGTCCTCTGGGCCCTCAGGACCACCCCGAACTCAGCCACAGGGGAAACACCCTTCAAGCTGTCACACGGGTCCGAGGCGCTCATCCCGGTCGAATTTGAGGTGCATAGTCCAAGGGTCATCGCAGCCGAAGACGGAAGCGAGGAATGGCGGTTAGAGAATGAAGAGGCTCAGAGGCTCTCCCTAGATTATGTGGAAGAGCTTCGGGACTTGGCCTCCATGCGCCAGGAGGAAACCAAGAGGCGCATGGCGAGACACTTCGACAAAAACGTCCGCTTGAAGAACTTCCTCGCGGGGGACTTGGTCATGAAGAAGGTGGACGCCGCTGGGCGGGGAGCCGCCGTAGGCAAGCTCCATCCCAACTGGGAAGGACCTTTCATCGTCCAAGAAGCCTTGACCGCAGGAGGCTATTACCTACAAGACCAAGCGGGAGAGCAGCTGCCTGGAACCTGGAGCGGGGATGATTTGAAAAGATTTTACCCGTAGCGGTAACTCATGTATCAATTTCTGTAAAAACTCTTAAATGAATAAAGAATGCGGGATTTCATCTTTTTTGTGTTAAATGTACCTCAAGGTTTCTGAGTCTTTCCATGGCCCGCCTCGTAGTCGACCTCGGGAGACAACGGTCGGTTTGTTCCTCATATATAGCCCAGTACGGATGATGGGACGATTCTTCGGGATTTTAAGCGCTCTTGTAAGACCGAGCCTCTGTATTGTCGGCCGAGATCAGCTCCCCCCTTGCATGTCGGCCTATGTCTCCCCGAGTGCATCTCTCTTCCGTCTGGAGGACCTGCGAGGAACAGATCTGCACCCTGATCTCCCGGACTCGAGGAGAGGCCGGCCTCGTAAAACACCTGGAAGAAGAACCTGTCAAAGACAGGGTATGGACGAGCCCGGAGGGAGGTGTGTGAATTCCGAGCGCGTACGAAAATGACCCTCGATGAACACCACCCCCATCCTGATCGTACCTGTAAGCGACCTTCACTGCCGAATCGGGATGCGGGACTCCAACCCGTTCTCACTAAATAGCCTAGTTCGGACGATAGGACGAGGCTTCGGGACTTTAAGCGCTCTTGTAAGACCGAGCCTCTGCATTGTTGGCCGAGATCAGCTCCCCCTTGCATGTCGGCCTAGGTCTCCCCGAATGCATCTCTCTTCCGACCAGAGGAATTCTGAGGGACGGGTCTGGACACCAATCCCCCGATTCGGCAGGATCAAGAGCGTCCCTTCAGGGGGAGTTTCTTTCTTGCCAAGATGTCTCTGGGATTAATCTCCAAAATGTGTAAGGACGCAGGATTTAATTCAAGACTTCGAGTTGAGCAGCGTCGTAAGACCGGTATCCCCACGAGCTCCTCTCCTCGGGAATCGGCCGATCTCCTCGATCGTAATACAAGACTTCGAGTTGAGCAGCGTCGTAAGACCGGTATCCCCACGAGCTCCTCTCCTCGGGAATCGGCCGATCTCCTCGATCGTAATACAAGACTTCGAGTTGAGCAGCGTCGTAAGACCGGTATCCCCACGAGCTCCTCTCCTCGGGAATCGGCCGATCTCCTCGATCGTAATACAAGACTTCGAGTTGAGCAGCGTCGTAAGACCGGTATCCCCACGAGCTCCTCTCCTCGGGAATCGGCCGATCTCCTCGATCGTAATACAAGACTTCGAGTTGAGCAGCGTCGTAAGACCGGTATCCCCACGAGCTCCTCTCCTCGGGAATCGGCCGATCTCCTCGATCGTAATACAAGACTTCGAGTTGAGCAGCGTCGTAAGACCGGTATCCCCACGAGCTCCTCTCCTCGGGAATCGGCCGATCTCCTCGATTGAAATCAAGACTTCGAGTTGAGCAGCGTCGTAAGACCGGTATCCCCACGAGCTCCTCTCCTCGGGAATCGGCCGACCTCCTCGATCGTAATACAAGACTTCGAGTTGAGCAGCGTCGTAAGACCGGTATCCCCACGAGCTCCTCTCCTCGGGAATCGGCCGATCTCCTCGATTGTAATTCAAGACTTCGAGTTGAGCAGCGTCGTAAGACCGGTATCCCCACGAGCTCCTCTCCTCGGGAATCGGCCGATCTCCTCGATTGTAATACAAGACTTCGAGTTGAGCAGCGTCGTAAGACCGGTATCCCCACGAGCTCCTCTCCTCGGGAATCGGCCGATCTCCTCGATTGTAATTCAAGACTTCGAGTTGAGCAGCGTCGTAAGACCGGTATCCCCACGAGCTCCTCTCCTCGGGAATCGGCCGATCTCCTCGATTGTAATTCAAGACCTCGAGTTGAGCAGCGTCGTAAGACCGGTATCCCCACGAGCTCCTCTCCTCGGGAATCGGCCGATCTCCTCGATTGTAATTCAAGATTTCGAGTTGAGCAGCGT
Organism: Platanthera zijinensis; assembly: GCA_039513925.1. Classification (NCBI taxonomy): domain Eukaryota; kingdom Viridiplantae; phylum Streptophyta; class Magnoliopsida; order Asparagales; family Orchidaceae; genus Platanthera; species Platanthera zijinensis. The sequence goes on along the minus strand of CM077080.1, from coordinate 51,784,283 downwards.
CGTAAGACCGGTATCCCCACGAGCTCCTCTCCTCGGGAATCGGTCGACCTCCTCGATCGTAATACAAGACTTCGAGTTGAGCAGCGTCGTAAGACCGGTATCCCCACGAGCTCCTCTCCTCGGGAATCGGCCGATCTCCTCGATTGTAATTCAAGACTTCGAGTTGAGCAGCGTCGTAAGACCGGTATCCCCACGAGCTCCTCTCCTCGGGAATCGGCCGACCTCCTCGATCGTAATACAAGACTTCGAGTTGAGCAGCGTCGTAAGACCGGTATCCCCACGAGCTCCTCTCCTCGGGAATCGGCCGATCTCCTCGATTGTAATTCAAGACTTCGAGTTGAGCAGCGTCGTAAGACCGGTATCCCCACGAGCTCCTCTCCTCGGGAATCGGCCGATCTCCTCGATTGTAATCCAAGGCTTCGAGTTGAGCAGCGTCGTAAGACCGGTATCCCCACGAGCTCCTCTCCTCGGGAATCGGCCGATCTCCTCGATTGTAATCCAAGGCCTCGAGTTGAGCAGCGTCGTAAGACCGGTATCCCCACGAGCTCCTCTCCTCGGGAATCGGCCGATCTCCTCGATTGTAATTCAAGACTTCGAGTTGAGCAGCGTCGTAAGACCGGTATCCCCACGAGCTCCTCTCCTCGGGAATCGGCCGATCTCCTCGATTATAATCCAAGGCCTCGAGTTGAGCAGCGTCGTAAGACCGGTATCCCCACGAGCTCCTCTCCTCGGGAATCGGCCGATCTCCTCGATTGTAATCCAAGGCCTCGAGTTGAGCAGCGTCGTAAGACCGGTATCCCCACGAGCTCCTCTCGGGAATCGGCCGATCTCCTCGATGACGAGAATGAGGGGCCCGCAGGCTATGTTCGACGACTAAGCCCGGTTCAATTTTCGTCACGCGCGAGCAGACGAGCGGATCTCGCGCGAGTAGGCGAGCAGACCCCATGCGGGGAGGCGAACTGGAATCGCGCGAGTAAGCGACCCCCGGGGGGGGGGTGCGAGTATGTCCCGCACGCCACCCGCGCGGTTCTCAGCAGGTCCACGAGTATCAAGGTGCAGGGGCGAGTAGGTCCCGGCGAGCGGATGGGTGATGTCGGGACCATCCCCCTGCGACCTAGCGAGCGTCCCTCTCCGAGCCTATGAGCCTAGCGAGTAACATCCAGTCAGAGGAAAAACCAAAACTTTGTATAAATCATTAAGTCAAAAATTTGATTTACAAAAAGAATATCGGCGAGCAACTAGGACTCGTCGTCGCCAGTATCAGGCCGATATTCATCATCCCCAACATCGCCGATATCCGCAAAGTCGTCGCTCTCTGCGGTCTCGCCGCTGCTGCTTCCGCTGCCGCTGCTGCTTCCGCTACCGCTGCTGCTTCCGCTGCCGCCGCTGTCAGAATCACCGGAGCTGGTCGCCGACGACGCGCCATACGGCGGGACAGTCCCCTCGGCGAGCAGCTCGGGAATGAGCTCGTCGACAGTGAGCGGTTTCTCCCCCTCGACGAGCTGGCCACTCGCGCCGGGTCCTCGGGTAGCGAGGTTGAGGAGTTCGGCCGTCCTTCAGCAGCGATCAACCTAGTCTCCATCACCGCAGCGCGAGTTTGGGCCGCCTCCAGCTCGGCCTGGGAGGCGGCGAGCTTCTCCTCGCACTCGGAGAGCTTCTTCGCCGCTTCTATCTCGGCAGCCTGCGAGATGACCAACGTCAGAACCTATCAACGACACAAATCGAGCAACCCACCCAAGGACAGCTCACCTCGAAGTCCTTCCAATGGACTGACTGCATGCCGAGGTCGATGGCCTTCTTGGAGACGACCTTGAGGGCGTCGGTCACCTCCAACAGCTTCCTCGCCGAGTAATGCCCCAGCTCGGCAGACCGCGCGAGCGCGCAGGCCGACTGATGAGCGAGCTCCGTCGGGGTCAGCTCCATGACGGACTCCGCGTCGGCCCGACCGTAGATGGCGTGGAGGACGGCGAACGCCTCTCCATTGTCCTCCCAGTCAGTCGACCAGGACGGGAGGTTGGTGCTCAGCGACACCGAATTTTCCCCCGCCGACCAGGTCACGAGCGGGCGACCGAAGGCGTCCACCACCCCCTGCCCGAGGCCGTAGTTGGGGTGGAAATGGGGCGACTGGGCGCCCGTCGGCGACCGGCAATCGACGGATCGCGGCGACGAGGTCTTCGCCCTCTTCCTCGCGGGACCCTGCGAGCTGGCCCGCGACTTTCCCTTAACCGCCTTCTTCTCCCCAACGTCGGCAGGGGGGCGAGAATCCGACTGCGTGGCGGCGACTTCTTTCGCCAAAGGAAGCGGCTTCTCCGGAAGCTCGTTGGAAACTGCAAAAACACGCGACAAGATTAGCTTCAGCGGCAAAAGGGCGAGCGAGTAACCAGGGCGCATTTCGAGTTCAGCATACTTTCGTTAGGGTGGACTGGCTCGAGCACGTTGACGTTTAGTCGCCAGAAAATGACGTCAAAACGCCGACCGCGAAAGTATTCGAAGAGCTGCTCGCGAGCTCCTTCGAGGATGGGGGGAAGGAAGGCGACATCGGCTGGTTGATGCGGCCTGCCGAGAATACCGCCGAAGTCGCCATGGACGACAATCAGCTGCTCGCTCCAGCGATGGACCTTGTTCGCGGTCCCGACCAGGGTGCAGACATGGCTGCTAAAAAAGATGACCCCCTCCGAGGTCGCCGCAAAGGCGAAAATGCGGCGGAAGACGGAGAGGTCGAAAGCGATCCTCTCTTCCCGAAGGAAGCAGAGGAATCCCATGATGATCGCCACGCCGTTGGGATTGATCTGCGCAGGGACAATCCCGAAGTAACGCAGGATCACGCAGAATTCTGGCCAGAAGGGCAGCCGCAGGCCTGCGTCGAAGTGACGCAGCGACATTACAAGCGAACCCTCAATATGGGTATTGAGGCGCTCGCTGCGAGTGGGGAGTCTTGCCGAGTATTCGTCAGGCAGGGAGCGTTCCTTGAAGGTCGCCAGTTCCTTCTCGGTGGTTATGGATCTCTTAAAAGCCGCATCTGCGAAGTTAATTGCATGGGCCTGTCGGCGAGCGCTGGCGTCGTCACCGACCATGATGGCGAGATCCGAAAGCAACGAGAGCGGCGAGTTGATTGTTCAGATACTCGGCAGGAGGAAAGAAGGTCGCTACAGCAATACGCTTTATGACCCACCTACCCCTCCTATTTATAGATATGACAAGTCCAAAAGGGGGGGGGGTCAGCCGTCTCAGCGAGTATCTAACGAACTCGCGCGATGAAGATAAACCTGCGACATTATCAAGTGAACTAAAGCTCGGCACGTCAAAAAATAACAGCGCGCACACAGAGGCAAACGAACTCGCGCGATGAAGATAAACCTGCGACATTATCAAGTGAACTAAAGCTCGGCACGTCAAAAAATAACAGCGCGCACACAGAGGCAGGAATATTCGCACACATGAATTGATCAAATTAGAAATAGATGTCCGGAAGTACAAGTCGCACAAGGCGAGTTACACATTCGAAAAATAAAAAACTATGGCGCCCTCGGCCGCTCAGGAGGGTGCGGATGTCGCCCGGCCCAGCCGATCTCGCGTGCACGCCGGTAATGCTCCGTCGCCAGCGCTGTCGCATCATCGCCGAGCCTGAGCTGCTCCTCCATCCTCGCCAGACGTCCAGCGGACCCCATGCTCGCCCGGATGCCGGCCAGCTCGTCAAGCACCAGCTGCAGACGGTGGTTGTTCAGTTGCAGCTGGCGGTCGTTCTCTTTGACCATGTGAAAGCGAGCTTCATAGCTTTCCAAGGTCGACTGGAGCCCTTCGACCTTGGCCATCCTCGCCTCCAGAGCCGAGATACGTCGGTGAGAATCGCAGATAGCGAGCTGGTCAAACTTGCTCTCCAGCTCCATGTGGGCGCGAATGGCGGCCTGGCGATACTCGCTCCCGGACAGCCCGATAGCGTCGAGGAAAGTCGCCCCAGAGGTCGCCGGGCGATCTGACAAAGCAGGAAGATGGATCGTCAGGACAGAAAGCAAAAAGCAGAGCGGTATTCAGTGGTAGGAGGCTCACCACGGCGAGGAGATCGGGATCGGCGCGGCGAAGGAGGTCGCCCGGAGGTATCTCGCCTCCCCGAAGAGCTGCTCGGAAGATCGGCAGGCCTGCCCTGCCCGCGCTCTCCAGACCCTCGGCCGACGTAGTCGGGGTCTCCAACCCGCGGAGGAAAGTAGGGTGGCCGAGGCCTCTCCGGCTTCTTCACCGGCGGCAAAGCTTGAGATGAGCTCGCAGAGTGGTGCGGAGCCCTCGGCGCAGGAGGCGGAGGAGGTCGCGGATAGTCCGACTTCGACAGAGGCGGCGGAGGGGGCAGGCCGGTGCTCGGCGTCTGGCCAGGAGTGGCCGCCGCGGGCGGCGGCGGCGGCAATGGAGCGCTCACCGGGGGTATCTTCTCGCCGCTCGCAACAGCAGAGGCCGCCGTACTCGCCGGAGGAACCTCGCGCACCGGCCCAGATGACCCGGCAGGGGTGGCCTTCGCCGGCAGTTCCTTGCTCGCAGGCGGGGGGTCCTTCGCCAACGCCGCCCCAGACGCCTTCCCCGAGCTGAGGCCTATCCTGACCGTGCGGGCGATCTTGAACGGCCTGTCGGCCGCCAGGGCGAGTAAGGGCGCCGAGCTGAGGGGGACGACATCAAGTGCCGCGTCCACGGCAATCGGAGAATCTGCATAAGGAAAGAAGTCAGCAAAGTGGCGGCGACAACCCAGCAGGGAAGAGTTCGAGGTAGCGACCTGTCAGGGTGACGACCTCGGCCTGAGACACCACGGGCTCCTTCACGACCGCGGGCTCCTCGGTCGCTCCCGCGTTCTCCAGCGGGCTGCCCCGGGTCGACCCGGGGAGGTCGTCGAGCCCTAGGTCGTTCAACACCCTCTGGGTGGTGGACGACACTACAGGATTGTCGGTCGCCGCGGCGACCTGGTGCGCCAGTGGAGGCGAGCCGACCACCGTAGTGGCGGGCTGCTTGACCTTTTTCGTCTTCTTCTTCTTCTTCGGCGGGAGCAACGAAGTAGGATCGTCCTCGCGCGGTCTTTTCGACCTGGCTATGCCGAGGAGGCCCGACAGAGCAGCGAGATTGTCCCTCAACAGCTGTTCAGCATCCGACATCTTCGGCGAGCTCCAGGGATCGTCTCAAAAACGAAGCCCCCCCTATTTATAGACTACTCTACCAGCAGGCGACGATGCGAACTGTTCAGATACTCGGCAGAGGTCCTCGCCGAATAAGCGTTGGATGATTCTTTCCGGGCTCCTGCGTCGCCCAAAAAGAGCGGGGATTGTGTACAACCCATATTCGACGAGGGAGGGCCCTACCACCGCCAGGTCATCAAAAGTCAAAGTCAACAAGACAAGGTGGGGATCCAGACCAGCACCCCGGGCCGCGGAAGGTTCGGGCGAGTAAGGCGAGTTCCCCAGGCCAACTCGCCAGGTGGCGACTATGACCAGATACTCGCCTCTTCCAGGCGAGCTCCCCGGGAAAGTCGCCAACTCGCCAGGGGGGGGGGTATAAGTAAGACCCCCCCCCTCTTTGGTTTTCCCTATAAATAGGACCCCAGGGGTACGAAGGAGAGGCAAGCAATTCTCGGCCTGAGCCCTTGCGAGCCCCAGCAACTGCCCTTGACTCGTTATTGCTCAGCTCGCCTCCTTCGTACCTAGCTCGGCCAATCTGGTTGAGAAGGGGTTGCTTCTCCTAAGCAACTGGGTACGTGGTGAGACCTTCCCGCCGTAGCAACCTGGGGTCTTGTTTGCGCAATTCGTTCCTGTTTCCTGACCAGAGGTCATCTTCCCGACTGGTCGACCAGTAACTTCAGGTTGCCTAGTCCGATTTCTGAGGTTGAGAATTTCTCGGCTTCAACAAAGGGCTTGTCGGAAAACACGAGAAATAGGATGATGTTTCTTGGTGAAAGCTTTATAAGGATTTAGCAGGGGAAGGTCGGTGACTGGGATGCGACTATCTTCAGTAAGGTAATCGACTTTATAAAGCAAATCAGAGTTTTTTGCGGAGGAAGAGGAACTGTAGGAATTTCGAGGGTAAGAAAAAGAAGAAGAACGAGTAAATGGTTGTGAATTTGCCATAGATGTAAGAGGCCTTATTTCGAGAATCTCCTTTGGTGTTAGGATAACTTGCTATCATACGGAATGATAGAACCGTTGATGAATTTTTGTGAAAACCTGAGCATATACCCACAACCGCACACCTAGCAGCTTCAAAGGCCACAACTCCGTTATTTTCACAAAGAATTTCTGCCACAAGTTCAGGTATAAGATTTCTGATGTGGAGGATCCCTAGAAGGGCAACCACAGAGCATACTATCTCTAACCATATGCAAGCCAGCATGAACAAATCATGCCAATACCATCATGAACAAATCATGTACACCTCCGGATCATCAAGAGAAATAAGGGGAAGTTTTTTAAGACAATAAAAAGGGTTTTGTTCTCATTATATATGTAGGTGACATTATTAACATTGGGGAAGACATTGAGGAAATTGTGTCACTATAAGATCAATTGTGCAAGGAGTTCGAGGTAGATCTAGTAAAATTGAAATATTATTTGGGGATTGAAGTTGTTTTCGGGGAGCTATCGAGAAGGATGATCCGGTTCTTGATCAAACGGGAAAGATTCTAGCTAACCAAAGGCTCCAGAGTTATGCGCGTGTGCTGTCAACGGCGGCTTGGATGTGCACTTGTAGGTACTTCTACTGAAGCCATCATACAACAACGAAGACAAAGATGGAGATTAGGTTGACATCTCAAGTTACCAAAGACTTGTTGGTAGACTTATCTACCTCTCACATACCCGTCCTGATATGCGGCATAAATGTTGAGCAGGTATATGAACGCCTTAGATCCGACATTAGGAAGTAACGCATCGTGTTTTGAGATCTATGTTATTAAATGCGCAAGGCACACCGAGGAGCAAAGGGGACCTGGAGCCTAGGCGCAAGCGGGAGCCTGAGGCACGTGAGGCGCAAAAATGGGGGAAAAATAAAATCAGCGAATTGGGCGCCCAATTCGTTGGCGCACCTCGGGTGCACCTAGGCGCGCCTCAGGCACATCGCTAGTCTAAGGATTGTCGAGGCGCATCAGAGTGCGCCCGGTGCCTCAGGCACGCCTAGGCGCATGCCATGATAACACAGCTTGAGATACCTAAATCAACTCCTGGATGTGGAATCCTATTCTTAAAGAATGATCACTTGAAAATTGGTGTTTTCATTGATGCAAAAAAACCTTGCAAACAAGATGACAAAAAATCTACCTTTAGGTACAGTAAAGTCATTCATGATAACTTTGTGACATGAAGAAGCAAAAACAGAATGTTGTGAAATCTAATGCAGAAGTTAAATATAAAGTTATATTGGAAGGCCTCTGTGAAGGCCTATGCTTGAGATCCACATCATTCTCCAGGACCTTGGCTTCAATGAAGACTGGATATTATTTAGTTTGATACACTAGCCATGAAAGCAGTCTGAGATCATATTTTGAAACCTTCCAATCAAACTTTTTTTAAGATAAGATTTTATTGTTTTTCGATCCGTCCATTTTTACGATTGTAACTATGATCATTCGGACAAAATAATTTGAATCATATGTAGTTGGCCCCACTTTTAATACTCTACATATATCTTAAACGATTTTCATGATATGAGTATCAAGCTAAATAATTTCTACTTAAAGACAAATCTATTCTCCTTTATTTGCTACAACAAAACAAGGGGTGCAAACGAGTCCTTGGCAAAAATTCCAAGCACGAGCTAATCATTTTGAGCTCGAGCTCGACGAGCTCATTTTATCCTAGCTCGAGTTTAAGCTCAATGCCTACTTATCGAGGTCAAGCTCGAGTTCCGAGCTCGCGAGATCGAGTCGAGCTCGAGCTGCTCACGAGCTTTTAGTTCATGAGCCTTATTTTCTTTATATATTTTTTACTTTTAAGAAAATATGTAGAAATAAAAAACTCGCTAGCTCATGAACAATAATACTTGAGCTCGAGCTCGACTCATAATTGAGTTTGAGCTCGAGCTCCACAGGCTCGAGCTCGAGTCGAGCTTTTTTCGAGCTGGCTCATCGAGCTTTCGAGCCGGCTCAACTCAACTTGTGTCCCTGAACAAAACTGGCACCAACATCGTACACAATCCTGTATAGTATGATAGAACGAAGCATGTAGAAGTGGGGCTGAATTTTTGAAAGTTCACTTGGGAAAAGGAAATGTCTGCATCCTTTTGTTAACTCTAAGGGACAATTAGTGGTTGTACTCACTAAAGGAATAAGTTGTGATATTGTTACTGTTGGAAATATCTAGTCAATATCGATCTATTAGAGATTTTAGGGGGTGTATGGGTTTAGTCTCACGTCGCCTATTAGTTTTTATGTCTTGTGTAAGTTGTTTAAATACCCCTATGAGGGATGAATAAATTATTCAAGTATTTCCTTACTAATCTTTCAACATGATATCCAAGGCAAAAATATGATCCGTTTTTGCCTGCTTCCGCTCATGAGGCTTGGGCTTCTAAAGGTCATTCTGCTCCCGCTCATCGAAGGAGTAGCCGCTTCTCTCGATCTTGTCCGCTGGTCTAGAAATCTAGCCCCGAGTGTTTTCGACGACTTCTTCGCGCTCATCCAGGGAGAGGGATTCACTCTTGTGCTGCTTCTTTCGACATCGAAGCCCTCCCCCTTCTCCTCTCTCGTTACGTCGACGCATCTATTTCACCAATCGATGTCGCCGATCTCTTTCTTTTCTCGTTATGTCCACATTGCTCGCCTCCTGTGATTGTCCCTTGCTTGCATCGATCGACTCCTGGAAACACTCATCGCTGCTGGCTTTGTCAAATCCGTCAAGGCAAGTCTCCTTCATCGACGCAGATCTGTGTTGTTGCAGTCGACAATGTGGCTCCCTCAACTTCCAGTCGCCGATCCTTGGTCATTCCTGTCGATGATTCCTCTGTTGTTCCGACCATTTCCTGTGCTTTATTTTCTGACGTCGGCCCTCCAGATCTTCTCTTTAATGACAGAGTTTTCCCTACCTGCTCTGGATCAGCCATTTCCCTCACCTTTTTGATTTACATACGATTCCAATTGCTAGCCCTCTGGTTTCTATCACTTCCAACTGCTGGCACGCACCCTTCCGGGGTGTTGTTCTCTCGCCAGTGTTGAAATTTGTGGTAGTTTTTGTCATTTTTTATGTATTTAGTCATCTTAATCTATTGTGTGTTATATGCTTTCATGCACATGTTCCACGTGAGGAGGAGTGTTTGTGACGAAAGTGAATCGGATGACATTTACCTGACTCTCGTCTTTGTCATACATGACATTCAGGCTTATGTCGTGTGTTATTTTCTTCTCCCCAATATTTTTCTTTCCATTGGTACATGTGTGCTTGGGACGATCGTTGTTGGCTGTCCTAATCTCAGTGGGTTATGTCGTATGGGCCCGTGTCATGCGGGACTGTGTCGTGTGGGCCCGTGTCGTGCAGGATTGTGTCGTGTGAGACCGTCCATTGTGCGGATTATCCCCGTCAGATTATCTCAGATTGCCTGTTTGATGACGATTCCCACATCTTCTGTTACCTCGCACTTGTGTGTATAAATGATGTTGGTTGACCTGATTATAGCGAGTCCACATTATGTGTGGGACCTGCGTCATGTGTGGGTCTACGTCGTGTGTGGCCATGTCCCCAATGATTCCCCGATTTTGAATTTCCTCTGATGGCTCGTCTGATGTATTGTCACTCATCACCTATCTCCATTACTTTTTTATGATATTTTCAAGCTTGAGTTTTCCCCTCCAGCTTGAGGGGGAGTGTTAGAAATATCGAGTCAATGTCGGTCTATTAGAGATTTTAGGGGTGTATGGATTTAGTCCCACATCATCTATTAGTATTTTTTATGTCTTGTGTAAGTTGTTTAAATACCCCCTTTGAGGGAAGAATAAATTATTCTAGTATTTCCTTACTAATCGATCAAAGCAGTAACCCTAGAAGAATCGCTTTTCTACTGCTTCAACCTCCTGTTACAATATTAGAGAAACGAAACCATAGTAAATGGTTTTAGAAGAAATGAATGTTTTTTTTTATTTCCAGCCTATATAACACAAACAAAATGTGTTAAACGTTTAAAAGGTCGGAGTTCATATTGTAAATACAAAATGGTGCAGTGTAAACTCCAAATAGTAACAACATACAGAAAAAATAAACTGAATGTTTTGTAAAACAAGAAATTCTTTGTGAAAATAACGGAGTTGTGGCCTTTGAAGCTGCTAGGTGTGCGGTTGTGGGTATATGCTCAGGTTTTCACAAGAATTCAGCAACGGTTCTATCATTCCGTATGATAGCAAGTTATCCTAACACCAAAAGAGATTCTCGAGAAATAAGGCCTCTTACATCTATGGCAAATTCACAACCAGTTACTCGTTCTTCTTTTTTTCTTACCCTCGAAATTCCTACAGTTCCTCTTCCTCGCAAAAAACTCTGATTTGCTTTATAAAGTCGATTACCTTACTGAAGATAGTCGCATCCCAGTCACCGACCTTCCCCTGCTAAATCCTTATAAAGCTTTCACTAAGAAACATCATCCTGTTTCTCGTGTTTTCCGACAAGCCCTTACTCCCAACAAGACGCTTGTTGCAAAAGAACTTGTCTTAGCCTCAAAGCTAGAACAGTTAAATATTGTATTTATTTATGTGTCCCGTGTACCTATATATGCCCGGTTTCCGGGCCAACCCTAATTTCTACGATCAAATCATCCTATTCTACTTGGTATCAGAGGAAACGAGAGAAAGCCGCGCCGACATCGTTCTTCCTCGCTTCGCAGCGCGCGTCGCTCCGCCTCCGCCTCCGCAGTGCGCGTCGCATCCAGCGCGCGTCCGCCTCCGCAGCGCAGCGTCGCTGCCAGCGCCTCCGCCTCCGCAGCGTCGCAGCCAGCGCGCGTCGCCTCCGCTCCCGCGGTCCGCCAGCGCAGCCGCTCCGCCCCCCAGCTCTCATCTCCGCTACCCTCAGCCTTCTGGCGTAAAAAGCGGCTGGGGGTGGTGTTTTGTCTCTCATGGGGGATCCCGGGGGCGCGTCTCTTCCATCCTCGGGTGTGTTCCTCGGCTTTCAGATCTAGCCCACACTCGTAGGATGTCCTTCTCCTCTATTTGAGCTCCTTGTCCTCTACTATGGACGATCTTTCCTCTGCGTCTCATTCCGATGCTCTTCCCGGTTCCACGGCCCTCCAATCCGATACTTTGCACAGTCCCTCGGGTGATCCTCCTCGGAGTCATGGCCAGTCTTTGAAGATTACTACTGTTGCCTTGGATGGCACAAATTACCTGGAATGGTCTCGGACGGCTCAACATGCGATCCGCAGCCACCAGTTATATGGCCTTATTGATGGTACTCTCGTTGAGCCATCTCGTACCGATCCCTCTTGGCGTAAATGGGATGCGGACAATTCGTTGGTCGTCTCGTGGCTTCTTCATTCCATATCTCCTCAGGTGTACCGGAGTTATATGTTGTTGGACTCCGCTTACGACATTTGGACGCGAGCCCGTGATACTTACTCCCAGGCAGGTAGTTCGATGCAGATATATGAGCTCACTCGCCGTGTTCTGGAACTGCGACAAGGAACTCAGCCCGTTGCTTCCTACTATTCTGAATTTGAGCGCCTTTATCAGGAGTTGGATTTCTTCAGCACCTTTACTGCAGCTTGTACACCTGATGCTGTGGCTCTTCAGAAGGATAAAGACCGGTTCCGTGTTCATGTCTTTCTTATGGGCCTTAACATGGAGTTTGATGTTGTTCGCCTACATGTTCTCCATCGTGAGCCTCTTCCCTCCCTTCGGGAGGCCTTCAGCATGCTCCTCAGTAATGAGAACCGTCGCCGCAGTCTCAGCCCTTCGACTGACCACTCTGCGCTCGCTGTTTTCTCCCGCCGTCCCCCTCCTGTTTGCAGTCACTGTGGGAAAACGGGCCATATCAAAGATTCCTGCTTTCGCCTGCATCCGTACCTTGCACCTACTGGTCGAGGTTCTGGTACTCGTGGTAGAGGTGGCTATCGTGGCGGTGGCCGATCTTCTGGTGACCGTCCTCAGTCTTCTGCTCACTCTACTGAGGTTCTGGGGGACACCACTAGTGGTTTGTCTGTTGCCGAGCTAGAGGCCTTCCGACACATGTTGCGCTCCCGCACTGACTCTGCTCCTGCTTCCTCTCACGCTGCTGTTGCCACTTCAGGCCTGTCTACTGCTCATGCCGTGTCTTCCACATCTTCCGAGTGGATTATCGACTCAGGTGCGACCGACCACATGACTGGCTCTGCCTCAGGTTTTACCTCATACTCTCCTCTTTCTGGTCGTGATAAGGTTATTGCTGCAAATGGCTCTCTCTCTGCCATTGCTGGTAAAGGGACGGTTCCGTGTTCCCCTGACTTATCACTTTCCTCTGTTTTGCATGTCCCTTCTTTTCCTAGAAATTTACTCTCTATTAGTCACTTGACAACCTCTTTACACTGTTCTGTGACATTCTTTCCTGATGTTTGTGTTTTTCAGGATCTGGCTACGAGGCGGACACTTGGCAGTGGTAGGAATGTCGGCGGCCTGTATTTGCTGAACCAGTCTTCTCCCAGTGCCCTATCCTCCACCAGATCTCCGACGCTTGATGATCTTCGACGATGGCATCAACGTCTTGGCCACCCGTCTCCTTTATATCTTACTAAATTGTTTCCTGTTTTTCATCAGTTATTTCAGTCTTTTTCATGTGATGCGTGTGAACAATCTAAACATGTTCGTCGTCGTTCTACTCATTTATCTGTTCCTAGTCTGTATCCATTTGATGTTATTCACTCTGATGTTTGGGGCCCATCCCGTGTTCTCTCTTTATCCGGTTATAAATGGTTTGTAACGTTTATTGATTGCTACTCCCGTACAACCTGGCTTTATATGCTTAACAAGAAAAGTGACGTCCTTTCTTGCTTCCTAAAATTTCATAAAATGGTGATTCAACAATTCGGTGGGAAAATACGCGTGTTACGGAGTGATAATGGTGGAGAATACGATGATCGCGGTGTCTTTGGGGCCTATCTTGCGGACCATGGCATCATCCACCAAACTACATGTGTCCACACCTCTACTCAAAATGGGATGGCCGAACGGAAAAATAGGCAGTTACTGGAGGTGGCTCGGTGTTTACTTCTTTCTATGCACCTTCCTAAATCCTACTGGGGGGGTGCAGTTCTTACTGCCGCGCACCTCATTAACCGTCTTCCGTCTCGCGCTCTCTCCTTCGATACGCCCATCTCTTGTCTCGAAAAAAAACATATTGTCCATACATCTCACCTTCCTCCTCGTATCTTTGGCTCCTTGTGCTTTGTTTATGTCCATAGCCCGCATCGTGACAAACTTGATGCGCGGTCTATTCGGTGTGTTTTCGTGGGTTATTCCTCTACCACCAAAGGGTATCGATGTTATCACCCTCCAACACGTCGGTACTATTGTACTGTTGATGTCACCTTTCGTGAGGGGGAGTCGTACTTTGACTCTCGCCAGGGGGAGATGACTAGCATTGATGCCGAGCTGATCGACTCCCCGCTTCCTATTGTTGCTTATCCTACCATTCCTCCACCTGTTCCTATTCCTTCACCTGCTCCTATTCCTCCTCCTGCTCCCGTTCCTCTCACCTCCGCTCCTCCGATTCTACACACATACTCCCGTCGTCCTACGACCGTTGGGCAAGTACAAGCTGTCGATGCTCTACCAGTACCGGTGACTGTTTCTGACCCAGATTCTGAGGATGAACTCCATATTCCTCTTGCCCGTCTTATTGGTAAGAAAGGTAGTACTAAACATCCCATTGCCAACTACATTCATTATGATCACCTTTCTAAGGCACATCAAGCCTTTATTTCTTCACTTTCATCTATTGTTATCCCTAAGACATGGCAGGAGGCTGATCAGATACCTGAATGGAAAACGGCAATGGAAGAGGAACTACGTGCCTTGGACAAAAATAAAACATGGAGGCTGGTGAGCCTTCCTCCAGGGAAGCGGACGGTCGGATCCCGTTGGGTCTTCACAGTTAAACAAAATCAAGATGGTGTAGTGGAGCGGTACAAAGCTCGTTTGGTGGCACAGGGATATACCCAGGCTCAGGGTATTGACTACCAGGAGACTTTTGCTCCTGCTGCAAAAATGAACTCTATCCGCGTGCTTTTCTCTATTGCCGCAAGACGAGGATGGGAACTTCTTCAGCTTGATATCAAGAATGCCTTTCTGAATAGTGATTTGGAGGAGGAGGTATACATGGATATTCCACCGGGCTCTGTTATCAAAGGGTCCAAGGGAAAGGTGTGTCGTGTTCTAAAATCCCTATACGGCTTGAAGCAGTCTCCGAGAGCTTGGTTTGGTCGTTTCTACAAGTTCATGCTTCAACTTGGATACACCCAAAGTCATGCTGACCACACTCTCTTTACTAAGAGAAAGGGTGACCAGGTTTCTATTCTCATTGTTTATGTGGACGACATCATCATTACTGGGGACTACTCGGAGGAGATTATTCACTTGAAGGAGCAACTGAGTAAAGAGTTTGAAGTTAAAGACCTAGGAAAGCTGAAATATTTCTTGGGAATTGAAGTGGCGAGGTCTCAACAAGGGATTTTCATCTCCCAAAGAAAGTATACTTTGGATCTCCTTGAAGAGACTGGGATGCTTGGGTGTGCTCCCGTGGACACACCTATTGAGGCTAATCACAAAATCGATGCAGATACTAGTGGAGAAAAGGTGGATGCCTTAAAATACCAACGTCTGGTTGGACGTCTCATATACTTATCCCATACTCGCCCTGACATTACTTATGTTGTGGGAGTCCTAAGTAGGTATATGCACTCCCCTTCTGTTCGTCATCAGCAGGCGGTCTTTAGAGTGCTCCGGTATCTCAAAAAGGCACCAGGTGTAACGGCCCCCTTACGGCTACCGCGACAAAGTGCATATCATTTCATTTAAGCAAGGTAAGAACCATCAGAGTACAGTATATATGTGAAAGAGTACAATAAGTAAAAGTTATGACAAACTATAACCATCCATTTCATTATATAACGGATAATAATGTACAGTATGATCAAAAGGTAGCCTTAAACAACTCTACTAAGGCTTACCATCACTACACAGACAAAACGGTAGCCCTATATCTACACAAAAAAGGGCTTACCGACATGTACACCATACAGACTGACTCAGACAAAACTACATAAAATAAAACTGAAAGTCCTCATGGGGACACTCTGGATCTCGGCACCTCTCTCTGTGCTCCGCTAGTACTCCAAGGACTGCTGAGTAGACCTCTACCCAAAGGCGATACTTCTTCTCTTGCCGCGGAGTGCATGGTGGACGCTGACTACTGGTGGCTGGAACCGCCTCTTCCTTGACCTGTTTAGTTTTAGTTTCATTTAATTAGTCAAAGGACTAAGTGAATTGTTACCTTTCCTGAATTATTTATGAGTGTATGATGTCTTTGTTTTATGATCTTACACTTCCCTTATACTAAATCTTACGTATGACTAGTCTTAAGTTTAGGTGTCCTTGTCTCACACCTATTTTATGGGCTATATGAAGTGTAACTAGGTGTCCTTGCCTCACACCTAACGGTAATGTGTTTCTCGTGCCCTTGTCTCGCACGTTCACATTCCTATCTGTGCCCTTGACTCGCACATGTCCGTGCCCTTGACTCGCACGTTAATATTACTCTTCTTATTAGCCCAAAACTTATCATAATACTTATCCTAATCGCCGTTAACTACTTATCTTATTCAACATTTTACGTTCACATCAGGTTAGCCGCATAACAACGAAATAATGAAAAGACGTGAAAAGTAAGAACTCACTGGGGCTTTTCCCTTGCCTTTCTCCATGTCTTTGTCCTTGTCACCACGATTTCCAGCATTTCGGGATGCCATAACCTAGATGAAATTATTCATAATTAATCCATACATACGACATCTTACATGATTAGGTTCTACTTGCCCTACTTATGACAATATTCCCATTAGGGCTTTGCTGCCCTAAGTGAAATTTATTTTCTTAGAACCGTTTGAGTGAAGGGGCAGCCCTATCTAGCCTCCAATTAGGGGACTGACATTTCCCTCAAATCTTTGACTAGTAAACCTTGGGAAGGAGGCATACTTGCCACCAATCCTTTCCATACTTCACATTAGGGTGTCTCCAAATCACTGAAAATGGAGGATTAGGGCATGAGGAAGCGCTACAAAACTTTCCCCATGAATTCATGACAGAAAACACCAAAACTCCTAAACCCTAGAAATTTAACGCACTCTAACTTCGTATCGAAAGCAAAAGGAGTGCAGAGGAGGAAATTACCTTGCTATCAGCGGAAGAATCACGCGAAACGGAGGAGATTTGAGCTCCCGGGATCGATCGGCGGCGTGCGACTCCTGCGGCTTCCGTCGGCTTTGTCTTCCGTCGGGCGTGAAAACTGAAGGGAAGAAGCAAAATGTCGGCCTTATACCATCGGGAGATCGGCACCGCTTAAAGAGCGGTCGACACGCATCCGTAAACCGCTTATTGCCGGTTCAACTCAAGCCCCCACCCGGTTTCCACTATTCCCAGCCGGTTCCACTCTTCTATAATGGGATATTTGTACTCAATTCATCTCGTTATTGGCACACCAAAGGAATTTTTTGTACCTTGATTCATGTGGTGGTGTTACACCAGGTCGTGGGATCCTTTTCAAGAATGGCAAATCTTTAGAAGTTGAAGTGTTCACTGATGCGGATTGGGCTGGTAGCCTAGACGATAGAAAATCTACCACAGGGTACTGCACCTTTGTGGGAGGAAACCTCGTCTCGTGGAGGAGCAAGAAACAGAATGTGGTGGCTCGATCAAGTGCAGAGGCTGAGTATAGGGCAATGACACAAGGTGTTTGTGAAGGGTTGTGGTTGAGGACCCTCCTTCTGGATATTGGCCTTCAGCCGAACAATCCTATTATGATCTATTGTGACAACAAAGCGGCCATCAGTATTGCGCACAATCCAGTGCAACATGATAGAACCAAACATGTGGAGGTTGACAGACATTTCATCAAGGATCACCTTAACAAAGGGAACATTTGCACCCCTTTTATGAACTCATTTGATCAACTTGCGGATGTCTTCACCAAGGGTTTATGCAGCGACACCTTCAATGACAACACAAACAAGTTGGGAATGATCAATATATATTCCCAACTTGAGGGGGAGAGTTAAATATTGTATTTATTTATGTGTCCCGTGTACCTATATATGCCCGGTTTCCGGGCCAACCCTAATTTCTACGATCAAATCATCCTATTCTACTAGAACAAGTACCAATTCCTGCTACGGAAGCAGAGCAGATCTTCCCTATAAGATTGAATGAGGCACTACCTGGGCAGTGGAAGGCACATGGTTATTCCCACATTCATTTTGGAGCTGTCAGAATGGCCCTTACTTTGCATGCAAGAAAAGGCCTCCCAGTAGTGGCGCGATTAGCCCTCCTGGACACAAGGTTTCAGCAATACAGTCATGCCTGCATCGCGACTATCCAGACTACCCTGAATGCTGGCACTGTATTTATAACTTTATTCCCAAATTTCAACTTGAGGCTTGATGATCCACATATCTACAACAACCTTAGTGTTCAACTTCAAATTGTTGGAGCACCCCAAGTTGCGGGAACATATGCTGCTACGCTCCACTATCAAATGGCTTATCGGGTCCAAAATCATTCATTTGACTTAAGTCTTCCTCAAGACACTGACGAAGCCCTATACTTGGAAATTGATGCCCGCTCGGGCTCCTCATGCGTTCATGTCCCAAAGCAGCTTCCGAAAGACGAGCTCATTAAACTCCTTCCAGAATCTTGGGTAACACATTACGAGAAGGTACGAATCAATAACCAACCGATTCATTCTGTAAAGCCTTCATTCATAAGAAAAAAGGACGGCGCGGTAGAAATTGTGTTCAACAACGAGGACCCCTCCTCTAGCACGTCCCCCATCTTCGCCTCAGAAATAAACATGATTGAAGAGCAAGATTTTGGGCTTGGTGCGCCCATACTTTCATTTACTGCTGACGGGTTACCTATCTACCAATTCAAAGATGATGAAGGACATCAATACTTTGATATATGCTCTTGTGCAAATTGCAAAGTAGACTATGATGATGATTCTGAGTTCGATGATCTGCCGAAACGGCGGAGAAATAAAAAGAAGTCGACGCAACAGCTGCTCAAAGAACGCTATGAAAAGGGAGATCCAAAGGTTGGATTACTTGGCGAACAATCTGACAAATTTGACTATTATGTCCTTTATTCTAAAGAATCAGAAATCAATATGCTCCAGCCAACATCCTATCATGAAGAATTCCCTCCCATGGAGTTCGATGAAGACAGGACTTCTCATACTTGGAAGATAAAGAACCCAACTACAAAAAATCCTGATGGATCTACGAAGCATGTCTCTCACGCAGAGACTACGTTGAACTAGCAGTCTGAAAATGCTATAGCACAAAACAAAGTCTTGAAACAAATAGCAGCTAGCCAACAAACAATCGAGAAAAAGCTCGATCTCGGGTTTTCGACAATCACTGAAGTCACTATGCAACTTCAGGATGAGATAACGGCTGTACATCACGAATTACTTCAACTGGTTAGTACTGTTTCTTTTAACTCGCCACTTCTGGCGCAAAAGGAGGCGGAGTTAAAGAGTCTCAAAGCCCAGCTTCATTCTATCCAAACCCAAAAACAATATCATTCCTCGGGATATTATGAAGCCCCGCCTTACTCATCATATTTACCACCTCTTCCAACATATTCTCAACCTCTATCCACTTTCTCCCCATTTGACCACAATCCTTTCAATAGTGCTGCATTCCTCCCAAAACTACGCTATGAAATACCTCAGTCATCCAAACGAAAACCAGAAAAACATCCATCCCGAGAATCTTCTCCACAAGAGTTTCCTACAACCAATGTTGTGAAGATCGAGATCTTAACTAAGTCGGGAGACATCCTTAAGATCGTAAAACGTAGGATCGACACGGATCACAAGATCGTATTTTAATAAAAATTAAATCAAAAGCATGAGAAATATGTATTAATATACATACCATCAAATAAAAATATAATATTCCATATCATACTAAATTACCAATGATACCATCACATCAAAATATTAATTTAAAAGACATAGATGCATAGTCGCATACTCGCATACCATACCATCACATTAAAATATTACATTCCAAAAAGTCAATAGTGTTCAATACTACTTTAAAGAAAATCACTCAAGTCAAAATTTAAATTTTTTCCAAAATCATCTTCATCTCTTTCAACCATCAGTTGCTCTGCCTCTTCGTCCTCTTCTGCAGCGCCAGCAAGTTCTCCAATGAAATCAGGAGTATCCAAATCCGCTTCATTTGGAGTCTCTTATTCCTCTCCTGCAACCATCAGATTGTCTTCATCTTCATCTTCAACAATCCACTCATCATCTGAAGGGATATCATCAAAATTGTAATTATCCGCTCCTTTTTTTCATTTTGCCCAATCTTGAATTTGTCATCACAAAGATGACATCATTCATGGTCTTCTGCTTTAAGCGGTTTCTTCTCTTTGTGCATTCTAGATCCAATGCAAGCATCAGCAATATTGCTCCCAGATGCACTATTTGAACCACCACTTGACGCCATTATTAACCCTACAGTCAACCTATTAAACACTACAGTCAACCTATTGTTTTGTACAAATTAAAGAAAGTGTGACTTGTAAGAACAAATTAACATTTAACACACTCACACAAATCACACACTGAAATTAACACAAATCTGGACAGAATTTCTGTCCAGATTAGTGTGAAAATCTGGACAGGAATTCTGTCCAGATTAGTGTGAAAATATGGAAAGGAATTCTGTCCAGATTAGTGTGAAATCTGGACAGAATTTCTGTCCAGATTTTCACACAAATCTGGACAGAAATTCTGTCCAAATTAGTGTGAAATCTGGACATAAACCTAATGATATAAGCATTAGACATAATAGTATAAACTATAAACCCAATGAAGACACAATAGTATAACTGTATAAGGCTATAAGCATTAGAGTATACAGAGGAAGATGGAAGAAGAAGACCTGCTGAGGTATTGCGTGCTGCGAAATCTGGACACAGAGGAATCAGGAAATCAGAAATCAGAAAGAAGAAATAGGGAAGAAATAGGGATCAGAAAGAAGACCTGCTGCGACTGCTGGGAAGAAATAGGGAAGAAATAGGGATCGGGGATGACCTAGCTGCGGTATTGCCTGCTTCGAAATCTGGACACAGAGGAATCAGAAAGACCTACCTGCGGTATTGCCTGTTGCGGTATTGCCTGCTGCGACTGCTGCGGGAGCGACTGCTGCGGGAGCGACGGGATCGGGGATGACCTAGAATGCGGATTGGGAAGAAATAGGGATGCGCGGGATTTAAACGCTGGGATCGAAAATGGTCGTAGGATCGCACGATCCTACGATCTTAAACGCCGATCCTGGCGTTTCTGCAGGGAACCCGATCCAGCATAGCTCGTGACTCGTTTTCCCCGTAAAACTCGTAAGATCGTCCGATCTTACAATCAAAATCGAGATCTTAACAACATTGCCTACAACCCAAACGTCTTCTCAGCTCATGATTGGTAATCCTATATCCTCATTCCTAAACCAAATAGCCACGCAACCACTGTCTCCAAGACAACCACCATCCCTGAAAGAAAAGTATTATGAAGATTCCGACACCGAGGACATGTCACTCGAGATTTTGATGGCTGATCCACCCACAGAGGATCCAACTGTTGAAGATGATGAGACTGGCCAAACCCCCCACCAAGGGTCCGAGCAATCCAGTCAGTTCCCCAATGACCCTTCAAACAGTTTCTCATTCGACAACATCCCACCATCAAAATGGCGTGACCGAATCTATGAAATGCATGCCTGGTGCACCGCCGAGTTATTACAGCCAGGGGTAACAATGCCTGCTGTAGCGGACAGATTTGTGTCCAAATTTCATGGTAGACTGAGACAATGGTGGATTGCCCTGGGACCATATAGGCAACAAATGGTCAAACAAAGTCCAAATGTTGATGCCCTAATTATGCATGTCCACAACGAATTCTTAGGAGCATGGGATCATTATACAACTCAAGCCAGAGAAGAATACTTGAGTATGAAGTGCTGCTCGTACAAAAGAAAAGACCTAGAGGATGATTATGAGAAAATGTCGAAGCGATTCTATGCCATTAATGGAATCGACGATGTTAACTTAAAGCAGACGTTTCTAAATTCGCTCCCAGAGCCACTTGGAAACGAAACATCTCGGCTCCTCCAAGTAAAAAATATCCCGATTAGTCACACATCTATTGGTGAGTTATACCAGAATGTGTTACTCTCACTTGAGAAGCTATGCAATCAGAAACGGTTTCTCAAACAAATTGAAGATCAAAGTAAGAACCTTGGCTCAGCCTGTGATTGTCATGACCTTCAGATCAAGTGTGGCAAAGACAAATCTTGCACATGCGGGAAAAAGAAGAAGGACAAGTCTTTCAAGTATAAAAAGGATAGAGGAAAAACTTCTTTCTCTAAAAAGAATAAAAAACACTGGAGTTTTCTCAGAAAGAAAAAAGGAAGCACAAAATCCTCCAGATGTTATATATGCAGAAAGAAAGGACATTTTGCCAAAGAATGTCCTGACAAAGAAAGGAGCTCACGCCTCATTGCCAAACTTTCCCAAGTCGAAGATGTCGACAACGATGATATTGAGTCACTTTTCTCTATGGACGAAGAAGCTGGACCAGATACCATTCTCGCCCTCGGAGCTGATCTATCCGACTCCTCTGCCGAATCTGACGATGATATAGTTCTCTTTGACAACACTATCTACACCACCGCGCTCGATGATAGTCTTCTTTGCCAACCAACTCCTTCTGCAAAAGTCCACGTCTTCACAGGAAAATGGGAAAAACCAATTTCGGTGATCGCATTCTTTGATACCGGAGCTGCATCATCTATCATGAAGCCTAACATTTTACCAAGAGAATGTTGGACTTCCTGTTACAGATCATTTCGAGCTGCCAACGGTGATCTCTTCACAATCACTCTGACCAGTAAACCCATCAACATCCAGATTTTTCCAGGCTATATTATTAAGCATCAAGTTTATGGCTCAGAACTCTCTGCAAAAGATTTACTTATTGGGTTTGACATCTTGCACTCACTAAAAAGGATTTCATGGAGCAAAGAAGGGCTAAGGTACAAAAATCACATATTGCCTTGGACAAAAACTCTCCATCTTTATCCATTAGAAATTCTGAGCCCCATCAGGGACGAGATTACGCGCACCTCCTGCGCTGAATCACACACGGACTTCCTACAGAAATGTGATCACCCCCTTTGGAGAAATCCTCAATTCTTTGTCTCCCTACCATTCAAAAGGAATGAAGATATCAATCCTACAAAGGCGAGCCATAAAGGTATGAACCCAGATCATTTTGCACTTGCTATAAAAGAAGTTGATCAACTACTACAAGAAGGGTTAATTGAACCCACTAAATCACAATGGGCCTGTGAAGCCTTCTACGTAAAAAAAAAAGGACCGAGCAAGCTAGAGGAAAAATGAGGCTTGTAATAAATTACCAACCTCTCAACCATTTTCTTGAAGATGATAAATTTCCTCTACCAAAGAGAGAACTTCTATTCCAGAAACTCCCCCAGGCAAAGTTATTCTCAAAATTCGATCTTAAAACTGATTTTTGGCAGTTAGGAATTCATCCTGATGACAGACATAAGACTGGCTTCTGCATTCCCGAAAGACACTACCACTGGACCGTCGTAGCTTTTGGTTTAAAACTAGCACCTTCCTTATTCCAGAAAGCCATGACAAAAATATTCCAGCCAATCATGGAAAATGCTCTGATCTACATCGATGATATCTTACTATTTTCTCCGGATATTGATGCCCATCATGCCTTACTCTCACAGTTTTATAGTTTCACAGTTCAGATAGCATAATCCCGTATTCTTGAACCAAACTATGAAACTGTGAGAGTAAGGCATGATGGGCATCAATATCCGGAGAGAATAGTAAGATATCATCGATGTAGATCAGAGCATTTTCCATGATTGGCTGGAATATTTTTGTCATGGCTTTCTGGAATAAGGAAGGTGCTGGTTTTAAACCAAAAGCTACGACGGTCCAGTGGTAGTGTCTTTCGGGAATGCAGAAGCCAGTCTTATGTCTGTCATCAGGATGAATTCCTAACTGCCAAAAACCAGTTTTAAGATCGAATTTTGAGAATAACTTTGCCTGGGGGAGTTTTTGGAATAGAACTTCTCTCTTTGGTAGAGGAAATTAATCATCTTCAAGAAAATGGTTGAGAGGTTGGTAATTTATTACAAGCCTCATTTTTCCTCTAACTTGCTCGGTCCTTTTGTTTACGTAGAAGGCTTCACAGGCCCATTGTGATTTAGTGGGTTCAATT
Source organism: Platanthera zijinensis (assembly GCA_039513925.1). Taxonomy (NCBI): domain Eukaryota; kingdom Viridiplantae; phylum Streptophyta; class Magnoliopsida; order Asparagales; family Orchidaceae; genus Platanthera; species Platanthera zijinensis. The sequence goes on along the minus strand of CM077080.1, from coordinate 51,760,770 downwards.
AACCCTTCTTGTAGTAGTTGATCAACTTCTTTTATAGCAAGTGCAAAATGATCTGGATTCATACCTTTATGGCTCGCCTTTGTAGGATTGATATCTTCATTCCTTTTGAATGGTAGGGAGACAAAGAATTGAGGATTTCTCCAAAGGGGGTGATCACATTTCTGTAGGAAGTCCATGTGTGATTCAGCGCAGGAGGTGCACGTAATCTCGTCCCTGATGGGGCTCAGAATTTCTAATGGATAAAGATGGAGAGTTTTTGTCCAAGGCAATATGTGATTTTTGTACCTTAGTCCTTCTTTGCTCCATGAAATCCTTTTTAGTGAGTGCAAGATGTCAAACCCAATAAGTAAATCTTTTGCAGGGAGTTCTGAGCCATAAACTTGATGCTTAATAATATAGCCTGGAAAAATCTGGATGTTGATGGGTTTACTGGTCAGAGTGATTGTGAAGAGATCACCGTTGGCAGCTCGAAATGATCTGTAACAGGAAGTCCAACATTCTCTTGGTAAAATGTTAGGCTTCATGATAGAGGATGCAGCTCCGGTATCAAAGAATGCGATCACCGGAATAGGTTTTTCCCATTTTCCTGTGAAGACCTGGACTTTTGCAGAAGGAGTTGGTTGGCAAAAAAGACTATCATCGAGCGCGGTGGTGTAGATAGTGTTGTCAAAGAGAACTATATCATCGTCAGATTCGGCAGAGGAGTCGGATAGATCAGCTCCGAGGGCGAGAATGGTATCTGGTCCAGCTTCTTCGTCCATAGAGAAAAGTGACTCAATATCATCGTTGTCGACATCTTTGACTTGGGAAAGTTTGGCAATGAGGCGTGAACTCCTTTCTTTGTCAGGACATTCTTTGGCAAAATGTCCTTTCTTTCTGCATATATAACATCTGGAGGATTTTGTGCTTCCTTTTTTCTTTCTGAGAAAACTCCAGTGCTTTTTATTCTTTTTAGAGAAAGAAGTTTTTCCTCTATCCTTTTTATACTTGAAAGGCTTGTCCTTCTTCTTTTTCCCGCATGTGCAAGATTTGTCTTTGCCACACTTGATCTGAAGGTCATGACAATCACAGGCTTTGCCAAGGTTCTTACTTTGATCTTCAATTTGTTTGAGAAACCGTTTCTGATTACATAGCTTCTCAAGTGAGAGTAACACATTCTGGTATAACTCACCAATAGATGTGTGACTAATCGGGATATTTTTTACTTGGAGGAGCCGAGATGTTTCGTTTCCAAGTGGCTCTGGGAGCGAATTTAGAAACGTCTGCTTTAAGTTAACATCGTCGATTCCATTAATGACATAGAATCGCTTCGACATTTTCTCATAATCATCCTCTAGGTCTTTTCTTTTGTACGAGCAGCACTTCATACTCAAGTATTCTTCTCTGGCTTGAGTTGTATAATGATCTCATGCTCCCAAGAATTCGTTGTGGACATGCATAATTAGGGCAGCAACATTTGGACTTTGTTTGACCATTTATTGCCTATATGGTCCCAGGGCAATCCACCATTGTCTCAGTCTACCATGAAATTTGGACACAAATTTGTCCGCTACAGCAGGCATTGTTACCCCTGGCTGTAATAACTTGGCGGTGCACCAGGCATGCATTTCATAGATTCGGTCACGCCATTTTGATGGTGGGATGTTGTCGAATGAGAAACTGTTTGAAGGGTCATTGGGGAACTGACTGGATTGCTCGGACCCTTGGTGGGGGGTTTGGCCAGTCTCATCATCTTCAACAGTTGGATCCTCTGTGGGTGGATCAGCCATCAAAATCTCGAGTGACATGTCCTCGGTGTCGGAATCTTCATAATACTTTTCTTTCAGGAATGGTGGTTGTCTTGGAGACAGTGGTTGCGTGGCTATTTGGTTTAGGAATGAGGATATAGGATTACCAATCATGAGCTGAGAAGACGTTTGGGTTGTAGGAAACTCTTGTGGAGAAGATTCTCGGGATGGATGTTTTTCTGGTTTTCGTTTGGATGACTGAGGTATTTCATAGCGTGGTTTTGGGAGGAATGCAGCACTATTGAAAGGATTGTGGTCAAATGGGGAGAAAGTGGATAGAGGTTGAGAATATGTTGGAAGAGGTGGTAAATATGATGAGTAAGGCGGGGCTTCATAATATCCCGAGGAATGATATTGTTTTTGGGTTTGGATAGAATGAAGCTGGGCTTTGAGACTCTTTAACTCCGCCTCCTTTTGCGCCAGAAGTGGCGAGTTAAAAGAAACAGTACTAACCAGTTGAAGTAATTCGTGATGTACAGCCGTTATCTCATCCTGAAGTTGCATAGTGACTTCAGTGATTGTCGAAAACCCGAGATCGAGCTTTTTCTCGATTGTTTGTTGGCTAGCTGCTATTTGTTTCAAGACTTTGTTTTGTGCTATAGCATTTTCAGACTGCTAGTTCAACGTAGCCTCTGCGTGAGAGACATGCTTCGTAGATCCATCAGGATTTTTTGTAGTTGGGTTCTTTATCTTCCAAGTATGAGAAGTCCTGTCTTCATCGAACTCCATGGGAGGGAATTCTTCATGATAGGATGTTGGCTGGAGCATATTGATTTCTGATTCTTTAGAATAAAGGACATAATAGTCAAATTTGTCAGATTGTTCGCCAAGTAATCCAACCTTTGGATCTCCCTTTTCATAGCGTTCTTTGAGCAGCTGTTGCGTCGACTTCTTTTTATTTCTCCGCCGTTTCGGCAGATCATCGAACTCAGAATCATCATCATAGTCTACTTTGCAATTTGCACAAGAGCATATATCAAAGTATTGATGTCCTTCATCATCTTTGAATTGGTAGATAGGTAACCCGTCAGCAGTAAATGAAAGTATGGGCGCACCAAGCCCAAAATCTTGCTCTTCAATCATGTTTATTTCTGAGGCGAAGATGGGGGACGTGCTAGAGGAGGGGTCCTCGTTGTTGAACACAATTTCTACCGCGCCGTCCTTTTTTCTTATGAATGAAGGCTTTACAGAATGAATCGGTTGGTTATTGATTCGTACCTTCTCGTAATGTGTTACCCAAGATTCTGGAAGGAGTTTAATGAGCTCGTCTTTCGGAAGCTGCTTTGGGACATGAACGCATGAGGAGCCCGAGCGGGCATCAATTTCCAAGTATAGGGCTTCGTCAGTGTCTTGAGGAAGACTTAAGTCAAATGAATGATTTTGGACCCGATAAGCCATTTGATAGTGGAGCGTAGCAGCATATGTTCCCGCAACTTGGGGTGCTCCAACAATTTGAAGTTGAACACTAAGGTTGTTGTAGATATGTGGATCATCAAGCCTCAAGTTGAAATTTGGGAATAAAGTTATAAATACAGTGCCAGCATTCAGGGTAGTCTGGATAGTCGCGATGCAGGCATGACTGTATTGCTGAAACCTTGTGTCCAGGAGGGCTAATCGCGCGACTACTGGGAGGCCTTTTCTTGCATGCAAAGTAAGGGCCATTCTGACAGCTCCAAAATGAATGTGGGAATAACCATGGGCCTTCCATTGCCCAGGTAGTGCCTCATTCAATCTTATAGGGAAGATCTGCTCTGCTTCCGTAGCAGGAATTGGTACTTGTTCTAGCTTTGAGGCTAAGACAAGTTCTTTTGCAGCAAGCGTCTTGTTGGGAGTAAGGGTGTACAACCCATATTCGACGAGGGAGGGCCCTACCACCGCCAGGTCATCAAAAGTCAAAGTCAACAAGACAAGGTGGGGATCCAGACCAGCACCCCGGGCCGCGGAAGGTTCGGGCGAGTAAGGCGAGTTCCCCAGGCCAACTCGCCAGGTGGCGACTATGACCAGATACTCGCCTCTTCCAGGCGAGCTCCCCGGGAAAGTCGCCAACTCGCCAGGGGGGGGGGGTATAAGTAAGACCCCCCCCCCTCTTTGGTTTTCCCTATAAATAGGACCCCAGGGGTACGAAGGAGAGGCAAGCAATTCTCGGCCTGAGCCCTTGCGAGCCCCAGCAACTGCCCTTGACTCGTTATTGCTCAGCTCGCCTCCTTCGTACCTAGCTCGGCCAATCTGGTTGAGAAGGGGTTGCTTCTCCTAAGCAACTGGGTACGTGGTGGGACCTTCCCGCCGTAGCAACCTGGGGTCTTGTTTGCGCAATTCGTTCCTGTTTCCTGACCAGAGGTCATCTTCCCGACTGGTCGACCAGTAACTTCAGGTTGCCTAGTCCGATTTCTGAGGTTGAGAATTTCTCGGCTTCAACACTTGGTTCGGTGAGCGTGGATAGCGACCGAAGAAGAAAGTCGTGGTTGGAAGATGGCCGATGGTGGAGATCGGGGCGAGTTGGGAGGTAACTCGGCGGGAGCTGGAGTCCCGGGGCAAGGTAGCGAGTATGTGACGGTGGCGGCTTTTGAAGAGTTCGCAAGAAGAGTGGAGAAGGCAATACTCGTCGGGTTGTCCAATCCGCCTGAGGTGACGGCGACTTCCCCCCGCCGTCGGACACCCCCGGGCGAGGAGATACCAACTCGGCGAGCAGGGAAGGAGCCCGCTTGGGCGAGTGGAGAACAGGTGATCCCGCCGCGACATCACCCGGCGAGTAGTCAAGGAATCCGGTTTCGAGATCCAGAACTCTCGGCGAGGTATGGAGATACTCGCCGATGGAGCGAGTATGACTGCTCGAGCGGAGAGGATACTCGCCGCCGCCAGGAAGGGAGGAGCCCCTTTTGCGACGAGATCCTCGCGGCCCTCGTCCCCGACAACTTCCGAGAGCCGGTCCTCTCGTACTACTCCGGCAAGGACGACCCGGTAGGACATCTTCAGTGGTTTGAGGATGTGGTCTCCATTCGCAACATGTCCGATGCTCTCAAGTGCCGGCTCTTCTCCATTACCTTCAAGGGTAGCGCGAGAGATTGGTTCCACCAGCTGCCAGCCGGGTCAGTTTACTGCTTCTCAGATCTGCGAAGGGGCCTTTTAGCAAGGTTTGCGACGTCCAAACGGAGGAAGAAGGAGGCGACCGCCCTCTTCAAGATCGTGCAGGGGCAGCACGAGAGTTTGGGCCGGTATATCGATCGATTCCAGGAGGAGGTGCTGGAGGTGGAAGAGGTAGACGGGTTCACCTTGATGGTGGCCCTCAAGTTCGGGCTGAAGCAGGGTCTGTTCAACATGGAGTTGGGGCACAGGCCGCCCAAATCGTTCGAGGAGATGGTGGAGAGGGCCAATGTGTTCATCCAGGGAGAGGAAAGGAACAAGGAGTTCCTGGCACGGCTCGATGGAGACCGACCGCTTGGGCAAGATAAGGGAAGACTGCTGGAGAGGGAGAGGGCGCCGGAGGGGCGCAACGACAGGAAGCAGGAGAGGCCGCAGGGGAAAGAGGAGAAGGGAGAAAGGGGAAGGGAGATCAGAAAGGTGGAGAGGCAGGAGAGGCGGGAGAGGCCTCGAAAGCAGGAGGATAGGAGGCCCGTCGGAGGTCGAGAGGCGAGGAGCGAGGAGAGAAGATTCCAGTACCCGAGGGATCGCCCCCAGTGGAGGCGGCCCATCCGTCAGGAGGAAAGGAGGGCTTACAACCCTCGGGAGCAAGGAGGAGGAAGAAGGGAAACCATGGCCATCACGCAGCGAGCCGCTAAGCGCCGGCGGAAGGAGAGGCAGCAGGAGAGGAGGCAGGAAAGGCAGCAGGAAGCGGCGATTCCCCTCTACTGCGATATCCATCGAGTGGAGGGGCACGGAACCTTGGCTTGCCCTGAGTTCTGGGAAGCAAGGAGGAGGATGGAAGCAACGGCGGCCGAGAGGGAGCAACCGCAGCAGGAGGCCCAGGTTGGGCAGGTGGCCTACCAGGCACCGCAGAGAAGGAGGAACGAGGACAGGATCGACCAAGGAGGAAGGGGGAATGTCATTCCCGGTCCGGCAGGCGGGCACGTCGGAGTAATCAACGGAGGGGCTGGGCTAGGAGCTTCCCGCAAGGGAAGTCTCCACCAAATCTACAAAAGGAGCGTCGCTTCGACGTCTCAGACCCCCCCTCCCTTGAACGAGATCACCTTCTCGGAGGAAGACATGCTCTGGAACGAGAACCCCTTCCATGACGCCCTGGTGATTCAAGCAGCAATCGAGGACTTCACCGTCGACCGAATCCTTGCGGATAACGGGAGTTCGGTGAATGTCATCTTCAAGAGAACCTTCGTCGGCCTTCAGGTGGAAGCGTCCCGGGTTCAGGCAGCGGATGGGCCTCTCTTCGGCTTCTCCGGGGAGAAGAAAGAGGTGGAAGGAGGAGTTGAGTTGCTGGTCACCCTCGGGGGAACTTCGATCCGATGCCGCTTCGTCATCGTCGACGCACCCAGCGGCTACAACGCCATCTTCGGACGGCCCCTCATCAACTACTTCAAGGCCGTCCCTTCATCATATCATCAATGCCTGAAGTACTGCAGGGACGACGTCCAAGTCAGGATCAGGGGAGATCCCAGGGCCTCCAGGGAATGCTACCTGAATGCGATCAGCACCATCAGCTGGATGGGCGACGCAGAAAGGTTGGAAAGGATGATGGAGCAGGAAGAGGGCCTGCAAGCTGCCGAGGAGCTGGAGGAAGTGGAGGTGATCTCCCTGCGAGGAAAGCCGGAGCTGCTGAAGATCGGAGGAGCCTTGCCCCCGGAAGGGAAGGTGGAGATAGCTGCCTGCCTACAGGAAAACGCGGACGTTTTCGCATGGAGCGCCGCCGAGATGCCAGGGATTGATGCTGATGTTGCCTGTCATCGCCTCAACCTGGATCCAGCGACGACCCCCGTCCGTCAGAAGCAAAGGAAGAGCGCCGCCACTCTAGCGGGACCCATCCGGGAGGAAGTAGGGAAGCTGCTGGAAGCAGGTTTTGTTTCGGAGATCCAGTATCCAGGCTGGGTCTCCAATGTTGTAATGGTGAAGAAGTCCGGAGGGGGCTGGAGGTTGTGTATCGACTTTTCATTGTTGAATAAAGCTTGCCCGAAGGATTGTTATCCCCTGCCTCAGATCGACGCGCTGGTTGATTCCGCCGTCGGATTTCCTGTGATGAGTTTCCTTGACGCTTTTTCAGGATACCATCAGATCCGGATGCATCCCCCCGATTGTCGCGACGTTTCCTTCATCACCAGCGACGGGTGCTATAGCTACAAGATGATGCCCTTCGGGCTCAAGAACGCTGGCGCGACATATCAAAGAATGATGGATCACGTCTTCAGGGAGCAAAAGGGGCGGAATCTGGAAGTCTACGTGGATGACCTGCTCGTTAAGAGCAAGAGCGTCATGGAGCACGTAGCGGATCTGACAGAGACCTTCGCCACCCTGAGGAGGTACAAGATGCGGCTCAACCCGGCCAAGTGTGTTTTCGGCGCGGGAAGGGGGAAGTTTCTAGGGCACCTCCTTACTCCCCTAGGGGTGGAGCCTAACCCCGACAAGGTGAAAGCCATCGTGGAGATGGCGTCCCCAAGGGATTCCAAGGAAGTTCAAAGGTTGACCGGAAGGCTGGCAGGTCTTAGCCGGTTTCTCTCCAGGGCCGGAGAAAAGTGTTCCCCTTTCTTCAAAGCCCTTCGGGGGAACCAGAAGTTCGAGTGGACCCCGGAGTGTGAGGAGGCCTTCGTAAAGCTCAAACAACAGCTGACTCGAGCTCCTCTCCTTCAGGGTCCGCAGGGCGGCGAGGACCTCTTGCTCTACCTGGGGGTAGGGGCTGAAGCAGTCAGCTCGGTGTTGGTCCGAGAGGAGGGAAAGAAGCAGCTTCCAATCTACTACGTGAGCCGGGTGCTAAGGCAAGCCGAAACGCGGTACCCCATCCTGGAGAAGTTAGTCTTTGCCCTGGTAGTTTCGGCCAGGCGACTCCGTCCATATTTTCAAGCCCACTCTATCAAGGTAGTCTCCGACCACCCCTTGAGGAGTATCTTGGACGGAGTGGAGCACTCCGGCAGGCTCGCCAAGTGGGCTGTGGAGCTGAGCGAGTTTGACATCTCCTACCCCCCAAGGGTCGCGATCAAAGCACAAGCCGTGGCGGATTTCCTGGCCGACTTCTCGGCCGAGGTCGAGGCAGACACGGATGTCTCTCGGCCGGTCCCCTGGAAGATGTTCGTAGATGGCGCGTCAGGGAGACACTCCGTGGGAGCCGGGGTGGTGCTGGTTAGTCCTCAGGGGACCAGGATTGAGCAAGCCGTCAAGATCCATTTTCCGGTCACTAACAATCAGGCGGAGTACGAAGCCATGGTGGCTGGCTTGCGACTCGCCAAGGAACTGGCAATCAGAGATATCAGGGCTTTTACCGATTCCATGGTGGCGGCATCTCAGATTCGGGGAGAGTTCGAAGTCCGAGATCCCATCTTGCAGCAATATCTGGTTAAGGTCAAAGGCTTGATCGGGGGGTTCCGATCCTTTCACGTCGAGCACGTGCCCCGAGAGCGCAACTCCGAGGCAGACAATCTTGCGAAATACGGCCCTCGGGATGGGGGAATCGCCATCGAGTTGTTCCGACCATCCATCGAAGAAGGCGAGTTGATGGAGATCGATCAGCGGGCCTCGTGGAGAGATCCGTTCATCACATTCCTGGCGACAGGCCGACTACCATCTGACGGGCAAGATCAAAGAAAGTTTCGGTATAAGGCCGCGTACTACTTGCTGCAGGACGGCGAACTCTATCGCAAGACCATTTCAGGCCCTCTGGCCCGATGCTTGTCAGAACTCGAGATTCCCCGGGTCCTCGAGGAGATTCACTCAGGAGAGTGCGGCAGTCACTCCGGGACCCGCACCCTGGAGCAAAGGATTCTAAGGCACGGTTACTTCTGGCCGACCATCCGAAAGGACGCAGAGGCCTACTCCAGAAAATGCTCCCAATGTCAACTCTTCGCGCCCCTCGCGCTCCAGCCGGCTCAGCAACTTCGCTCGATTACCGCTCCGTGGCCCTTCGCAATTTGGGGAATGGATTTGATCGGCCCGTTCCCTCAAGCTAGCGGGCAAAGGAAGTTTGTTCTGGTAATGGTTGACTACTTCACGAAATGGATCGAGGCTAAGGCTCTGGCCAGGACCACGTCTCAAATCGTCAAAAACTTCATCTGGGGGGAGATCGCATGCAGGTTCGGGATCCCTCTGGCCATCATCACCGACAATGGGCCGCAGTTCGCCAGCCTGGAACTGGGGGACTTTTGTAAACAGTTGGGAACCGACCTTCGGTTCGCCTCGGTACATCACCCTCGTAGCAATGGGCAGGTAGAAGCCGCGAACAAGCTCATCATCAACTTGCTGAAGAAGAAGATCACCAATCTCAAGGGGAATTGGGCCGAACAGCTCCCTTCCGTCCTCTGGGCCCTCAGGACCACCCCGAACTCAGCCACAGGGGAAACACCCTTCAAGCTGTCACACGGGTCCGAGGCGCTCATCCCGGTCGAATTTGAGGTGCATAGTCCAAGGGTCATCGCAGCCGAAGACGGAAGCGAGGAATGGCGGTTAGAGAATGAAGAGGCTCAGAGGCTCTCCCTAGATTATGTGGAAGAGCTTCGGGACTTGGCCTCCATGCGCCAGGAGGAAACCAAGAGGCGCATGGCGAGACACTTCGACAAAAACGTCCGCTTGAAGAACTTCCTCGCGGGGGACTTGGTCATGAAGAAGGTGGACGCCGCTGGGCGGGGAGCCGCCGTAGGCAAGCTCCATCCCAACTGGGAAGGACCTTTCATCGTCCAAGAAGCCTTGACCGCAGGAGGCTATTACCTACAAGACCAAGCGGGAGAGCAGCTGCCTGGAACCTGGAGCGGGGATGATTTGAAAAGATTTTACCCGTAGCGGTAACTCATGTATCAATTTCTGTAAAAACTCTTAAATGAATAAAGAATGCGGGATTTCATCTTTTTTGTGTTAAATGTACCTCAAGGTTTCTGAGTCTTTCCATGGCCCGCCTCGTAGTCGACCTCGGGAGACAACGGTCGGTTTGTTCCTCATATATAGCCCAGTACGGATGATGGGACGATTCTTCGGGATTTTAAGCGCTCTTGTAAGACCGAGCCTCTGTATTGTCGGCCGAGATCAGCTCCCCCCTTGCATGTCGGCCTATGTCTCCCCGAGTGCATCTCTCTTCCGTCTGGAGGACCTGCGAGGAACAGATCTGCACCCTGATCTCCCGGACTCGAGGAGAGGCCGGCCTCGTAAAACACCTGGAAGAAGAACCTGTCAAAGACAGGGTATGGACGAGCCCGGAGGGAGGTGTGTGAATTCCGAGCGCGTACGAAAATGACCCTCGATGAACACCACCCCCATCCTGATCGTACCTGTAAGCGACCTTCACTGCCGAATCGGGATGCGGGACTCCAACCCGTTCTCACTAAATAGCCTAGATCGGACGATAGGACGAGGCTTCGGGACTTTAAGCGCTCTTGTAAGACCGAGCCTCTGCATTGTTGGCCGAGATCAGCTCCCCCTTGCATGTCGGCCTAGGTCTCACCGAATGCATCTCTCTTCCGACCAGAGGAATTCTGAGGGACGGGTCTGGACACCAATCCCCCGATTCGGCAGGATCAAGAGCGTCCCTTCAGGGGGAGTTTCTTTCTTGCCAAGATGTCTCTGGGATTAATCTCCAAAATGTGTAAGGACGCAGGATTTAATTCAAGACTTCGAGTTGAGCAGCGTCGTAAGACCGGTATCCCCACGAGCTCCTCTCCTCGGGAATCGGCCGATCTCCTCGATCGTAATACAAGACTTCGAGTTGAGCAGCGTCGTAAGACCGGTATCCCCACGAGCTCCTCTCCTCGGGAATCGGCCGATCTCCTCGATCGTAATACAAGACTTCGAGTTGAGCAGCGTCGTAAGACCGGTATCCCCACGAGCTCCTCTCCTCGGGAATCGGCCGATCTCCTCGATCGTAATACAAGACTTCGAGTTGAGCAGCGTCGTAAGACCGGTATCCCCACGAGCTCCTCTCCTCGGGAATCGGCCGATCTCCTCGATCGTAATACAAGACTTCGAGTTGAGCAGCGTCGTAAGACCGGTATCCCCACGAGCTCCTCTCCTCGGGAATCGGCCGATCTCCTCGATCGTAATACAAGACTTCGAGTTGAGCAGCGTCGTAAGACCGGTATCCCCACGAGCTCCTCTCCTCGGGAATCGGCCGATCTCCTCGATTGAAATCAAGACTTCGAGTTGAGCAGCGTCGTAAGACCGGTATCCCCACGAGCTCCTCTCCTCGGGAATCGGCCGACCTCCTCGATCGTAATACAAGACTTCGAGTTGAGCAGCGTCGTAAGACCGGTATCCCCACGAGCTCCTCTCCTCGGGAATCGGCCGATCTCCTCGATTGTAATTCAAGACTTCGAGTTGAGCAGCGTCGTAAGACCGGTATCCCCACGAGCTCCTCTCCTCGGGAATCGGCCGATCTCCTCGATTGTAATACAAGACTTCGAGTTGAGCAGCGTCGTAAGACCGGTATCCCCACGAGCTCCTCTCCTCGGGAATCGGCCGATCTCCTCGATTGTAATTCAAGACTTCGAGTTGAGCAGCGTCGTAAGACCGGTATCCCCACGAGCTCCTCTCCTCGGGAATCGGCCGATCTCCTCGATTGTAATTCAAGACCTCGAGTTGAGCAGCGTCGTAAGACCGGTATCCCCACGAGCTCCTCTCCTCGGGAATCGGCCGATCTCCTCGATTGTAATTCAAGATTTCGAGTTGAGCAGCGTCGTAAGACCGGTATCCCCACGAGCTCCTCTCCTCGGGAATCGGCCGACCTCCTCGATCGTAATACAAGACTTCGAGTTGAGCAGCGTCGTAAGACCGGTATCCCCACGAGCTCCTCTCCTCGGGAATCGGCCGATCTCCTCGATTGTAATTCAAGACTTCGAGTTGAGCAGCGTCGTAAGACCGGTATCCCCACGAGCTCCTCTCCTCGGGAATCGGCCGACCTCCTCGATCGTAATACAAGACTTCGAGTTGAGCAGCGTCGTAAGACCGGTATCCCCACGAGCTCCTCTCCTCGGGAATCGGCCGATCTCCTCGATTGTAATTCAAGACTTCGAGTTGAGCAGCGTCGTAAGACCGGTATCCCCACGAGCTCCTCTCCTCGGGAATCGGCCGATCTCCTCGATTGTAATCCAAGGCTTCGAGTTGAGCAGCGTCGTAAGACCGGTATCCCCACGAGCTCCTCTCCTCGGGAATCGGCCGATCTCCTCGATTGTAATCCAAGGCCTCGAGTTGAGCAGCGTCGTAAGACCGGTATCCCCACGAGCTCCTCTCCTCGGGAATCGGCCGATCTCCTCGATTGTAATTCAAGACTTCGAGTTGAGCAGCGTCGTAAGACCGGTATCCCCACGAGCTCCTCTCCTCGGGAATCGGCCGATCTCCTCGATTATAATCCAAGGCCTCGAGTTGAGCAGCGTCGTAAGACCGGTATCCCCACGAGCTCCTCTCCTCGGGAATCGGCCGATCTCCTCGATTGTAATCCAAGGCCTCGAGTTGAGCAGCGTCGTAAGACCGGTATCCCCACGAGCTCCTCTCGGGAATCGGCCGATCTCCTCGATGACGAGAATGAGGGGCCCGCAGGCTATGTTCGACGACTAAGCCCGGTTCAATTTTCGTCACGCGCGAGCAGACGAGCGGATCTCGCGCGAGTAGGCGAGCAGACCCCATGCGGGGAGGCGAACTGGAATCGCGCGAGTAAGCGACCCCCCGGGGGGGGGGGGGTGCGAGTATGTCCCGCACGCCACCCGCGCGGTTCTCAGCAGGTCCACGAGTATCAAGGTGCAGGGGCGAGTAGGTCCCGGCGAGCGGATGGGTGATGTCGGGACCATCCCCCTGCGACCTAGCGAGCGTCCCTCTCCGAGCCTATGAGCCTAGCGAGTAACATCCAGTCAGAGGAAAAACCAAAACTTTGTATAAATCATTAAGTCAAAAATTTGATTTACAAAAAGAATATCGGCGAGCAACTAGGACTCGTCGTCGCCAGTATCAGGCCGATATTCATCATCCCCAACATCGCCGATATCCGCAAAGTCGTCGCTCTCTGCGGTCTCGCCGCTGCTGCTTCCGCTGCCGCTGCTGCTTCCGCTACCGCTGCTGCTTCCGCTGCCGCCGCTGTCAGAATCACCGGAGTTGGTCGCCGACGACGCGCCATACGGCGGGACAGTCCCCTCGGCGAGCAGCTCGGGAATGAGCTCGTCGACAGTGAGCGGTTTCTCCCCCTCGACGAGCTGGCCACTCGCGCCGGGTCCTCGGGTAGCGAGGTTGAGGAGTTCGGCCGTCCTTCAGCAGCGATCAACCTAGTCTCCATCACCGCAGCGCGAGTTTGGGCCGCCTCCAGCTCGGCCTGGGAGGCGGCGAGCTTCTCCTCGCACTCGGAGAGCTTCTTCGCCGCTTCTATCTCGGCAGCCTGCGAGATGACCAACGTCAGAACCTATCAACGACACAAATCGAGCAACCCACCCAAGGACAGCTCACCTCGAAGTCCTTCCAATGGACTGACTGCATGCCGAGGTCGATGGCCTTCTTGGAGACGACCTTGAGGGCGTCGGTCACCTCCAACAGCTTCCTCGCCGAGTAATGCCCCAGCTCGGCAGACCGCGCGAGCGCGCAGGCCGACTGATGGGCGAGCTCCGTCGGGGTCAGCTCCATGACGGACTCCGCGTCGGCCCGACCGTAGATGGCGTGGAGGACGGCGAACGCCTCTCCATTGTCCTCCCAGTCAGTCGACCAGGACGGGAGGTTGGTGCTCAGCGACACCGAATTTTCCCCCGCCGACCAGGTCACGAGCGGGCGACCGAAGGCGTCCACCACCCCCTGCCCGAGGCCGTAGTTGGGGTGGAAATGGGGCGACTGGGCGCCCGTCGGCGACCGGCAATCGACGGATCGCGGCGACGAGGTCTTCGCCCTCTTCCTCGCGGGACCCTGCGAGCTGGCCCGCGACTTTCCCTTAACCGCCTTCTTCTCCCCAACGTCGGCAGGGGGGCGAGAATCCGACTGCGTGGCGGCGACTTCTTTCGCCAAAGGAAGCGGCTTCTCCGGAAGCTCGTTGGAAACTGCAAAAACACGCGACAAGGTTAGCTTCAGCGGCAAAAGGGCGAGCGAGTAACCAGGGCGCATTTCGAGTTCAGCATACTTTCGTTAGGGTGGACTGGCTCGAGCACGTTGACGTTTAGTCGCCAGAAAATGACGTCAAAACGCCGACCGCGAAAGTATTCGAAGAGCTGCTCGCGAGCTCCTTCGAGGATGGGGGGAAGGAAGGCGACATCGGCTGGTTGATGCGGCCTGCCGAGAATACCGCCGAAGTCGCCATGGACGACAATCAGCTGCTCGCTCCAGCGATGGACCTTGTTCGCGGTCCCGACCAGGGTGCAGACATGGCTGCTAAAAAAGATGACCCCCTCCGAGGTCGCCGCAAAGGCGAAAATGCGGCGGAAGACGGAGAGGTCGAAAGCGATCCTCTCTTCCCGAAGGAAGCAGAGGAATCTCATGATGATCGCCACGCCGTTGGGATTGATCTGCGCAGGGACAATCCCGAAGTAACGCAGGATCACGCAGAATTCCGGCCAGAAGGGCAGCCGCAGGCCTGCGTCGAAGTGACGCAGCGACATTACAAGCGAACCCTCAATATGGGTATTGAGGCGCTCGCTGCGAGTGGGGAGTCTTGCCGAGTATTCGTCAGGCAGGGAGCGTTCCTTGAAGGTCGCCAGTTCCTTCTCGGTGGTTATGGATCTCTTAAAAGCCGCATCTGCGAAGTTAATTGCATGGGCCTGTCGGCGAGCGCTGGCGTCGTCACCGACCATGATGGCGAGATCCGAAAGCAACGAGAGCGGCGAGTTGATTGTTCAGATACTCGGCAGGAGGAAAGAAGGTCGCTACAGCAATACGCTTTATGACCCACCTACCCCTCCTATTTATAGATATGACAAGTCCAAAAGGGGGGGGGGGTCAGCCGTCTCAGCGAGTATCTAACGAACTCGCGCGATGAAGATAAACCTGCGACATTATCAAGTGAACTAAAGCTCGGCACGTCAAAAAATAACAGCGCGCACACAGAGGCAAACGAACTCGCGCGATGAAGATAAACCTGCGACATTATCAAGTGAACTAAAGCTCGGCACGTCAAAAAATAACAGCGCGCACACAGAGGCAGGAATATTCGCACACATGAATTGATCAAATTAGAAATAGATGTCCGGAAGTACAAGTCGCACAAGGCGAGTTACACATTCGAAAAATAAAAAACTATGGCGCCCTCGGCCGCTCAGGAGGGTGCGGATGTCGCCCGGCCCAGCCGATCTCGCGTGCACGCCGGTAATGCTCCGTCGCCAGCGCTGTCGCATCATCGCCGAGCCTGAGCTGCTCCTCCATCCTCGCCAGACGTCCAGCGGACCCCATGCTCGCCCGGATGCCGGCCAGCTCGTCAAGCACCAGCTGCAGACGGTGGTTGTTCAGTTGCAGCTGGCGGTCGTTCTCTTTGACCATGTGAAAGCGAGCTTCATAGCTTTCCAAGGTCGACTGGAGCCCTTCGACCTTGGCCATCCTCGCCTCCAGAGCCGAGATACGTCGGTGAGAATCGCAGATAGCGAGCTGGTCAAACTTGCTCTCCAGCTCCATGTGGGCGCGAATGGCGGCCTGGCGATACTCGCTCCCGGACAGCCCGATAGCGTCGAGGAAAGTCGCCCCAGAGGTCGCCGGGCGATCTGACAAAGCAGGAAGATGGATCGTCAGGACAGAAAGCAAAAAGCAGAGCGGTATTCAGTGGTAGGAGGCTCACCACGGCGAGGAGATCGGGATCGGCGCGGCGAAGGAGGTCGCCCGGAGGTATCTCGCCTCCCCGAAGAGCTGCTCGGAAGATCGGCAGGCCTGCCCTGCCCGCGCTCTCCAGACCCTCGGCCGACGTAGTCGGGGTCTCCAACCCGCGGAGGAAAGTAGGGTGGCCGAGGCCTCTCCGGCTTCTTCACCGGCGGCAAAGCTTGAGATGAGCTCGCAGAGTGGTGCGGAGCCCTCGGCGCAGGAGGCGGAGGAGGTCGCGGATAGTCCGACTTCGACAGAGGCGGCGGAGGGGGCAGGCCGGTGCTCGGCGTCTGGCCAGGAGTGGCCGCCGCGGGCGGCGGCGGCGGCAATGGAGCGCTCACCGGGGGTATCTTCTCGCCGCTCGCAACAGCAGAGGTCGCCGTACTCGCCGGAGGAACCTCGCGCACCGGCCCAGATGACCCGGCAGGGGTGGCCTTCGCCGGCAGTTCCTTGCTCGCAGGCGGGGGGTCCTTCGCCAACGCCGCCCCAGACGCCTTCCCCGAGCTGAGGCCTATCCTGACCGTGCGGGCGATCTTGAACGGCCTGTCGGCCGCCAGGGCGAGTAAGGGCGCCGAGCTGAGGGGGACGACATCAAGTGCCGCGTCCACGGCAATCGGAGAATCTGCATAAGGAAAGAAGTCAGCAAAGTGGCGGCGACAACCCAGCAGGGAAGAGTTCGAGGTAGCGACCTGTCAGGGTGACGACCTCGGCCTGAGACACCACGGGCTCCTTCACGACCGCGGGCTCCTCGGTCGCTCCCGCGTTCTCCAGCGGGCTGCCCCGGGTCGACCCGGGGAGGTCGTCGAGCCCTAGGTCGTTCAACACCCTCTGGGTGGTGGACGACACTACAGGATTGTCGGTCGCCGCGGCGACCTGGTGCGCCAGTGGAGGCGAGCCGACCACCGTAGTGGCGGGCTGCTTGACCTTTTTCGTCTTCTTCTTCTTCTTCGGCGGGAGCAACGAAGTAGGATCGTCCTCGCGCGGTCTTTTCGACCTGGCTATGCCGAGGAGGCCCGACAGAGCAGCGAGATTGTCCCTCAACAGCTGTTCAGCATCCGACATCTTCGGCGAGCTCCAGGGATCGTCTCAAAAACGAAGCCCCCCCTATTTATAGACTACTCTACCAGCAGGCGACGATGCGAACTGTTCAGATACTCGGCAGAGGTCCTCGCCGAATAAGCGTTGGATGATTCTTTCCGGGCTCCTGCGTCGCCCAAAAAGAGCGGGGATTGTGTACAACCCATATTCGACGAGGGAGGGCCCTACCACCGCCAGGTCATCAAAAGTCAAAGTCAACAAGACAAGGTGGGGATCCAGACCAGCACCCCGGGCCGCGGAAGGTTCGGGCGAGTAAGGCGAGTTCCCCAGGCCAACTCGCCAGGTGGCGACTATGACCAGATACTCGCCTCTTCCAGGCGAGCTCCCCGGGAAAGTCGCCAACTCGCCAGGGGGGGGGTATAAGTAAGACCCCCCCCCCTCTTTGGTTTTCCCTATAAATAGGACCCCAGGGGTACGAAGGAGAGGCAAGCAATTCTCGGCCTGAGCCCTTGCGAGCCCCAGCAACTGCCCTTGACTCGTTATTGCTCAGCTCGCCTCCTTCGTACCTAGCTCGGCCAATCTGGTTGAGAAGGGGTTGCTTCTCCTAAGCAACTGGGTACGTGGTGAGACCTTCCCGCCGTAGTAACCTGGGGTCTTGTTTGCGCAATTCGTTCCTGTTTCCTGACCAGAGGTCATCTTCCCGACTGGTCGACCAGTAACTTCAGGTTGCCTAGTCCGATTTCTGAGGTTGAGAATTTCTCGGCTTCAACAAAGGGCTTGTCGGAAAACACGAGAAATAGGATGATGTTTCTTGGTGAAAGCTTTATAAGGATTTAGCAGGGGAAGGTCGGTGACTGGGATGCGACTATCTTCAGTAAGGTAATCGACTTTATAAAGCAAATCAGAGTTTTTTGCGGAGGAAGAGGAACTGTAGGAATTTCGAGGGTAAGAAAAAGAAGAAGAACGAGTAAATGGTTGTGAATTTGCCATAGATGTAAGAGGCCTTATTTCTCGAGAATCTCCTTTGGTGTTAGGATAACTTGCTATCATACGGAATGATAGAACCGTTGATGAATTTTTGTGAAAACCTGAGCATATACCCACAACCGCACACCTAGCAGCTTCAAAGGCCACAACTCCGTTATTTTCACAAAGAATTTCTGCCACAAGTTCAGGTATAAGATTTCTGATGTGGAGGATCCCTAGAAGGGCAACCACAGAGCATACTATCTCTAACCATATGCAAGCCAGCATGAACAAATCATGCCAATACCATCATGAACAAATCATGTACACCTCCGGATCATCAAGAGAAATAAGGGGAAGTTTTTTAAGCTTTCATCCCTCTGATACCAAGTTTGTAACTCACGGAGAGAGGTACAATCACATAGAAGGGATGCACAAGAAAACGTAAGAAGAAGAGTAAGAAGAACACCAAAGAAGAATAGAACTCCAACACTTAAACTTTTATTGCTCTGGAATACTTGCCAAGACTGAGATAGATAAAACATTGCAATACACCCTTATTTATAGTCATCCCGTAAGGGGATAACTTACATCACACGCTAAGGATATTCTAAGAATATTCCTTTCTTACAATACAAGTTATTCCTTTCTTGACTTCTACGACACACCGGAATAACTTTATGTCACATCATACATTATTTATTCCTTTATTGACTTCTACGACACACCGGAAATACTTTATGTCACATCATACATTATTTATGAACTTTATATTACAACAGATGCTAAAGATAAGATTCCCTTCTTTATGCGGAAACTCCACAAAAAAGGTTCACTATAAATTATAAGAAACAACACTGTTACAAAACAAATTTTCTCCATTGACCAGAAAAGAAGTAATGGATCTTCACAGTAAATATCATAAAGAATGTGCACGATATAAATGTTGAATGGGAGCAGAGTATGAACTTCAACTGAACTTAAAGACAATCTTACATTTGGCTGGGGGAAAAAATTTGTTCTTTCAACTTTGCATATGTATTCAGCATCTGCAAATATACTAATGAAATTCAAAACCTAGCAGAACATAACTACTATAAATTCTCATGTTAAGAAATTATATGGACAAACCCATGCAAAAAAGTTATTAAGAGTGTTAGAATAAAGATATGTAAAGGCCCAAAATAAGGCCTATCTTGGGCCCTCTTCTTCCTTAAGCTTTAGTCTCACATCTTAGATTGAGATTGTTTCTTCTTTCTCTCTTCCTATATTAATGTATAAATACATGCATGTACAAAAAAAACAATTGAGAAATTAATAAAAATCATTTTGTATTGCTCCTTTTTTGTGATTTCCTACATGGTATCAGAGCCAGGTTCCTAATTTTTTTTTTTTTTAAATCACGCCTTCTACTGATCTGGGCAGTCACCCTCTATCTAACCGCAACCCCTGCCTTTCTTGTGGTCAGCCACTATCTAACCGCAACCCCTGCCTTTCTTGTGGTCAGCCACTATCTAACCGCTTCCTTGGCTCACTTCAGCTTGCTCCTTTCTTCCCCACACTCCGCCTCCCTTTTATAGGGATTTCTTCCCGTCGCCCTGGGTCCCACAAGATTGTCTCCCCGGCGGTCTCACAGCTTCTTGCCGCCTGATCACTTCGTACTCCTCGCGCGAGCTCTGTCGCTTGACCTGCTAGCTGCTCCCGGTGTCCTTTCCGCAATTGCCTTGTTGTCGGTGTCTTCTGTCTGCAGGGGCCTGCCCGCTAGCTCCACCTCTGTCTAGCCGCAGTTGGGTGCTCCAGGGTTGTCGGACATTCCCTTGCTTTCTCGCCTGATCGCACCTGCTCATCCCTCAAGGATTGTCGCAGAACCAGTCTGCACATGCTCCTTGCCGCAGCTTCTTGCCGCAAGATCTCCACTGCTTGTTGTCAGATTTCCGCCTCTTCGCAGCTCCTTGCCACAAGATCACAGCTTGTCTGCAGTTTTTTTGCAGCAAGATCACAACTTCTTGCCTCCAACTCTCTGCTTGTATGCCTGTCCATAGCTTTTTACCGCACGATCTCCGCAGCTTCTTGCCGCCAGATCTCAGTTTTTTCTCAGCTTCTTGTCGCGTGGTCTTGATGCAATCACTCCGCTTTTAGTTCGCCAAGCCGCTTGCGTAAGCTTCATGGAGCCGATTGATGCTCTGTCCCTTCCCGCTTGTGCTGCGACACCTTTCCTTGAAATTTGTGATGAGCTTCAGATCACCAAATTTTTTCTTAGTGGGAAGAGGAACTTCGTTGAGTGGGTTCACTCCGCCGGTCGTGTCCTTCAGACAAAGGGACTTTTGCATCATCTCCCTAAGGACATTCCTTCTGGGCCCACTGACGACAGGCTTTGTGACGATGGTCATGTACAAACATGGATCCTCAACTGCATGGATGGTGAACCTTATTGTATAACCATGTATCATGAAAGCCAAGGCAATGTGGGATGAACTGCATTCCATCTATTCTGGCAAGGATAGCCTTCAACATCCGTATGATATCATCACGGACCTTCAATCTCTCGACTCAGGAGGTGATGGTGACTTAACCTCCTTTGTTGCGCGGTTCAAAACCTTAGTCGAGGCATGCATTTGGTATCAACCTCCTACTATAGATCTAGCTACGCAACGTGCTCAAAAGGAGGTTGTTGGTATTGTCATGATGATGACTCATGTTCCGCCTCATCTCCATAGTGTCCGGGTTCAGATACTTTCCTCCTCCACCATTTCTTCTCTTTCCGATGTTTACTCCATGTTGTTGAAGGTCACACCACCCCCAGATGCTCCCGGACCTCCATCTTCGACTCTACTCCAGCACTCATCTATATCTCACCCCCCCCCCCCCCCTCCTCCATTAGCCTGTGGAGGTCACACCGGCTATAGGGGTAAAGGTCATAACAGTCAGCCTAGACTCAAATGTACTCACTATGGTAAAGATGGACATTTTGAGGCAAATTTTTATCGTAAGCATGGTATGCCTTCTCCGCCCCCTGTCTCCATTGCTGCTGATACATCTGATGCTAACCGTGCCGACATTGATGTCATGCGTCTCCAGCTCCAGCATCTCCAAGGGTTACTCAATTATCCATCTGGCTCTGTTGCATGTATCACAAATGAAGGTATCTCTTGTCTCTCACAGAGTCCACAATGGATTGTGCACTCCGGTGCCACCCACCATATCACTCCGCAGAAACCACCTAAATACTTGGCCTCTTCGCATCCCAAGTTTATCACAGTAGCCAATGGTGGCACCGCTCCTGTCTCCGGCTCCGCTAATATGCCTCTCAACCCCTCTATCTTCTTCGATCGATCTTTCATATCGCAAGCTCTCCTTTCAATCTTCTTTTTGTTAATCGCCTTACTCAAGACCTTGACTGCTCTATAACCTTTACATCTTCTTTTGTTGTGCAGGATCGACGGATGTAGAATATCATTAGTAAAGGACGGCTGTGCAACAGGCTTTGCCTTCTGGATGTTTCTCCCACCATCTCTCATTAGTCACCTCGGTGGATTGACATCAGCGTCTTGGGTATGCTCATTTTCTCATTCTCAAGAAGGCTCTACCTGATCCACCTCTTCCTGACTTTACCTGCGAGTCATGTATCTTTGGCAAACAACATCGTTCTTCTTTTCTTTCTCATTGTACTCGGAGTGATGCTCCTTTTGATTTGGTACATTCTGATGTTTGGGGACAATATAAAATTACTAGTATTTCTGGTTATCATTATTTCATTAATTTTATTGATGCTTATTCTCGCATGATGTGGCTATACCTACTTCGTGATCGTTCGGATCTATCTCGTGTGTTTCAGACCTTTATTACTGATACTCATACTCAATTTTCCTGGAAAATAAAAAATATTCGTACAGACAATGCTCGGGAATTTACAAATCATGTGTTTGATAGTCTTTGTACTGAGTTTGGGATCATCCATCATACCTCATTGTATACCCCTCAATAGAATGGTGTGACTGAACGTAAGAATCTACATCTTCTTGATGTTGCTCGCTCACTTATGTTTCAAATGCAGGTTCCCAAGTCTTATTGGTATTTTGCAGTATCTACGACATGTTATCTCATCAATCTCCTTCCCACCTCCATCCTCAACTATGCCACTCCGTCTAACTTTCTATTTCCCTTCACGCTGCTCTTTTCCATCATATCTCGGGTATTTGGTTGTACCTATTATGTACATAATCTTGGTCCTTCCACTGACAAGCTTGCTCTTCGTGCTACCAAATATATGTTTGTTGGTTATTCCAATACTCAGAAAGGGTATGTGTGCTACTCTCCCACTGATTGCAAGGTTGTCGTGTCTGTCGATGTCGCTTTTCTCGAAGATCAACATTTTTACTCTTTTCATCCATCTCCTCTTCCACGACCGTTATTACCACGTCCTGCTGTCCCTATTACATCTCTTCCACCACTACTTCCAACCCCGGTTCCAGTACCGAACAAACCACCTCTTTTTCGTGTCTACACTAGTCGTCCTCCTCGCTCTGACACCCCCACAACAGTCGCCCTCTACCCGTGGTACCTCACGGCCTGAAAGTCTGGGTCCTACATCCACAGCTCATCCCCTGGCGAATTTTGTATCCTTGTTTCATCTCTCCCCGAAACTTCTCAAATTTGTCACTTCTTTATCCTCCATTTCTATACCTAACTCGATGCAGGAGGCTCTCCAATATCCGGGGTGGCGTGCGGTGATGGATGAGGAAATGACGTCCATCTGGGCTAATCAGACATGGGATCTGGTCTCCCTTCCTCCTGGACAGACTTGTGTTGGATATAAATGAGTCTTTGCGATAAAATATGCTCCCGACGGGACAGTTGATCGCCTAAAGGCTCGTCTTGTACATCACGAGTTTACTCAGCAACAAGGCCTCAACTATGATGAAACCTTCTCTCATGTCGCCAAGTTGAACATTGTTCGTGTCCCAATCTCCTTGATTGTTCATCGTCAGTGACTCTTACATCAATTAGACATCAAGAATGCCTTTCTCAATGGTGCCCTTTAAAAAATTGTCTACAATTTACATGCACGAGCCTCCCGGATTTGAGACCATGGGAGAGTCTCTGGTTTGTCACCTCAAGAAATCTATTTATGGTTTCAAACAGTCTCCTCATGCATGGTTTAACAAGTTTAGTAAGGTTGTTCGTGATGTTGGGTTCACTCGTAGCTCGGCAGACTTCTCTCTCTTTACTCGTCATTGATCAATAGGCACAATGGTTCCCTTAGTTTATGTTGATGGCGTTCTAATTACTGGAGATGATTCCAAAGGAATACAAATGATCAATCAGCGCTTGAACTCAGTTTTTCAAACTAAAAATTTGGGAAATCTTCGGTACTTTCTTCTCCTTAAGATTGCAAGACGTCCTAATGGTCTCGTCCTATCTCAACGAAAGTACTATCTTGATCTTCTTCATAACGCTGGTTATTCTGGATGCAAGCCTGTTGATGCTCATATGAATGTCAATCACAAGTTCTGTGCTCATGCCTCCGACACCGATCAACTTCTTCCAAACCCAGAGTATTATCGCCGTCTTGTAGGAAAATTGATTTATCTTACAGTTACAAGACCGGATATCTCTTTTGTTGTTGGGGTTGTCAGCCGATTCATGTATTCTCCACAGATGTCTCATCTCCAGACTGTCGAGCGCATCCTCAGATATTTGAAGACTGGTCCTGAACAAGGGCTTGTATGCAAACCCTCTTCCTCTTCTCCTCTGTCTTTGATTGCCTATTATGATGTTGATTATGATGGCTCCTTGGATGATCAACGTTTCACAAGTGGATTTTGTACTTACTTCGGAGGACACCTTATTACCTGACACAACAAGAAACAATTTTTGATTGCTCGCTCTTCGTCTGAAGCCAAATATCGTTCAATGGCAGATGTTGTGTCTGAGTTTACATGGTTAGAAAGTCTCCTAGATGATTTGGGAGTCAAGATTTTCTCACCAACAACTTTATTTTGTGACAGTCAAACAACTATACACATTGCTAAGAATCATGTACTCCATGAACAGACCAAACACATTGAAGTCAACTGTCACTTCATTCAAGAGAAAGTTTAATTGATGAAGCTGGAATTGAAACATGTACCTGTTGCTGATCAAGTTGCCGATATTCTCACCAAGGTCTTACCACGCCTGCTATATTATCAGTTCTTGTCCAAGCTGGATGCTTACGATTTGTATGCTCCAGTTTGTGGGGGAGTGTTAGAAGAAAGATATGTAAAGACCCAATACAAGGCTCATCTTGGGCCCTCTTCCTCCTTAATCTTTAGTCTCACATCTTAGATCAGGATTTTTTTTCTCATTTCTCTCTTCTTATATTAATGTACAAATACATGTATGCACAAAAAAAACAATTGAGAAATTAATAAAAACCATTTGTATTTCTCTCGTTTTTTGTGATTTCCTACAAAGAGAAAATAACAAAGAAAGTCTATCATATTCTTTAGGTCATGACTGATGCTAGAAAGCTGTTTTCATTTTCTTGTTACCAGCGTCTAAGAGAGTCTACATGGAGCTTCTAATGTGCCCGAGCTCCTTCTCACTATTGTAGCCACTATATTGAGGTAAGACTGTTCCATTGTTGGATTGAATATGATATCAATCATAGCAGGTTCTCCTGTCATAGCCCCAATATCCTTGCATCCAATGCGTCTTCTTTATAGCTTTTGTAGACGACTCAAGTTGCACTCTCACAACGTCCTCCTGTCACGGACATCATGTATAACATGTCTACGGATATCACATCTTATTTTGAGTAACAGTACTTCTAAGAACATGTGAATATTCTTGCAAGATTGTTAGAGAGAATAGGAGAATAAGATTTGTGTAATTATATTCACCCCATCAAATGGGGTATATAAAAGGAAAATGAAGGCACATTGAGAGCTTCTATATAATGTTGGACTATAACATAATACTTAATTTGGCACCACCTCAAACTCATTATATGAATAATAATGAATTTGAAAGAAGAGAAATGAGGAAAAACAAAAGTTAGAGCTATCACTCCTCTCCAAATGCACGAGGGCCGACCATTGAGAGTTTTCCAAAAAGGAAAAAAAGACTTTGGATGGTGTGAGCCTTCCTGAAGAAATCAACTACATGCAATTAAGATGAGATGTGTAGAAGCGTTATGATCCCACAAAAATATTACCAACATAGTGATAATTAATCTCTATTTTTGTTGATTAATGAAAAGGGAATTAGATGCAATGTGGATAGCATTGTTGCTGTCACAAGATAAGGGAGTAGGGTTGTATACAATAATGCTAATATCAGTAAGAAGTCAACAAAGCTATGTAACCTCAACAACATTAATAAGTAGTGATAGCTATGTACTCGGCTCCAATGCTAGACCGAGAGATCAGACACTGCTCTTTGATTTCTAAGAGACCAAATAACCTCCAAGTAACACAATATTTGAAGTAGATCAGAATAAGTGCAAAGTCACGGTGTTGAGAGTACAACCTATAGACTTAGTACACCTTTTTGAGAGAGTGAAAGCTTTAAGAGGGATTTCATGGCAGCTGAACAGAGGATAAGCAGCTCAGTTGCAATATCTTGAGGTGGACCGTCGATCATCAACTGATCCAACAAAGTCTGTGTTTCAGTAGACTTCATTATTTAACTCATCATTCGGTAAGAATAGGATACAATTCCTAGAAGAGTACTTGAGGTATCTGAGAATACAGTGGGCAACATCAAGATGACGAGTCTTTAGTGACTGGATGTACTGACTGACAACTTCAACTGCATACGAGATATTTGGGAGTGCTTGTGATAAGTAAATCAGTTTTCTCACTAATCTCTAAGAATCAGAAATGTCCTCAACATGTTCTTCACCATCCCTCCTTAATAGATTATTTGCTTCCATAGGGGTGTTGGCAGAACTACACCCACACATTTCTGATGTCTCAAGTAAATCAAGAATATAATTCCTCCGCGAGATAAAAATCCTATGTTTGGATCTAAGCGACTTCAATGCCCAGAAAATACTTAAGGTTTCCCAAATCTTTTACCTCAAATTTTCTAGCTAGTCCTTTTAGAGTTTGAACCTCTTCCAGATTATCTCTTGTCATAACAATGTCATCCACATTAACTATAAGGGTTGTCAATTTTCCTTCTCTGTGCTTGATGGACAGACTATGATCTACATTACTTTGAGTATATCCAAAATTCCTCATGGCCTTGTGAAATCTCCCAAGCCAAGCTCTAGCAGATTGTTTAAAATTCTATAAATATTTTGATGCAGGACAGGCATCGCACCTTCCTGCCACCCCGGAGTCCAACCAGGGAGCCCACCTTGGCGTTGCACCAAGGCGGTTTTATAAGGCCCGCGGGCCGTACACCCTAACCTGTCTCTGGTCCCACCCCAAGAATCCGAAAGGTTGTTGAGGCCGAGATTCGATCTCGAGACCTCTTTAATAAAGAGCTCTCAGGCGATCTCTCATCACCAACTGATCCGCGGAATTCAATGAATTGGGCACCCAATTCGCTGAATTTAAATGCATTGGGCGCCTAGGTGCGTCTCAGGCACCTCGGCCACCTCTACCTGGCAGAGGTGGGGGTTTGTGCGCCTGAGATGCACTTTTAATAACATAGATATGGAGTAAAAGTTTCATAGAAGGGACAGAGGGATGTCCTAGACGGCAGTGTCAGGAATCCAAAATAGAAGACTGATCAACATGTAGAGCTTGCAGTGGTGAGCAGGGAAGGAAGAGTCATACATATAAAGACAATGACACAATCTACCAGATCTAATTACCTTCACTGCCTTCGGGTCCTAAAACACAAAAGTGGTGAGGAAAAAGTCACAGACAGTTCATATATTAGTTAAGAGACTAATTAAGAGAAGGCTACGAGTAAACTTATGGCCATGAATAATAAAAGAAAGGGCGAGAGAGGAGAAAAGGATGGATCCTTTCACAGCAATAAGGGAGAAGGATCCATCTACAATACTCACCTTATCTCAACCAGAAAAAACAAAATATGACACAAAAGTTGTGGAGGAACTTATCATATGATTTGTCGCTCCAAAATCAACGATCCAGCGGGTAGAAGGGCGAGTGGAAGCAACAAGAGTAAATAGTAGTCCATGCTGAGCATAGGAGGATGAAGAGGCGGACGGCTTAGTATACTGTCCCTACATCAAGTAGCAGAATGCATCATCAGAAAGAGACACTAAAAGACTCGCAGTGTCGGTTTCAGCATTGGGAGAGAACAACTCTGAGTCATCAGAAAGGTGAGCAGGTCTAGACTAAGATGACTGGCCCTGAGAGCGACCATAGCCGCGAACCCCTCTCGGTGCAGAACTGCCTCGCGGTGGAGGAAAGCTATGAAACAGGAAACACATATCCCGTGAGTGACGAAACTTCCCACAGTAATCACAAAACAAATGATCATTATCAGTGGGCTTTAATCTGGAGTCGCATGGAGCCCAGCTAACAGAACCAGACTGAGCAGGTAGGGCAAATCCCTCAAAACGGAGTCAGGTAGCCAAGTCTGTCGCCAAACAAATTTTTGTTGGGCAAGGTTGTACATTTTTGGAAGAGATGGAGTAGGTGAGCGCCCAAAGATCTGAACAATGATCTGATCAAAGCCTTGATGCAATTCATGCAGAAATTCAAAGACCCTTTTGTGTTCTTCCCGGGCTCGACTAAGAGATTCATACTCCGGAGACACAAGAGTGAATGAGTCAAAGTGATCACATTCCCGATAAAGCTGAGTGAACTCTAATTAGTAGATCAAAGGAGGAAGATTACCTTATCTCAAGAGAAAAATCTTATATCGCAATTGGAGGATTTGGGATGCATTCCCTCGACACAAGTAAATGACCTCAACTCTCTTCCAAATATCTACTGTAATATCTAAGAACAAAAAATTTTGGGCAATAGATTCTACCATGGAGTTCGTAAGTCAGGACAAGACCAAAGAGATCTCAAACTCCCATTGCTACCAATCTGGAGAAATCTGTGCAGGCTCCAATGTAGTACCCGAACACAACCAACCAGTCGCCTGCTCTTCCGGGTAAGAGTAATAAATCGGGCCCATGGGAGGTAATTAGAGTCATTCAGGCGTATAGTAGTAATTTGTGGTTTATCGTGATCATGTCTGGACAAATAGATGCTTCGAAAAATCACGGTAGAGGAAAAAGCCCCGATTTCGGAAGAGAAAGTAGGAGATTCGTTGTTCTCTTAGTTATTAAAGGCTCAAGGTGCACCAAGGCGCAAAAAGGTCTTGGATCCTAGGCTCAAGGCGCAAAAGCGCACTTGACGAGGGCAAGGCAGAACCACATCCATTTTAAATAATCGGCATCAAACATTAGTTCATCTTCTTGATCAGATTCTCTATTCTATTAATTAATCATTCATTATTGTAGTTACTATCTCTTTAAAACAAAATCAATATGACAATTGCATCATATCTAAATTTCAGCGCTCGATTATATTTCACAAACACTTAATCATGCAAAAAATATTGAATTCTTATATTATTTATTTCTTTATTTTGAAAAAAAAATTTACAACAAAAATCTCACATAGCCGTGTCTTTTATGCTCCAAGGTGCAAACCTCTAAACGACTAAGCCTGTTACAATAAGTCTTTATTTTTTTACATATGTTTTATTTCTGCTATATCTTGTGTCCGCCTCCATATATAGAGGGGACAACATCAATAGAATGAATAATTGGTTTTGCTAACATGGTACCAGAGGCGCAAATGCCCTAGCCGCTCTTCATCTTTCGTTCGTCGCTCGCCCTAATTCCAGCGCCTCACCCGCTCCGTGTCTTGCCCGCTCAGACTTCCCCGCTCCCCGTCTCGCCCGCTTTTCCCGTGTCTCGCCCGCGACAGACCGCGACAGAACAGGCGGCCTTCCCGCGTCTCGCCTGCGATAGACCCGGCGGACTTTCCCGCTCGCCGAGTCGGCCTTCCAGCACCGCTTCCTCCTTCTCTTACAGCGCCGCTTTCTCCCTCTCCTCTAGCGGGCCTCCTAGGGTTTGTAGCCCCTCTCCTTCCGGCGTCAGACATGCGGTGAGGCCCGTGCTTCCTTCCGGCGCCGTTTGCCTTTTAAGTCATGGGATGGAGTTGATTTCTATTCATCTCCTCTTCTCCTTGGATCTTTGCTCAACATAATTGGTCGCTCTTTGCCGCTTGATGTGGCGTGTGATCTCCAAATTTATATTCTTGGGCTTCTATGTCTTCTCTCAGTGATTCTACCTCCACACTGGTTCCTCCTCCTGCAAGTTCTCTGGGTGGGAGTCATGATCACAATACTCCACAGATTACTACCATCTGATTAGACGATTCAAATTATCTTTCCTGGTCTCGCTCTATCACACTTGCTCTTAAGAGTCGTCGCCTCTTTGGCTATGTCACTGAGCAAATGAAGGAACCGGAGAAGACTGCCCCTGATTGGCCTCAATGGGATTCCAAAAATTCCTTAGTCATGTCTTGACTAACGAATTACATGCAGGAGTCCATCGCTCGCCACTACTTATTTCTGGATACTGCTGTTAATATTTGGCGGCGAACAAGGACTACTTATTCTTGAAAGGGAAATGTTGCCCAGATCTTCCAGTTGAGACGGAAGATATCCTTACACCGTCAGGGCGATCGACCCCCGTCTGTTTACTATTTGGAGTTCACTAAGTTGTATCAGAAATACGATCATTTTGATTCCCTCACCCTTGTTAGCCCTGTTGATGAGGCTATGGTCCGTGCTTGGGAGGATCGCAACCGGACCTTTGAGTTTCTTCATGGTCTTCATCGGGACTTGGATCAGGTTAGTGTTCAGATTTTTGGGGCGTGTGCCATTACCATCCCTTCCAGAGGTTTATAGCATTGTCCAAAAGGAGTTTGATCGCCGTCAATCTCTTCTTCCCGACCCTGCTCCTGAGAGTTCTGCTCTACCTGCTGATGCCCCTTCATTGTTGGGGGCTCGTCCGACCCGTGATTCTAAGATGAAGGGTGTTGATAAAGAACACCTTCTCTGTGATTATTGTGGGAAGAATCGTCATACCAGAGACACCTGCTTTCAACTTCATAGTTTTCCTCCACTGAGAGGTGGTGCTCCTCGTGGTGGTCGTGGCTTCGGCCGCTCCACTGGTCGCACACCTCCTCGTTCTTCCCATCTCACTGATGTTATTGTGGATACTTCTCCTGCTCTGCATGGTGTTGATTCTTCTGTCCTCCCTGGTGCTTTCTCGGTTGATGAAGTCTTTGCTCTTCGCCGCATGATGCAATATCTTTCTACGGAGACTTCTGCATTGTCTTCGTATGCCCACACTGGGACCCCAGGTGCTCTTCTCACCCTTCCACTCATTGGATCAATGACTCTGGAGCCACCGACCATATGACTGGCTCCCCTTCAGGTTTTATCTCCTATACTCCTCTCTCTGGTCGTGATAAGGTGAGCATTGTTGATGGTTCCCTTTCTTCTATTGTTGTGAAGGGTTCCATCTCTCGTTCCTCTCTCACATTATCGTCAGTTCTGTATGTTCCAAATTTCACACGTAATTTGTTATCTATTAGTTATTTGACTAATTACATGAACTGTTCAGTAACTTTTCACCCTTCCTCTTGTGTATTTCAGGACATGAAGACGAGGATGGTGATTGGCTCTGGTAGTCTGGTCAATGGTCTATACGTGCTCGACTCTAGCCCAGTGGCACCTCCTCCGGCCCTTCACTCCAGCACATCCGACCTTTATTCCTGACATTGTCGCTTAGGACACTCATCTATCCCTGTTATGAAGCTATTGTTACTTGTTATGCCTGCTGCTGTTGTTTACTTCATTTGTTTGTGATGTCTGTGTTGTTAACAAACCTTATCGTACTACATTTAATTATGTTTCATTGTCAAGTTCAATTCCTTTTATTGTGATTCACTCTGATATTTGGGGAGCTTATCCGGTATCTTCTATTTCTGGCTGTGCTTGGTTTGTCACTTTTATTGACTGTTTTTCTCGCACTACCTGCTTATATTTACTGCGAAAAAAATGACGTTTTCCCCACTTTCAAAATGTTTTATAACATGATCTCCACTCAGTTTAATGTTAAAATTCAGATCCTCTACAGTGATAATGGTCGTGAATATCTAGATTCACACTTTGCTGAGTTTCTGGCTGATCATGGCATTATACACCAAACCACTTGTGCTTATTCTCCTGCTCAAAATGGGGTTGCGGAGCATAAGAATCTGTCACCTTTTGGAAGTGGCTCGCTGTCTCTTAGCCACAATGCATCTTCCCAAGTATTACTGGGGTGATGTTGTCCTTACAGCCACGCATCTTATTAATCATATGTCATCTCGCATTCTTGGGAATGCCACTCCCCTCGGGACTCTACAGGTTCCTTCCTCTCAACTCGCACCTAAGGTGTTTTGTTGTGTCTGCTTTGTTCACATCCATCACCCTCCTCCCACCAAGCGTGATCCTCGCGCCCTACGGTGTATGTTTATTGGTTACTCTCCTACTTAAAAGAGGTACAAATGTTTTCATCCCCCTGCTAAGATGGTTTTTGATACCATGTATGTCACGTTTCGTGAAACTGAGGCCTATTATCCTTCCTCGGGTGCCTCACCTTCTTTTCCCTCTTCGTCTTTGCCCTCACCGTCTGTACCTCTGCATGTTCCTCCTTCATATCCCGCACTTCAGGGGGAGCTTCTAGTGTCGGAAATGAGTGATATTCCTGTCCATACTACTATTCCTCTCACTCCAACTTTGCAGGTGTACACTCGGCGGAGAAAGAGGCCCAACGACACACTTGACCTGCTACCAGAACAATCATTGGACCCAGACTCAGGGCCTTCTGAGCTCCAATTGCTATCCGCAAAGGTATCCGGTCCTGCACTCAACACCCTCTTTCTAATTATGTTTCTTATGACTCAATCTCCACATCCCATAAGAACTTTGCGTCTTCCTTGTGTCCATATCCATACCAACATCCTAGCAAAGTGCCCTGGAGATTCCCGTGTGGAGAGAAGCGATGTTTGAGGAAATGACTGCGCTTGAAAAGAACATCACATGGGATTTAGTGCCTCTTCCCCCTGGGAAGAAACCGGTTGGGTGCAAATGGGTGTTCACAGTCAAACAAAATTCTCAGGGTGTGGTTGAAAGGTGTAAAACAAGGTTGGTGGCAAAAGGGTACACTCAAACTCTTGGAATTGACTATCAGGAACGTTGGCTCCTGTAGCAAAGATGAACACAATCAGAGTCCTATCCTGTGTTGCTTGTAAAGGGTGGAACCTTTGACAACTTGATGTAAAGAATGTCTTCCTCCATTGAAATTTGGATGAGGAAGTTTATATGTCTCTCCCACCAGGTCTTACTCCTAAAAGTTCAGTGGGACATGTCTGCAAGTTAAAGAAAGTCCTGTATGGACTGAAACAGTCTCCAAGGGCTTGGTTTGGGAGATTTCACAAAGCCATGTTGTCTTTTGGATATTGTTATTAGACGCATTTACATTAGTCCCACATTATGTATCGCTACGGTTATGTTACTCCATTTTGGTATAAATAAAGGGTGAGACCTCAATATGAGGTACTCAGTTTTTCCTCCCAAATCCCGTAACATGGTATCAGAGCCGTAGAAACTAGGTTTTCCTTTTTCTCTGTAACTCGATCCCGCACGCCGCTCCGCTCGCTCCCGCTCGAGATCGCACGCCGCTCCCGAGCGATCGACCTCTAATGCTCGTCTCACGGACACGACGGCGGCATGCCTCCGGCGAGGTGACGTCGGCCGCCTACCCTGGATGCGCTGAAACTGTCTGCCGCTGCTGCCTCCCGTAGCTCCTACCAGCGTCGCCTCCTGCGGCTTCTACTATCGCTGCCGCATCTTGCCTCTACGGTTTCTACTGTTCTTTCCCCCGGCGTTCCCTCTGCCCTGCTGGCGTCTTCCAGATTGGGATATGGCGCCTTCGATGCCAGTTTTTGCTTGATCTCCGTCTCTTTTGGCTGCTCCTACTCCTTTGTTCTTGGTCATGGATTCCTCCGTAACAAGTACTGCCCCACAGTCGGTTCCCTCCAAGGATTCCCCTAACTCCTTTCCTCCAAACGCGAGGATTGCAACTACGATCCTTGCTCCAATTTTCAGTTATGGAAGAAGGGGGTTACTATGTCTCTTGTAGGCATCCGCCGTACACACCATCTTACTCGTCTCCCAACCCATGCAGTGGGGAGTACCGAACATGACAACTGGTATAGTGATGATTGTCGCATCTTTGTTCTTCTCCTGAGTTCTATGGATCCCTTCGTCCAGCAAATGTGCAAGAACTGCGACAGCACCAAAGAACTATGGGACACTTTTCACATGATGTTCTCTCAGGCGAACAACCTCTCTCGTCTTGGTGAACTCTTCCCCAAGATTGCTGAACTACGCCAAGGCGCGCGTCCTGTTACCGAGTACTTTGCCAAATGGAAGGTTCTCGCCGATGAGATCTTGGATCTTTGGGAGATTCCCTCTACCAGGGAAGGGCATAAGGCTCAACGTGAACACCTTGTGCTCCTATGGCTATTGAATGGATTGGATCCTCACTTCTCCACAACGAAGACCGAAATGTTCGCCAGTCCTACTACACTTCAAACCGCTAGTGTGTACCATCGACTTACTAAGGCTGGCTCTATAGGTACTACATACGTCCTTCGGCGAGTCGATGGCTCTTGCCTCACGAGGAGGAGGTAGGGGAGCTAGTCGGGGGGGCCGCTCTGGTCGTGGTCATGACTCGGACACGAGACATTGTACCCATTGCGGATGTCGGGGACATATAAAGGATACATGTTGGTTGATTCATGGGAAGCCAGAATGGGCCTCCAAACCTCCTCCACCTCGGTCGACGCACCTGGCTGACTCTATTGATATACCTCTGGGATCCCGCACTGTTGAAATATCTGAAGATGAGTATCGGCGCCTGCAGGCTCTACACGTTGACTCACCGACTCCTAGTGCGGTTGTAGCTCAAACCATTCAGCCTGTTTGTACCTCACAACGGCCGGTCCAGTGGCTAGCTGATTCTGGCGCTTCTGATCACCTGACTAGTTCCTCAGGTATCTAACACTCATACAAACCTCATAGCGGAGCCTCGATTACTGTTGTAGATGGCTCCACTGTACCTATTGTTGGGTTTGGTAGCTGCAATGTGACACCTGACATGCCACACTCCTCAGTGGCGCTTGTCCCTCAATCTGCCTACAATCTCTTGTCTATTAGTAAGCTTACAACTGATTTGAATTGTATTGTTATATTCACCTCTTCTGGTTGCATTTTTCAGGAACAGTCGACGAGCCGTATTATTGGTAGAGGGAAGCTGTGTGGTGGTGTCTATGTCCTGGATGAAGTCTCCCACCTTGCTTGCTCCGTGGCCTTCACCAAATGCCTACAATCTCTTGTCAATTGTGAGTCTTGTTTGTTTGCTAAACTCCACAAAGTTAGCTATAGTCCTCGTCTTGATGTTCGTGCTTCTGCACCTTTTGATTTACTTCATTCAGATATTTGGGGACCGTGCCCTGTTCCTACGTTGTTAGGGCACAAGTATTATGTCACTTTCATTGATGATTTTTCTCGTACAACTTGGGTGTATCTAATGAAAAATTGTTCTGAGCTACCTTCTATTTTTCAGCATTTATGAAATGAAATATTTACTCAATTTTCTGTCCGTATTAAGTGTCTCCGTACTGATAATGGACGGGAATACCTGTCTCGGTCCATGTCTCTCTTTCTTTCTGACAAAGGCATCATCCATCAAACTAGTTTCCTGGCTACCCCTCAACAGAATGGTGTTGTCGAACGCAAGAATCGGCATCTCCTTGAAGTCACTCGGGCAATCCTTCACCACAGACACGTACCCAACCACTTCTGGGGTGATGTCGTACTCACTGTTGCCTATCTTATTAATCATCTTCCCACTCACATCTTTCAGGGGGAGACACCCTACCATACTCTTTATCCAGACCATCACGGTCACCCCCTACCCTTGAAGGTCTTTGGGTGTGTTTGCTATGTTCGAGACGCTCGTCCCTCTGTCTCCAAACTTGATTCTCGTGCCCTGAAATGCATCTTCCTCGGCTACTCTCGAATCACTAAAGGATATCGGTGTTACTCTCCTGATCTCCGCCGATACATTCTTTCCTATGATGTCGTCTTCCGGGAGACCGACCCGTATCCCTTTCTTGGATCCTCCCATCCTGATCCCTCTCTTGATACTCTCTTGGTTCCTAAGCACGACCCTACTATCATTTCACCGACTGATCTGTTCTCCCCTTTGTGGGGGCAGGTTTACTCCCGTCGCTCTTCTGATAGTACAGTGGTGTCACCACCTCAGCTATGCATGATGAATTGAACGCTCTCCAACAGAATCATACATGAGATCTGTTTCCCTTACCTTCCGGCAAGAAGGCAATTGGATGCAAATGGATCTACTCTGTCAAGGTGCATGCAGACGGTTCTCTGGACTGCCTGAAAGTTTGATTGGTTGCCAAAGGTTATGCTCAGACTTATGGCGTGGACTATGATGAAACATTCGCTCCTGGTGCAAAGATGTCCTCTCTTCGCATCCTACTTTCTCTCGCCGCCTTCCACCAGTGGACATTACACCAGTTGGATATCAAGAATGATTTTCTCCATGGGCTCCTGGATGAAGAAGTGTATATGGAGCAACCACCAGGGTTCGTTGCTGAGGGGGAGCGTACCAAGGTGTGTCGTCTCATCGACTCCCTACATGGATTGAAGCAATCCCCTCAGGCTTGGTTTGCTCGGTTCCGAGCCGTTGTTACCCAGTTCGGGCTTACCAAGAGTACTAAAGACTCATCTCTCTTCTATCAGAACTCCTCGGCTGGTACTATTCTGCTACTGGTCAAATCTCAAAGCATCCTTGCACTCTAATTTCCAAACAAAAGATCTGGGCACATTGCGCTATTTCCTTGGGATTGAGGTGACTCAAGATGACCACTCTCTCTTTATTTGCTAACGCAAATATGCTCTCGATCTTCTATCTGACCTTGAGATGACTAACTGTGGCCATATGAATT
The DNA here is from genome assembly GCA_039513925.1 of Platanthera zijinensis. Taxonomy (NCBI): domain Eukaryota; kingdom Viridiplantae; phylum Streptophyta; class Magnoliopsida; order Asparagales; family Orchidaceae; genus Platanthera; species Platanthera zijinensis. The sequence continues at coordinate 51,725,033 of CM077080.1, read as the reverse complement.
GCCCATTGGAATCAGGAGAAAAGAGTCTTCATGCTAAAAGCAAACTGTTTGATTCACCAGAGAAATACCGTCGAATAGTTGGAAAACTAAACTACCTTACCATGACTCGTCCAGACATTGCTTGCGCGGTAAGTAAGATCAGTCAGTTCATGGCGGCCCTAACTATGTCTCAGTGGGATTCTGTTCTTCGGATTGTCAGATATGTGAAGAAGGATCCTGGCTTGGGAATTGCATATAAGAGTCGAGGTCATTCCAATCTAGAGGCATACAGTGATTCTGACTGGGCAGGATGCTTAGCCACTCGAAAGTCAACCACGGGATTCACTGTCTTTATGGGTGGTAATCTCATCTCCTGGAAGAGCAAGAAACAAATCACAGTTTCCAGATCTAGTGCAGAGGCAAAATATCGTGATATGTCCCACACTGTTGCTAAGATCATGTGGGTGAGGCAGATTCTCTGTGAAATTGGGTATCCCGTTCAAGATCTCACTCCTCTATGGTGTGACAATCACGGTGCAATCCAGATAGCCACTAATCCCGTGTTTCATGAGCGCATGAAGCACATAGAGGTCGACTGCCACTTTGTTAGAGAGAAGTATGAAGAAGACCTTATTTTCTAAAGCATGTGAAGACCGGTGACCAAGTTGCAGACATTCTTACGAAAGGGGTTACGGGGACTATAATGAACTATATATGTAACAAGTTGGGTCTGGGAAGTTCCCACGATCCAACTTGAGGGGGGGTGTCATTAGATGCATTTACATTAGTCCCACATTATGTACCGCTACGGTTATGTTACTCCATTTTGGTATAAATAAAGGGTGAGACCTCAATATGAGGTACTCAGTTTTTCCTCCCAAATCCCGTAACAGGTATCACCAGGGCAATGTCGATAATACTCTGCTCATCAAGCATAGGACCAGTAAACTTACAGCTCTTATTGTTTATGTTGATGACATCGTTATCACAGGTGATGATGTGGAAGAAATCAAGCTTCTAAAACAAAAGTTGGCTTCTGAGTTTGAGGTCAAGGACCTGGGTGCTCTCAAATATTTCTTGGGAATTGAAGTGACAAGGTCCAAGCATGGGATATTTATCTCTCAGAGGAAGTATACTCTGGATCTTCTTGAGAAGACTGGAATGAGTGGTTGCCGATCAACAGACACTCCCATTGAAGCGAACCACAAAATGAGTCATGATGATGGAAATGAGATTGAAAATATTCCTGAATTCCAGAGGCTTGTGGGGAGACTGATCTACCTGACCCATACCTGTCCAGATATAACTTATGTTGTGAGCATTATCAGCCAATTTATACACGCTCCGAAGACTCATCATGCTGATGCTGCCAACAGAATCCTCAGATATCTCAAGTCCTCACCTGGAAGTGGAATATTGTTTTCCCCCAATTCGGCTCTGAAAATTGAGGTCTACATCGATGTTGATTGGGTCGATTCTGCCGACGATCGACGATCTACCTCAGGGTATTGTTCTCTTGTTGGTGGAAATCTTGTCAACTGGAAGAGTAAAAAAACAACAGGTCGTGGCGAGTTCAAGTGCGGAAGTAAAATCTCGGGCTATGGCTCATGGTGTTTGTGAAGGTCTATGGTTGCGGTCGTTGCTAAGTGACCCGAATCTCTCTGAATATGAGCCTATTCTGTTGTATTATGATAACAAGGCTGCTATCAGCATCGCACAAAACCCGGTCCAACATGATCGTACAAAGCATATTGAGGTGGATCGTCATTTTATCAAGGAGAACATTGAAAAGGGACTTGTGTGTCCTACCTTTGTTCCCTCAGATAGACAACTTGTTGATATTCTCACAAAAGGCCTGAGTGAAATTACCTTTGGAAAAATTGTTGTCAAGTTACGCATGATCAACATCTCACGCCCAACTTGAGGGGGAGTGTTACAATATGTCTTTATTTTTCTACATATGTTTTATTTCTACTATATCTTGTGTCCGCCTTCATATATAGAGGAGGCAAAATCAAAAGAATGAATAATTGGTTTTGCTAACTGTTGAGAGAAGCCAAAACTTGTATGTATTGCTTGTGTAAGTAAATACAAGGAGAGAATACAATTATATAGGAGATGAGAAGAGAGGAAAAATCCTATACAAGATGTGGGACTAAAAAAGAGAGAATACTAGGGCCTTTATGGGCCTTTATACATGGGCTTTTCTAATACTCCCCCGCAAGCTGGAGCGTACAAATCGTATGCACCAAGCTTGGACAGGCATTGATAGAAGAGGGTACTTGGCAAGGCCTTTGTGAGGACATCTGCAACTTGTTCAGTACCAGGAACATGTCTGAGGTCGATCTTCTTTAGTTGAACCTTTTCCCGGATAAAATGACAGTCGACTTCAATATGTTTAGTTCTCTCGTGAAAGACTGGGTTCTTTGCAATGTGTATAGCAGCTTGACTGTCACAGAGGAGAAGAGCCGGTGAAGGAAGCTTTACACCCAGATCGGTGAGAAGGCTTTCAAGCCACGTTAGTTCCGACACCACTGATGCCATCGCCCGATATTCTGCCTCAGCTGATGATCGAGCAACGACCGCTTGTTTCTTGCTCCGCCAGGTAATCAGATGTCCTCCAAAGTACGTGCAGAAGCCACTGGTGGACCTTCGATCATCGAGGGACCCAACATAGTCAGCATCAGAGTATGCTACCAGAGTAGGAGAGGAAGAAGAGACTTTGTACACCAGTCCTTGTCCAGGAGCCTTTTTGAGGTATCTGAGAATACATTCAACCGCCTGAAGATGAGAGCTTCTGGGGGAATGCATATATCGACTGACGATACCAACAGCGAAGGAGATATCTGGTCTGGTTACTGTGAGGTATATCAATTTTCCAACTAGGCGACGGTAATATTCTGGATTTTCCAGTAGGATATCTGAGTCAGAGGCCTGCGCGCATAACTTGTGATTGACATCCATTGGGGTGTCAATCGGCTTACAGCCTGAGTAACCCGCATCATGAAGAAGGTCAGTACAGTACTTTCGCTGAGAAAGGATCAAACCATCTGGTCGTCTGGCGACTTCTAGGCCCAAGAAGTACCGAAGGGGCCCCAGATCTTTTGTTTGAAAAACAGTGCTCAGATGAAGTTTGACCGCCAGTATTCCATTCGAGTCGTTCCCAGTAATAATGATGTCGTCCACATAGACTAGCAGAAGGACGGTCCCGGTAGATCGGTGGCGAGTGAAGAGCGAGAAGTCGGCGGAGCTTCGAGTAAAACCAATCTCCCGGAGGGCCTTACTGAACTTGTCAAACCATGCCCGGGGGGACTGTTTGAGACCATAAAGAGCCTTTCGAAGATGGCAGACTTGAGACTCCCCCGTGGTCTCAAACCCGGGAGGTTGTTGCATATACACAGTTTCCTGGAGATCACCGTTCAGAAACGCATTTTTGACATCCAGTTGGAGTAGGGGCCACTGGCGATGTACCGCAACAGAGAGGAGAACCCGGACTGTATTGAGTTTGGCCACCGGGGAAAAAGTCTCCTCGTAGTCGAGCCCCTGCTGCTGGGTGAAGCCACGAGCCACAAGGCGGGCCTTTAGGCGGTCAATAGTTCCATCAGCAGCATGTTTAATAACAAAGACCCATTTACACCCAACGAGTTTCTGACCGGGAGGAAGAGGGACGAGAGTCCAGGTCTGGTTAGTCCAGAGAGCAGCCATTTCCTCCTCCATGGCAGCACGCCAGCCAGGATGTTCGAGCGCCTCCTGCACAGAATTAGGAACAGAAACCGAGGAAAGAGAAGTAGCAAAAGTGTGAAGATGGGGAGATAGGCGATGTAGAGAGACGTAGTGAGCTAGAGGATGAGCGGTGGATGTCTGTACCTGATCTGCCGGGCGCGGAGTAACCGTGGTTGAGGCGGACTGCAGTGGGGCCATAGAGCAACGGGGGCGACGAGTATAGACCCGGATGATGGGTGGGGCGGGGGGAACAGGAGGTAGAGCTGGTGGAACCGGTAGCAGCGGCGTTGTAATGGGGAGAACTGGGCGTGGGATGGATGGAGGTAAAGGAGCCGAAGGAGTAGTGAGAGAATCCGAAAAAAATGGTTGAGTCTCGCGGAAGGTGACATCCGCAGAGACGGAGAGCTTCCGAGTGACGGGAGAATAACAGAGATACCCCTTCTGACTTCTGAGTACGGGAATAGCCCACGAATATGTGTTTAGCCGCCCGGGGATCTAATTTGCCGAGGGCGGGCCCAGATGGTGGACGTAACAAGTGCTACCAAAGATACGGGGCGGAATAGGGAAAGCCGGCGTCGAGGGAAACAACAGGCTGAACGGAGTAGCATAGTGGAGGACGGAGGAAGGGAGACGGTTGATGAGAAAAGAAGCCGTGGAGACCGCAAAGTTCCAGTAATGCTTGGGCACATGTATTTGAAGCATGAGGGAGCGAGCCACATCAAGTAAGTGGCGGTTTTTACGTTCGGCAACGCCGTTTTGTTGAGGCGTGTAGGCACAAGAGGTTTGGTGGATAATCCCGAACTCAGAGCATATAGTAGCAAAGTCGTGGCCAGTGTACTCACGAGCATTATCTGTGCGCACAGTTTTGATAGTTGTGTGAAATTGGGTACGAGTTTCAACGACAAAGGCTCGAAAAATGCGAGGAAGCTCGGAGCGATCACGAAGTAAGTACAACCATGTCATGCGAGAATAATCATCAATGAAAGTAATAAAATACCGGAAACCAGAAATACTAGTAATTTTATATGGCCCCCATACATCAGAATGCAATAAATCAAACGGAGCAGAGCTCCGGGTACAATGAGCAGGATAAGATGAACGCGGCTGCTTGCCGAGGATACAAGACTCACACTGAAACGGATGGAGAGAGATATCAGGGAGAGCCCGCTGGAGAACAGGTAGAGGAGTGTGGCCAAGACGGCGATCCCACTCGATGGAGGAGACGGAGGAGAGGATAGTAGGAGGTGTGTCGAGAAGGTAGAGCCCGTTCCGCAATCCGCCTTTACCAATGGTAGTCCGCGTCCTGCGATCCTGTATGACAAAAGAAGAGGAAGTGAATATAACAGAGCAATCCAGATCAACAGTAAGGCGACCAACAGAAAGTAAATTGAAGGGGGAACTCGGAACATGAAGAGCCGGGCGGAGAGCAAACGACGGGCTGAGAGAGATGTCCGTCGATCCGGAGACGGGAACAAGGGCCCCATTAGCCACGGTGATAGACCGCGGATGAGGAGAGTCCGAGTATGTGGCAGGCCGCTGGGACGTAATGTGATGAGTGGCACCGGAGTCCATGATCCAGGACGGACCGGTGGAGAGACAGGCCGTACCTGCTTGGGAGACGAAGGTGGAGGCCAGGGAAGCAGGAGGTGGGTTGAGCAGTCCCTGGAGGTGCTGGAGCTGGAGGCGGACAGCTTCAAGGTCCGGAGAGGCAGGAGAGGAGGCATCTGCGGCCACCGAAGCCGTCGGTCGAGGAGGATATCCATTCTTGCGGTAACAGGTCGCTTCAAGGTGTCCATCCTTGCCGCAGTAGGAACACTTCGGCCTCCCCCTGCCACCACGCCCGCGGCCCCGAGAGCCGGAGCGGCCACCACGAGCAGCGGGAGGCAAGGGAAGCAGGGGCGGAGGGGCCTGCTGAAGAAGGGCCGAGGAAGTCGGCGCAGGAGCATCCGGAGGAGGCGTCACGCGGAGGAGCATGGAACAGATCTCGGAAAGGGATGGAACGGTGGGAGATGCCAGAACCTGAGTCCGGATAGTCTGAAGGTGAGGCGGAAGACGGGCCATCATAATAGCAATGCAAACCGCCTCCTTCTGAGCGCGCTGGGCATCATGATCACTGGTAGAAGGCTGGTGCAGTATCCAGGCCTCGGCCAAAGTCTTAGCCCGAGCGACAAATGACGTCATGTCCGGGGCGCCACCGGCGTCGAGAGCAACGAGATCGGTGAGGATGTCGTAGAGGTGCTGAAGGTTGTCCTTGCCGGAATAGAGTGAGTGCAACTCATCCCATATAGACTTGGCCGTCTCGTGATACATGGCCATCTGATACAGCTCACCATCCAAGGAGTTGAGGAGCCAAGTCTGCACACGACCATCGTTGCGGAGCCAATCGTCCGTAGGGGGGGCCGGAGGAGCCTGGGTGAGGTAAGACAGGAGAACCTTGGCCTGGAGAACCCGGCGCACGGAATGCGCCCAAGGGAGAAAATTTTTCTTCCCGGAGAGAGAGATGGTAGTGATGCGTAATTCATCGCGCAGGTCGGTAGGACAAGTCGGGCGGTCTGCGGGCGGACTAGCCGCCGGGCCGGTGGAGTCAACAGAGGAGCCCATAGTCCTGGAAGACAAGCCGCACCGACTTGGAAGGAGGCCGCAGCGACCAGGCAGGGGGCCGCTGGAGAGGCAGGCCGCAGAGACGGGAGGAGACCGCGGCGACTAGGAACAAGCCGCAGCGACGAATAAGCGAGCAGAGAAGGCCGGGAGAATGAACCCGCACGGTCACGATGCGAACACCAGCGGCCAGACAGGCCACGACCAGAGCGGGTAAGAAGCAGACCGCACGGTCTGGAGGCCGCGAGAAGGCGGCGAAAAAAGAAAAGAGACCGTGAGTTAACAAACTCGAGCGGATAGGAGAGAGAGAAGCCGCGAGTTGACGAACTCGAGCGGGAGAGAGAAAAGAGACCGCGAGTTAACAAACTCGAGCGGATAGGAGAGAGAGAAGCCGCGAGTTGACGAAATCGAGCGGATAGGAGAAAAGAGAAAAGAAATCGAGCGGCGAGAAGGAAACCGCAAGGAGCAGTCGCCGAGCGGATAGGAGGGGAAGCCGCGCGGATAGAACTGGAGACCGTGCGAGACGCACGGGAGGTGGGGTCCACGGGATAGAGGAGAAAAACTATAAAAAGGGGGGAAGAGGAGATAACCTGGATCCACGGGGAGAGGCAGCGGACTGTCCGTTGAGGCCGCGGACAGTGAGCGAGAAGCGGCGGATAGAAAAGGAGGCAGACCGCTGGAGACCGCAACTAGTCCGCGAGGAGACCGCGGAGTCCGCCAGAAGGCGGCGGGTAGATGCAATTAAAAAAAATGCACAGGACGGTTTAGAGGATGTAACCTGGCTCTGATACCATGTTGAGAGAAGCCAAAACTTGTATGTATTGCTTGTGTAAGTAAATACAAGGAGAGAATACAATTATATAGGAGATGAGAAGAGAGGAAAAATCCTATACAAGATGTGGGACTAAAGAAGAGAGAATACTAGGGCCTTTATGGGCCTTTATACATGGGCTTTTCTAATACTAACAAAGCCCAATGAGCCTTGAGCCTTAGGCTTGCATGCCTTTAACAACATAGGATGTTCTCCGGCATGATGATCCAAAAATAGAAATTAAGGAATCAAATGGAAGAAAAAAATTAAGGATCCACTAGGGTTTACTCATATGAACAGGGAAGTAAGATCCGTGAAGAATCTACTCCGCAAAAATAAGAGATAACGACGCTGGAAACATGCCTAGGACTTTATTTCATGCGCTTGAAGAATAATCGGCAAACAACCGCTGGAACGAGGGTGGGATGCACGCGGATATGCGCGAGAACCGACAGGATGCCTAGCGAAGCCGACGGCTACTGGAGTCGAGTGGGAGAGATGCAGTGGCGGAGTTGATGCGCGAGGCAGAGTTAAATTGACGGACGTGTGCGGGATGCAGAACAGTGGAGATGAACACGTGTGGGAGAGGAAGATGAGGGTTTCGCCCTAAGTCGGCTCACATACAATGTTATTAGAAAGGTTCAATGGAATTCATAATAATTTACAATGACACACTCTTGTATATATGAGTGAAAGGTAATGAGGAGAAATACATAAAAAGGGAAATACAAGTAATAACAAAATGTTAATTAATACAAACTAACATCTTCAATGGAGTTGTCTCCTGAGGAGACCACCTTGGTTGAGAAGTATTCATCAACTTGCAGATTTTTAAATCAATTTGCTATGTCACCTGATGATCTTCGTTACTCGGTCCCGGTCGCAATTGCTGAGGTGTTAGGTGCATAATTGGTCAAACGCATAATTAAGTTAACTGAAGTAATTGTGCAATCATATGCTTACTTAGTTGCCTTCAGTAGGTCTATAGGATATAGCTCTCTTAAGCTAAAAATTTTAGGGTTCAAATCAAGCAAGCCCAATAAAGGAACTAAAGTTTTAAAATACTGCACCAAGGAGATTTCATACCAGAGTAGAAATTGACAAACAAGTTAATAGGCCGATTTTCAGAGGAGCGCATTTGGAATTCTGTCAACCGCAAAGCTGCCTCGTCCTAGAAAATTAAGGAAAGATCTATTAACAACAAGAAGGAAACTATTGTTAAACGACGACAACTCCCTTCTCTTGTAAGTCGGAAATTGGGTACTTTGTGTGTTATGACTGTGATGATCTAATTTAACATCTGGAAAAACTGAATGACAATTAACACATACAAGCCAACCGTTGGGTTAATTGAATCAAAAGATGCATATGGCCATTTTATTCCTTTACTCTAAAAAATGCAAGAAAAATATCAAATGAAACTCACAAAGGACATACAAACATTTCAAACCTGGGAAATACATTAATCCAAAAATTACCATTTTCACTACGGATCACTGCATCAGATGTTGCAATTTTTGCAACAGTATAAAAACTAAATTCTATTTGGTAAGACCACAATCTATTTTTGGTTACTGTTGTAGAGATCTAAGTTTGGAGCCACTCAACACCCAACACTTCGCACACAAACAGTTATATCTGTTATTGTGGAGGTTTAATTGATATCATATTGTTGTCGTTATTTAGCATCTATGTTGGAGTAAAGTTGTTAAGACTCTTTAGGTCACTTTAGTGTTGGGACATATTATACTTATACATCTTTATATTTCTTTTGAAAGACCCCTAGGGTCATGTTGAAAGTGAGCAATGAATTAATCTTTAGTTATCTTCTCTTAGTTCCCTCTCCTTGCTTCCTCCTCCTCAAGTTAAAGTTAAAGTTGAGTAAAACTCCCCCTCTTCCTCCCCCATCCTTCATTTGAGCATGGTTCCCTTGTACCTCGGCCTCCCTAACTACTTCTGGCCACCTCTCCAACAAGACATGGACGCGCTACGAGGAAGCTAGTAACAACTTCGTGTTAGAGTGATATGATCCCAACTCCTCAGTGTTCGCAGTCATACAAGCTCCTTGCTTATTTCAGTAACCCTCCCTCACATTCCTGAATTGCTCGGCTCCACAATCACTCATTTGAATAAGGGCACAATACCTTCTGTCAGCCCCAGGAAAGCCTTGGTAGACGGATCCCTCTCTGCCTCCATCGACGAGTAACGAGGCTAGTAATATCCTTAAGCATCTTCAATGCTCGGTGTGAGGCAAGCACTAAACAGATCCTTACACCGCCTCTGTTCCACTAAGTCAAAGTGCTCGAAGTAGAATCTCATTGGAACATAGCTTCCGCCTTCCGCTGATTGACAACTTCTACATGATCACCATTTCCGCTGAATAACAAGCCCCGCGACAGAGTCCAACCAGCGGTCGTGACCTCAACAATTAATTAATTATAAATTAATTAATCACATGAGTATTAATAGATTAATTATAAATAAATTTAAACTATATATATATTAGTCTATTTTATTAAAGGCAGACACCACGACATTAGATAGGTTGATGCCAAAAGTATTTGCAGGCTATGAGAGCATTGGAGGAGTATAATCGGGACCTAGCTGTCGCATCACAAGCAATTTTCGCCACCTTTATCATCAAAGACAAGGGCCGTCAAGCTGCACAACAAGATCATCCACTGCCCATTATACAATCTGAAGTCTTGTCTGATGCGTACTCGTCCACCCTCAATGTGTAACACTCAACCTAGTTTAACAACAAATCAGCTGTAACATCTGTAATTTAATGCAAAAGTAAAATTTAATTGCAGGGTTCGATCACGAGCGAAATTGATCGAGCAAACGTCATGTCCAGGTACGAAATATTATGATTAGTTGTTGCACGTTAATTAGAAATTATATTTAAGATTATAGAATTTATTTCGGCGCAATTTAGAGGTTCACTGGAACGTTAATCTCATAGCATTGATGTATTGGTGAAATGGAGTTTTTGTGATTAAGGAAAAAAATTAAATTCCCCTTTTAGACATGTTCTCCCCTTCAACCATAACTCCTCTAATTAACATGAGCTATAATTTCTATAACCAAGCGGCATGATTTATCCCCCCCCCCCATCACGCGCCTTTAGGTAATCTCCCAGTCGAGCGCACGACAATAAGGAAGCCACCGCTCCTTTTCCTTCTCGCAAATGGCTCGGGCATCCGGTGTTTTTGTCGCTCCTAAAGGTCCTCAGCACCCTAGTCCCCCCTCTTCGACCTCAGTAGGTGTCATTCTCGGAGAAAATGACATCAACAAACCTCAGAGACTCCCTTATTCCATTTCCTTAGCCGCCAGTCGAGCCCTATTTACGTTTCAGTCAGCTCGGGTAGGAACCCTCCTGTAAGTAACCGGTCCTCTTCCTTCTCAGCTGTGATTTTGGCTTGAAGTTTTGATATCGTCTTGTCCCTCCCTCGTTTTTCAGTTGACAGCATTTGGAACCTTTTTCCTCCAAATCGAGGGCAGGACCCCTTTTCCTACAAGTTTTGCTGCCCCTATAGTAAGTGTATTATAGATAATAGTAATACTTTTGTCACGTCAATAGCCATGAATTCTAATTGTTTTTTAATAACAAAAATTATAGATCTCTATTTTGGTCGGGAGATGGTTTCAGCCCCTTCAATCTCCTTGTAAAATAACTCTTGTCTGCTCTTTTGTTAATGCTTGAAATGTTTATTGTTGTCATTGAAACCCTATAAGATTGATAATAAATTAATTAGAGTTTATGTTTCCGAGAGATTTAGGTTTCAAGTTGGCGTAGATGGGAGAAGAATACGTGTTTTACAAAATAATCTAGAAGGAACCATGCCACCGTACCGCATCTACGAGTGTCACAATATCGAGATAAGAAATTCTACTCTTTTTGGCTAGACATTTCATTGTTATAGAAGTTTTGCCAAGTTCACTCCAGAAAATCATGCAAAACAACAGAACGTGTATTTTTTTTAAATACATACCAACGATAAGGCTTATATACACACACACACACACCTATGAAGTACGAATACTTCTCAGAAGGCAGCGTACCCGTACCGGTACGTACCTGATACTCGATGGATACACCTATGTGGACACATTTAGACTTAGCATATCATTTTGAATATTTTGATAGGAGCCTGTTTTTCTAGAGTAAACACAAATTAGCTCTATGCTAGGAAGCGTTGATACGTCCAATTAAGTTGTGTATCTGTACCGAGTATGTTTCTGGTACTGGTACGTTTCTGTTACACGTATGTGTATTGAAGATGCTGACACAACGCAAGTTATTAACAAAATGTCCAACTTGTCTCTAGACTAACCGGAGATTGAAGATGTTGATCTCCAACAATGAAGTTGATCTCTAATAATGAAGAAGAAGAAGAAAAAAAGGTTGATGAGTTAAACTTAACTTTAGTTTTTTCTCTTTTGGTTAAACATATAAGATGTTAAATTTTGTAATATTAACGAAGGCTTAATGTTTGAAAACTTCATGTTATGTTGTATTGATTTGTGGACTTGTACTTTAAGTTATGATTTATGTTTGATGTTTCAATGTTTTGAGAACTATTTATTGCACTTGTGATATATATTTTTGTTATAACGTATCATGTCGTACCCATTTCGTTGTTTTCTAATTTTTTGTCGTGCCACCGTACATGATACGTATCGTACCTGTACCAGTGCTTCCTAAACACACACATTATACAAATCAGATCAAGTCACGCATAACTTATAGTTAAGTATTAATTGACAATTATATTAATGTAAATAAACATTCAGATTAGAGAGAAAAAAAAAGTCGGAGGCAAAAGCATGATTAAAAAAAAGGTTAATTACAACTAGGCTAAACGCAAAATCTCAGCACACGTAATAAGCTTCAGATCAGTGACCACATTCTTAGATGGCATGTAGTCAGTATGAGCCTCAGACAAGGGGTCGTCAGTCACAGTTCCAGACATGAAAATGTTCAATTATGAGCTTGTGTTCCATTCAGAGAGCACTTCAAAAAAGTGTACTGAATCATAAAACAAGTAATTTGAGTACTCAATCTTTAAAAAAAATCCAGGGTACCAAAAATCAGTATAGACAAAAACTCAGATAATAAGACCGAACTTATACGCATCAATACAGAAAATAACCTACAGACAAATTATCCAAAAAAAAAACATGTATTAATCATCAAAATCATAGCGATTTTTCATTCTTACTGACCAGTTATTGGGATGAGCAGTCTTTCTTACTCACCAATTGTGTTGACCTGTCTTCAAACACTTATTTTCTGAGGTCACCGGTGGGGAGCTGCGCTTAAGGTAAGCGTCGTGATTCTTCATTCTTGTTTGTCATTCCCTACAATTGAGTCTCCCTTAAGTTGTTTTTTAATTAAACCAGCTTATGCTGGTCCCAAGATAGAATGAAAATTAGTGAGGGTTGTGTCACGACCTGTCTCAACAAAAGTCAGAGTGCGCTTTAGGGAGGGTCGTGATGCCACGGACATGGGCGAAAAGAAAATTCATGCTTGTAAGGCGGGAGCAGAGATACTGATAATTAAGTTTTTTTTAAAATTAATTTGAAAGAAAACAGTTTGTCTTTATGCGGAAGCTTTTGAAATATGATGGTAAAAATTTAATGCACGTGTATTTTTTAATAAATCTCATGACATAAATTCAGATATAAATTTTGTGTCATGACAAGCTCAGAGAAATGATCATGTAAATAATGTTAAATCTAGTGCATGTATAATAGCCTAACAGTTGTCCATGATTTACTGACTATAATTATTACATAAAAGAAATGTCTGACAGTAAAGGAAATGAAACGTAGACATAGAACCTGAAGCTTGACGCAAATCAGGCTCAGGAAGCAGGCAGCACACGCACGAATGCTAAGACAAAATCAAAACAAGAAGGAAAATTCTTATAACATTGAAATAAACTGTGAGCAAGAAAAATAAGTGCGAGCAGGAGAATCAGAAATGTATGCGTGTACCAGTTTTCATGAAGCAGAACTAGCAAGATAGATAAGTAAAATAGCCAAACAGAAATAACTTGAATTATTAGCTTATTCCAGAGCGTAACATATAATTGATCATGTAATATCATAAGTTGTAATCAAACATCATGGGTGGCGTCCAGCCATGGTTGAGATAATGACTGCCCTTTGGGCTAACCAGACTTGGAATCTTGTCCCTCTTCCACTGGGACAGACTTGTGTGGGGTGTAAGTGTGTCTTTGCGATCAAACATACTCCAGACGAGATGGTTGAACGCCTAAAAGCTCGTCTTGTGCTCAAGGGTTTACTCAGCAACAAGACATCGATTATGATCATACCTTCTCACCGGTCGCCAAGTTGAATAATGCTCGTGTCCTGATCTCCTTAGTTGTTCGTCGTCAGTGGCCCTTACATCAATTGGATGTCAAGGTCTTTTTCAATGAAGACCTTCTAGAGTCTGTCTACATACACCAACCTCCCAGGTTCGAGACCACGGGAGAGTCTCGTGTGTGTCACAACAAGAAATCTATTTATGGTCTCAAACAATCTCCTCGAGCATGATTTGACAAATTTAGTAAGGTTGTCCGTGATGTTGGATTCACTCAAAGCTCAGCTAACTTATCTCCCTTTACTCGCCATCGACAGACCAACACAGTGATTCTCTTAGTTTATGACTTTACGTCGATGATGCTCTGATTACTGGAGATGACTGACTTCAAAAAAAATGCAAATGATCAAACAACACTTAAAATCGGTCTTTCAAACTAAAGATCATGGAAGTCATTGGTCTTCCTTGGTCTTGAGGTAAGCAAGACGTCATGATGGTCTCGTCTATCTCAATGAAAATATTGTCTTGACCTTCTTCATGATATTAATTATTCTGGATGCAAACATGTTAACACTCATATGGATGTTAACCACAAGCTCTGCGCTGATGACTGACTCCGATCTACTACTTCCAAACCCAGAGTATTATCGTCGACTTGTAGGGAAGTTGATTTATCTTACTATTACAAGATCTGATATATATTTTGTTGTTGGAGTTGTTAGTCAATTTATGCATGCTCTACGAACCTCTCATCTCCAGGCCATCGAGTGAATCCTTAGATATTTGAAGACTGCTCCCGGACAAGGCTTTTATACAAACCTTCTTCCTATCTATGACTGTCTACTCTGATGCTGATAATGTTGGCTCTCTGGATGATCGACGCTCCACAAGTGATTTCTGTGCTTACTTCGGAGGACACCTTATTACCTGACGCAGCAAGAAGCAGTTTGTGGTTGCTCGCTCATCTACTGAAACCGAGTATCGTTCAATGGTCGTTGTTGTTTCTAAGCTTACCTGACTAGAAAGACTCCTATGTGATTTAAGAGTCAAACTCTCCTCACCAGTCACTTTATTTTGTGACGACAATCAAGCTGCTATACACATTGTCAAGAATCTTGTATTCCATGAACGAACCAAACACATTGAAGTTGAATGTCACTTCATTCGGGAGAAGGTTCAATTGAAGAATTGAAGAAGTTGGAATTAAGACATGTTCCTGCTGTCGGGCAAGTTACTGGCATTTTCACTAAGTCCTTACCACGACCATTATACTATCAGTTTTTGTTCACGCTTGGTGCTTACGAACTATGTACTCCAGCTTGCAGGGAAGTGTTGAAGAAAATATGTAAATGCCCAAAATAAAGCCCATCTCTTTCCTTATATCTCTTTAGATTTAATCACACATCTTGGAATGGGAATTCACCTCCTCACTCTCTTCTTATATAAGTGTATGAATACCTGTATGTATTTACCAAGATTGAGAAAATAAAAGAAAATTATTTTATTTTATTCTCTATTACTGCGTATTTCTACAAATGATAATAACTCTAAGGAATTTTTGTTCAGGTACATTTTCTTGATTTTTTTCTAATGCCTTTGCAGTTAAACTGTATGCCATGCGTTAACCTAGGAAGTGTGTACAAGAAATTGCAAATAAAATAACTACTTTAAAGATTGAGGGAGATATCACAAGCAATTTTATTAACTTCATCAATCTAAAATTCAACAAGGTTGCATTACTTCTATTTTGTTTTCTTTAAGTGATACAATGTACTTAAGGTCCCAGAGGTAAATTTAGTGTATAAGTCGTTAGGAGACACTTCACAACAGCCAAGTCAACTGACGCAGGATGAATCTATAGATGGCGAATGAACGATGACCTAACCCTACATGCAATGCAAATCCGACGGCGAATTCAAATTAAGCAATAAATAATCAAATTACACGCAGATAATTTTAGCAAAACAAAATAATTTATTTACGCAAGTGGGTTTAAGCTTTCCTCCGCGTGGATGGCCAAAGCAAGAACTTATGGCGAATAAGTCCAGCAAATCACAAAATAATGTAGAACAAACAACAATGATACTAAAGATACAAGCGAGGATGAAATCACAATACCATATATTAATATTGAGGATTAAAGTTTCATACAACAAAATACCAACTAACGAAGCACATGGGGATGTCGTAGGGGAGTAGATACGGCGAGGTGCGACAAGGCGGCGACTAAATTCTGAGGTTATATGACTGGATCTGATGGAGGGCGGCTGGATTTGGAAGGTAGCGGTTGGATTTGAGGAAAGGGCGGGCACAAAGGGAGGTGGGCGGCTGCTGGAAAAATCTGTGCGGCTGTTTGGACTGGGGGCAGTGGAAAAACAGATAGTAACAGTGGTAGGGGCGGTTTGGGGCTAGGTTTGAGGCTAGGTGGGGCGGCAGGATGGAGATCTGGGCATCTGGGGGGGATTTCAGAGGGCTGTACTGGGCGGCGGGAGGCAAGGAGGGGTTGGACTGAGCGGCGGCTTACTGTTTTAGAGGGTTGTGGAAGTGGCGGTGGAGGGATTGGAGGGTGGAGGGATTGGAGGGTGGAGGGATTGGAGGGTGGAGGAAGGTGGCTAGGGATAGGGGTTACCTTTGGGGAGATGGCCTAGGAGTCGTCACCTAGGGCTCCACGGAGTCGGCACCATGGAGTGATTGCCGGATTTCGGGATTTCTCTTCTCCAAAATCTGCAAAACCTCATGGCAGCCCTCATACACTCCAATTTAAATATTAGGGCATCACATAATCAACGACTATAATTGGTCGGAGATGGGAGAGCCCGATTACATCAAAATAAAAGCCAAAATAACAATATAATATATGAAATTGCGTGCAAATGATAGGTTGGACGCATCCGTGGAGTCAGATCATCAATCCGGATACGTCATATATGGTACGTAGACAATCGGCCTCAAACGGGCCCAAAACTTGTCCTCCGTTGCGGGTCCGCATCTCCGCTTTGCATCACCAACCAAAGGCAAGTCTATTGCATGTTGGTTTAATTCTAAATTACGGCCTTGTGAACACACATGATGCGTAAAAGCTCGAGTGATCTCCGGAGCTGGAGGACAGCATAGGAAGCTACATTTCATGTTATAGGGTTTATAGTTGATCTGTTCTTTCAGATAGGAATGATCTAAGCAATTATTATTATTCTAAATATCTTGATTGTTGTTTTGATTCTATTCTATCACTTAAACTTAATCCAACATTAGCTAAATTCCGGAAAGTCAAACCCCTTAAAATTCCTTAGCCTAAAATTATCTATGCACAAGTCAATTTTATTTAGCATAAATTTACCACAAGATTCCTAATCCATTAACCTAGAAAATTATATCTTTGTTTACCCCATCTAAATAATATTTATGGTTTTAGTGAGATAGAGCAATATCATTACCTAAAGGTTGTATCGAAACTTATTTTGTAGAATAAAATACAGCAAACCAAACCTGAAGTAAAAGGATGACATCAGAAAACAGGTCACCCATTGGAAGAAGTTGCTTCACCACATCATTACTTATGTTGAAAGGAATGTTGGATACTACCTGAAAATGAAAGAATAGTGCATATGAAATCACATTTTGTGACCTTAAATCGGCTGGATAAATAGACATGTTTTAGTTCATCCAAATTTCACAACATTTACAAGTACATAATTTATACTCGTACTGATAATCTGCAAAAAAAATCACCTGAAAAAGCCAACTTATCCTATTTCGTTGGGGAAAAAATAAAAAAAGTTTATCAGAGCCTTAGCAAACTATTACTCTGGCATCCATGTAAATTTTATTTATTCAAAAGGGCAAGGGACACAAATGTAAATCTTATTATGTTAGTCAGGCCAAAAAGAAAATTTTCATAGAGCAAAACTGAGATTAACTTTATAAACAGATTCTTAGCCGGAACCTAGAAGATCTGTCTTTAAATTTTGAAGAATTCAGCTGTACAGATGTATGTGAATAATGGCAGTAGCTTCTTATGATATGTACTCTGACAAGTATTCATACAAAAGCTGGAAAAAATATGAAAAGCATAGCATGGAACACAAACAAATCATGTCCAAAGATTAAAAAAAGAACAAAATAAGAACTATTTTAATTTTTTCCCAAAAAAAATACAAGGGACAAAACTACATAGATATATTACAGAATGATTCAAAAAACGTGAAGGCAGTTGTAAAGAAGATGCACAGCAGCACAGGTAAAGCTTTGGGTGTTCGAATGAGATATCTAGTACAGTTTGATGTTAAAGTAAATATTGTAGTACTTTGATTAACAACTTTTTAATAAAATTTTAAAGGCTAAAATGATGAAATGGTCGGAGAAGAAGCATTTTGCTAGATTAAGTATTGGAAAACAGGAGGGAATTAGTTCCTTGACCAGCACTGCGCTGAATGGTATAATACCATCCAGAATATACCTGCTAGGAGCTAATTACAACATTGCTAAATAGGAATACCCACCCCATAACTTTAAAGTAATTATTCCATACTCCGTTAAGGGGCACTCATTCCCACATTTGTAATTGCTACGTCCCAAAAAGGCTCCTCATCCCACCGCCACATTTACTTTCTCCTTTAACAACATTCCTTAGGATCTTCGAGAATGTGATGCTTGTCCATGCAATTCTCGTTGTTGGGCCTAATTGTCCATAGCAATGCTCTTCCAGAGAAGACTTATCTTATTCCCAAGGAAAAAACAAAAAAACATTGATGAGAGAACTCACAGGAGTCTAAGTAGCTCGTCTGTGGGAACCAGCATCATTGCATTAAGACTTGGATTACCATAGATTCGAGAAACTTTAAGTTGAATATACACGTTTTATTTCAAGTTTTATTTTCCCGCTACTTATTTCACTTGATGTCACGTGTATTGTATCTTATATATATGTATGTTTGACCCGAATTAAGGAAGCTTAATAAAATTTCCCTCAATTCTATTTGGTATCAGAGGCAACCACGCGATCCCGCCTCCACCGCGCTCTTGCAACGTTCGACCTCGTCCCGCTTCCACTTCCGTCGCACCTCCCGCGTTCGTTCCGGTGTCCGCCTCTTCCGTCAATCTCCAGCGCCGTCCGCCGTTCCTAGTCGCACCGTCCGCCGCCCGCGGCTAGGTCTTCCAGCGCACCTTTTCCTCCTCTCTTCCAGCACTTCCTCCAACGCCTAGGGCTTACAGCACGCATCTTTCTCCGCTCCTCCCGCGCCGCCTCCAGCGCCTAGGGATTCCAGCGGCGTCGCTTCTTCCTTCTCCAGTGGCCTTCGCAGCTTCAGCGCCTTTCTCCGCAATCGGGCGGCCCTTTGTCTCCGGCTTTTTTGTCCTCCATGGGGGCTACCAGAGACATTGTGGTCACATCCTCCGGTATCCTCTCCGGCGACGCGATCTAAGGGACACTCGTAGGATGTGGTTTCTTCCGTTTTGAGTTCTTCCTCTTGATAGTTTCCTTCGGACGGTCATCGATGGGTGATTCCTCTGAAATCTCAGTCTCCCCACACTGGTGCCCTAACTAGTCTCGCTGTAGATCCTCCTCGAAGCCACGACCAATATGGATCTTTAAAGATCACTATTGTTGCCTTGGATGACACAAATTATCTTGAATGGTCCAAGGCGGCACAACATGCTATTCGAAGTCACCAGCTATATGGACATATTGATGGCACCACCGACGAGCCACCACGTACCGATCCCACATGGATAAAATGGGATGTGGACAATTTCTTAATTGTCTCGTAGTTACTTCACTCTATGTCCCCCCAGGTGTATCGCAGCTACATGCTACTGGATTCTGCTCATGAAATTTGGAAAATGGACCCGTGACACCTACTTTCAGGCAGGCAGTTCGACGCAGATTTATGAGCTCACTCGACGTGTTTTGGAGCTGAAGCAGGGAACCATGTCCGTCTTTGCCTACTACTATGAGCTTGAACGTATGTATCAGGAACTGGATTACTTCAACACCTTTACCGTTGTTTGCACTGTCGATGCGCAGGCTATTCAGAAGGATAAAGATCGATTTCGGGTTCACGTCTTTCTTATGGGGTTCAATATGGATTTTGATGCGGTTCACCTGCATGTCCTCCACCGCGAGTCTCTTCCCTCTCTTCGGGAAGCCTTCAGTATGCTCCTCAGTGATGAGAATCGTCCTCACTCACTTGGTTCTTCTACCGACCACTCTGCTCTTGCTAGGATTACTCGAGGGCCTCCTCCTTTATGCAATCACTGTGGGAAGAAAGGACATACTAAGGACGTTTGTTTTCGTCTACACCCTCATCTTGCTCCCTCTGGTCAGGGTTCTGGTGCTCGTGGGAAATGTGGTCACCGTGATGGTGGTCGTCAAGCTGGTGCCCGCACACAGTATTCTGCGCATTCGATTGAGTTTTATGAGGACAACTCTGGGGGCCTTTCTGCAATGAAGTTAGAGGTCTTTCACCATATGTTGTGTTCCCATTATGAATCTACCTCAAATGATTCCATTGGCGCGTTTGCTACTTCAAGTATCTCCAGTGCTCATGTTGTGTCTTCATCCCCTTCCGAGTGGATCATCGACTCGAGTGCGACGGATCACATGACTGGCTCTGCCTCAGGTTTTACCTCATATACTCCTCTCTCTGGTTGTGATAAGATCATTGTTGTTAGTGTTTCCCTTTCTTCTATTGATGGCAAAGAAACTGTTGCATGTTCTCCCGACCTATCACTGTCTTCAATTTTGCATGTCCCTTCGTTTTTTTGCAATCTTCTCTCCATTAGCCACTTAACTGTTTCTTTAAATTGCTTTGTAACCTTCTTTCCTGATGTTTCTGTGTTTCAGAATCTGGATACGAAGCGGATGCTTGGCAGTGGTAGGAACATTAGCGTGTTATACTTGCAGAACAAGTCATTATCTCTCAGTGCTCTCTCCACCACAAGTGCTCCGACTTTACATGACATCTGGCGCTGGCATCTGCGTCTAGTCCACCCTTCTGCTTTATATCTTACAAAATTGTTTTCTGCTTTCAGTTGATTAATTAAGGTGGCGTTTGGTTTGGCTTATTCGCAGTTGTGCGGCTAGGACGCACCATAATTTTAATAATAAGCGGTGTTTGGTTCCACTTATTTTCAAACCTCTGTTTATTTAAGTCCAAAGTTTTCTTATAATCCCTAGCCGCAACTTTTTCTTGCAGTGAACAGCAGAAGCCGGGCGGTTCGTTCCAGAAAGGCAGAAACCCTACCATATCGCGAGCAGCTCCCCGATCTTGCCTTCCCTATCGATGCTGGTGTGAATCCCCTGTGCACATCTCCGTCGGACAACATCTTTGCCTTCGTTCTCTCCTCCATCGGCGTCATTATCCTCTTGTTTGTCTTCCTCCATGGATCTCTGTTCGTTGGTTTTGTCATAGGTCTCGGCCAGAAGTTCTCGTCCAGTCCCGCTCCTCTGGTTTGTCATCCTCCTTGGATCTCTATTCCAGTGAGTTCATTTGTTTATGATTTATTTGAACTGTTTTGAAGTCAAATAGGAATGGATCTCTGCACAGGTCTCGTGGCTTTTCCTAAATGATTATAATTTCTGATTTAAGTTATTTGAACTGTTATATTAGTGCAGATGTTTATATTAGTGCAGATGTTTTATTTGTCTATGATTTAAGTTTATTTGTTTATATTAGTGCAGATGTTTATATTAGTGCAGATGTTTTATTTGTTTATGACCTCCATAAGCAGTGATTGAAATTGGCATTTTAGTTTATTTTTTGCTCAGAAATTTTTAATGCATACTAACATTTGGCATAATCAGTGAGAAAATCATTACATAGTGAGGTTGGTGATTATATTTTATTAGAAAACAAATTTCACTCAAAACTCTGCTTTGTATCCAAACAACTTTTCAAAAACTCTGTTTTGTAAACTCTGTTTCACCCAAACAGTTTTTTAACAAAACTCTATTTTCCAGAATCAGCACTTTTTCTATCAGCAACAGTTCATCAACAACTTTCCATCAGCAACAGTTCAACCAAACAGAGTCTAAATCATTTACTTGTGACACATGTGAACTCTCAAAACATGTTCGTCATAGTCTCAATTATGTTTCTTTTCCTAGTTCCTGTCCTTTTGATATTATACATTCTGATGTTTGAGGTCTCTCTCCCATGTTATATTTATCTAGCTATAAATAGTTCGTTACATTAATTGATTGTCATTCTTGTACTACTTGGATGTATTTGCTAAAAAAGAATAGTGGCGTGTTTACTTGTTTTCGGTCATTTCGTCAAATGGTTGTGACACTGTTCAATGACACAATTTGTGTGTTTCGTAGTGATAATGGTGGGGAGTATGATGATCGGAGAGCGCTTGGTGCTTATCTTGTCGAACATGGCATTATTCAATAAACCACAAGTGTCCACAATTCTACTCAAAATGGTGTAGCCGAACAGAAAAATTGGCACTTACTGAAGGTTGATCGGTGTTTGTTAATTGTCATGAACCTTCTCAAGTTCTATTGGGGTGATGCGGTTTTGACTGCAACTCATCTCATTAATCGTCTATCATTTTGCTTCCTTTCCTACAATACACCCCTCACCCGTTTAGCCAAGAAACACATTGTCCACACCTCTCACATCGCTCCCCGCATTTTTGGTTCAATTTGCTTTGTCCATGCTCATACCACGCATCGCGATAAATTGGATGCTCGCTCTCTCAGATGTGTTTTTGTGGATTACTCTCCTACCACCAAAGGGTATAGGTGTTATCACCCTCCTACACGTCGTTATTACTGCACTATTAATGTTACTTTTTGTGATCGGGAGACTTATTTTGGTCCTTTTCAGGGGGAGACGAGTAGTAACAGTGACGGAACCATCGACTCTCCTCTCCCGATTATTGCTTCTCCTCATATTCCCCCTCCTCATGTTCCTAGTTCACCCAGTACTGCTTCTATTCCTCTTATATTATATACATACTCTCGCAGACCTCGGGCCGCGGGGCAAGTACCGTCAGTGGATGTTCCACTGGTACCAGTTCCTGCCTCTGCTCCAGATTGTAACAACCTAGTTTTTTAATGAAATAAAAAAAATAGAGTGCTTTAAATATAATCAAGTTCGTGGCAATTTTGTAATATACCCATTAGGTTCCCCTTCACTAAAACCCGCAGCCCCCCCCCCCTCAATTAAACCTCGTTGCCCCAGTTTTCTCCTGATCCTGCACGATTCCGCTTCTTGCACCTGCGATGTCTCCCGCACAGCCCACGTCTCCCGTCTCTCTTGTTTTCACGCTCCTGCTGCTCCCCTCCCTGCTCGTCGGCGATTCCTCCTCCTGTCGTGGCCGCCCCCTTCTCCTCATGTAGTGGCCGCCCCCTTCTCCTAATGTCATGGCCGCCCCCTAACAGTCGCGGCTTCTCCACCCCCCTCCAACTGACAGCCTCCCTTCTTGAGGTCAACAACTCCTGCTCTTCCTCTCCCTCAGTCCAACAAGAGCTCTTCCTCCTCAAGCCGCAGCATCAAAGACTTCTCCAAGGGGCCGGCATCCACTCCCCTTCTCTTCATCAGGTCGACACCACTCCTTTCTCCTCCAAGAGAAGCAATGGTTTCTCCCTTCCTATTCCTCAGGACGATAGTCGTTTCCTCTTCATTTTGGCCGGAAGTTGCAAGAAGAGCACCTAGGATTTTCTTCCCTCTCCTCATTGGGCTCGAATTTGGCCTCCATGGGTATGGATTTCCTACTCCCTTATTTATTCAGAATTGCTTGAATTGTTTTTTCAAACTTTTGTGCTCCAAATTGCGTATATGTTGCGATTCACGATTTTACAACTTGCATAATCGACTAATTCCTACTTGTTTGTGATTTCTAGTGTCGATCATCGAACCTACCAGCGAGATCTCTTCAAGCCCTCTCTGATTTAGGGTTCTCCTAGCCAAGCGTCGTCAAGTCTCCATTTTTGTGTGGTAATCTCTTCTCCTCTCACCTTTGAAGGAGGTAATTCGCTAAACTCTCTCATGTTTTAGGTTTTGTGAAAATTTATTGCTTGTGTTTGGAAAGGTCCGAAGTTTCCCAATTTTGTTAGCGCCACTTAGCCGCCGCCATCTGTTTCAGCTTACTTAGGGCAAGTAGAGATCTCTCTCCTGCAAACATTGAGTTTAAATTAATGTTTCCGTTCCTATGATTATATCACTTCATTCTTGAATGTTTGATTTGTCAATTAAATTTAGATCTTGAATGTCAAAGATGACATGTTAGCGGTTTAAAATTTTAATACGTTTGGAATAGCATGAGTTTGTGATCGTGAATGATTTTTATCTGGATATTCTCTTAAATGAATGAACTTCTCATTTGATGTATAATTGGAAGAATGATAGATTTTTTGAGCATGATCAACAAATATCATAATGATATTTATTAAGATTTCTTTTTAGCAAATAGATGATTCGTGTTTTATATAATATTCAGATCGTTCACATTTTACTTGGAAGATACTTATGTCTAAAAATGGTTTAATCTAGATAAGTACTTGTTATCCCAGAATCAATGCATGTCAACACTCATCATTCATTAGTATCACCTGCATCTCTTAAGAAATGGAATTAATGCAATCACTGACATCATATCAATGTCTTAATGCTCGGTTATGTTTCACAAACTAAATAATTCAAAAGTTGTTGAACTATCACATTGTATCTTCCTTTATTAAAAAAATGTTTACAACAAAAATCTTACTCAGGTGTGCCTTCTGCTCCAAAGGCGAAAAATAAGGGTGCAAAGGTGCAGGCCTCTGAGCCTAGTGAACCGGAGCCTAAGGTGGGTCTTTAACAACATAGGTTATGGCAGGGAAGAATGCAACTCTGGAAAGGTACTCAGTGGAGAATTTTGACGGCAATGAAAATTATATTTTATAGCAACCTAAGTCGGGGAAATGCTTGTCAAGTTTGAATTGATGTGAGTGTTGGGGGGACGGGATAAGTTGTCAGCTCCTATGAAGAACGTGGAGTAGATTGTCTTGGATGAGCCCTCCACCGACGTCATTAGGATGTGTGTGGATTGCAAGGTGCTCTTCAACATTGATGTCGAAGAGTCTATATATGGCCAAGTCGTTGACCACCAGACTACTTCTAAAGCAGCGAGTGTATGATTTGACGATGCAGGAGGGTGGCAACCTGTAGGAGCACTTCAATGTATTCAACGACCTTCTCAACCAATTGCATTGGTGTGAAAGTGTAGGAAGAAGTCAAGATCATCTTTCTTTTTACCTCTCTCATCGTCGTACAAACACATGGTGAACACGAACATGAATGAGATGAATAAAGTGGAGCCGGAGGAGATCACAACAACATTTTTGTTGAGTCAGTTCTTGAAAGACCACGCTCATGAGGGTGAGCATCTTTCGGTGGTACGAGGACGAGGCAGGACATTAGACGGAGGGTCTAGAGGTGCACGTGTTCGATCAACATCGAAGAAGGGGGTTGTATGTTACAATGTACACAAAGTGTCCATATCAGGAGGAATTATTTGCGTGCATAGAGTTCTGCAGGAGTCCAGACTGCTGGCATGGAATCGCTAAATCTGATAGTGGAGAGTGATGATGGCCTTCCCAACACCGAGTAATGGCATCTCTGACAACTAGGTACTAGAATCTAATGTTTCGCAGCAATTTCTTAGATGGAGCGATGCTCGGTTTAGTGGAAGTGGAGACTGGGTCAGCTTACTTGGATAATGATCAGGATATGAGGTCATGGGAACAAGGGCAATGGACATATGAATGCGTGATGGTGTAGTGCATGGATGAAGTCGACTGCGGCAAGTCAACTGGTGCCTCGGTCTTGAAGTGGTGTTTCACATTGTTGTTATATATAGTCGATGCAAACCGGATTGGGATCTGATAAGACCATTATTATGTCTCAGTTTAGACCTAGTTGTATGTTTTTCGAGCTGCAGAAATCTTGATCCCCATCACGGCAAAGTAGAGACAACCGACCTCGACCCCTTTCCTCTCATGTTCTCTCAAGCAAGTGCAAGTGTGGTGACAATGATCCATAGGTACGTCCTACATGGATCTACCGACGACGATTGTGAGGCTGACGGAGATGACGATCCTGGTCGCACAGGTGCTAGTTGCTTTGACTAGGGAAGAGCAGATCAAGCAGGAGTTGTTGAGGGAAGTTAGCAGCGGTGCAGTGGATCGCGGCAATGACAAGGCTGAACAGGTAAAGAACAATGGTGGGCTACGCATCCACAGCAAGGTAAAGACTTGTCTTGGGTTTCCTCTACAATGGTGGCGGTGGATAGTCGTATGACGACGACGAAGGTTTGTTTGTAAACCTTGTGCATTCGTAGATTTATAAATTACAGTAACTATCTGTTTGGCTCGGCTGCAACAATGGGAGAATCAGTGGTGGGAAGCGGTAGTGATAAAATCTGTTGATTTGCAGAATGGTGGGAAAATCACTGAAGTTGTTTGGAAGACAAGATTTCTCAGTGCTTTTCAAAAATTTAAAAATGTTGCAACTGTTTGGAAGAAATAATGGTGGGAAACAAATTAGTTCTATAGTATAGCAATTTCCATTTCTTGCATCAATGTCAACTATCCAATTTCTCTTATCAATATCAACTACCAAAAAACTTTTATAAGCAGGAAGTAAAATCATTCCAGAACTTCAGATCATTCCACAACAAGGTTGTTGCTACATCAAATCATTCCAGAACAGTGAATATGTTGTTGTTGCAGCGTAAAATCATTCCAGACCTAGGGCTTTGGACTCGGGCGTCTGAAAAGGGATTTCTTATTGATGCTGCTGCAATAAATCCATAAACGACGAGCAAGGAGAAGAGGACGATGAAGCTACGGTAATGGATCATATGAAGACGATGAACCATGGTTGGTGTTCTGATCAAAACAAAATTCTTGGAGAAGTTTCTAGGTAAGGTATCTCTTGAAGACGGGGAGAAGAACGAAAACAGTTGAAAACTTATCGGCAGGTTGCTATTTGCTCGAGGAAAACGAAGAACGGTGGAGAAATGATCATACGATGCTATTATTTTCATCATCGCTGAGGTTTTCTGTTACAAGCTTGCCTCTACGATCTCGTGACCGGCCCCGAAGGACGAGGATGCGCCGGAGGAGTTGCTATGGCAGGCGAAGAGGAGCAGCGGGAGCGTCGATCTGAGAAAGGAGGGGGGTGTCGCAGGATGCGGCTAGAGCAGCACACGGGAGATTTCCATATCAAAGGAAAGTAAGAGAGAGAGATAGGAAGAAGGAAAGTAAGAGAGAGAGAGAGAGAGATTTAGGTTTTAATTTCTCCCATATCAAAGGCCTAACCGGCAAAATAAGTAGGTTCACAAAACGCCCCCCATTTGGGCTTATGACATATGGGCGAAATACGGAAATTGTACTCTTAAAAATAACACAACATAATTTAAGATATAAAAATAGTTGGCATCGTCACGCCTCATAACATCGCCGCCCCCATCTGAAGACAGCTTGTCCTCAAGCTAAATCGAAAGGTATTCCCAGTTCTTCTCCGCCCGTTGCGTCATCAGTGGAAGGATCATCTACTTCGAGCCAAAATAAGCGTTTGCAGCGATGTACCGGCGTGAAATGGTCATCACAATTGAAGCGCAGGCCTTTTTTGCGGCGCTCGGCCATTTCGGGGCGAGACAAACGGCAGCGGACAGTAGGCCGCGGTGGCTCTTCCCGAATTGAAACCTTGTCAGTCAAATCGGCTAGAGAGTAGGCTCCTTGATAGTCCCGACGTCCCAAGGGCGGACGATCTAATAGCAGTTTCCGTTCACAAGCCCTGGCGAGGCTCATAACCATGTTGAGATCACGCGACAGCAGAAATTCCACGTCCCATCATAACCGCTCATGAAGACCGACGGTGAAGAGGGGAACTTGTTGCTCCGGTAAAACAGATATTGCCCTAGATAACAGAATCTGGAATTGTTCTAAGTAGGTGTCAATGGAGCCGACCTATTTGCGCTTCACAAGGTCTCCGAGTGGGTTTCCTTGTAGAGCAGGACCAAACCGCAAAGTACGGGCCGCACTGAAATCCACCCACGAAGGGTTGGGGCGTTCTCGCATAAGTTGTGTGAACCACAATTACGCCGGGCCAAGTGGAAGGAAGCAATGTCGACACGTTTGTCATTTGGCGTTTGTTGGTTGGCGAAGAAAATATCACAACGGGTAAGTCAAGGAAGAGGATCTTCGAGGACCTCATATAAGGGAAAATCCATCAGGATAGAACGTTCATAGGCGGGGTAGTACGCGCCTGTAGAAGCGGCGGAGTCCACGCGGCTTGCCGAAGGGTAATTGGTCGTGTTCGTAGGCGGAGGAGATGGCACCCCCTGTAGGGCATCCAAGCGCGTGTTGAGGGCGTCCATTTTGGATTTTTGAGCTGCGAGCATGGGTTGGAAGAGTTACATGACCTGGGCGAGAGATGGAGCACCGTCAGCCATCAAGGATAGGGTTGGGCGGAAAGCGGTCGGTGTTTGAAGCAGGCCGGCAGAGGTACTGGACCTTGGGGTTGTTGATGCAGCGCTGGTCGGGCGAACGGAAGCAAGAAAGTTGTCGGGGAAATTACTGCTTGGGGTGCTGGGTCGCGGATCTGGTGACGGGGAGCAGGACGCAGCGATCGGCGGTCGGCTGGAAGTAGCGGTCGGCTGGAAGTAGCGGCCGGCTGGAAGCAGTAGTCGGGAGCGGAAGAAGCTAATGTTGGGTTGCTGGGCTGTGAAGCCGTCGCTGCGGCACTGGAAGGGCGGAATGAAGCGGAAGCGGAAGAAGTGTCGGAGTCACCGGCGTTTAGCTCTGATACCAGTTTGTTACGAGCTTGCCTCTGCAATCTCTTGACCAGGCTCGAAGAAGGAGGATGCGCCAGAAGAGTTGCTATGGTGGGCAAAGAGGCGCGGCAGGAGCGACGATCTGCGAAAGGAGGGGGGTGTCGCGGGATGTGGCTAGGGAAACACACGGGAGATTTCAGTGGGGTTAGAGAGAGAGATAAGAAGAGGGAAAGTGAGAGAGAGAGAAAATTTAGGTTTTAATATCTTCTATATCAAACCAAGGTCTAACCGGCCAAATAAGTAGGTTCACAAAACGCCCCACATTGGGGCTTACGAAATATGGGTGAATTACGGGAATTATACTCTTAAAAATAACATAACATAATTTAAGATAAATGAAAATAGTTGGCGTCATCACAGCTCATAACATTTTCATCGTTAGCGAAGGAGAAATGTGCGAAGAACGAATCACGGGGCGGAAAGTCGCGAAAGGCGGAGAATGAAAAATCGATTTCTAAAATCTAATCGTGGTTGGTGATCAACGGTGGGAAAATAGACTAAAATCAGCTTACAAACCTAAATCTATTTTGCCACCGCCCTTCTTAAAACAAGGTTTGGCACGGCTATTCGAAAAAAACAGTAGTCCACCACTCCAAAAACGTGAAACCAAACAGAGCCTAAGTCATTCTATTTCTCAATGGTTGGTGGTATCTGATTCCAATTGTGGTGCTCTTTATGAAATCCATATTTCTCATATTACATTGTACTTGTGGGATGTGTTTATTGTACTTAAAACACTACATGGGATTGTCAGATATTTTGTGTTCTTGTTATACTCTGTGTTTCAGTAGAGCCCGAGGAAATGGTTTGGTTTCCTAAGAGTAAGTAGCTCTTATCCTTCAATGGTGGCGGGCAACCTTATCCTCCGACGATGGAGATTTTGTATCTACCATGCTCGCCCTATTTTCTCATAACTTTTCTATTGTTGTTCAGGGTTTATACATGCAACTTTCATCTTCTTTTGGGGAATATTAATGCTTGTTTGAATGGTATTGAATGTTTGGAATATTACCTTGAAGTTTATACTGACTACAGTTGATTTTTAAAGAGGATTTCAGGCAATCTTGATCTCATTCTTTACCCTGATAAACTGGAAGTGTCAGATCTATTTTCTACAAGGATAACATCAGGAAATGAAGGGGAGGAAAGGACACTTCAACTGCAAGAAAACAATTCAATTCAAATCAAATTTATTAACAGGAAAAGTATGTGCTCTTGAACAATTTTAGAACAAAAAACTGAGCATGCTAATTTATCAATTTTCCAACCTTTGCATATTTTACAACTCCTCCAGTGTTCATTTTTTCCAATAAAGAGCTAACATGAGAACGTATGTGACACCTAGTAATGTCTTCTTGCAAAACCTATATAAATCAATTGTAGAAGTTCAGATGCATATAAACATAGATACAAACATTTTCAAAACTCGCAGTATTATGAAACAAAACCACTTGATTGTCTGGTGAACCGAAGTATTCTTAGTTCTATGTGCTGATAGTGGTTCAGAATAATGTAATAAATACTACGAGTCTGTTTGGGAACCCGGCTCTCACCAACAGTGCGCCGGAACACCGGGATGGAGCTTGGGTCTCCAGTCCAGAGGGGGTCTCGATCCGCCTCTGTTCACTACCGCGCCAAAATGTCGTCGGAGTGGCAAACGGGGTCTAGGTAAATATAGAGAAAAACCAGCAAAGTATTGAATCATGAGCCCTTGATGACAAGAAATTTCAAGATAATGAGAGATGAGTGATCAGGAGATCTGAACCTAGGAGATCATAATTCGGTGGTCTACCCCGTAGAACACAAGTATCAAGAAGTCGCCCATAATTCGGTAGTCTACCCCATAGAACACAAGTATCAAGAAGTCGCCCATAATTCGGTAGTCTACCCCGTAGAACACAAGTATCAAGTTGTCTTAGTGGAATGAAGAGAATAATGCTTACATTCAACTAAGCCCATTACGCTTACATATATATGAGTAGGGGAAAAACGCAAGTACCAAAATACCCCTGCAGCGGGATAAAGTAAAAACAACTTGACAAATTAGACTTTACTAATTACAACTCTCCCCTCAAGTCGGACGGAAAATAATTATCATCCCAAGCTTTTGTATAACATCAGAAAAACATCACATCCCAAACTCTTGGTGAACATATCGGCAAGTTGGTCTTTGGACTGAACGAACGGAGTGACCACATTTCCTTTATCCATATCGTCTTTGATACAGAGTTGATCCACCATCACATGTTTAGTCTTATCATGTTGAATGAGGTTATGAGCTATGTTGATCGCAGCCTTATTGACACAGTATAAGGAGATAAAGTTACACTCATGGAGCTCCAGATCACGAAGTATGGTATGCACCCAAAAACCTTCACAGAGGCTTTAATACATTGCATGATATTCAGCCTCAGCACTAGATCTAGCAATCGCATTCTGTTTCTTACTCTTCCATACGACTAAATTTCCTCCAACAAAGGTACAGTAGCGGGTAGTTGATTTCATGTCATGACGACATCCAGCCCAATCAGCATCAGTGAAGATTTCAATCTTCAAGTGACTTTTCCAAGAGAACAAAAGGCCATGACCAGGAGCCTTATTCAGGTATCGCAATAGATGATATGTTGGCTCTTGATGTTTGATCCTAGGCGCATGCATATATCTACTCAAGATACCAACAACATGTGATGTCAAGACAGGTGTGAGGTAGATATATGAATCTTCCAACCAATCTATGATAACTTGAAGTATCCGTGTGATCACCATCACGGTCCTCATTGATCCTATGATTCTCCTCCATAGGAGTATTTGCAGGTGCACAACCGAGCATTCCAGTTTCTTTTAAAAGGTCCAAGACATACTTCCGTTGAGAGATAAAGATACATAGATTCGACTGAATCACCTCAATACCCAGGAAGTATCGTAATCTTCTTAAGTCTTTCACCTTAAACTCAGGAGATAAAAGAGCCTTAAGATTACTAATCTCCTAAGTGTCATTGACTGAAATCACGATGTCATTCATATAGACAATAAGGACCACAATCTTCTGGTTGTTTCTGCGGATAAACATAGTGTGATCAATTTGCCTTTGCTTATAAGCGAACTTGATCATTGTCTTGAGAAATCTGTCAAACCATGCCCTTGGAGACTGCTTTAGCTCATATAAAGATTTTCTCACGCGACAAACAAGACCTTCAGCCCCCTGTTTTACGAACTCATGAGGGAATTTCATTTATACTTCCTCATCAAGCTCACCATGGAGGAAGGCATTTTAAACATCCAGTTGATGAAAATATCATCCTAAGCAAGTAACACAGAATAGAAGAACCCATATGGAGTCCATCTTTGCTACGGGAGCAAAGATCTCCTGATAGTCCACTCCTTGAGTCTGAGTGTATCCTTGAGCAACTAGCCGAGTTTTATACCGTTCAATCTTACCATCCTGATTTTGCTTAACTGAGAACACTCATCGTGACCTAATGGCTTTCTTCCTGGGGGAAGAGAGATGTCCCATGTATGACTTTAGTCCAAAGATGACATTTCTTATTTTATAGCCCATGTTCAAACAGATATACTCAATGCTTCCTTCAACGTCTTGGGAATGATAACCAAAGATAATGAAGAAACAAAGGCCTGATGGGTCGGGGTAAGATGATAATAAGCAACATGATTGAAAATAGGGTGTTGAGTGCTTAAATCTTTACCTTTCAGCAAAGCAAGAAGATCATCACCAGAATCCGAATCTGAAGCGGACACTGGTAGAGGTGGAATACTAGTAGTCTATTTCCCCGGATGACAACGGTGGTATATATGCAGAAGAGGCGGAATCAAAGAAGGAAGCAGAGGAGCTTGAATAGGGGGCTACAGAGATACCTGAATGGGAGAAACAAGGATAGAAGACTAAGTTGGATGAAAGGAATACGAGGAAGAGAGGATCAAAACCAGTGTCACCCATCTCCCCCTGACGAAGAGAGCGAATCGGATCTGGATAATAAGATTCCTTCTCTCAAAAGGTAACATTCATGGTACCAAAAAAATGCATGGAAGGAGGGTGGTAACACTGATCTCCTTTCGTACTGGAGGAATAACCGATAAAGACACAATGTTGAGCCAGATGGTCAAGTTTGTCCCTTTGAGGATGATGAACATGAACAAAGCATACACACCCAAATACACAGGGTGGAAAATGAGTGTTGAACCCGGAAACCACAGTTCAACGAGTTCGGACCTGGGGGTAGCTCGCATTTTCCCTCAAGCTAATATCTCAGTTGTGGACTTAGAGTTCGAAAACCTTCCCACCAGAACAACTTCAAACAAACCCCGAGTCGCAGCGAGGAGGTCCCGCCACACACCCGGAAGATTTTAGATTGCTTCCCCTCCCAAATCAAAGCTGGACTGAGCACCTTTAGAGAACCAAGGGAGCTTCCGACCACCCACCCGGAGACCATGGTGAATGATGAGCTGAAGCTCCTGCCAACCAAAGCTAGCTAGGGGAGAGGAAAACCCAGAAAGAGGTCCTCTCCAAAGGTGCCCATGGGGGTCTATTTATAGTTTTCTGGGGATGGTCTGCCAATAGCGAGATCCCACCTTCTAGAAACTGTTAAATGCAGTCCAAAGTGGTCTGCCAATAGCGAGATCCCGCTGTCTGGAGCTGCTAAAGGCAAGCCAGAAACAAATTATTGGAAAAAAGGGAAACGGAAATGAATATCCTCTAATGGCGAGTCGACGCACCTCAGCCCACTCGCCTAGGAGACGAGAACTCGAGGGAACTGAGCTATCACCACTCGGCCGATCGGCGAGCACCAGAACACAGCTGGGCACTCGCCACCTTGCTTCTCGCCTGTAGGCGAGATCTAAACTCGCAATCTCTGTTCGCCTATTACTACACTGGATAAGCAGCGAGCGCTTGATAAAACCGACTTCTTGCTCCCTGCCTTTGGGCCAGTCGGGGTCACTCGACAAATACAGGGTTGTACACAATCTCCGCTCTTTGTGAGACCTGTCCCAGGCTCGGAAAGATAGTTCAACCCCAACGTTATTTAGCAAGTGGGGGCCGAAGGGAATCTTATGGTGGGCCTCTTCCCAAGCTTATAAATACCGTGGGGGGGGTCACCCCCGCGAACTCCCCCTCCCCCCTCTTCTTCGATGTTGAAAAGCGCAATAAGAAACCGCGGTGCAGATCCTCGAAGCCATAGACGGTTTCTGAGGAACGTTGATGAAACCAATCCCTCGCCTTGTCTTTGAGGGAGATGGCGAACAGCTTGCATTTGAACGGGTCTGTCATCTAACTGATGGAAACTGTGTCCTCGAACCACTGCATGTGATGAACTGGACCCTCTTTGCCGGAGTAGAAAGACATAACCGGGTCTTTGAAACTATCCGGTACTGGAGCCGAGAGGATCAACTCACAGAAGGGACTCCCTGAGTTTTCTTAGCGTCTTGCAAGATCTTGCCTAACCGTCTCGCTGGATGGCGGGACGGTTGGCGAGATGGGAAACAACTCGCGACCCGAGAGCTCTCTCTCGCCTCCTTCTACCCTTATCTCCTTCCCGACTCGCTGACCGCGGGGGTCGAGCACTCGCCAGCTCGCATTGCGAGACAGGAATGAATGGTCTCGAGCACAACCTTCATGAACTCGCCAAACTGTTTTTGAGTCACAGGGCTGTTACGGGTAGGGAGCTGCTTGGGTCAGTTCCTTGCCCTTCATCTCTAGCCATGACACTCACTTGAGATTTTCTTGACGAGCTACGGGTCCACGCTCACCGCACCAAAAGTGTTGAACCCGGAAACCATGGTTCTCCGAGTTCGGGCCTGGGGGTAGCTCTCCTTTACTTCCCTCAAGCTAATGCCTCAGCTGTGGACTTAGATTTCGGAAACCTTCCCACCAGAACAACCTCAAACAGACCCCGAGTCGCAGCGAGAAGGTCCCGCCACACACCGAAGGAACTTAGATTCCTTCCCCTCCCAAACCAAAGCTGGATCGAGCACCTTTGGAGAGCCAGGGGAGCTTCCAACCAACCACCCGGAGACCACGGTGAATGATGAGCCGAAGCTCCTGCCAACCAAAGCTAGTCAGGGGAGAGGAAAACTCAGAAAGAGGTCCTCTCCAAAAGTTCCCTTGGGGGTCTATTTATAGTTTTTTGGGGATGGTTTGGCAATAGCGAGATCCCGCCTTCTAGAAACTGTTAAATGCAACCCAAAGTGGTCTGCCAATAGCGATATCCCGCTGTCTGGAGCTGATAAAGACAGGCCAGAAACGAATTATCGGAAAAAAGGGAAACGGAAATGAATATCCTCTAATAGCGAGTCAGCGCACCTCAACCCACTCGCCTAGGAAGCGAGAACTTGATGGGACTGAGCTCTCGCACTCGCCCGGTCGGCGAGCATCGGAACACAGCTGGGCACTCGCCACCTTGCTTCTCGCCTACAGACGAGATCTCAACTCGCAGGCTCTATTCGCCTATTATTACACTGGATAAGCAGCGAGCGCTTGATAAAACTGACTTCTTGTTCCCTGCCTTTGGGTCAGCCGGACCCACTCGATAAACACGGTGTTGTACAATGAAAGGTATGAACAACATCCATAGAACAGAAGCGAGCAATAGGAGTAGCATAATCTAAAACACGTGAGGGAAGACGATTGATAAGATGAGAAGCAGTAAGGATAGCATTACCACAATAGTATTTGGGAAGATGCATAGTGTGAAAAAGACAATGTGCCGCCCATGGTTATTAAAGGCGTAAGGCGCACCAAGACGCAAAGGGGTCCTGGATCCTAGGCGCAAGCTCAAAGCGCAGGCGCGCGCCTGACGAAAGCAAGGTGTAATTACATCCATTTTAAATAATCAGCATCAAATAAAATTTTAGTTTCTTGATCAAATTTTTCATCTAGTCTACAAATTACTCATTCATTACTATCAATTATCTCTTAACAAATAAAATCAATGTAGTCACTTATATCATACTTAAGCCTCAACGAACAATTATCTTTCACAAATACAAAATAAAAAAAATTATTGAGTTCTTGCATTTTTTTCTTAATTTTTGAAGAAAAAATTTACAATAAAAATTTCACTCAGATACGCATTTATATTCTAAAGGCGCTCAGATGCGCAAACCTCTGAGTCTGGTGAGCATGGAGCCTTAGACGCGCCTTTAATAACATGGATGTCACCTCAAGGAGGTGGCGATTCTTTCGTTCAGAAACTCCATTTTGTGTGGAAGTATGAGTGCATGTGGTTTGATGCAAGATACATTGATTGGTGAGGTACGAGCCAAACAGACCACGATTATCGTATCCCCCCCCCATAGCTAGTATGAAGAACACAAATTTTGTCATCATATTGGATTTGTACCATCTTATGAAAACTTTGAAAACAAGAAAACACATTACTTTTTTCTTTAGCAAATAGACTCAAGTGGTTCTCAAAAAACAATCAATAAACGTAACAAATCAACGAAAATCAGATAAAGAAACAACAATAGAAGGACCAGATGTGTCGAAATACTTAGACATAGCACATTCATCACAAGATAAACATTTAATAAAGGACAAGAAAGTTGGAAACAATTTGTAGAGATAAATGGAGGATGGATGTTCGAGGTAAAGATGTCATCATCAAACATCCACAGTAGTGACGGTCATCGATGTGAGAGCACCAAATGGTAGTTGGGTATCCATGTAGTACAAGTCATCATGATTCCTACCACCGCCAATTGTCTGTTTTGTACCCAGCTTCTGAAAAATACAGGAGTCGGGAAAGAATGTCAAAGAGCAGTTAAGAGATCTAGTAATGTTGCTGATAGAAAATAAATTTTAGGGAAAAGAAGAAACGTAAAGAACAGAGGCAAGAGAAATAGAAGACGAGCACAAGATATGTCATTTACCCGCAATGGAGGACAAGATGCCACTAGCAGAGATAACCTTATCCTTGCCAGACAAAAGCGTGTAGGAGAAAAGATGAGAAGGATCCAGTCATATGATTAGTTGCGCTAAGCATAGTCGGATTGGGAATGAAGAAGGCGACGAAGAACATCCAATTCCTGAATTGCAAGCTGTCCTGAAGGAGGATATGTAGGATCATCATAGACCCTGGTAGTATAGGCCGCATCAGTCACCCGAGAACCTCCCTGCGAGTCCCTCCACGGCTGAGACCCCGACCACGACCGCGACCAGCAAGAGTAAGATAAGGATGGAGTTTGAAGCGGATGCATCCTCCGACGCATCCAAAATTACATAACGTCACTGTGTGTCGTGGATTTTTATTATTGCATTTATTTTTGAGTATTTCTTTTGCGCACCTTTTTTTAATTTGAAAATAGTTTGGCTCATCGGGTCGACCGTCCGATTAGACCCTGAATAAATAAGTCTGGTAATTTTAGTTGTAGGACGTAATGGACAAGCTTAAGATTATTTAAAATGCATAAATTTAAATTTCAAAATCAAAGGGCAGAATATCAGTTCACTAAGAAAAGAGACATATCACTTTTTTTAAAGAGGGTTATGGGAGATTACTATTTGGAAATTATTAACACAACAACACTGAAGCCTTTATCCCACTATAGTGGGATCGGCTATATGGATCCTTTGTCACCATTGTGCCCTATCTTTTGTCATAATCTCACTAATGCCTAAGTACAACATGTCTTGCCTTACAGTTTCATTCCAAGTCTTTATTGGTCTACCCCTCCCTCGTTTAACATGCCTAGTGACTAGACTCTCACAACGCCTAACATGTGTCTCCAATGATCTCCTTTGTATGTGTCCAAACCATCTTAGACGAGCTTCTCGCAACTTGTCTACAATTGGTGCTACTCCTGTCTTATCCCTGATACTTTCATTCCTAATTTTATCCAATCTCATGTGTCCACACATCCACCTAAGCATTCTCATCTCCGCAACTCACATTTTTTGCTCATGTACACAATTCACTGCCCAACACTCCGAACCATTGAGCATCGCGGGTCTAATTGCAATACGGTAAAACTTGCCCTTAAGTTTTAGTGGTACTTTACGATCACATAAAATCTCTGACGCGCCTCTCCACTTCAACTAACCCGCTTGGATTCAAGGTGTCACATCTTTATCAATACCTCCGTCTTTTTGAAATATTGATCCAAGTTATTTAAAACACTCATTACGGGAAATATCTTGATCACCCAACTTAATAACGAAGTCGTCTGTCCTCCTTGTACTGCTAAATTTAAGCTCCATATACTCCGTCTTTGCCCTGCTAAATTTAAGCTCCATATAATCCGTCTTTGCCCTGCTCAACCTAAAACCCTTCTTTTCTAAAGTATCTTGCCAAGATTCAAGTTTTGCGCTTGCACCCTCGCGCGTCTCATCAATCAAAACGAGATCATCCGCAAACAATAAACACCAAGGAATTACTTGTTGGATATGTCTGGTGAGCTCATCTAAGATAAGGGTAAAGAGATAAGGGCTTAAAGCTAAACCTTGATGTAAGCCAACAGTGATAGGGAATTCTTGTGTTAATCCTCCAGATGTCCTCACCCTTGTCACTGAATTTGTATACATATCTTTGATTGCGTTAATATATGATATATTTACATCTTTCTTTTCTAAGACTCTCCATAAGATCTCTCTTGGAACCTATCATAAGTCTGCTCAAGATCAATAAACAAAATATGCAAATCTTGTTTTCTTTCTCAATAATTGTCAATGAGTCTCCTCAAGAGATGTATAGCTTTCATGGTCGACCTCCCTGGCATGTATCCAAATTGATTCTCCGAGATGTTAGTCTCTCGTCTTAATCTTCTTTCTATTACTCGTTCTCATAGTTTCAAGGTATGAATCATCAATTTAATTCTTCCGTAATTAACACAATTTTGTATATCCCTTTAATTCGTATACAAAAGTACCAAAATATTTTCTCTCCATTGATCTGACATCCTTTTTTACTTCGGTATCTTATTGAAAAAACATGTAAGCTACAAAATCCCTTCATTTGCTAGACATTTCCATACTTCGATGAGTATATTGTCTAACCCAACCGTTTTTCCATTTTTCCTTTTATTTAAAGTATCTTTTACCTCTGATACTTTAATTTTACAATAAAATATTATATTTTTATACTTCTCTGATTTACTTAACTCTTTCAAATTCAATTCATTGTCCTTTGTTTCATTTTAGAGTGGATAAAAGTATCTTTTTCATCGCTCTTTAATATCCACATCAACCGTCAAAACTGTATCGGTCTCATCATTTAAGCATTTTACTTAACTTAAATATCTTGTCTTTCTTTCTCTAACTCGAGCAATTTTATATATGTCATGTTCTTCATCTTTGGTGTCTAATCGCTTATAAAAATTTTCATAAGCTTGACTTCTTGCTTTACATACTGCATGTTTAGCTTCTTTTTTGACGACTTTATACCTGGCTAAGTTTTCATCATTCTTACAAGCGTAGAGTGATTTATTGTTGGCTCTCTTTGCCATCACTTTGTCTTGCACTTCCACTTTCCACCACAAAGATTCTTTATTTGGGGGCGCACGACCTTTTGATACTCCAAGTACGTTCTATTTTGAAATTATTAAAAGGAAAAAAATCCTTTGAAAGCATATATTTTATCGGCCAGTAAGTTATTTGGAAAATTTTAAAGTTGGAAAATATTTGGTCGGCTCCCTCTTTGGAACTTTATTAAAGATTAATGAAAATCATCCATTATATAAAACATGCTGCTCCGCTGAAGAAATGGGACCGGACAGCAGAGAAATTGAACTCCTTTTCAAATTCTTTGCATTGTTGGTGCTGTCTCCCCGTGACATTAACTTTGTTGCTGCTCCAGCTCGCCAACCACTGTCGCAAGCCAACGTCAACCACTATCTTCGTTGTTTGTCGACGGTCTTCACCAGAACCGACGGACGACAACCTCCAGCATCTGACGCTGGTAGGAGGTCTCACCGCCTCACGCCAGCGACCAACCAGGCCCCGTTCCCACGCCTATTGCTGTCGACTCCGCCTTATATTTCCAGCAAATGGTCGGTCGCTTGTCCAGCTCCATCCTCCGATGTCCCGACAGTCCCTCCCCCTCACTGATTGTTGTCGACTCCAGCGCATAATTCCAGCAAGTGGCTAAATGCAGTTATCCACGTCTGCGCCTGAAGATTGGAATCAAACTGACCTCTAAAAGTAACCACCCCCAAACTTTGCTCGTGGTTAATTAGTTTTAAATTCATGCAACGCCTAAATAATTAAGAGTTTCCCTGAACGTTCAAACGCCTTTTATTACCATCTTTATATTCATAAGTTATTATTAGTGCTTGCTTGTGGAAGTTGGATTTCGCGGGGATTCAACTCCTAAATCGTTCGAGGGGTAGTACTTGAATCAAATTAACGATCTTTGTGGAAGCCATCGTTGAGAGTAATTTAAGCGCAAAAGCTTTGATTTTGGCTACTCGATCTCGTTCACAATTAAGATCCAAATTTTTGATTTATAACAAAATAAGATAATTAATTTAAAATATTTAATTTTCAAAACCCTAGCCCTAGTCTACATCAGTTTGGTATCAGAGGATTGTGATTCACTCCTATCGCGAATCACGCGATCCGAATTTTAAAAAAAAAACAAATCTATTTTAAAATATTTATAACTTTATTTTTTAAAAAAATGTTTCAAAACAATTCTATTTTTTATAAAAAGAAAAACAAAATTATATAAATGTTTAAAATATATGAATATTTTTTAAGCATCTAACTATTTTGAATTTCTTTAATAAAAATCAAACTGTTTTCAATGGAAAAACGAGTAGATCACTTGGAGACGATTGTTGGAGATTTGGCCCAACGTATGAGCAAACTAATGAAAACAGACGACAACCTCACCACCACCACAGGAGGTCTTGGGCATATAGTGAACAGATTACGCACATTGGTCAACACTATAGAAGCCACTATATACTTAAATCGAACACATATCCCAGTGGTTGAAGTAGACCCTAACCCTAGGCCACTACAGCCTGCACAACTTGAGCCATGTAATCACCCTCGTTGGGACGTAGGAATAAAATTAGATGTCGGCGATTTTGAGGGACGGATGAGCCTAAGGGTTGCTTAGAATGGTTTGATAGGATGGATCGCTACCTAGTTTGGAAGCAATTGCCTCCAGCTAGGCAAGTAGAGTACGTCGTCCTTATGCTAAAAGGACCCGCCTTGGTCTGGTGGGGGAAATTAGAGCGCTCTAGATTCAATTTAGGGTTGCCTCCCATCACAACCTGGAATGAATTCAAGGTTCAACTTAGGAAGCGATGCATTCCCCATGAATACCTCCAAACCCTATATCGTAGATTCAATAATCTACGACAGGAGAAATCATCGGTAGACGAGTACACTGATGAGTTCCTTGTCCTACAATCGAGACTAGATCTTCGTGAGGATGATGACATTACTGTATCCCGTTATCTAAATGGGTTACATTATTCCATACGAGATCAGCTAGAGTTGCAGAACTATCACGATTTAGGGGAAGTCTCTAGTCGAACTGGTAGAGCGGGGTCCCTACAAAAGCACACATTCGGAGCCAGATATACGGATAAATCTACATCGAGTATCACCACTACCACCACGGCTCGGATCTCAGATTCTCCTCACCCTCCCATCACTGTCGGGATCCCGACCCCGCCCACTGTCCCCTCCAAGAGTAAAGAGGTTATTGGGGCTAAGCCCAACACTGCAGTATTCTTATGCTTCAAGTATATGAAGTCGAGGCACAAATCATCTGAGTGCTTGCGACGCCACTTTGACGCTATTATCGATTCTACTGATGGACATGAGCCTGAGTACAGTCTACATTAATGAGTCTCATCCTGAGCCTAAGCCTGAGCACGAGTCAGAGGATGTCGTAGAAGTGGAAGGTGAGCACGCCGAACATTTAGACTGTGTCCTGCGTTATAGTCTGATTACCCATAGCGAGCCTACTGAGGATGACCATAGGAGACGCGAAATTTTTCGCACCACTACACGCATTTAGGGACAATTCTGTTTCATTATCGTAGATAGTGGTAGTATGGAGAACTTTATTTCTCAGCGCATGGTCGACATATTGGGTCTTAAGACGCATCCGTTAGAACAACCCCACAACTTATCCGGAGTCAATAGTGATTTGACTATGTCTGTCACTCATTATTGTTTAGTAAAGTTTTCTATAGAAAACACGTAATCGAATAGAGTATTATGTCATGTCGCTACTATGGATGTCTGTCACATCCTACTAGGGAGATCTTGGCAATACGATTAACGTGTCATGCATGACGGCACAAGAAACTCTCACTCCTTCGAGCACAACAAGCACAAGATTGTTCTTTTACCCCATAAAAACTGTCTTATCCCAAGGGCACGCGAGAGAACCTCTACGACTTTTAGTTCACTTCTCACTGACTCCACCACATTATTGCTCACTGCACTCCCTCCTGAGCCCCCACCCCAGGAGGAAAGTCACAAGTTAGATATGTCGCTCACCCCACATTTATTGATTCCCGAAGTGTCACCTGATATCACTCAGTTTTTGCACACTATATCTGTTGAACACTTTCTCTGCACACCTCACTCTGTCAATTTCATATTTAGAGACTTTGTTTTAAAGTTACCTCACTATCATTTCAAGATAGACAAATTACAACGATCTATTATTAATTTTCTATCATATTTTTGGAACAACTTATGAGGTCAAAAAGAAATCAAATTCGAATTTAATAGCTCTTAATAATCTCTGATTGATAGACGAACCAATATCATTAATCGGAATTTGGGGAACATCCTCAGGCGCTTATGTGAGGCGAATTTGACGC
Source organism: Platanthera zijinensis (assembly GCA_039513925.1). Classification (NCBI taxonomy): domain Eukaryota; kingdom Viridiplantae; phylum Streptophyta; class Magnoliopsida; order Asparagales; family Orchidaceae; genus Platanthera; species Platanthera zijinensis. The sequence continues at coordinate 51,682,956 of CM077080.1, read as the reverse complement.
ATATGAATCTTATACCTCCACAAGCAAAGTCCACAATTAATAATTCTAAAACTAGTTTTTTTATTATATCCCCTTACGAGATTATCTCTGTGTTACTCCACCTACCTGACCGTCATCATCTCTCATTCTGTGAACGTATTTCATTTGACGTGCAGCTCATATTAATTATTTAAATGAATTGCATGAAATTAGTGTTAATAAATTGCGAGCAACCATTAAAATTTACAAATTCATGATCGCTGGTTATCGTCATGAATTGCATCTTTCAAAGGAAGATTAGGTGACTGATTATTGCATGAGGTTTTGTCCATTTCAAATTCAGACATATATCAAGCCACATGTCAAAGCCTCAGACATATCATCTGATTCAGCACCAGCGACGATAGCAGACTTCTCCAGGACCAGTCTTTGCGAGTTCTCGTCGGGGTCAAGCTCTTTAAACCCCAGAAGAATTGATGCATCCTCCGTCGCATCCAAAATTACATGATGTCACTGTGCGTCGTGGATTTTTATTATTGCATTTATTTTCGAGTATTTCTTTCGCGCACCTGTTTTTTTTTATTTGAAAATAGTTTGTCTCCTCGGGTTGACTGTCTGATGAAACCCTGAATAAATAAGTCAGGCAATTTTGGTCGTAGGACGTAACAGATAAGCTTAAGATTATTTAAAATACATAAATTTAAATTTCAAAATCAAAGGGATGAATATTAGTTCACTAAGAATAGAGAAATATCACGTTTATAATTTTTGGAAAGAGAGTTATGGGAGATTACTATTTGGAAATTATTAAAAGGAAAAAAATTTCTTTCAAAGCAGATATCTTATGGGCCAGCAAGTTATTTAGAAAATTTTAAAGTTGGAAAATATTTGACTGGCTCTCTCTTTGGAACTTTATTAAAGATTGATGAAGACCATCCAATATATAAAACCCGCTGCTCCGCTGAAGAAAGGGGACGGGACAGCAGAGAAATTGAATTCCTTTTCAATTTCTTTGCATTGTCGGCGTTGCCTCCCCGCGACATTAACTTTGCCGCCGCTCTAGCCCCCCAACCACCGTCGCAAGCCAACGTCAATCACTGCCTTTGTTGTCTGACGACGGTCTTCACTAGAATCGACGGACGACAACCTCCAGCATCCGACGTTGGTAGGAGGTCTCACAACCTCGCGCTAACGACCAACCAGGCCCTGTTCCTGCGCCTATTGTTGTCGACTCTGCCTCATATTTCCAGTAAACGGTCGGCCGTCTGTCCAGCTCCATCCTCCGGTGGCCCGACAGTCCCTCCCCCTCGTCGATTGATGTCGACTCCAGCGCATATTTCTAGCAAGCGGTCGAATGCAACTGTCCTCCTCTGCGCCTGAAGATTGTGATCGAACTAACCACTGGTAGTAACAACCCCCGAACTTTGCTCGCGATTAATTAGTTTTAAATTCATGCAACACTTAAATAATTAAGAGCTTGCACTGAACGTTCAAACTCCTTTTATTACCGTCTTTATTTTCATAAGTTATTATTTGTGCTTGCTTGTGGAAGTCGGATTTCGCGGGGATTCAACTCCTAAATCGTTCGAGGGGTTGTACTTGAACCAAATTAATGATCTTTGCGGAAGCCAACGTTGAGAGTAATTTAAGTGCAAAAGCTTCGATTTTGGCCACTCGGTCCCGTTCGCAGTTAAGATCCAAATTTTTGATTTATAACAAAATAAGATATTTTGATTTAAAATATTTAATTTTCAAAACCCTAGCCCTAATCTACATTAGAAGCACACCTCGCGAGTGTGTCCTCTTCGCCCAAAATAATCACATGTAGGTACAGTAGTGTTGGAGGGACAACGAACTACGATAGCTAAAGACCAGCGATCCGGAGGGGCAATCGAGCTGAGAGGCTTCCGACAGTCATCATCTCCCAGAACCGTGTTAAAAGCCTCCCTAAGAGAAGGGAGAGGGGATCGGTGAAGGATATGAGTCTGAACAGTATCTGACTCCATATTCAGACCCATCGAAAGAAATATGTAGGAGAAAAGATTTTTCCATTTGTTGACTTAACCGCAACAATAATGCAAACAGGAGTAAACTGCTTGAAATAATCCAATTCCTAATAGAGCCGCTCAAACTCAGATAAATAGGAAGCAATCGTCACAGATCTCTGTTGCAACTCCAAAATGTGACGAGTAAGCTCGTAGATTTGAGTAGAACTACCGATCTATGATTACATCTCCCTTGCCCGAGTCCATATCTCAGAAGCAGAATCCATCAACATGTAGCTACGATAAATCTTGGAAAACATAGAAGGAAAGATCCAGAAGATGACCAGAGTATTACATAAGTGAAATCCTACATCTTTGAGGCCTTGCGTGTAAAATTGATTGAACCTTTATATTGATCAGAATTTTACCGAATGTGTTACTGTAACAATGTTGCGATGGGTAATACCACAGAACAGAAGAATGGCCTAGAGAGGGCCGGGAGAGGGAGAGAGGAAGACAGAAGGGAGGAAGAAGAACATGCTTTACTTTATTCCTTAAAAACATTATTACAACCTTAATCTCTTATATATAGTTTATTACAATAACTGCTATCCCAAAGGCTATGAAGAAGAGTTCTCCCGCTGAGCTGGCCGAGTTTCACTTGGCTGGTCTTCATGTGCCACGTGTCGGCTTGAGCTTTGATATCTGATTTTGACTCAATCTGAGCCGTTGCTACATTTAAAAACTCCAGTACTTCGGCATAATACTATAAGCTAATGTCACCGTTAGCTTAGTGTTGGCCAGATGAGATAAACGTCGTCTGATCCTCCGGTGAGAGTAATAAGGTTGTTACATTTACCCTCCCCTTATAAAGCAAGTTGTCCTCAGCGTCATCGTCATTTTGCCTCCCAATCTCAAACCCTAGCGATGGAGAAGGAGCAGTAAACTTCTCCAGCGAGATGAATCTTCCTGGTTAGCTAATGGGAGACGGCAGAAGGTGATGTTGATGAGAGCAGATACGCCGGATGATCTTTAGCTAATACAAGAGCTGATTCTGTTACTCTTAGCGCGGCGAGGTAATATTCCGTTGTAGAAGTTGCTGGTTCTGTCTCCGTTTTGGGTGTATATTTTTTTGTGTTGCTGGCTTTTTTTGTTTTTTCTTTTTCCCGCGAGGCAAGTCCCTTAATCGTAGCAGGGAGGTAGTTCCCCATGCTTTCCTGGCTGGTTCTCGTTGGATCTGGTCTTTGATTTTCTCTTGCTTCTTTTGCCCTTGTTCTTCCACGTTGTTTCTTCCCTTTGCTTACTTTGATTGTCTAAGTTGGTAAAATCTTTAATATTGGCGAGATCTTCCCAAGTGTTGTCCTCTGGTGGAAGCCCTTCCCACTGCACTAAGGCTTGTTGTATTTTGCGTCCTTGTTGTGAAATTGTTCGTGTAGATATGATCGCTAATGGCCGATGAAGTGGGTTGTTTCTCCAATGATGCTCTGGAAAGGCAACCGGCTGAGGCCCTGGTTCTCCTATGAAGGGCTTAGCAAAGGAGATATGGAAAACTGGGTGTATTTTTGATTCCGGAGGGAGGTCAAGTCAGTAGGCGACCTGTTCGATGACTTCCCGTACTTGATATGGGTCGTAGTATTTGAGGCCCAACTTATTGTTGTAAGAACGCCCCAGTGAGAGCTTTCTGTAAGGGTTCAATTTGAGCAGAACCCACTTCCCTGGTTGTAAGTGCAGCTCCTTTCTTTTTTTGTCGGTGTTGGTTTTCATTCTTTGCTGTGATTTCTGCAGATTTTATTTAAGTTGTTGTAAAATCTTCTCTCGCTTTGCCAGTGTCGCTGCGACCGCCTCATTTGTTGTGCTCCCCGGGCTGTAGGTCAATAAACCAGGAGGTGTTCGACCGAACATGACCTCATAAGGGGTCATTCCGGTCGCAGAATTAAACGTTGTGTTTATAAAGTATTCGGCAAAGCTTAGATATAATGTCCATTTCTTATAATTGTGCTGACAAAATAGGCGTAAGTATTGCTCCAGGGATCTATTAATACGTTCAGTCAATCCATCTGTTTGAGGATGGTAAGCTGAACTGTATTTTAATTGTGTGCCCTGAAGTCTAAATAATTCCTTCCAGAAATTACTGATGAAAACCGTGTCTCGATCAGTAATTATAGTTTCTGGGATACCGTGTAGTTTCCCTACCGTTTCCCAGAATAAATTTGCGACAATAGGCGCAACTAATGTTTTAAGTGATGCAAAATGAACTGCTTTTGAAAATATATCTACCACTACCATAATGATCGTATGTGAGTTTGAATTTGGTAGTTGAGTTATGAAATCCATGGTGAGGTCTGACCATAGATTCTTAGGTGTTTCGAGTGGCTGTAGCAGGTCATAGGGTAGATGGTTACTTGGCTTGGCCCGCTGGCACATTTCACATTGTTTGACATACTTTTCGATCAGTTTACGCATGTTGGGCCAATAAAATTGTTGTTGTAAACGAAATGTTGTACCCTTGACGCCATAATGGCCACCCCATCGGCTGTCATGCGCTTCCTTAATTAGCGTCTGCCTTAAATCTAAGTTTTCTGGAATGTATAATTTATGCTTATTATAAATATAAGGTCCTTTCATGGACCAAGTAGGAACTAACTGCGGTGACGTGTACAACTTCTGGATGAGTTATTGTGAAAACCTATCAGTCTCCCCTCTTTTGACTGGAGTTGTTAATGTGGTTAGGCACATTAAGGGTAGTTGTTCTGGGGTTGAATCTACCCTAGACAGGGTATCAGCAACAATGTTATTTTGTCCAGCTTTATATTTTATCGTGTAGTCGTATCCTAGTAACTTTGAAAAAAAATTATGTTGTTTTGGCGTGTGTAGGTCTTGGGTTAATAGATGGTGTAGGTTTTGATGGTCTATGTAAATAGTGAATTTATGGCCTAGAAGATATTGGCGCCATTTTGCTACCGCTGAGATAATTACATACATTTCACGCACGTAGGTTGATTTTAGTTGCATCTGCGGCGTCAGTTTTTTACTATAAAAAGCAATTGGTCGCTTAAGTTTGGTTAAAACCGCACTGATTCCCTTCCCTGATGCGTCTGTCTCTATTTCAAAGGGTATTTCAAAATTAGGCAATGTTAAAACTGGGGAATTGCTTAAGTTGGTTTTCAAAAGTTCAAAAGTTGTTTGCGTTGACTGAGTCCAGAGGAATGGGGTTTGTTTGAGCAGATCCGTCAAGTGATAAGCAATGGTGGCGTATCCCTTGATAAATTTGCGATAATAGCCCGTTAATCCCAGAAATGCTCTTATATCTTTCTGGGTTTTGGGTCCCGGAAAGTTATGGATGGCCTCTATGTTTGATTGAGTTGGACCTACTTGTCCTTGAGTTATTTGGTGGCCCAGGAAATCAATCGTGGGGGTCAAAAAGAAGCATTTACTGTGCTTAATATATAAATCATGTTGCTTTAAAACCTCCAAGGCCTTACTGAGATGTGAGTGGTGGTCTTCTTGAGAAGCGCTATATATTAGTATATCATCGAAAAAAATGACTATAAATTTTCGTAAAAAGGGTTGGAAAATTCATTCATTAAAGCCTGAAACGTGGATGGTGCGTTAGAAAGTCCGAAGGGCAAAACTGTGAATTCATAGTGGCCTTGATGAGTTCTAAATGTTGTTTTGTGTATATCCTCCTCTGCCATTCTTATCTGGTGGTATCCCGAGCGTAGGTCTAATTTTGTAAAGAAACGAGCCTTATGGAGTTCATCTACTAATTCATCGATTGTCGGTATCGGAAATCAGTCTTTAATTGTAATCTTATTTAGGGCTCTGTAATCGACACAGAACCTCCATGTGCCATCCTTTTTTTCACTAGTAGGACTGGGGAAGAGAAACTTGAAGTACTCGGTCTGAATTGTTTTTTGTGTAACATTTCAACAATTAAACGTTCAATCTCATTTTTTTGGTAATACGGGAATCGGTATGATTTGAGGTTAGGTGCATGTGCTCCCGGTTCCAAATTAATATGATGGTCAATGTCATGTTTTGGTGGTAATGTGGAGGGTTCTTGGAATAAGTGATCGTATTTTTTTAGGAGGGAAGTAAAGTGCTGCGGTAGTGTTGGCTGGGCCGCGGCAGATGTCGGAAATAATGTATCAGACGTAATTAGCCAACAAAGTGCTAAAGGCTGTAAGGATAACAAACGTGAAAGTTGCGATGATGAAATCTGGCTATCATGGAAATTGGTATGCCCTGAAGAGTTATTAGGCTTTTGTTGCTTAAATAGGACATGGTTAAGGTAGAGTAATCTGTGGTTATAGGTCCTAATGGCCGTAACCATCGTACTCCCAGAATAACGTCTGCTCCCGTGATGTCTAATACATATAATTGGACTGTGAATGAGATGGCCTGAATGAGCAACTGTATATCCTTACAAATGCCCTTACACTTAATGGATGTCCCGTTCCCCATGCGGACTGGGAATTCGGGTATAACATAAATCGGGATGCCTAAGTATTTGGCCATGCGAGGGGAGATGAAATTGTGGGAACTGCCACTGTCAACTAGTATTTCGAGGGGGTCTTGTGCGATATGTCCTGTGAAACGAATAAAGTGTGTGGGGGAAGAATCCGTTAATGTTTGTATTAAAGCAGCCGAGGTTGGATTGTCGTCGTCAATATCAGAGAGTTGGTCTGTGGCGTCTTGTGGGTCCTCGTCCTCAGTCCCTTGAAAATAGCATAAAATTCCTTTGCCTCGGCATTTGTGGCCCTGATGATATTTCTCATCACAGTTGTAGCATAATCCCTTTTCCCTTCGATATTGGAGCTTCTGTGGGGTTAATCTTTTAATAAATTGTTTGTTGTGTTGTTGTGTTAGAGGTTTGTTGGTAGTAGCTGGTAGCCCGGTTTGTGGTTTAGCGATATAGTCGTGGGAAGGTTTATATTGTTGTGAAGGGGGTTTGTGATATTTGAGGCGTTGGGCCTCAAACATTCGGGCCATTGCGAAGGCCCGATCCAGTTCAGTTGGTTCGTGGATCATAACCTGACTTTGGATGCGAGGTTGTAGGCCGGAGATAAACATATTGGTTACAAATATTGGGTGAAGGCCAGGAACCCTATTTTTAAGCTCTTCAAATTCTATCTTTTAATTTAAAACTGTTGTGGTTTGAGTGAGTTTGGTGAGGGCACCCTGCGGGTTCTCGTAAGGGCTAGGGCCAAAACGTTGCATTATCGCTTTAACAAAGAAGTCAAAATTAAGGGCTGGATGGTCAGATAGTATCTCTTGGTACCATAGGGAAGCTGGTTTGTCTAAGTGTAGAGCGGCGTAGAGTAAATATTCTTGGGGATCGACCGTGTTATATGTGAAAAAAAATTTGAGGTCGTAGAGCCAATCTGTTGGGTCTCCCTCTGAAAAACGTGGGCAAGAAATTGGAATTAATTTAGGTTGAGCAGAAACAACCTGGATTTGGGGCTCTGGAGGGGGCGAAACACCCAAAATGTCGGCTGAAGAATGTCCTGTGCACTGGTCCGGTTGTTTTTGTAGGCGTGCGTTTTGCAAGTCCAGGGATTGTTGGATCGATTCCATATAAGTGTGCATTTCCTGTCGTATTTCCTCCTGTTGTTCTTGTGTCTGGTCTCTTGATGCCAAGAATTGTTGTGTTAAAATCTTTGTTTGGGATTGCATCTCATTGCGTACGGAGTCGATCTGCGCCTGTCGGGCCCGTTGCTCTTCTTGGATTCCCTGGGATACATCAACGGGAAGATGGTCCATTGATTGTGATCTGGTGCCACCCTCCATGGAAGGAGTTCAAGATGAGAGCGCCAAAATGTAACAATGTTGCGATGGGTAATACCGCAGAACAGAAGAATGGCCTAGAGAGGGCCGGGAGAGGGAGAGAGGAAGACAGAAGGGAGGAAGAAGAACATGATTTACTTTATTCCTTAAAAACATTATTACAACCTTAATCTCTTATATATAGTTTATTACAATAACTGCGATCCCAACGGCTATGAAGAAGAGTTCTCCCGCTGAGCTGGCCGAGTTTCACTTGGCTGGTCTTCATGTGCCACGTGTCGGCTTGAGCTTTGATATCTGATTTTGACTCAATCTGAGCAGTTGCTATATTTAAAAGCTCCAGTACTTCGGCATAATACTATAAGCTTAGTGTTGGCCAGATGAGATAAACGCCGTCCGATCCTCCGGTGAGAGTAATAAGGTTGTTACAGTTACCTTAGGTCTATCATTTTTATTTTTCCTAATCCCTATTCACACTCCAAAATAAAGTAAAGGTTACCGTAAGCTGGTCTAACTGCCCAAACCTTTCCTTCACAATCATCGCCATATGTGGATCCTGGAGAAGAAGGAAGAGTGAAATTGATTTATTAGGTAGAAAATAGCAATTCTAAACTTATTAGTAATTGAACGGACAATACCAACAAAACTAACATTCAACCTAAGGATTAACTGAATCAAACAAATCATTATCTATTTCAGTAAAAGGTTCATGGCGCCCATGGTTCTTCGAGCAGTTAAAACAAAGAAGCCCCTCGAGATAAAGAGTAAAGTGACGACGAAGAAAGGGAAAACAGAAACCTTCTCGACGGCAAAGACAGTGGCGCCGGCGTTTATCAGGACGTTCGTCAAAGAGCCAGTTCCAGGGCCAATCTCCAGAACCACGTCTCCTTCGATGATTCCTGCTATGCTCGAGAGCTGATCGTTAATGGTGGAGTTTAACATGTAATGCTGAGAGATCAGAGAGAAAAAAGCAGCCGGGTGTTAGAAACGCGCCCTAGTTTCGAATATCCTGGAATAACAACAATCGTGGAGGAGGAGGAGGAGGGTTGCGTGCCTGGCCGAGAGATTTTCTGGGGACGATACGGTCTCTTGAATTGAGGGTTTTTAGGGTTGCATGGTAGTCATCGTCGCCTCTCTTCCCATTCTTCAAAGCCTGGATGACTGGAGAGAGAGGATGAAGACTCCGTTGACGGGGATTCGGCGGCGACGGTGGACTGGGACGGATTGAGAACACGGCGGTGGTCATTACTCGATCACGAGAGGATACCGGCGGTGGAGCTGAGAGAAAAAGCTTCGAAGCGATTGGGATGTGAACCAACTTTACTTACAGCGGACTCGGGGGGAGAAAAGAGATCAGGATCTCTTCAGTTTCAAACCTCTTTCATCCGACTGGCTCTTCATTTCTTGTCTTTTTTAGATTTTTTCAATCAAAAAAATTTTCTATCACAGATTATCTTTTAAATTTCTCTTATTCATTAAATGATAAAATTAATCCCTCTTCATTTTGTTTAAAATGAAGAGGATCTGGATCCGGAGAAAAGTGCATCCATCCACTTTACCGTGAAGTGTTGGCATCAACGGCTCGCGTGGATTCATGCACACAATTCAAAGCGAGTACATCTCAGCTTATTTTGAGATGTGTGCAGGCATCCAACGCGGACCGTTGGATGCCCGCGCTTTACCGTCAAGTGCATCGAGTGCACTTTACCTTTCCCAGATCAAGCATTGTGGTTTTTTACACTTGTCATCCCAGAAATATGGGGGGTCTGCCACTTTGCATCGACAATTTTTAAAATTGGCATTTAAATTGGTATTTTGTACCTCAAATTATTGATTTTTGATACTTTGCACATCCTCACCAACATTTTAAGGATATTTAAGTCCAGGCAGCGCCAAAAATGCTTATTTTGATGTTTTATACCTTGGATTAGTGGTGTTGTCCAGACCTAAATACTCTTGAATGAGTACTTTTGATAATGCTCAAACCTAAAATTGAGGGTGCAAAATGCAAATTTTACAAATTTAGAATGCAAAATGTCACATGCCTTAGCATTGAAGAGGGCAGGTACGCATAAACCCAACTTTACTACCCTCATTCCATTGTCAAACGTGAACCTTGAGCAAAGATACGAGCGGCTTAAAATAACTTACGGTGAGCAGCGCGATTATCCATTGTCAAATGTGAACCATGACGAGCAATCATCGAGAATGGTTGTGTGCAGAACCCAGAGCTTGCTGTCTGTTATCGATGATCTCTAATTTAGTTTCGGTCATGTTCGTTCGCAATGATTGGAGGAAAAGAATTAGAATTGGATATCTCAATTCCAATTTCTGTGTTCGTTTGACGTTTTTTTAGGAAGGAATTATCATTCACGGAAAATCTATGAGTTTTGGGAGAAGGTGTTTGACCAAAACCAATTTTAATGTTCATTTGCTTATTTTAAGGGAGGGGATTGGTTTTGGCCCAAAACTCATAGGTTTTGGGTCTTTGAAAATCCGTCTATCCCCCAAAAACACCTCTTTAGGTGGATTTTGGCTGGGTTTTGACACTGTAAATGTTGGTGGAGGTGTCGTCCTCGGCAGAACGCAGATCTGGAGTCAGTGCCGCGAGATCATTGCACGCAGATCTAGCTTCACGCTTGCAAGGTCTGAAGTGAAATGAGCATCCAAGAGCTTCATGTTTTAAGCTGGTGTGTCGGCCTTTAGAGAAGCCAATTTTTTTCCTCTCAAAGAAGCAAACGAACACTTGTTGTTCCTCTCATGTTTGAAGCAGCTGTGCTGGAGTTTCTCATTTGAAGCAGCATATATGTTTAGAGAAGTCAAATTTTTGGAGAAGATGATGAACAATTGATTTTGCTCTCTTCAAAAAATTCAATTTAGAATTCTTTTCTCTCAAAATTTTCTCCAAACAAACAAGGACAGAAGGTTTTCACCCATTTTCAAAACCCACAAATTTTTAATTTTGGACAAAATCAATTCCCTTCAAATAAAACCTCCCAAACAAACACAGTCAAATGGTTGTAATTTTTTATTTGAAATTTGTAAGTTTTTAGGTTGTTATTTAATATCATTTCATTTTGGAAATTGAGTTTTAATATAATTTAATTTTTTATTTTCAATTTACTTTAAATTCAAATTTGAACCTAACTTTTATCAATTTAATTATATTTTAAATATAAACTTTTCTATATAATTTGTATTTTGTAAGATATATAGGTTACAAAAGACTACGGTTTCGTTTGGTTCGGTGTTTTGCCGCCTCCGTGTAAACAAACAATCGTCGGCGGTGTTTGCTCTGTTTGCACCCACAGCAAAGAGGAAACGGATCTGATCCGCTCTGTTTCGACCTTCACCTCTCCCCCTCCGGTTCCAAAGTGATGTTTCGACCCACCGGATGCACCAGCCACCGCCGAATCAAATATAGCCTACAAGAGACTGTGCAAGGGGCCCCTCGTGCCGCTACGACAACACCCCGATCGCACTAGTGTCGCGTTGTGACGATGCTCTGCCGGCCGCTCAGTTTTTTCAATGTGCTCTTGGGGTTGCGAGCACGGGATCACTGTCATACCGCAACATTAGAGCACCCTAAATAATGTTGTGAAGGAAAAAGAATCCTCGTGCACCGTCTCTCATGTATATTTATTCATATTTATTTTTAGGTTATATATTTAAGATTATATAATTATATTTATATTTATTGTATATATTTAGACAATTATACTTATTTTTAGTTCATATTTTTTTTCCTAATTATATTAATCTTAGGGGGAATGCATGATAAGATTTACCTACATATCACTTTTATAGGGGTACTTTTTACCTAAACTCCGTTGCACGAGAATGCCGTTAGGAATTCTGTTTAAAAACTTTTAATTTGTAATGTTTTAGTGAAGTCTAGTTTGGTGATTGGTGTTAGTCTCTTCATTTTTTTCCGAGCCTCCATTGCCTCGAGCGAAAAATGCGCTCCTGGGCGAAAACACACGCCCGAACAAAAGCGCGTGCACAGGAGAAAATGCGCACCTGGGCCAAAAACATGCGACCGAGCGAAAAAGGCGCCCCCGCGGGCGAAAATGCGTGCTAGGCCGAAAACGCGAGTCAGGCCAAATAGGCGCACCCAGCTGAAATCACGCACCTGACTAAAATCACGCACTAAGAAGAAATCGTGTGCCAGGCCAATAACGCGCACTCAACCAAAAACTTGCACCTGGTCGAAAAACGTGCACCCAGGAAAAACATTTTGTCGAGGGAAAATGCGCCCCAAACTGAGAACACGCGCCCGATGAAAATGCACGTCGAGGGGAAAACTTGCACCAGACCAATTATGCATGCATGACTGAAAACTCATGATTGTTCGAAAACGCACGACCGGGTGAAAGTGCATTCTCAAGCTACTGCGCACCCGGATGAACACGCGCACTCGAAAATCCACGCTCAAGCAAAAAATGCTTGATTCAAAAATGTATTATAAAAAAATAAAAAATTGTAAAAGTATTATTCCAATATTGTGAATTGGTAGAATTTTTGGCACTTTGCACCCCTAAAAACAGGCTCTTTGGCACTTTGCACCCCAGGTTTTTAGTTTTGGCACTTTGCACCCTCTAAATCAAGTATAATAGCACTTTGCACCCTCTACATAATTTCTGAATTTAAAAAAAATCATTTAATAAATATAGGGAGGGTAGTTTGGATAATACTAATTTGTTAAACCCTAAATTCAGAAAACCGTCTAATTTCTTTCGAATTTTTGGCACTTTGCACCCTTTAATATGAGGTTTTTGGCACTTTGCACCCCATAATTTCATATTTGGCACTTTCCACCCTCCAACCAGTTTTGTTTGGCACTTTGCACCCCCATATCATTTAATAAGAATAATTCAATTTTTAATTTCAAAATTTGAACGTAGGAGGGGTATTTTGGTCATTTTTAAAAAATTATTTCATTCACTTCTAACTGCATGCCGATATGTTATATTTCGGTGGTTTATTTTCACTCATTTAACCCCACGAATATTATCTGCATACCAAAAAATAAAATTAAACCAATTTTCTTCCCTTTTTAAATCATTTTATTCATCAATATTCGGCATACCCAATTTGCAATTTGTTTAATTCTATTGGTTTATTTTCAACCATCTATTCTCTCCCGAAATACTATCCGTAGACCAAAAAATTGATTTTCCCACAATATTATGTTAATGAATGTTTGGGGATGCATGCATGGTCCTTCAATTTGCAGTGTGCAGTGACGATAACACTCGCTCATTGCTCAAGCGATGGTCGAGTAATATCGTAATCGCGCATTATAAACATGGCTAGTCCATGCCCGGTCACTACTGAGAAAAATTAGCTGCTTTGGCAAGTCCTCCTTTACCATCAATGAGAAAGCAGATCGATTATCATATCCTTTATTATAACATGAACAATTTCAGTATATTAAATCAGGACATCATATAAGAAACTAAAGCTCCAAAAACATACTGAATTTCGATCTCATTACAAGAACTCCAAAAACTAAAACTCAAAGTAGTACAAATGTTCATAAGACAATCTCATTACACAAAACAGACATAATTTCAAAACAATCTTTTAGTGATGAAACAAGAGCTTCACTTCTCATGCTGTGTCATCCCAAACATCTTTCTCACATGTTAAAGAAAAATACAATTTAGCATGAGTGAAATTTAAGAAAAAGTAAATAACATAATACCAAAAATCTCACATTGAATAAATGATGCGTTTATTAATTATTGAGTTGCAATAATATTTATATTATTAAAAACTATCAAGTAGGAATCATGAGATAATTCGTACTGTGGCTAAAAGGCCCACAAAATGATTCTTGTGTTCCAATATTTGAACCACCCTCATTCTTCTTCACCTACATGAAAATATTAAAAATTATTTTAATGACAATCATTTAAATAGGATATAATTTAAAGATAACAATCTAATGGTTACTAACCGATAATTTAGATCTGAATGTTGATGTTGTGGGCATTGTCCTTGATGATTGACCGCAACTTTTTTATTATGTCCAGTCATTCCACAGTTGGAGCATGTATATTTTGTACCGAAATTTTTTAAACCATACCTTCGACTCTCCAACTCATTCGTCTCCTTTCTTCTTGCTTGCTTCGAGGGTCTTCTGGCCTTTTTGGGTTTACAATGCCATGGGACCACAGGACTTAATTCAGAATGTGGCCACTGTAACGCCCCAAAATGTTGTAGGAGCGACGGGGATCGCTTTTGGCCAAGATAATTTTTGTGGAGCAGGTGACACGGGTCCCGACACGGCCGTGTCGGCCGTGACGAGCTCGGTCGTCGAGATGGTCGTGTGGTCGACCATGTTAAGGTCGACGATAGTCGAGTATGGAACACGGCCAGGCACACGGCCGTGTCCCAGGCCGTGTAGTATCGTCGAAACTTTTCTGAGGTATTGCACACGGGGCATGACACGGGTCCGGACACGGCCGTGTCCCAGGTGACACGGGCGTGTCAGGGGCCGTGTCAGAGGTCGTGTACTTCTCTGACTGAAAATGTTGAAAACGGGTGCCGTGACACGGGTCACGACACGGCCGTGTGGAGCGAGACACGGCCGTGTCGAAGGCCGTGTCGAAGGCCGTGTCAGGAGCCGTGTGCTGGTTTTCGAATCGATCGAGACGGCGAATGGGTAACACGGCCAGGCACACGGCCGTGTTGCAACCCGTGTTCGGCCCAGTTTTTATAATTTTAGGCCGAATCGTGGCCGTCCGTTTCTTTGGGATGAGATCCAGCGGCTGGGGGCTAGATCTGAGGGATTAAACTCGGGAATAGGGTTTGAAACCCTCACTTTTCTCCTATCTTTATCTCTCTTGATTCTAGAGAGAAGGGAGAGCAAGGAGGAGGAGGAAGGCCAAGATCCGGCCACCGACGAAGCTTCGGAGGTCCGTTTCGCGAGCGGAATTCAAATCCGCGAAGGTGGGAGCGTTGCGGTGGTGTTCAACCGAGCAAATCTTCTCCATGGCTAGGAAGAGGGGACGAAAGGTAACGACACTTCTCCTCTCGGTTTTTAGGATTTAGGATGCATGAATAGCATCCCCTTCCTTTCATATTTTTGAGCACCGAATCTCTCAAATGAGAGGGATTCGTGTAGCCTAGGTTCAAGAGGAACCTCCGGGTGGAGTACGTTCATCCCGGCATGCTTTGCATTAGAGATCCGCTCCGTTAGCAGATTAGGCATTGTGGGTGAAGCCGTGGTCGCGACCGTTAGTCCGACCCGGTGATGTTGCATAGCGAGATGTGAGGATTTGGTAGAAATCTGTAGCGGCAATACGCCGTTGTATGTATGCGTTTTCCCCCTTATATTTGAGTGAGTACTCGTAGTCGGAACCGGACGAGGTTAGCTCCGCTGTGTGCGGTAGATGATTTCCTTGGAGCACGGGAAAGATACGGTGCGAGTGGCAATTGGGGTGGGGAAACCTTTGTTTGTGCTGTGCTAAGGCGCGGCTATGTCTCCGTGGTCGGCTGGCTATCCCGTGACGCGCAAGTCATGTGGGAAAAGTGTCCCGGCGAGACTAGCCCTTGCATGAGACTGACGAGAATGCCGAGCGGAGGGCAAGCCCGGGCAATGTGGCCATGAGCGGGTGGGGTCCAGCAAGGCTTCTTAGAATCGGTCAGTGTGAGACGGAACCCTGACGTGCGAAGTCAAAATATGCGGGCAAGCCCGGGGTTTAAGACCCATGTGCGGGTGGGGCCATTGCAAGGTTCCGTGTGACGGCCTGTGTGCCGTTGGGGACATGGTGTTTCCCTTTTGTTTGCGGCTTTAAGCCAATGGGGAAACGGAAGTACCCAATGTTTGATGTTGTGCTAGATGCATACGAGCTAGGGTGCCTTGGGTGAAACCCGGGTTGCATTCATGTTGCATAGTAGGCCCCTTTTATTTTGTACAAAACATAGAGAACGTGTATGCTGTATGAGACATCCAAGCCTGTTTTACCGCTTTAATATATATGCTCTTTTGGTACACGAAGTGTTAACTTGCAGGTGGAGTGGTACCCCGGGGTCCGTTAGGGACGGCCGGGAGGAGATGTGTTTGTTACACAGTAGAGGTCAGCCTTTGCTGACCCACGTTACTTCAAATCCTTTCAGGGCAAGGATCGCATGCAGGAGCTAGCGCGCCGGGCGAAAAGCCCTAAGCCTCATGAAGTGTTGCTGTGCTTGGCTAGTTTCTTTTCCTTGTTTTGTTGATGTTGTTTGATCATGTCCGGCTTGTATGCCGAGGTATCCTAGGAGTGCTTGACACTTTTATATTTGTGGA
Organism: Platanthera zijinensis; assembly: GCA_039513925.1. NCBI lineage: Eukaryota > Viridiplantae > Streptophyta > Magnoliopsida > Asparagales > Orchidaceae > Platanthera > Platanthera zijinensis. The sequence continues at coordinate 51,666,909 of CM077080.1, read as the reverse complement.
CATATATTGTGTAAGGCCTTAAGGCCATTTCGATACTCTATTGTTAGTGGATAACTTCTGTCTTTTAGTTTTATGTTTCCGCTGTGTATGTCTGAAGTTTTGAGTTTGGGTAGTTTCATATCATCTTTTAATACTAAAGTTGTGGTGTCCGTATGTTGTGGGGCCCCGGCCGGACCCATATTATATGGTCTTTACAGGGGAGGTGTTACAGCCACTCTCTTTGCCCTTTAATGAGATTCAATAAATGTTCATATGCTCTTAAGAATGTGTTTTTCTTGTACCAATAGTCAACATAATCTTCAACCCGTTCTCTTTTGTAGAATATACATGCTATAGAGTGCACACAAGGAATTCCACTTAGATCTCATTTTGTTGCAACTACAACTATTGGTTGCTAAGTCCACTGTCCATTTATCATCGACCCACTCTTTCATCTCAAATTTTGCATGTTCATTCCTTTCCAGAATATAGTCATGAACCCCTATTTTGTTGTTCTCTAATTTTTTTTGAATTTTAGGATATATATCCTCATTATATTTCAACATCTTATCTCTTTGTGTATGTATCATTCTCATAATAATTACTCTTATGATCTCAAGCATTGTTATGATGGGTGTATCTCTTGCCTTCAATATTACATTATTGAAACATTCACACAAGTTGTTAAGTAGCATATCACACTTAGGTCATGTCCTAAAATGGGATCTTGCCCAATTTTTAGGATCTCTTGCCCTTACCCAATTATAAGCTTGTACATTAAATACTTTTAACTTCTCCATTTCACAATTAAAGTCAACCAATCTTGTAGCGGATGCTGTATTCCATAATAATTTTTTTAGTTGCAAGCCCTTATGAATTTGTTTGAAATTACCGTACATATGTCGTAGACAAAACCTATGTTCCGCATTGGGTAGGAGTTCTTCAACTGCTCGTATCAACCCTTTTTGTTTATCCGATATGATTGTCCAAGCATAATTGTTTTCAATATTCAAATCATGTATTAGTAGTCCAATAAACCATTCCCAAGATTTTATATTCTCTGAAAATACCATTGCATATGCTATTGGGTACATACCATTGTTGTCATCAATCCCAACAGCGCATAGTAGGACTCCTCTATTTGAGGTTTTAAGGTGAGTTCCATCTAAACCAATAACGAGTCGACAACCAGCAAGAAAACTCATTTTCAAAGCACCCCAACATATATATAATCTCTTTAAAACACATGTTTCAGATTCGGGAAGATGTTTACATTAGACTTTAACTGTTGTGTTAGTATTTTGTTTTTGCGGATTTCTTCACAATAATTCCATAAACTGAGATACTGATCCAACTCTGTGCCATAAATGATCTTGTTAGCGTGTATTTTTGTTCTATTCATTTTCCAAATGGACAGTGAAGTTATATTTTTCATTTGCAACATTTCTTGCATTGAAGTAACCGACCACTCAGGGTTATTCCTATGGTGGTGTTGGTATTTTTTGGGTAGGTAATCTGATGTGCAATGTTGAGAATCTGCTGCCCTATAACATGTGTGATTGCCTTTAATGGTCTTCACTTGAAATGTTGTATCATTTTTACATATAAAAGATGCATACATAACCAAATCACATTCACAAGTAACTTGAATTTTGTCAGAATAATTTTTTGTGAATTTAATAGGTTTGTCATGCATGGTTGAGTATGTCCTAACTGCATCTCTAAATTCTTCAGCTGTATTAAAGCATAAACCAACTTCAAATTCAAAATGAGCATTTTGAGCATTGTCTTGATATATGAGGTAGCGTGATGATATGTTTTTTGGTAGTAGAAGTGAGTGAACCTTTGCTTTTATAGAGCTCTACCATTTGACTCCTACTTTCTTTAATGGTATCCTTCAATCCAACTCATTCAATTGATTCATCAATGTTGTTATCAAACTCGAAATCATCATTCTCGAAGTCATCATCTGCAAAATCATCACTAAAAGTGGCATCTTCCCCATATATTCCCTCTTCTATGCTAAATGAATCACTTTCATTCTCGAGTTCAAGTAGAGTACTTGCCACATCCACTTCACATCCACATTACGTTATGCTTCAATAGATTCAATATAAACATTAAATTCTCTTTGAATATTAATAAATCTAATCAAATTTTTGACATCCTCATCCGTGTCTAATAGAACTAGATTATTGCAATCTTCACGCTCACTTAAACTGCCAAAAAATCGAACCCAACCCAACTGACCAATATGTAGTCATTTCATGCAAATCATGCAAAGTTAAAATTTGTAATCATAATAATCAATGTAGCTGATTAGGTCTGGACTATATGACTTAATAGTTGAACCAATAAATGACCCTGAATGATGCATTCTGATTGTGAATAGTACATCTTCATATGCCATGTATAATGCTCTCTCTCTGGAGTCTTTATCACGCAAAATCCAAACCATTCTATAATTAGCAAAAAGTTAAAATAAGCAACTCTGACAAACTATAATTACATGAAGGAAAATGGAGACATAATCCAAAGAATATACAGATAGTTGCGACCAGAATCTCCTACTAACAGCAAATTATCAACTAGAACCGGTAAATCAATTGCAAAAAAATCAAAGGACCCAAAAGAACATAAATCAATTACGAATTTTTCACTTATAAAGCAAGGACATGCTCTTATAACACTTCAAAGAAACTTGTTATGGACATTGCAAGAAACATTATCGATGAGAAGAAGAAATGTTATACCTGACAAGACGATCTGGAAAAATCTGGAGTAGACCTTCGGTGGTAGCGTCCCCGAGAAGAACTAGAAAAATGCAAACCCAAAAGGCTTCGGTTAGTAGCATCATCGTTGAGAAGAACCGGTAAAATGCCAACTTTTACCTCTTCGGTTAGAAGCTTCGCCGCCGAGAATAACAAATGCCCGCTGGGACAGATCGCCGGAGTTACAAAACTGCGCTGGGAGAGATCGTCGGAGTTATGAATTTGCGCTGGGAAAGATCACTGGAGTAGTTGGACGAATGTCGGAGTCGCTGGAAGATCGCCGATTGGGAGGGCTTCCGCTAACAGGCAAGTACTCTACTTGAACTTGAGAATGAAAGTGATTTGTTTAGCATAGAAGAGGGCACGGATGGGGAAGATTCCACTTTTAGTGATGATTTGCAGATGATGACTTCGAGAATGATGATTTCGAGTTTGATGACAACATTGATGAATCAATTGAATGGGTTGGATTGAAGGATACCATTAAAGAAAGTAGGAGTCAAATGGTAGAGCTCTATAAAAGCAAAGGTTCACTCACTTCTACTACCAAAAAAACATATCATCACGCTACCTCATATATCAAGACAATGCTCATGATGCTCATTTTGAATTTGAAGTGGGTCAATGCTTTAATACAGCTGAAGAATTTAGAGATGCAGTTAGGACATACTCAACCATGCATGGCAAACCTATTAAATTCACAAAAAATTATTCTGACAAAATTCAAGTTACTTGTGAATGTGATTTGATTATGTATGCATCTTTTATATGTAAAAATGATACAACATTTCAAGTGAAGACCATTAAAGGCAATCACACATGTTATAGGACAGCAGATTCTCAACATTGCACATCAGATTACCTACCCAAAAAATACCAACACCACCATAGGAATAACCCTGAGTGGTCAGTTACTTCAATGCAAGAAATGTTGCAAATGAAAAATAGAACTTCACTGTCCATTTGGAAAATGAATAGAACAAAAATACACGCTAACAAGATCATTTATGGCACAGAGTTGGATCAATATCTCAATTTATGGAATTATTGTGAAGAAATCCGCAAAAACAAATACTAACACAACAGTTAAAGTCTAATGTAAACATCTTCCCGAATCTGAAACATGTGTTTTAAAGAGATTATATATATGTTGGGGTGCTTTGAAAATGAGTTTTCTTGCTGGTTGTCGACTCGTTATTGGTTTAGATGGAACTCACCTTAAAACCTCAAATAGAGGAGTCCTACTATGCGCTGTTGGGATTGATGACAACAATGGTATGTACCCTAATAGCATATGCAATGGTATTTTCAGAGAATATAAAATCTTGGGAATGGTTTATTGGACTACTAATACATGATTTGAATATTGAAAACAATTATACTTGGACAATCATATCGGATAAACAAAAAGGGTTGATACGAGCAGTTGAAGAACTCCTACCCAATGCGGAACATAGGTTTTGTCTACGACATATGTACGGTAATTTCAAACAAATTCATAAGGGCTTGCAACTAAAAAAATTATTATGGAATACAGCATCCGCTACAAGATTGGTTGACTTTAATTGTGAAATGGAGAAGTTAAAAGTATTTAATGTACAAGCTTATAATTGAGTAAGGGCAAGAGATCCTAAAAATTGGGCAAGATCCCATTTTAGGACATGACCTAAGTGTGATATGCTACTTAACAACTTGTGTGAATGTTTCAATAATGTAATATTGAAGGCAAGAGATAAACCCATCATAACAATGCTTGAGATCATAAGAGTAATTATTATGAGAATGATACATACACAAAGAGATAAGATGTTGAAATATAATGGGGATATATATCCTAAAATTCAAAAAAAATTAGAGAACAACAAAATAGGGGTTCATGACTATATTCTGGAAAGGAATGAACATGCAAAATTTGAGATGAAAGAGTGGGTCGATGATAAATTGACAGTGAACTTAGCAACCAATAGTTGTAGTTGCAACAAAATGAGATATAAGTGGAATTCCTTGTGTGCACTCTATAGCATGTATATTCTACAAAAGAGAACGGGTTGAAGATTATGTTGACTACTGGTACAAGAAAAACACATTCTTAAGAGCATATGAACTTTTATTGAATCTCATTAAAGGGCAAAGAGAGTGACCACATTCTAAATTAAGTCCTTTGGTCCCATGGCATTGTAAACCCAAAAAGGCCGGAAGACCCTCGAAGCAAGCAAGAAGAAAGGAGACGGATGAGTTGGAGAGTCGAAGGTATGGTTTAAAAAATTGCGGTACAAAATATACATGCTCAAACTGTGGAATGACTGGACATAATAAAAAAAGTTGCGGTCAATCATCAAAGACAATGCCCACAACATCAACATTCAGATCTAAATTACCAGTTAGTAACCATTAGATTGTTATCTTTAAATTATATCCTCTTTAAATGATTGTCATTAAAATAATTTTTAATATTTTCATGTAGGTGAAGAAGAATGAGGGTGGTTCAAATGTTGGAACAAAAGAATCATTTTGTGGGGCTTTTGGCCACGATACGAGTTATCTCATGATTCCTACTTGATAGTTTTTAATAATATAAATATTGTTGCAACTCAAGAATCAATAAATGCGTCATTTATTCAATGTGAGATTTTTGGTATTATGTTATTTACTTTTTCTTAAATTTCACTCATGCTAAATTGTATTTTTTTTAATAGGCGAGGAAGATATTTGGGATGACACAACATGAGAAGTGAAGCTCTTGTTTCATCACTAAAAGATTGTTTTGAAATTATGTCTGTTTTTTGTAATGATATTGTCTTATGAACATCTATACTACTTTGAGTTTTAGTTTTTGGAGTTCTTGTAATGAGATCGAAATTCAGTATGTTTTTGGAGCTTTAGTTACTTATATGATGTCCTGATTTAATTTACTGAAATTGTTCATGTGATAATAAAGGATATGACTATCGATCTCCTTTCTCATTGATGGTAAAGGAAGACTTGCCAAAACAGCTAATTTTTCTCAGTAGTGACGGGCATGGGTTAGCCATGTTTATAATGCACGATTACGATATTACTCGACCATCGCTTGAGCGATGAGCGAGTGTTATCGTCACTGCACACTGCATATTGAAGGACCATGCACGTGTCCCCTAACATTCATTAACATAATATTGTGGGAAAATCAATTTTTTGGTCAACGGATAGTATTTCAGGAGAGAATAGATGGTTGAAAATAAACCAATAGAATTAAACAAATTACAAATTGGGTGTGCTGAATATTGATGAATAAAGTGATTAAAAAAGGGAAGAAAATTGGTTTAATTCTAATTTTTGGTATGCAGATAGTATTCGTGGGGTTAAATGAGTTAAAATAAACCACCGAAATATAACATATCGGCATGCAGTTAGAAGTGAATGAAATAATTTTTAAAAAATGACCAAAATACCCCTCCTACATTCAAATTTCGGAATTAAAAATTGAATTATTCTTATTAAATGATATGGGGGTGCAAAGTGACAAATAAAACCGGTTGGAGGGTGGAAAGTGCCAAATATGAAATCATGGGGTGCAAAGTGCCAAAGACCTCAAATTAAAGGATGCAAAGTGCCAAAAATTCGAATTGATAAGCAGCAAAATGGAGTTAATAAAATAGAAGAAATTAAAAATAGAGAAAACTATGTTGGAACGACCGCTCAAAATACCTCCAAAAAAACACTTTTTTTTTAGAAGAAACTCTTTTGAAAAAAGCTCATCTGTTAAACTGTTTTGCGGTTCGAATACAACTTTCTCAATAGAAAGAGCTTTAGGATCTCTTTGTGAATCTTATTTCTCTTGGTCGCGGGTGCAGCAAATGCAACCGCCGTCTGTTACATTGTTAATTTATCCGCTTTCCCGCCGCCGTTCCCAATCACCACCTCCAGAGAACGGAGGTGGTAGACCCGTTCCCTACCGCCGCATCTGCTTCTCCGTTCCCCTTCGTCTCCCTTCCGAGCAGTCGCCGCAATCACAAACAGACCCTTACAAGAACACAAGTCATCACCAATAGTCCTGGCATGAGCACACACCATCCCTGAAATGGTGAAATCTGCTAGAATCCCTCACCACAATCACCCTCTTCGTAATTTTCGATACAAACTTGGTCCAGTTATGACAATCCAAGCACACTCTCAGATTCTTGATGATCCTAATCTCATCTCCCTCCTCCAGATTCATAAGCCCAAAGCCAATTGCAAGCTTTTCACTGTGAATCTTCACCAGGTTCTCCTTCTCCTCCTCCTCCACATCATAAAGAACCGCCTCCGTCTCCGCCCGGTATCCGGCCTCCGCCATCTTCTTAAGCAGCCTCTCTAACATGGAGTAGATCAATGGAGTTTGAGGGTGAGATCTGTCGCCCGCGGTGAAGATATGGACATCCTCCTTCACCTCAATTATAGTGCACCCGGGCAGTTTGGTCAGGTTTCGCCGCTTGGCCACCTCTCGCACCGCCGCCGCCTCCGGGAATCTGCGGCCCGCGGAGTAAATGTTGGACATGAGAACGTAGTATCCATGGTTGCCCGGTTCGAGCTCGAACAGCTTCTCCGAGGCCAATTTCGCGAGGGCGACTTCCCTGTGGATCTTGCAAGCGCCGAGGAAAGCACCCCAGATACACTGGCCGGCATCCGCCGGCGCAGCTTTGATGAAATCCACGGCCTCCGCGAGCTTCCCGGCGCGGCCCAGGAGGTCGACCATGCAAGCATAGTGCTCGGCTCGGAGACATTCTCCGTAATCGCGCGCCATGGACTCGAAGATTTCTCTTCCTTCTTCAACCAATCCACCATGGCTACAGGCGTGCAGGACGGAGAGAAACGTGGTTCCCGTCGGCAAGACTCGAGCAGACAGCATCTCTCGGAAGATCTTTAAAGCTTCGTGACCGCGGCCGTGCAGGCCGTAGCCGGAGATCATCGCGTTCCAGGAGACGACGTTCTTCTCCGGCATGCCGGAGAAGATCCGATGGGCTTCGGCGATGTCCCCGCATTTCGCATACATGTCGATCAGCGCGGTGCACACGTAGACATTCAGCTCGAGATCTTCATCGGATATCATCCTGTGGATCTTCTTCCCCATTGCGAGAGCTCCGAGTTGGGCGCAGGCTGAGAGGATGCTGGAAGCGGTTACAGGATTAGGTTTAAAGTTGAGAGCCTGCATATCTTGGAAGAGGGATAATGCAGACTCTGTCAAGCCATTCTGAGCATAACCTGAAATTAGGGCATTCCACGAGGCCATGGATTTCTCCGGCATGGTGTCGAAAACCTTTCTTGCAGATTCCATGTCATTCAGGCGACTGTAAACGGTGGCGATAGCTGTAGACACCAACAAATCGAGATCGAATCTAGTCTTCGCCACAAAACCATGGATTCCTCTGCAGAGTGATTCATGGCCGAATGGAGAGGTTACAGGGATCAGCGCTACGACGGTGCTGGAATTCGGCCGCTTGCCGGAAAGTTGCAAATGCCTGAACAGATCAACTGAAGATCCGACGGAATTAGTGGAAGAATAGCCGGAGATCATCGCATTGCAATGGATAATATCAGGGCGATCCATCTCTTGAAATAGGGTTTCCGCATCGGGGATCTCACCACACTTGGAGTAAAGCGAAATGAGTCCGGTGGCGACATGGGGCTGGGATTCCATGCCTGATTTGAACCCTAAGCAGTGGATGGATTTCCCTAAAAACAGACAATGGAGCTCCGCCGTGGCCGGGAGAACGACGGCCAGAGTTGTGGAATCGATGAATGTTTCTAGGGTTAGCATCCGCGTAAAAGCCGTCGCCGCTCGGAGGAAGGAGCAGTTTCGGACGAGACCTGAAATGCGGGAGTTCCATGCGACGGTATCTGGATGGGGAATACGGTCGAATACCTTCTCGGCGTTGGAGATCTGCGAAAACTTGAAGTAGAAATCAGTCAGCGAGGAGCCGACGAAAAGGTCGTCGGCGAGGCCGCCGACGATTATGCGTGCGTGAAGAGCGCAGCCGGCGGAGGTGGAAGGAAGTGATGCGAAGGCGGAGAGGGCGAAGGAGAAGGTGAAGCTGTCGGGGCGGAGGCGGGGGTGGCTTCGAGGGAGGGAGGAGAGGAGGGAAAGGGCGGAGGCGGGGGGTACTGAGCGGAGGATGACGTTGAGGAGGAAGAGATCCGGTTGGGGATGAGATAGGAAGAGTGATAGCGGGAGATTGGAGGAAGAAGATGAAGGGGGCGGGGAGAGCTCGGAATGGCGGTGTATGAGTTTAGTGGTGGTGTGAAGGTCGGGATGGTGGCCGGAAACAATGGCCTGGGCGAGAATTTGTTGGAGTTGGGAGAGGGAGGAGGCGGCGGCGATCAGCCGGAGGTAATAGGGCCTTCTGTCACCGGCGCTGAGAGCGCCGCCGGAATAACAGGAAGGCCCAGGCATGGCCCCATTAATGAAAAACTGTAAAGGCAATATATAGTTTGTCTGGTTGAAAGTTTGCTTAATTGTATTCTAATTTTGTGTTAATGCTGCCGCATCTGACTCGCTTTCGTATGAGCTTCGTCCGTGCTTGATGTTTTAGGTGGACTTCGTCTACATAGAAGCAGTTTTCACCCGCTTCCACGCAATCCACTAGCTCAGTGCCACACCCGCCACTCCCCCCCCCCCCCCCCCCCGAAGCCCTATGATTGTTGTTTGATTTTACATACACGCTCCGGAGGGGCGCGAGTGGCGGGTGCGACGCCGAACTGGTGGATTACGTGGAAGCGAACGAATATGCGGTCGAAGGCCGCCCGAAGCATCATGCAAGGGTGAAGCCCATGCGGGGGCTGTCAAAGCACGCCTGTATGGGGCCGAAAGCCAGCCGAGAGCATCGATCCATCTAACCTGTGCGAAAATCCTCGTATCTTAGAGAAATATTATACTAATTATATAATTTAATTTAATTTATTTTATACATTTGAATTTTATTTATTTTAACTTATTTATTTTACTTTTATATTTATTATTTTCTTATTGTATTTATTATTTACTTATTTTATTTGAATATATTTATATTATTTACTTATATTTATTTGTATTTATTATTTTTTTATTTATTATATATAATTATATATATGAAAAAAGAAAAAAAACCTAACTAGCCCCCAAACGGGGGAGGCCACCGTCACCGCCGGCTTGATCGGCCTCCAACTGGGTCGTCGGACGTCCACGACCCTGGTGGGGGTAGGCCGGAGGCAGTCCGACAGGTCCACCGTTGACCCCGACGACAGAGTCCGATCAGGTCGTCGTCGGCTCCGCCGACGACGGTGGAGGAGTATTTTTTTAAGTGGCGAAACTGGCGTTCACGGGCAGGGCCATCACCGGCGATGGCCCTTCCGGTCCGCCTCTGGCCTACGCCGCCTACCCCCGCCGGGGTTGTGGCATTCGGCGACCCCATCGGAGGGGTCCAGTCAGGCTGTCGCCGCCTCCGCCTCCGCCAGCAGGGACAATCAAAGTACTACGAGTTCCACCACGGATGAGAACATGACATAAAAAATTGCTTCAAGTTAAAGAAGAAAATCGAGCGCCTTGTCAGTCAAGGGCTGTTGGGGAGATTCTTGTAGAGCCAAGCACCGAATCAACCAGCAAGAGGTCAACCTTCCGCACGCCAGGAACGACCGGGGGCAACCCCTAGGACAATCATCTCAAGAGGAAGCTCCCTATCCATCAACGGAGCTTTCCCCGTGCCACCACTCTGCACTACCTACTTTATTTCTCTATGAATACTTCATGTAAATTACCGCGAGATCAGACTTGTGACTGTGACTCTAATGATTTTCAAATTTTGTTCATTTCAGGCTTATAAAAGACAAACATCATCCACTTCATAAAGATTACATACACATCTTGCCCAAAAGCAAGTACATTTGCTTACCTTAACAGTACCTGCCTCTAGACAGCGCGCTCACAGCACCTGTCTCTGGGCAACACGCTCAGTTATAGCACATATTTCCGAGCAGTGTACTCAGTAACAACACCTGTCTCCCGGGCAGCGTGCTCATAACACCTGCCTCCTAGCAGCGCGCTCAATTACAACACTTACCTCCGGGCAGCGCACTCACAACACCTGCCTCAGGGCAGCACACTCATTAACAACAACTGCCTACGAGTAGCGTGGTCATTAACAGTACCTGCCTCTGGGCAGCACGCTCGCAGCACCAGCTTTCGGGCAACGCGCTCATAGCACCTGCCACCAGGCCGAGCACTCAATTACAACACATGCCTTCGGGCAGCGAGCTCAATAACAACAACAACCTCCGGGTAGCGCGCTCACAGCACCTGCCTCCGGACAGTGGGCTTAATAACATCACTTGTCTTTGGGCAGCATGCTCACATCACATACCTCCGGCCAGCGTGCTCAATTACAACATCTGCCACCAGACAACACGCTCATTAACAACACATGACTCCAAGCAGTGCGCTCATTAACTGCACTTGCCTTCAGGCAGCACACTCATTAACAGCACTTGCCACCAGACAACATGCTCATTAATAGCACCTGCCTCCGGGCAGCGCACTCACAACACCTGCCTCAAGGCAACATGCTCATTAACACACTTGCCTACGCATAGTGCGCTCACAACACCTGTTTCCGGGCAGCGCGCTTATAGCACTTGCCTCCGGGCAGCACGCTCACAGCACCTGCCTTCGGGCAGTGCGCTCACAGCACATGCCACTGGGAAGAGCGCTCACAACAGCTGCCTATGTGCATCGCGCTCATAGCACCTGACTCCGGGCAATGCGCTAAATTACAACTCCTGCCTTCGGGTAGCGTACTCAATTACAACACCTGCCTCCAGGGCCTTCCCCCTGTGACCTCTTACTGCCCTAGATCGAAGGTCCTCCCTTATCCCCCGTGGTAGGTCAAGGTGCCGTCTGTGCTTGCCCCTCATAGTTGCCCATGTTCGAAGGTCCACCCTTCACCACTACAATCAGCGACACCCCCAGCTCGACGTTTTGACCTTTTGCTACCCGGCTTGAAGCTCAAGCCCTTCACTCTAGTAATAGGTTGCGATATCTTCTGGATCTCGTCCTCCAATAACAAACATCCAGAAAACATACCATAGTTTCGCGCAAAGCAACAGTTTCAGCACCACACAAACTAAGATAAGGTTCTACTCCAGAGTAATCTATGAGCAACAATCCATATACATAAAAGGCGCCCAAGGCACTACATCAGCATACAATACGAATACAAGTATAAGGGAACACACAACTCATGAGCGTGTGAAGGAACAAATATACGAAATGCAGGAGCCACTCCTCAGCATCAACGTCAGGGCGCTCATCCTCGGAGAGATCTCAAATACCAAATTTGGCTACACCGCTACAATGTGTTTGCTCCACCATATGGGGATCTTCACCTCTAGTCTTGCAGGTATCCCATACCATTTCCTCAAAAAATCGACATGCTCCACAGTTAGCAAGGAGCACTATCACATCAGCCTCCCTTGCGGGCAACATCCCGTTACATGATAGGCAAAATTCACGCAAATCTTTGCGAATATAAAGCGACGAATACACATGACGCTCCTCCCACAAACATATGCAAACTGCACCTTGCGCACACCTCGCGCACTCTGCGCCTCACGCACTCTACTGCTCACGCACTCTGCGCTTCACGCACTTTGCGCCTCACACACTCTACGCCACACGCATATTGCGCCCAACGAGCGCCTTGCACACACTGCACCCATTATGCACACCACTCTCATCGTTCAATGCAACCCTTCACGTCCCACCTTGGGCACCTTTCCCCACCCATGCATTTTGCTACGCACAGACACTACCACAAGCAAGCCCTCCGCTCGGTAGCTAGCTTACCTTCCGCGCCTCTGCCGTGTCGACCACCTCCGCCATGACCACCCAAGTCGTTGCGCGCGTAATCCAGCACAAATTCTCCGCTCTCCTTTTGTTCCGGCTCTAGACTCTGAGGACTTGGTGGCAATTGATCGGGTCCCCCAAAATAGGTTCGGTCGAACCGAATTGGCGCTACCTCGACCGGATCGCCGACACAATTCCAACAAGCCCAGTCTCTCGCAATTCCAAGTCCGTTTAGTATTATAAATGGACGTCAAGACACTCATACGCGCTTATATGCTAACCGCACCACCCATCATGTGGTGTTAATAGTAAAATTCCACATCATGGGGTGCAAATAGTAAAATCCTCTAACATCGGGGTGCAACTAGTAAAATTTCCCATTATGTGGTGCAAATAGTAAAATCCTCCAATATGGAGTGCAAATAGTAAAATTTCTCATCATGGCGTGCAAATAGTAAAATTCCTCATCATGGGATGCAAATAGTAAAATCTTCCAATATGGGGGTGGAAATAAAAAAATTCCCCGTCATGGGGTGCAAATAGTAAATTTTTCATCATGGTGTGCAAATAGTAAAATTGTTCAATATGGGGGTGCAAATAGTAAAATTACCCATCACGAGGTTCAAATAGTAAAATTCCCCATCATGAGCTCCAAATAGTAATATTCCCCATCATGAGGTACAAATAGTAAAATCCACCCATTATAGGGGGTGCACATAGCCGAATCTCATAATGGTGTCCGCATAATAAATTTTCTAAAAATGTGCATCATAAGGAATTGAGCTGCAAATATTGAATAAGGTGGTTACGGTTTGCGGATAGCCGCGTAATCACCGTAACCACCCATGTGGCCTATAAATAAGGCTCAGTCTCTCCTTCATTCTTATCTTCTCCTCCTCTCGCTTCTCCTACACACGTGAGACCTCCCTCGAAGATGTCCTTGCATCTTTGAAGAATTCCTCGAAGATTATCGAGCGTCTTTGAAAATCCCACAAAAAACTTCGATCTCCTTCGAGTGCCCTTCTGCGCGTTCCTTCTAGCGCGTGGTCCTCCTTGGACGTGTTCCTCCTTGCGCACGTTCATTCATGCGCACATTGGGCCCCCCACACATTGGGCCCTGCGCACATTGCGCCCAACGCACATTGCGCCCAACGGACTATCCTCCGTGTGCACTTTCCTTCGTGCGCACATTGCGACCTGCGCACGTTGCGCTTTGTGCATGTTGCGCTCTGCACACATATTAACTATGCACGTTTTGCCTTGTGTACTTCACATATAGCGCACTTTATGCCCAGCCCGCCGCTGAACGAACGCCACTCCAGACTCCTTCGTGTGCAGCAGGAGGCAAACTACAAAATCTAGATCATGTCGTGTGTGCGGCTCCGACCTCTTCAGTGCGTTGCAGGAGGCAAACCGCAGTCTCCAAATTGCGTCAAGTGCATCACTCCTGCTTCCAAGCACCCATTGCAGACTCCAGATCGCGCAAAGCATGTCATCCCCGCTTCTGATCATCAACAGAAGACAGCAGAGCGCAACGCTCTTCTCTACGTAAGAAGAAATACTTAGCTCTGCGAGCGGATGCCTGCCACGCTCTGAGCTTCTCTCTCTCTTCCCCAACAATTTTAACGAGATGCGGTCTGTCGCCCTCAATTTCTCCAAAAAGCTTTGTAACAACACAAGAAGATAGTGGAAGTTTGGTCGGCACCGATCCGACCACGTGGTTTTTCACTCATTTCCAGGGTTTTCCACGTTAAAAAATTGCTTTGTCATCTGACTTAATTTTTGTGACAGTTTGCACGCTCGACTGCTCCTAGGCAAAGACAGTGCAATGTAAACCGGTCTACAGGAGCCTCGAGTGAGCCGCAACAATTATATACAAGCCTTGACCACAATAACCTACCTCCATATATTTGGTAGGAAAAAAGGTTGGGGTGCACAGACTGTAGTTCGCCTGTTGGGTCGCTTGTTTGGCTCTTAGCATATGAATGGTGCCTGTATGAGCTTATCGTACTAATGCAGAGTGGCTTGACCCAACTTTCAACATTTGTATAGCGGATGTCAATCCCTAAAATAAATCCACGAGTCATTATAAAAGAGTCTTTAACGAAGTCATAAACCATACTTGATTAGGAGTTAACAGTCGATGTGACGATCCTTCCGCATGCCAAGTTGCCACAACCTTAGAGAATTTGGGTACCATCGGGCGTGGTGTTAAGTCAAGAATTCAGACCAATGAATTGTGGCCTGGTGTGACACTTGTTCTAACAAATTGGAGCAAAAATGATCCCCAATCGTTGACTGCTATCAACACTCAGAAAGAAAGCCAGAGAGAAGTATTTGAAAGGGAAGAAAGACACCTTTTTACAGCAGTTTTGTCCACTATCCACTTTGAGAGAAAAGAGCATTATTTTGCCTGAAAGATAAGGGGGGAGATTCCTAGAAATGAATTGATTGAAAATGGGATTTTTCCCTAATAAAGGCTTTCAATCAGTCAAGTGGTGTGATTAAAAAAAGGCTGACCTTAAGATTCTTTGGAAAATTCCTTTAAACGATTTCTTTCTTATCTTATTCACATAATGTGTGTTGTGCAGGTTTTGAGTTCCCTCCTTATGTGTATTAAGGAATCTAACTTTGAGTTACATAACTTTTAAGCTATACTATCACAGATACACAGTGTCCAAGGAATCAAGCCTTGAAACAGACTTGAGGTCCTTATGTTTCAAGGCTTGATTCATTGGACACTTTGTATCTGTGATAGTATAACTTAAAAATTATGCAACTCAAAGTTAGATTCCTTAATACACATAAGGAGAGAACTGAGAACCAGGACAACACTTGGACACTTTGTATCTGTGATAGTATAACTTAAAAGTTATGCAACTCAAAGTTAGATTCCTTAATACACATAAGGAGAGAACTCGGAACTTGCACAACACACATTATCTTAATACACATAAGGAGGGACCAATGCAAATTGAGTGGTAAGAGTGGAGTCGTCGGTCAAAGCAATTTTGCATCACTTTAAACAGATAGTACGCTGGTCATTTGAACAAACTTGAGGTCGTAAGAGAAGACAACATTGCTGCCAATCAAGAGGTCGAGTTGGTGTGCCTACGTGGCGAAGAAGTGTCATTGACTAACAAGGGCTAACAACTGCGCACATAGGCTCCGTTTGGGGGGACTTATTTTCACCGGTCAAGCGGTTACGACCGCATGAAACCATAGTTTCCCCAAACGAAACCATAGTTTTCTAGGGCAAACCATTTGCCACCTCGCTCATGAGACATGCATAGACAACCATCCCCTCTCAATATAGATATATTAGCTTCCCCTTTTCAGAGAAGAGCTCTAAATATCGCTTGTTAAGCTAACCTTTCCTTCAAAACTATCAAAATATTTCATTAAACTTTTTTTTCATTTTAATATAAGTTTTGTAAGCATCAGATCTAAGTACTGTTCTACTTGATGGTATTTTGATTGTAGTTTACTGCATATTCTGCTTTGTTCACATTGTCTTAACGATTGAATGATAATCCATGTTTTATTACATTCATCATTTGAGCCTCTCGCTGGCTCAACTGAAGAAAATTATGTCTAACTCATCAATGTTATGTTGGATTTGTTGTGAATAATTTTACACACTGTTAACAATTTTGTTTTAGCTTCTCATTGAAAAGAACTTTGTCGAAGTGCGCCCACACTTGCGCACAATACTTGTGCTCCACAATTTGATCTCTGATTTTGAATCTCGAAAAGGGGCCACATCATTGTGAGAAGCCATTGATGCAAGAAATAAAAAACTACAGTGATTGAATAAGGCTCTGTTTGGTTCAACTACAGTGATTGAATAAGCAATGATTTCAAAGCGTTTTCAGAGAGGTGTGCCCCTGTTTATTCCACTGCATCACCAAACATGAGCAATTAAATCGAGCGGGTACCCAAATCTAAAGCATCATTTCTGCGAAATAGCAGTGGTGTGGAGTCGTTTCGCCCGCACGCGACTCATTTTGCCCTAGCAAAGTGTCTATGTGAGAGCCCCCTGCTTTGTCACCGTCGATGAATGCCTCTGCCTTTGCTCCAGGATCCACCAGAAGCCATCAACAACCTTCTCCTCTGATGCACGCTACATTGCAGAGAGTTGTCGATTACGTTCAGCCACATCATTCTCCGCAGATGAACGCTACCAACCAGCGACATCTTTGGCAACATCATTTCTCCCTTCCTCAACTGGTTTTTTTGGAACATCAAAACTAAAAAGAGGAAAAGTCTTGAAGAAAAGAGCGATAGTGCACGATCAAAGGTGATGGTGGGCGTCAACATCCGATTGCGGGTTGCATCAGCAATGAAGAGCGAAAATGTGTGGGTTGCGACAAGGCGTCAGATTTGCGGGTTGCAACAAGGTGCGTGGTACTCTATGATGGCATGCCCGTAGGCGATGGTGGTTGTGGACAATTGGTGACGTTGGGGGTTGCGCGTTTGCAACAAAGTCAAGTCCCGACTTAGATCTCTTCTCGGTGGCGGTGACAGTAATTGGGTGTTTGACGACGACGAAAATGCGTTCAGATAAGAATCTAGTGCATCCGTTTAAAAAAAAATGATAATACATACCATGCAACTGTTTTGTCAAACATGTTAAATAACTTCTCTATTTGAAACAACCATATGGTATTTTTTCAAACAATTTCATTGATTTTCTCATCACTTTGCAAAACAACAGATTCCAGCCCCCCCATTACTTCTGCAATCGCTATAACTGAGCCAAACAGAGCCCAAAGCCCTATTTGGGAGAGCGGTGCCGATCATGAACACAACGGTGAGAAACACATATAATGTCTAAGTCGCTGTATTCACTATCACTCTTTCTTCAAAATGGTGTTTTGGTTCAGAACATGTAGGTGCGCTCTAGCGCGGTCGGTCATCAACACCCCAGCCTCAAAAATGAAGTTTTCGGCTCAAAACTTTGCGCCCCAAAAGCTCAAAACATATCATCGCTACCCTGTTTCCTACCACAATTTCACATTACCAGTCACAGCCAAACAAAGCTCAAATTTGAGAAAGCTTTTCCCTGTTTTTGATGTTTTGCATTTTCTCAATGCTTCTAAGATTAACTTTATAATAAGCAACTGCAGTCGCCTCAAACAGGCACTAAAATTTTGAATTTAGGATCAAAATGGAACATAAAATAATCTAAAATCATCCTAAAAGTTGAAAGTAAATAGATTAAGGCTGCGGGCCGCCGGTGCGGGAGCTGCCGCCGCCGCAAGGCAGGAAAACAAATGTCTCTCCTGCACGAGCGGCGCGGTGACGGTGTTTGCTCCCGCCCTCCCTCTGGTGAATGGAGAAACAACTCTTCCCAACCGTAGCCCTCTCCCTCCAGTCCCGAACTCCGGCAGCATTTGTTGGATTTCCAGTTGCAAACGCCCCTAACAAATAGAGCCTAGGGCTCCGTTTGGCACTTGCACTTTTGCTCCGGTGAGTTTGGACAAAAAAACCGCCACCAAGAAAAGAAAACTAATTTTGAACATAAAAGTGGACGAAATTCCTTAGGTGAGATCGGTCGTTCACAAATGATAGTTCATAACCACCACATTCACCACCGCTACCGCCGTGCCAAACAGAGTCTAAATTCACATGAAACTGTTAAACCATCTCATGATTGTCATATCACTTAATTTATGCAAGATAATTCCACTCAACATAGACATTATCCCAAGTAAACCTTGTCCTTCACAACTCAGATAAACAATAGTGAAAGTTCAGAAATTCAGACTGGCATAATTTTGTATGAAAACCAACAATAAAATCTCAGAGAGCCGGGTCCGGAACAAACTTTACCGAGACGCTGTTGACGCAGTGGCGCTCATCTATCGGCGTGCTAAATCCCTCGCCTCTGAAGACATGGCCAAGATGACCCCCGCAAGCAGAACAGGTTATCTCCGTCCTCCTCCCGTCAGGATCCGGCTGAGAGAAAGCAAAGTTCGATGTCAAGTTTAGAAAAAAGGCGAAAAGAGAAAATGAGGTGCAGTGTTATATCCAAGCTGAACAAAAATTCTAATCACCGTGCGGGTTATGGCTCCTGGGAGACCTTCGAAGAAGGCTGGCCAGCCGCAACCAGAATTGAATTTTGTCGTGGATTTATACAGTGGCGTCCCGCAACCAGCACATTTATATATACCATCATCAAAGAACTTATCGTATTCGCCTGTGCCCCATGGCCTTCAAAGCAAATCAACCAGATTTTAAAGAACTGTGGAGATGAAATATATAAGAAATGTGAACAAAGACATGTTTTCTAGATCTTTCATGAACCTGGATGATGAGAAGCATTTCAAAGAGAGCACGAGGACAATTTTTATTTTGAAATGTTAGTGAAGCAAATTTTCAGTTAACATAAACAGCAGACATGTCCCTTCCAGTACTTTTAAAAATTCTGTCCATGAGTCAAATCGACATAAAATTCGATAATTGCTTTTACTAAGCTCTGTTTGGTACCAATTTTTGCTCAGATCATGCTTTTTCTTCGTCTCGTCACATAAATGAAAGTGTTTGGATAACCTCCATTTAGAGCTCTTGGTGCAAAATCTCTATTTTAAACTTCATTTCAAGAGGATGATGCCTGATGTTGGAACCCCACCTATGTTTAGGGTTGATTTGGGCTAGGTTCACTATTAGGATTATTAGATGACCCAACATGTATAGTCTAGGGTCATAGGTTTTTATCAGGATCAAGGTCAGTCAACAACTTAGATTGATTGGTTCTCACCTTCAGAAGACTTAGAGACAGAAGACCTCCAGAGAAAAGCAGTTTTCTAAGAGACAGAAAAGTCGTTCGAAGATTAGCTGAACAGAGCTCGACTTTCGTCGATCTCAGATCGACGAACTCAGATTTCTTCTCTGAGTTGAGTTCGACGAAAGCCTAGCTGAGATCGACGAACTCCGATCTCACCTCAGTAGTTCAGCTCGACGAAAGACTATCTGTGTTTGACGAACTTGGAGCTCAGATTGGCAAGTTAATTTTCTGGTCGACGATCTTGGAGCTCGGCTCGACGAAGGAGAGGTTACAGTTCGACGAACTTGGATCTCAGGTCGACGAAAATTTGCTGAGTTCAACTAATTTCTCTCACGTTCAGTTCGACTAATTCTCTGTTGATTTCAGTCCGACTAAGGCAGATGAATTTCAAATTATATTATAACATGTCTGTAATGCTCTGATAATTAATGCACAATATTCTTATGAATATAGCCGTTCCATGACAACATTAATTATGGTCTTCACAGAATTATTACTTGACTTATTTTATTGGGACAGTTGGGGAAACTCATTAAAGAAAAATTCTACCCGTTCAACTCCCAGAATTTCTGCAGTTAGTCAAGGAAAGGAATTCAAAATTCAAAGGTTGAAATCTGCAAAGGATATATAAGGATTATTTTTCAAGATAACAAGAAGTAAGTTAGCTGTGACAAAAAAAATAATTTACAGAAAACTGAAAGAAGAATAACTCTCATACAACTCAAGTTCTTCATCAGTTTTTGCTTCAGAGCTTTCAAGAGACAATCCATCAACATCTGTCTAAAAGCTTTCTGAAGATCAACAACCAATCTTAAGGCCTACACCCTGAGCAAAGCTTCCATTCTCCTGAATTATTCTACATCTCAGGGGGAGCTTTGACAACAACAACAATCCACTAGTCTTCTCAGAACATTGAGAAAGAGAAGACAATATCAAATTTCGTTTTACCTTACTGTAAAAGAGTTTTTAACTCCCTTCAAAAGTTATCCCTTTGGTTGTTAAATCTCCTGATCAAGAGACTTAGTTTGGTTTTTGAGCACTTGGTCAAAAGCTCAAAGGGTTGTTAGATCTCCCTTGAAAATAGATCTTGTGGTGACAAGACACCTGAGCAAAAACCTGTGGTGGTAGGGCACCTGATCAAAAACCTGTAGTGGATTCCTACCAGGGTGGTAGAAGAGTGGATGTACCTAAGTTTTAGGGGAACCACTATAAAATCTGTGTCGTCTGGTTGATCTATTTGTTATTTTCTGTGTTGTGATTTTCTGTGTTTTATTTCTGCCTATTTACATATAAATATCACTTATTTTAATCCGCTATAAAAATTAATCAAATACTCTATTCACCCCCCTCTAGAGTTAGTGTGATCTATCCCTTCACTTTCACCTGATCTCAGTTGGATAACACTGATCCGCCAAATAGAGCATAAGTTTAACCATGTACGGTTTGTCCGCGTCTGCTCGCACCGTCGCACGCTGTGTCTGCTCGTGCACTCTGCGAGTCCACTAGCACCCTATCCACGATGCTGCTGCTCGCGTGATCTACGCCCGCTTGCGCGCTCTGCATCTGCTCGCGGACCCTGCGAGTCTGCCGGCTCCCTATCCGCGCTGCTCTGCGACCTTTGGGACCGTGTTCTGTGACCGTTGTTCTTCAGCGGCTGCCCATGGTGCTCGCAATGACCGCTTTTGTTCCTTCTGCATGTCTGTTGAGTCTCCCGCCCTGTGTGTTTTCATCATTTATGCTCGCTACTCGCGTGTATGCCTCTGCGCGATACCCGATTGAGACCGCAAAGAGATCGCCGTAACCGCAACTTGCCGACCACACAGAGACTTCTGTTCGCCGAGCCAACTGCTCTCGATTACTTGTCGAGTTCATCTCCTGCTGAGCTCATGTGCCGAGCTCCCTCCTATCGAGTCCTAACTTGTTGAGCTAGTTGTAGCATCCCGGTCCTATGCTGCTCGCTTTGCTCCCATGTGTTTAGTTCTTGTTGCCAACCAGTCATGAGAACACCCACGGTTTCTTCAAGCACGCACAACGAGCTGTCTTTTATTGTAGATCGCCCTCCCTCCAATGATTTTTGCGGTCGTCGATGCTCTGACCGCCCCTATTCCCGCGCTGAAATCGACATTCTGCAGGACAAAATCTGACACCCGCGGGAGCTGATTGCAACTCTAGCCCTGTGGCCTCCTCCTCCCATGCCGGTCTCTCTACCTTTCCTCTTGCTTCTTCCTGGATTGTGGACTCAGGAGCCACAAATCACGTCTCTCCACAACAGCTCTCTCGGTACTTGGACTCTTTGTGCCCAAAGTTTATTACAGTGGCAAATGGCGGCACCACTCCAGTTCCCGGCTATAGCGATATGTTGCTCACCCCTTCTCTACCTCTCTGCTCTGTTCTTCATGTCTCTGACTCTCAATTCAATTTGCTCTCTGTCAGCCACCTAACTCATGATCTTGATTGTCTAATTACCTTCTCTTTCTCTTCTTTTATTGTGTTTGATCAGAAGACGTGAAATATCATTGGTACGGGGCAGCTTTGCAATGGGCTCTACACTCCAGATCTTCCTTCCTCCACTCTCTTTTCCACCAGCTCTGTTGATTGGCATCGACATCTCAGTCATGCTTCTCTTCTCATCCTCCAGAAAACTCTCCCCGATGTATCTTTTTCCCTTTTAATTGTGAATCATATATCTATAGGAAACAAAATCGCTCTGTTTTCCCTCCCATTGTACTCAGAGCACTGTTCCTTTTGATTTAGTGCATTCTGATATCTAGGGTCCCTACAAAACTGCTAGTATATCTGTTTATTGCTATTTAGTTACGTTTATTGATGATTGTTCAAGCATGACTTGATTATAAATGACGTGTGATCACTCCAAGCTTTTGCCCATTTTTCTCCTTTACTATAGAAACCCAAATGCAATTTACCAGTGCTATCAAAATTCCTGGCACTGATAATACGTGTGAATACACTGAGCATGCTTTCCAAGTAAGGGTGCAAGCGGTTCGGTTTGCGTCTGTTTGGACCCAAACCGAAACCATACCAAAAAAGGTCAGTTATTTATTTTCGGAAACCAAACCAAACCTAAACCGATCAGTGTTGTTCAATAATCAGTGCAGTTGGTGGCGTTTTTTGGGGCGGTTTTTGGTTTTATTGAAGCATGTCAGTCCACATTGGCTGTCTACTCTTTTCTCAATATCAAATTTTTTGGCCTTAAGAAATCTGCACTATGTGGTTGTAGTCAAAGAAAATGAACAAGATCATTGTCTTAATACAGGTTGTGCTTGAATCATACGTCCTAGCACTCTTTCCTCTGCCATAAGATTTCATAGAGGAAGGAGCCCTTAATGAAGCCTTTTTAGAAGTGGGATTCTTATGAATAGGAGAATCAGCCTTGTACACATCTGGTGGAGAAACAACATCAGTCTGAGCAACTAATACTCTCTCAAATACTGTAATGGTAACAAAAATATAAAATGGAATATCCCATTAACATCATTTGATGAATGAGAATCGTCTTTATCCTCTAGAGGAGAAGAAGGAAGAGGGGATTCAACCCACAGTCTTGGGGATGGAGATTGGTTGATCTCCCCCTCATTTGATGGCTCCTTCTCAGCCTCCCCCTTCTTGGGTGAAACCTTCCCGAAAGGAGATTTTATAGAAAGAATAGTTAAAATGTCTTGGAGAACTACCTGCACTATTTTATTGAACGTCCCTACTGAAAAATCCTGCTGGGTCCGCCACTGATTATATTATATTTATGCATTATTAATTTATTTTGGTTCGGTGTGGTTTTATCGGTTTTTAAAAATAAAAAACCGCACCGAACCGAAATAAGATTGGTTATCCTAAATGAAAAACCGCACCTAAACCGAACCGAGCGGTTCGGTGTGGATATCGGTTCGTTTTGGGTGGTTCGGTCGGTTTGGGTGGTTTTCAGTTTTTCATGCACGCACCTATTTCCAGGGATTCTGCACCTCATTGAGCATCATCCACTAAACCTCTTGTGTATACACGTCACAACAAAATAGTGTTGCTGAGTGAAAGAACCGCCACCTCTCGAAGTTGTTCGTTCTTTCTTATTCCAGATGCAGGTCCCCACTACCTATTGGAATTTCGTTATCTCCACAGCTTGCTATCTAACCAACTGCATGCCCTCATCCGTCTTCCAATTTGCGACCCACTTCTCTCTCCTATTTTCTGAATGCCCTCACTTCCCCCTGACCTTACGAGTCATTGGCTGCATCTGCTGCGTTCACCATCTGGGTCCTCCCATTGACAAGCTATCCCCTCGTGTTGCGCGCTAAATGTTCATTGGGTATTCACGTACCCAGAAAGGTTGTGTCAGTTACTCTCCCTCAACTCGGAAATTAATCTCGTCTGTTGATGTCATTTTCCTGGAAAATCAGCCATTCCATCAATCCATCACCACATCAATGCCACCTCCTGATCACACACATCCTCTTGTTCCTACTAAATCTCCTTTAGCACCTTTACTACCAACACTACCGCCTGCCTCGGCTCCTCCTATTCGTGCCTACTCTCACCGCTATCCTCGATCCGGTGCCCTGCGACAACCCCTATCTACCATTGATACTATGCTAACTGTTGATTTGATGACACCCTCCACCACACATTCGCATTCCAATTATGTTTACCTGTATCGTATCTCCTCTGATTTGTGCAGGTTTGCGACCTCTCTATTGTCAATTTCCACTTTCTCTATGCAGGAAGACTTTCAGCATTCTGGGTGGCGTGCGACAGTGAATGAGAAAATGACCGCACTTTGGGCCAACCACACTTGGGACCTTGTTCCTCTTCATTCTAATCAATATACCTTGAGCTGTAAGTGAATATTCACCCTGAAGCATCATCGAAAAGAGACAGTTGATCACCTCAAGGCCCGTCATGTTGTCAGAGGTTTTACTCAACAACGCGACCTTGATTATGAAGAGACATTTTCTCCGGTGACAAAACTCAACACCTTCCGTGTCCTACTCTCACTTGTCATTCATCGTCATCGTCATTGGGCGCTCCATTAGCTTGACATTAAAATGTCTTCCTTTACGGCGATCTTGTGGAGTCTATGTATATGTAAAAACCCCTGGCAATACAACCACAGGGGAGTCTCTTGTCTGTCATAGAAATAAATCTCTCTATGATCTCAAATAATCTCCACAGGCATGGTTTGAGAAGATTAGTCAGGTGATTCATGAGTTTGGCTTCACTCAAAGTTTCGCAGATTTCTCCCTATTTATTCAACAATATTCATTTGGCATAGTAGTTCTAGTCTACGTTGATGACATTCTTGATAGTAGTGATGATCTTCCCGTCATCACCTAAATAAAGCAACACCTTGCCACTCATTTTCAAATTAAGGATTTGGGTAACACCACTACTTCTTGGGGATTAAGATAGTCCAATGACCTGATGGTCTTGTCTTGTCTCAGCGGAATTATTGTCTCGATGTTTTTCATGATGCAAACTACTCTAGATGTAAGTATGTGAATACTCCTAAAGATACTTGAAGAATGCTTTGGGACAAGGGCTGGTATATAAGCCCTCTACTTCTTTGTCTCTCATTACATATTATGATGCTGATTACGCTGGGTTCTGGATGATCTTCAGCCTATGAGCGGCTACTGCACATAATTTGGCGGGACCTTGGCTACTTGGCGAAGCAAGAAGCAGACTGTGGCTGCTCAGTGTTCAGTTGAAGCGGAGTATCGCTCCATGGTTGTCACCGTCTCAAAACTTACATGGCTAGAAAGTCTCCTCGCTGATTTATGTGTCAAAATTTCATCACTGTTGAGGGAAATGAAAAGACTTGAATTTATAATGAGGGAACCCCAATCCCCTCAATATATGGAGGCGGATCAGGAAAAACAAATACAACAATACCTGGTTAAGAATAAACTGCACATAATAACGATAAGCACATCTCACCCCCCCCCCCTCAAGTTGGTTGTGTGAGGTCGAACATTCCCAACTTTCCAACAAGTTATTTAAGGAAACCACTGCATAATCCCTTCGTGAGGAGGTTTGCCAATTGTTGCTCAGAGGGCACAAACGGAGTAACAACAATGCCTCTATCTATGTTTTCTTTGATGAAATGTCTGTTGATTTCAATATGTTTTGTACGGTCATGTTGCATAGGGTTATGAGCAATACTAATCGCAGTCTTGTTGTCGCAGTATAGCCTGCTAGGCTCGCTACTTTTAAGCCTAAGATCGGTCAAAATAGTTTGTATCCAAAGCCCTTCACAGATTCCGTGAGTCATAGCCCTGAACTCCGCCTCAGCGCTAGGTTTGGCCACCAAATGTTTTTTACGCCTCCAGGTGTCTAAATTTCCACCCACCATAGTGCAATACCCATACGTGGAGTCGTGGACCGTCGATCTTCAATCGATCCAGCTCAGTCAGCATCTGCGTACACCTCAATAGTCAGCTCTTCATTCGACAAAAATAGGATGCCCCTCCCAGGAGAGGACTTGAGATATCTGAAGACACGATGAGCAACATCTAAATGACGGGTCCTCAGGGAATGCATATATTGACTGAACACTCCTACAACATATGAGATATGGGCGAGTATGCGACAGGTAGATCAGTTTTCCAACCAGCCTATGAAAACAAGGAATGTCTTTAATCATATCACCATCATCTTTCCAAGTCTGTGGTTGACTTCGATTGGAGTGTCAGCCAGTCTGCACCCACTCATTCCTGAATCTTCAAGGAGGTCAGGAGTATATTTTCTCTGTGATATGAATATCCCATGTTTGGACCTTGCAACCTCAATACCCAAGAAGCACTTGAGGTTCTCCAAATCTTTTACTTCAAATTCTTTTGTCAGTCTTGCTTTCAATGTCTGAATCTCGTTCTGATCGTCACCTGTTATAATGATGTCATCTATATAAACTATCAGAGCAGTTAGTTTTCCTTCATTGTTTTTGATGAAAAGAGTATGATCCTCATTACTCTGGGAGAATCCGAAACCTGTCTTTGCCTTGTGAAATCTTCCAAACCAAGCTCTAGGTGATTGTTTCAGGCCATATACGACCTTCTTCAGCTTGCACATTTTGCCTTCAGATCCTCTGGGAGAGAGACCAGGAGGTAGAGCCATGTATACCTCTTCTTCCAGATCACCATGAAGGAACACATTTTTTACATCAAGTTGGCTGAGACTCCACCCCTTAGAGGCAGCACACGACAGAAGAATCCTTATAGAGTTTATCTTAGCAACCAGTGCAAAGGTTTCCTAGTAATCAATACCTGCCGTCTGAGTGTACCCTCTTGCAACCAGCCTAGCCTTGTACCTTTCCACAACCCCCTGAGTGTTCTGTTTGATAGAGAACACCCAATTGCATCCCACAACAGTCTTTCCTTTAGGCAAATGTACTAGGTCCCATGTGATTCTTATCCAGGGCATGCATTTCTTCAAGCATAGCCGCCTTCCACCTATCATCAGAGAGAGCATCCTCCCACGAAGTAGAGATTGAAGTAGCAGCCAAAGAAGAGACAAAAGCTCTATGGGAAGACGTTAGGGACGAATAGGAGACGAAATGAGATAACGAGTGTTGTGTAGAAGTACCTTCCCTTAGAGTAAAAGAACCTGACGACGGATCAGATGTCTGCTCTGGGACTCTGGTAAGGTCCAGTGTGTTCGTTCCCTTGGGACGACGAGAGTAAACCTGCAGGGGCTTGGCAATAGGAGCAGACGGAGTCGAGTGATAGTGATATAAAGGAGGAATGGGTAAAGAAGTTAAGGAACTCACTTACAACATAGAAGAGGTCTCCCCCTGAAGTGAGGGCCCGTAGTAGATCTCGGATTCACGGAATGTGACATCCATAGTAACAAAGAATTTCTTAAGCACCGTGTCAAAGCATTTATAACCCTTTTGAGTAGGAGCATAGCCGATAAAGACACACTTGTGAGCCCGAAGATCAAGTTTAATCCTTTGGTGAATATTGACAAAACAAACACAGCTGAATATACGAGGTTGTAGAATGGTAGGAGACACCCCAAGAGTGTGAAGAGGGGTGTTATAACCCAGGACACGAGAGAGCATACGATTAATAAGATAGGCGGCAATGAGAACAATATCCCCCAATAGTACTTTGGAAGGTGCATCTGGAGAAAAAGACATCTGGCAACTTCCAAGAGATGACGATTCTTGCGTTCGGCCATCCCATTTTGAGCAGGAGAGTGAACGCAAGACGTTTGGTGGATAATTCAATAATATGCAAGGTAGCGGTCAAATTGAGAATCCATATACTCGCGGCCATTATCGGTGCGTAGGATTTTGATAGTGGTATTAAATTGCGTAGAAATCATTTTATGAAAACGCTGAAATAAAGAGAAAACCTCATCTTTAGCCTTCATGAGATAAACTCATGTAGTACTGGAGAAGTAGTCAATGAAAGTGATAAACCAACGACATCCAGAAATAGAAGAAACGGGACAAGGCCCCCAAACATCGTTGTGAATAACATGAAAAGGAACAGAATTATGGGATGAAACATTATTAAACGAAACACGATGATGTTTTCAAAGTTCAAAAACATTACAAGAAAATTATCAACTAATACAGCAGGCAAAGCGGGAAATAAACGTTTCATAGACATAATAGAAGGATGTCCGAGACGGCAATGCCATGAATCCAAAGTGATCGCCTGAACAACATGAAGGGCCCGAGGAGAAGATGTAGGAGAGGAAGATCAAACACATATAACCCATCCACCAGACTACCAGAGCCAATCATCGTCCCCGTCTTCAGGTACTGAAAAACACAAGAAGAGGGAAAGAAGGTTACAGAACAGTTCATAGAGTTTGTCAAATGACTAATTGAGAGAAAATTGCGAGTAAAGTTGGGTACATGAAGGACAGAAGAAAGAGTAAGGGAGGAGCAAGGGATTGTTAGTTTTCCATCAATTGGAGATAAGGAACCATCCGCGATGCTCACTTTGTCTCGACCAGACAAAGGAAGGCAAGATACAAAACCTGTAGCAGAGCCGGCCATATGATCCGTTGCTCCAGAATCGATAATCTAGCAAGTAAAGGGACGAGAGGACGCATTATGAGCACCTGAGGGTCCTTGATGAGCATAGGAAGACGAGGACACGGAAGGCTCCAAAGGTTGCTGCTGCATCAGATGCCGGAAGGCAGAAATCTCATCGGCGGACAAAGCCAGAGGAGGAACAGACTGGGTAGTGGGAGGAAGCGTCTCCTCAGAGGTATCAAACAGGTGAGCAAAGTGGGGCAGGGTAGAGCGACCTGGAGAACGACCGTAACCATGACCGCCACGTGGTGCGGAGCTCCTACGGGGTGCAGGAAAGCCATGAAGACGAAAGCAGGTGTCCTGAGAAGAAGAAGCGGGAGGAGCGGGTCAGATTGCGGGATGCGGCAGGATGCGGGACACAGGACGGGGTGCGGGATTTGGAGACGCGATGCGGAAGCGGGACGGAAGCGGATGCGGAAGCGGGAAGGAAGCGGATGCGGATGCGGGATGCGGAGACACGATGCAGATGCGGGATGCGGAGTCACGATGCGGATGCGGGATGCGGAGGCACGATGCGGAAGCGGGATGCGGAGGTGGAACCACGAGAGCCCTAATCGCCTAAGGCTCTGATACCATGTTGAGGGAAATGAAAAGACTTGAATTCATAATGAGGAAACCCTAATCCACTCTATATATGGAGGCGGATCAGGAAAAAAAATACAATAATACCCGGTTAAGAATAAACTGTACATAATAATGATAAACACATCTCAACAATCACTAGTTGTTTTCTTTTCAGATAGTCAAGCTGCTATTCACATCACCGAGAACCCTTTGGTTCGTGAGCACACAAAACATATTGAAGTCGATTGTCATTTTGTCAGAGAAAAGTTCAACTTCGGAAATTGATTCTTGGACATGTGCGGGTTGTCGATCAAATCTCTGATATTCTCACTAAGACCTTGTCTCGCCTACTATATCAGCAATTCCTCTCCAAGTTTGGCTCCTACGACTTGTACGCTCCAGCTTGTGGGAGAGTGATAAAAGAAATAAATAAAAAGCTCAAGTATTTAAGCCTATAATGCCTCTCTTCTCTAACTCTTCATTTAGTTCAACATCATGAATTATATTTAGCTCTCTCTCTCTCTCTTTTTCTATAAAAGGAGACCCATTGTACAATGTATGTAATGGACAATTATGAGAATAATAAAATATTGACACATTTAATTCTCAATTTCTACACAGCTAAACATCAAGCATACCCAAAATTGTGGAAATATAACTCTACCATGTCAAGAGGATGATATTAGATCTTCAATACGCAAAAGCGCCAGCGTATTATTATAATAATGCCAAACATTTCTCAATAACACGACAAGTACTGCGACAAATTAATTAATCTAGCCCATAAATAGATAATAATTATGGCAAGATGTCAAATTGAGTGATAAAATGACTAATAATAGTAAAGCATAAGCATAAATAGGCAAGGTTCTTCTACTATCACCAAAATGCTCGAATGCTCGAAAAATTGGGTTTTAGAGAACTTTAAGCCTTGTTTGGGTACACTGACTCCCACGGAAGGCGCGATGGAACATCGGGTTGGACTCCTGAGCTCTAGTCAGAACGTGCATCGGAAGGGTGGTTTCTCCATGCAGAGCTCCCCGTGCCGATCTATATAGCCTTGTCCGGAATCCGTCCAGCTGTCACTGGCAACCACAACAAAGCTCCCTCAGTACCCAAAGCAGGCCATTAGATTTCAACTGTGAATTGTGTATAAACATCCTGTGAGCACATCAACAAGATATGTTACGGAGTGTAAAATATGTTCAATACGAGTAAAAGAGGGGTCCTCCTCCATATATAGAGGAGGATTACATAACACGCTACGCAAAGAAAATACCATATCGTAACACTCCCCCTCAAGTTGGACGTGAGATATTAATCATGCACAACTTGATTACAATCCTATCAAAGTTACTTCCATGCAAACCCTTTGTGAGAATATCCGCAAGTTGCCTTTCTGAGGGAACAAAAGGAGTACACACGACTCCTTTTTCGATGTTTTCTTTGATGAAATGACGGTCCACCTCAATGTGCTTGGTCCGGTCATGCTGGACTGGATTGTGGGCAATGCTGATAGCGGCTTTATTGTCACAATATAGCCGGATTGGTGTCTCTTCCACAAGGCCTAAGTCACTCATCAAGGAACGTAACCAAAGGCCTTCACATACGCCGTGTGCCATAGCTCGGAATTCTGCTTCGGCACTTGAACGAGCCACTACCTGCTGTTTTTTACTTCTCCAAGTGACTAGATTCCCACCAATTAGGGAACAATACCCAGAAGTTGATCTCCGATCATCAATGGACCCAGCCCAATCTGCATCAGTGTAAACCTCAATATCCAGGCAAGAGTTAGGAGAGAAAAGGATCCCACTCCCCGGAGAAGATTTAAGATAACGAAGGATCCGATGGGCAGCATCAACATGGTTGGTCTTTGGAGCATGCATGAACTGGCTGATAACACCAACTGCGTAGGAAATGTCAGGGCGAGTATGTGAGAGGTAAATCAGTCTTCCAACTAGCCTCTGAAATGCTGGAACATCATCAATGGACTTTCCATCTTTCCCCAATTTGTGATTAGCCTCAATCGGGGTGTTGACAGGCTTACAACCACTCATCCCTGTTTTTTCAAGGAGGTCCAAGGTATACTTTCTCTGCGAAATAAAGATCCCGTGATTAGACCTGGCCACCTCAATTCCCAAGAAGTATCTAAGTTTTCCCAGATCCTTGACCTCAAACTCACTTGCCAATTTTTGTTTCAGGATCTTGATTTCTTCCACATCATTGCCAGTGATCACGATGTCATCAACATAGACAATGAGAATCGTGAGTTGGGTGGCCCTCTTCTTGATGAACAAGGTATGATCCGCATTACTCTGGTGATATCCAAATGAGACCATAACTTTGTGGAATCTTCCAAACCAAGCACGGGGAGACTGTTTCAGGCCATATAGGGCCTTCTTTAATTTGCACACCTTTCCTTCAGAGCCGCTAGATATAAGACCTGGGGGAAGGGTCATATACACTTCCTCATCAAGGTTCCCATGGAGAAATGCATTTTTAACATCAAGTTGACAAAGGTCCCACCCTTTGCAGGCAGCGCAGGATAATAGAACCCTGATAGTGTTCATCTTTGCTACTGGGGCAAAGGTTTCCTGGTAATCCACCCCGAAGGTCTGAGTATAGCCACGTGCCACCAACCGTGCTTTACATCTTTCGATCACTCCCTGAGGATTCTGTTTAACCGTGAACACCCATTTGCACCCAACGGTCTTCTTCCCAAAAGGAAGCTGCACCAAATCCCAGGTGTGGTTCTTCTCAAGGGCCATCATTTCCTCAAGCATTGCCCCTTTCCACTCAGGGATCCCAATAGCTTCCTGCCAGGACGAGGGTATAGTGATGGAAGCCAGGGAAGATATAAAGGTCTTGTGGGAAGTGGAGAATGAGTCATAAGACACATAATTTGAGAGAGGATGCTTAGTGCAAGATCTGATACCTTTTCGGAGAGCAATGAGAGCATCAGATGAACCCGATTCCGGATCCAATGATTGATCTGGTCGAATGGCGTGGTCTTGTGTGCTTGGCCCTTTGGACCGCCGAGAGTACACCTGCAAGGAAGGCACACCCGGGCAGATGGGTGGAGGAGGCACATCGGATTTTTGAGTTTCTTCATGGGCTTCATCGGGACTTTGACCAGATCAGTGTTCAGATTTTGGGTCGTACTTTGCTTCCATCCCTTCCTGAGGTCTACAGTCTTGTGCAGCAGGAGTTTGATCGTCGACAGTCTTTGGTTCCTGACTCCCTTCCGGAGAGTTCTGCTCTTGTTGTTGGTTCTTCCATACTTGGTGTTCGTCCGCCCCGTGATGCTAAGATGAGAGGTCCTGACAAAGATCACCTGGTCTGTGATTACTGTGGGAAGAATCGTCATACCAGAGATACTTGCTTTCGGCTCCATGGTTTCCCGCCACCAAGGGGTGGTGCCACTCGTGGCGGCCGCGGTTCTAGCAGGACTTCCAGTCGCCATACCTTTCCTCGCTCGGCTCATCTCACTGATGCTTCTGTGGACGTCTCCTCTGGACCTGATCCCTATGCTGTTACTGGCTCCTTCTCGACGGAAGAGATGCTTGCTCTCCGTCGTATGATGCAGGGTCTCTCGACCGAGCCGACTGCCTTATCCTCCTCTTCTTATGCTCACACTGGGACTCCCGGTGCGCACTCTGCTGAGTCCATGACCTCTCCGCAGTGGATTATTGATTCAGGGGCAACTGATCACATGACCGGCTCCGCTTCAGGTTTTGTTTCTTATACTCCCCTGTCTGGCCGGGATAAGGTGAGTATTGCTGATGGTTCCCTCTCCTCCATTGCCGGCAAGGGTTCCATCTCATGTTCCTCCCTCCTCTTGTCTTCGGTCCTTCATGTGCCCAGTTTTACCCGCAACTTACTGTCCATTAGTCATTTAACAAACTCTATGAATTGCTCGGTCACATTTCTTCCTTCCTCTTGTGTTTTTCAGGACCTGACGACGGGGAAGGTGATTGGCTCTAGTAGCTTGGTCAATGGTCTTTATGTGCTTGACTCTGGAACGGCGACACCACCTCGGGCTCTCCTATCAGCTTCTTCTCATCCGCTCTATTCTCAGCATTGTCGGCTGGGCCACCCCTCTATTTCTGTGATGCGATTGTTGTTTCCGCATGTTTCTACTACTGTTCTTAATTCCTTTTTGTGCGATGTGTGTGCTACTAGTAAACATAAGTGTCATGCTTTCAGTCATGTTTCTTTACCTAGTTTGTTCCTTTTTCTGTTATTCATACTGATGTTTGGGGACCTTCTCCTGTTCAATCTATTTTTGGCTGTGCTTGGTTTGTTTTATTTATTGATTGTTTTTCTCGTACCACCTGGTTGTATCTGCTCAAGAACAAAAATGATGTTTTTCCTACTTTTCAACGATTTCACAAAATGGTCTCCACTCAATTTCACACAAACATCCAAATTCTCCGTAGTGACAACGGTCGGGAATATATCGATTCCCACTTTTCTCACTACCTTGCCGATCACGGTATTCTCCACCAAACTACTTGTCCCTATTCTCCCGCTCAGAACGGTGTTGCCGAGCGAAAAAACCGACATCTGTTGGAGGTTGCCCGTTGTCTTTTATCCACCATGCATCTTCCTAAATACTACTGGGGTGATGTTGTCCTTACCGCGGCCTACCTTATTAATCGCATGCCCACGCCCGTCCTTGGGAATGATACCCCTCTGGGTTCTCTACACCTCACACCCTCGACACTTCCTCCTAAGGTGTTTGGGTGTGTCTGCTTTGTTCATATTCATCATCCTCGCCCTTCTAAACTTGACCAGCGGGCCCTCCGTTGTGTCTTCATTGGTTATTCTGCGACGCAAAAGGGCTACAAATGCTTTCATCCTCCTACCCGGAAGGTATTTGTTTCCATGGATGTTACTTTCCATGAATATGAGTCATATTATGCCCCTACAGCTGACACCACCTCTGCTCCTTCCCCTACTACTCCCTTACCGGTTCCTCCACCTTATTATCCCTCACTTCAGGGGGAGTCTTTACCTCGGGAAGTGAGCTCTTATGTGCCTCCTCCACCCATCTGCCCGGGTGTGCCTTCCTTGCAGGTGTACTCTCGGCGGTCCAAAGGGCCAAGCACACAAGACCACGCCATTCGACCAGATCAATCATTGGATCCGGAATCGGGTTCATCTGATGCTCCCATTGCTCTCCGAAAAGGTATCAGATCTTCCTGACAGAACCGCGGCCGCCACGAGTGGCACCACCCCTTGGTGGCGGGAAACCATGGAGCCGAAAGCAAGTATCTCTGGTATGACGATTCTTCCCACAGTAATCACAGACCAGGTGATCTTTGTCAGGACCTCTCATCTTAGCATCACGGGGCGGACGAACACCAAGTATGGAAGAACCAGCAACAAGAGCAGAACTCTCCGGAAGGGAGTCAGGAACCAAAGACTGTCGACGATCAAACTCCTGCTGCACAAGACTGTAGACCTCAGGAAGGGATGGAAGCAAAGTACGACCCAAAATCTGAACACTGATCTGGTCAAAGTCCCGATGAAGCCCATGAAGAAACTCAAAAATCCGATTGCGCTCCTCCCGGGCACGAACCATGGCTTCATCAACCGGACTGGTGAAAACGAGCGGATCAAAGTGATCGTACTCCTAGTATAACTGAGTAAACTCCAAGTAGTATACAGACGGAGGGCGGTCACTTTGGCGAAGTAAGGAGATCCGACGGCGCAGCTGAAAGATCTGAGCAGCATTGCCCCGTCGAGAGTAAGTAGCCTCAGCACGTCTCCAAATATCAGCAGCGGTGTCAAGAAACAAGTAGTTGCGAGCAAGAGCCTCCTGCATAGAGTTGGTAAGCCATGACATAACAAGAGAGTTTTCCGAATCCCAAGTAATCCATTTAGGAGACGACGTCGCTGGAGCCGGAATCTGACCAGTGACATAACCGAAGAGACGGCGGCTCTTGAGTGCCAAAGTAATGGACCGAGACCAGGACAGATAATTGGAGTCATCCAAACGAATAGAGGTGATTTGAGGCGTATTTTGATCATGTCCACCACGGAGAGGGGCCGGCAGAACGGGTACCGCGGCGACGGGAGGAGTGGCCGAATCTGAGATGTCAGACATCGTGGCTCGAGAATAGAAATCTGGAGACCACTAGGGGATCCGCAAACAGCTGTCTAGGAGGGGCATACCCGCATCAAACCGAGGAGGGGAATAGAAATCCACCCAATAAATCTCTGGAGGAGGAAACGGCACCGGAGAGGGGCAGAAAAAAGGCAATCAATGCATTGAAGACCGGTGCCGGAAGAAATCACTGGAAGCAGCGCAGAGGAGGCGCCGTAACGCGCGACCTGGAACGCCGGAGCCGTTGAAGCGTGCGATGCGCGACGCGCAGAGAGGACGAGCGCGAGCGGCGTGCGCGAGCGGAGAGGAGCAGCGGTCGTGCGCGAGCGGAGGAGCAGCGGTCGGGCGGCGAGCGCGAGCGGAGGGGCAGCGGTCGGGAGCAGCGGGCGGCGTGCGGAGAGGACGAGCGCGGAATCGAGCGGCTAGGGCATCGCGCTTGCCTCTGATACCATGTTACGGAGTGTAAAATATGTTCAATACGAGTAAAAGAGGGGTCCTCCTCTATATATAGAGGAGGATTACATAACACGCTACGCAAAGAAAATACCATATCGTAACAAGATAGTAATGATAGTGGTACACGATTCATATCGAATCATGTGTTTCATGAAATTGGTAAACAAGATTAACCCAAAGTCCAAAGAAATTATATATAGTAGAACGTTCGTAGCAAGATCGAGTCCAAGCCTCAGTTCTCTTCTTCTCCAGCGGTGGCAGTGGTTGGTGGTCAGAAGGGACCAAAGGTTGCTTGTGAATCTTGTGCGTCCGATTGTGAAATTGGATTGTAGTAAGTATTTCTACTCCTTAGCAGGTTGGAGGTATCTGATTCCACCCCTGGAACTATTCATGGATCCTTTTATTTTCCTGATTGTCCTACAATATGATATGTATATTGCATTTTATTGATATAGAAAATTGCGGTTTTTTTGGCAAAGTGCATCCTCGAAATATAGGCTTTTGACAAAATGCACCCTGAAAATTTAAAATTGACAAAATGCATCTCCCAAAATGGTTTTTTTGGCAATGTGCACCATATAGTGTATATTTTGGCCATTTTATTTTTTGCCTATTGAGGGTGCACTTTGCCAAAAAAACCATTTTGGGGGATGCAGTTTGCCAATTTTAAACTTTCGGGATGCATTTTGTGAAAAGCCTATATTTCGAGGGTGCACTTTGCCAAAAACCGAAAAAGCTTGAGATTGCCGATTGTATGCATAGTTTGTATTGCTGTGTGTTCTCTGCCTGTCAGTTCTGCGTGGGGAATGTCCGAAACCCTAAAAACTCCAACTAGAGGAGTATCCCAAATCACAGCGCACTGGTGCTCTTGCTGGAAACAAGATAAGCACAGAGAGAAGTAATTTTTTCAAGAAAATTAAACCATTACATCAGCAAATACATCTGTAGATCATCACAGCTTCGGATGCTTCAAACAAATCAGTAACAGAATCAGAATTTTTTGGGCAAACGGATCAGAACAAAATCGCAAGTGATAATGAAAAAAAAAACAAAGAGCGAGAAATTCGCGAGTTGAAAGAAGGGATTCAAAGGCGTTACTCGGTTCCTTTCTTTCGAAGAATCTGAAATTGCTCCGGCGACAGGATCGCTCTCCACTCTTCTTCAGATTTCAAATTGGACGCCGGCGAAGCCATCGCTTTTTCTCTCCGCTCGGCCGATTTCGCCGGCCTCCGCCCTCTCTTGAGGGAGAAGCGCTTTAACACGACGTTTTATCTAACTACAGTGCTTGTAGAGAATTTTAATGTGACGGGTAACTTGGAGCTACTGGATCTGCTTTAAGATTCGTGTAAAATATAAAATATTCTGCGGAAAGGTTCGATGATGTTTATCCCGACATTTAATGCGTATCTAAGAGCTGTGAAAGGAAGTTCAGTTGTTTTTATTAAACGGCTAGTGTATACAGTTACCATCAACTTGGGGTGTAAGTGTTGACATTTTTTTGCTACCTCGGTTCCTCCTGGGAGATGAATGTAGATGGAACAATAGTCTAGGTACAGAAAATTCATTTCAGCAAATAATTTAGACTGATGCTAAAAGCACCCCAAAATATGCTGTTTACACCCCCATTAAAAAAAGCTAAAATAATAAAATTCCTTATTTTACTCATAAAATAGTAGAGTAGTCATGCACAAAAAGCCGTCGGGTCCGTCCGGGACCGGTCTTTTAAAAGATCGGTCTTTTGACTGACCGGTCCCGGACTGATCCCGCTCAAACCAGTCCTGATTCGGGACCGGTTTTAGGACCGGTCCCAGATCGGTCTTTTTTACAGTTCTTTTGTCCGGCCTTTTACTAAAATGACTAAAAATGATCGGTCTCTTGCTAAAATTATCAAAATGACCGGTCTTTTACCAGTCTTTTGATTGGTCCCGGTCCGGGACCGGTCTTTTACCATTCCTGGTCCGTCTCTCAGTCCGGGACCGGTCTTTGATGAAAAAAGGGGACCCCTGAGACCGGTCCCTAGCCAGTCCTGACCGGTCCGGTCCCAACCGGACTGGTTAGGACCGGTTTTTTTGTGCACCCCAAGTAGAGTTGTCATTTAAAATCGAAAACCGTAAGTTGAACCGAAAACGAATCAGAACAACAAAGAATCTAACTGAACCGTTCACGAATTATCTGGCTTCCGATTTGAATTTTGGAACTGTAAAAAACACTAGTTCGGACGTGATTCCTACATTTTTATTATGCAGACCGGAACCGGAACAAAAACTAGAACATAAATGGCTCGAGCGTTTTCGCAATTTTTATACTCGATCCGGATCGAACCGTAATAGAAACGTAACACAATTTGTTTATTATTATTATTTTATAATATATATATATTATATATTTTTAATATTAATAATATATATTTATTATTTATACGATTATACCGGGCCACCGGCTATACTTATCTAAAATTGGAACAATATTATCTGATATTGTATTGTAATTTTGAAAATAAATAATATAATAGATTGATATTGTATTGTAAATGCTAGAAATGCAAATACAATATATTGTATTTTTTTCAAAAGTTTCAAGTTCATCCATGATAACCCAATCAATCCATTTGTAGATGTTGGTTGATTTGCTATCAATAATGTACTCGAAAGTCATTTGACCATCCACTGAGGTTTCAATGGAATGCGCCTCTAATATATCCAAGAAGTTTGGATGTTTTGTCTTGATGTGTGTCATCAAACTATTGCAGCCATTTATGATGACATCACATTTGCGCTCCAAACCACAAGTGCATTTCCACATTTTGATTATGGACATATGAGAGCATTGCCAAAAAACATGCGACATATGACCTTCGAAGAAGGTGGAATCCTTGGTCGCCCATGCATACTCATTTTTAATCGTGTCACCTGCGCAAAAGAGTTAATTTCGTTGCTAGGGCAGAACCGCAGAAGAGGCTCCTTCGATGCAAGCAAAGAAGAGGGAGAATAAGGGCTTACTTATCAAAAATATCGAGCTCCGTCCGATCTTCCATGATCATATGGCTGAGATTCATCTAATGATTTTAATACGAAAGATTGAGAGGTGTGGCTGTAATCAAATCAAGTGGTTGTAAATGAATTGAAAAAAGGATTGAGAGGTGCGACTGCACCTCTAGGCTCTAGCTCATAATCTTTTTTTTTGTATTTTTTTATATATATTATATATTTTTTAAAAAATTTAAATTTACAATATTATTGTCAATATATTGTTATTGTCAAAATAACAATATAATATATTGTTATTGTAAATTAGACAATATAATATATTGTTTACAATATATTATAATATATTGTTTACAATATATTATAATATATTGTCCCATAAATATATTATTTCCAATCCTTGATACCTATATCAACCATCTGATTGTAGCGAGATTCAAATACTCAACACATGTCACACAACATTATGTTATTTCCTCGCTCTGCGTCGAAGGCTTTCTTCTCGATTTTCTTGCTCGTCGCTGAAGGCTTTCTTTTCCTCATTCTGATGGTGTTCATTCCAGTAGTGGTTATTTTGTCATTAAAAGTATAAGAATTAGCGTTACCGTATTACTTGTATGTTAATGATCATATTTATGTTAATTATTATTTTTGGAACAAGTTTATTGAAATCATACAATATTACTCTTTTGTTTCTATTTAGTGCGCCAAATCATATATTACTGCGTGCATATATGTATTAGTTCAATATTGCATGCGTATCTGTACTTAAACATAAGAAAACATAAAATTATTGCTCCAATAATTTGAATTCTAATTTTCTTTTTCAAATATATATATTTGAAGAGAAAATGCATTTTTTTATGAATGCGTCTAAGAACTCAAATTATAGAGTTATAAAATGAATAAAACTATGACAGTCGATTACAACCCGATCGAACCGCATAGAACCAGACCGAACCATTAATGGTCGGTTAAGTTTTGATTCTTATTGCATCGGGATCGGAACCGTTGGCATGACAGTTCCGAACCGGAACCAGAACATGAATCAGTCAAACCAAAAAAATTTTTGGTTCTAATTCAAAGAATCATTACCTTACCGGTTCAGTTCACGATTTTAGTTGAACCAGAACTTTGACAGATCTACCTAAAAATAACTTTATTCCCAACATGCATTCAATGACGTAAGCCGCTAGAGATGGATGCAAGAGTGACGAGGAGGCGGTTATGGTTGAACTCCGTGTTCAAAAAAGTAAACATAGGAGAACGACTGTATTCCAAGAAGATAGAACAACAAATCCTTTCCTTCAAAGTCGCACGCAAATGCTTTCTCTAGCGAAAGAAAGAAATCAAAATCCTTCTCTCCTTGGAGCCAGGGACTCTGCGTGAGGAAGAACATTCCTCAATGAATCTGCAAGGTGGTGATTCCTTTCTCTCCAAAATCGAATCAAAAACAAGAATGAAGAGAGCGATAATTGGACTGCAAATAAAATATTAGACTGTAATTAAATTATTTTGGACAATAAATAGTAGAGGTGCAAATTTGGCCCTGGCCTGGTTGCCCGACCCGAGTCCGCACGGCTCTAGTTAGGCCAGAGCCAGGCCTAAGGGTGCCTAAGGCCTGCCCTAGTGCCAGGCCCGGGCCAGGACCAGGCCTTACCGGGCCTAAGAGCCCGTTTGTGGAGCATTTGTTGGGCATGCATCTCCCATCATAAAATTGTTGGGCACTGCTCCAGCAATTTGTACCCACGCCCAACAATTTATAAATTGTTGGGCGCACACCCAACATTTTAATGTTGGGCCTGGCCATGCCCAACTTATTTTGGGCCTGCCTGGGCCCGATTTGGTGGGCTCGGGCAAGCCCTCTTTTATTAGTGAGGCTCGGGCCGAGTTTAAGTAGGGCCCGACGACAAAAAAACAGGCCCAGGGGGCATGTGCCCACATGGGTTTTTGTACGCCTAGTAAATAGCCATGAACTATAAATAACGATAGTTGGACTGCTTATAATATTAATATACAAAAACACTACCGAATACAATTTTCTTTGTGTAGTATACAAATTTTTTGTATCGTAAACAAAATCTTGGTAGCGTATACACGACACGATCCCAAATAACGCAAGGGACGGTTTCGATGTAGGGAATTGACTTTCCGTCAAATACTAATATAGACAGGAATTGATATTGATCAAAATTCTAATTTTGCTGCTCAGCTACAGACTACAGTGCAGAATATATTATAGCAGAATATATTTCAGTTGGCTGAATTAAAACTGATCAATAAAATTATTTGGCTGCAAAATGAAATTCAATTAATTTACAAGAATTAACATTTTATGATGATTTTTTGTCAATGCAATTAAATTTAATTAGAACACATTTCTCCTTCGTATATTTTGCATCTTTAATTAAGAATATTTTGTCTTGTCTCTAGCCTAAATTGTTTCATACAGTTAAGCCTATTATCCATCAAAGAAGAAGAAAAAGAAGAGTAAGGAGACGCAAAAAGATCGCAACAATGCCCTAGGCTTACTTTACGATATGAAGGAGGCAGAAGTCGAAGAGAAAGCAGGCGCATAAAATCTCAATGATGCCCAAGGCTTACATTATAACGAAGGATAAAGAGGAATAAAAATGAGACGAGGAGAAGGAAGATAATGATGAAGAGGAAGAAGGAGATCAACAAACCCCTGTAGAAAGGCTAAATGGGGGGGGGGGGGGGGGGGGGGGGGTGCGGGAGGCTATCATGGGGGCTCCATCTGGAACTTTGACTCGAGCGGAGAATTTAATATTGACTCGAATGTGGTTGTCTTTGTCAGTATGTATGTATCTTTCTCTTGTCTTTATATTTGTGTTAATTGTAGGTTCATCTGTAGATTGCGGAAGAAAGTCATTGTATTGTTGAACATCATTTAATAAAGACTTTCTGGGTTTGACTCCGATCGTCCCGTGATTTTTACCTTGCTTTGGGGGTTTTCCACGTATACGCTTTTGTGTCTGACAGCGATTGTTTTGTTATTACATTTTTCACTGAAGACTTTTGCAGGTATCTCAGCGTGCGTTCTCACGTACACTCAGGCCTGTGAAAATGTGTTTCTCACAACACCAAACAAGGCTTTAGTGTTGGATTAATTAGGTTATACCAACTTGCCAC
This sequence comes from Platanthera zijinensis, assembly GCA_039513925.1. Lineage (NCBI taxonomy): Eukaryota > Viridiplantae > Streptophyta > Magnoliopsida > Asparagales > Orchidaceae > Platanthera > Platanthera zijinensis. The sequence continues at coordinate 51,625,213 of CM077080.1, read as the reverse complement.
AAAAGTAACTGCATGTTGGTAAGATTGATGCCCAAGGGAGGGAGAGGGCAAAGGCGCAAAGACAAAACATCCTAGCCGTCAACAACCACGACAATGGTTAGTGACAAGATTGATGTTGGAGGAACGAGGGAGTGCTGAGGCGTGTGTGCTCGTGAAGGATTTGACAAATCTGCGATGGCGAGGGCAGAGGAGCTCTATCGTGCAAATGTGGACCTTTGCCTTCTTCTATAAAAAAGACAGATAAAACACGAAGGGCATTAGATTGAAGAACTAAAAACATTGAACTGAGCTCAGTTGGTGATGAGGGCCGTGTTTGTGTTTTGGCACCCCACCATGCTTATATTGGGCGCGGAGATAGGTTGGGGTGTGCGGTTTGCAAGACTTATTACGGGTTGGATGAGGGTCAATGGTGGATGGGGCAGCGAAACCAACCGTGGGCCTCCGAGGTTGCCAGGTTGCCTCCCGATGCCGGGTTGCTCGAGTGGCATGGACCCCCCGTAACATTCTCCCACTTCCCCACCTCTTCTTCTACATCTTCTTCTCCTCTCGCTGCTTCTTCATTATCATCTTCAACTCCTGCTTCATCTTTAACCTTAAATTCAAAACTAACCATGCTCCACAACGACAACCAAACATAAGAGTTAGAATCGACTCCCAATTCCAAATCACGTGAGTTTTGATTTTGGACCAAAACCACTACGTTTGGCACGGCGGCGGCGGTCGTGAACGCAGTGGTTATGAACCATCGTTCATGAACGTCCGCCCTTACCTAAGGAAGTTAATTCACTTGTATGATCCAAATTAGTTTCCTTTTCTTAGTTGTGGTCATAACCACTCTCATACCAAACATACATTTTATGATGGTGGTATTTTTATCCAAACTCATCAGAGCAAATAAACTATACCAAACTGATCCTTGGTCCTCTCAAAACTGGCCAACTAATAGAGCCTAAAAGTGATTTTAAAAACATTGGTTTTATATTTGTGGAGTTAACTACCCTTATTCATAAGTCTGAAAATTTTCATCCTCTGAATAAAAAGTGATTAAAAGAGTGTTGACAGGATTTAGGTATTTCATGATCAAAACTTAGGATGCATCTCTTCTGAATGTATTTTATAAATATTTAAATGCTAATTGCAAATAAATATTTCATAAATACAGGTGGAAATAAGGTTGCTTCATTTTTCTACTTGGTACTAAGAAGAGCACTTGTAAAAAAAAAAGATAGGGAGGAGAAGAAGCAATATTATTTAAAAATTTTGAAAACTTCCAAAAAGAAGAAAAAAATCTTGGCATAACTAATATTACATATACGAGCCGCTTTGCATGAGCTTCGCCCGCGCTCGACCCCAAGTACAGAATATGTATAGAGAGACCTAAAATTATTCCCCCGGAATGGAACGGGTTTCCCTCCGGGGAGTATTTTTATGATGCATGTTATGAAATGCTATGTTGCATGGGGACGTGATACGATTTGGATGTATGACGTGATTTCAAAAAATTTAGGATACACTATTTAAATATAAATTACAAATTAATACAAAGACATATGTGTTATTCACATCTTCATTTTTTTCATCATTATATTTCACATATTATATATTGAATGAGAACAAAATTTGTCTTAAATATGAGTCATGAATAAAAGTACACATCAATTAGATCCAACCACTTATCATTCTACAATTTTTCTTTCACGTGTCTTTCAATGCGTCATCATTGTTACACACATAATTTTTGGACACTTTTGAACATATTGAGACATATCCGATAGTCTAAACATTGTTGTTGTTTTGAACAACAACAATGTCAGATACGATATGTAAGGCCGTTGTAAAGGTTCATGCTTCATAGATGAAATGTAAATTTACAAGGGAAGTTTTTGTAATTTCAAAAGATAGAGTGCAACCTATAATTTAGACAGCTTACCGCGAAGCACCCGAAAAAAATGACCCTATATAACATAATTATTAATTAATGCTATTTTGATTTCTGGTTGCTTCAGAGCCCTGGTTTCTTTGTTAATGGGAGAACCTCACTTCTTCATGTGTAGTGCTTCGCATTCGACACTAATTATGCTTGTGTGCACATTTTCCTAATAATCTAACCCAATATTATCCCCACACATGTGCTTTCAATACCAACCCTACTTGCTTTAGAATTTGCTTTAACCCCTAAAAATGATGTTTGGTTTGCTAATAACATAATTGTCTCCTAAAGTCCATTTAAAGAATTCTAATCCGCGAAAGATAACGACTCCATTTGACGAATTTTTTTTTTACTCCGACGAGTTTGGACAGAAAGGGCCCATCATAGAATGCATGTTTGGCAAGACAATGGTTATGACCGCCACCCGAACAAGAAAATTAGTTTTGAACATAAAAGTAGATGAAGTTCCTTAGCTGGGGTCGGGCATTCACAAACGTGAACAGAGAAATAACCATATATATATATGTGTGGTTATTTATAGTGACCTCCCCTCGAGTTTGCATAATTACAGTTTGCACCCCTCTAACTTTCGAAATTATAAAAACCTCTCCTTAATGTTTACATTTCAAAACATTCATGCACAAAAAGACCCCTCTAAAGATTTACTCCAAGGGGAAGCTTTTGTGCATGGATGTTATGAAATGTAAACACTGAGGGAAGATTTTTGCAAATTCAAAAGTTGAGGTGTGCAAGCTGTAATTACACAAACTTCGAGGAAAAGCCTCTAAATCACGATCAAATAGCTAGAAAACGATTGATGGATAAACCTGAACTTAAGATGAGATATACATGTGAATGTCTAGTGTGATTATTCTTTTTTTGACAAATCATGAATCATTACATTATATTTGAAAGTTGAAACTGCTTGAATTTCATAATATTTTACATAATTATAGAAAATATAAAAAAAGTAACCTTAGGTATAAAAATAATAATTCTAAATTTCTAACAGTGCACACGCGGGCGGGCGTACCTTTACAATTTCGCATCATACTGCGACTGGTACCTTGAGAGACTCCAAAATCTTGTCATCCAAATCAAACTTCATCTGCTTCTTGTCCCTTCCAATGCCGACATATTCATCAAACCGCTCTTTCAAATCTTCATGCAGATTGGTGGTGCTCGTCCATCCGAGTAACTTTTTGGCCGCTCTGGGCTCCGCATAGAAATGCTGCACCACAGTATCCGAGTTAAGAGCCGTCGACGGAGAATAAAAAATATGTGTTTGTGACTTACCATGTTGCGAAAAGGGAATGCTTTCTTAGCATCAACTCCTACAGATTTTGGATCATACTGAATTATTTTAGCATCAAGACCGGCGGCCCGTGCGCATAGCTTGGCAAATCCGTCTAAAGTCACAGCGCGATCGCTGACGCAGTTGAAGATAGTCCGAGAAGATGTGACGGGGTCAGCGACGGCAAGAGAGAGCATGCTGGAGAGATCCCTCACGTGCGAGATGTTCGTGAGTTGCATCCCTGATTCTGGAATTAGAATTGGTCTTCTGCGAACAATTCCTGTGATATTTTTTGAGGTTGGCAAAAAATGAATATATCAGGCTCATAAAAATAAACTTCAAATCAATGCTAACTACAACGAATTGGTTTCTTCTTTTTGGGTTCAGATTGGATGTTTAGGTTATAACATGGTATGAGAGCAAGCTAAGGTCCTTAGCCCACTACAGTCCACGCGTTAGAGACAAATATCATATGCATGATGGAAAGTGTTGAGAATATACTCCTTGATGGAAATCCGCCGCATGATCGTGATCGATGGAAGAGATCGGGCCACCACTTGGAGGAACCCGCGTTTGCATATTTGTATACGATGCATTGATCGGATCAACAATCCAAGACCGCGAGCGCGCCTGGAGTGTCGTTTTACTATTTTTATGTATCACATTGCATATATCGATCTAGTGTGCTCATCTCGAGTCAACCTGCCACTGCATCAGTCCTACATTGTGAAACACATGTACTCTTGTGCTCTTAATATACATCTTGGGCCCTTACACTTACAACTAATTGATTTTAGTTTGAATGCTTAGGTTCAAACATAGGATTAGCTCAAGTTAAGCTAAACACATGATCCATTACCATATAGCCCCATTAAACAAAAGTCCATGTGATATGAGCATAATCTTACGCCGGGAAACTTATATAAATTGCACCTTTAATATAAATCATGGACCCTGCATCTACAACCAATTGTTTTATGCTGAATGCTTATGTTCTGGCATGGTAGCAGACCATGCTAAACCCAAAGACGCTACCATGCAACCCCATGAAAAAAAGCCAATGTGCTAGAGGTCAAATATCCTACATGTGAGGAGGAATGTTGAGAATATAGTCTAACATCGGGAAAGTCAAGTAGATTGTGCACTTAAGATAAATCACGGGTCCTGCACCTACAACCAATTGATTTTAGGCTGGACAGTTAAGTTCTAACAAATTTATACTTCATGAGCAAACCAACCATTAAGAATATAAATTGGTTCTATTTCCTAAAGAAAATATACAGGTCACCCAAAAAATTGCAAAAAAAAAAAAAAAATTTAATTGAGGAAATAATTTGAATAAAACATAACCAAGAATGTGAGAGAAGCTGAAACATACTGTCGAAGAACCACTCCTCACAATCCTTGTTGTTTCCGGATCCTATCATGTATTGGGGGCGGAATATCGCCCAACTACTAAAAGATAAATCAGCAATGTATCTCTCCACTGCAGCATGACCTGCATCATCTTTAACAGGATCCTGCAGTATTGGCATATGTACACACTTAAAGGTGAATTATATCATACAATTTAAAAGAATTTATATTCCATGAACACTGCGCTCATATCATGGAGTAGTAGACACTATTGGAACATGGTTCGACACACCCTTAGTTTGATAAGAACAAATCATGATGTGTATCTGATTTGTCTTTGCAAGTGTTTCGTAGTGTGTAGGTCTAAGAATCACCTCTGATACAAGACATGCAAGCTACATCAAGAACCCAGCTGAAACGACAAGTCTAAAGCCTAAAATATGGTCTACCGCCAGTCCGCCAACAGTATCTATTAAGGCCCAACGATAGCACTCAAAATATGTCGACATGCATTCTGACCGGTTGTGGACCCAGAAGACTTGTTGTGAACTTAGAGAAATTTGAGGTTGTCATAAATAGCTCAAGAATGAGGCAACCGCCGACGATAGCCCAAATCGCCTGGCGGTAGTGTGAAATGCTCACCGCTCTCATTTCCAATAGTGTCAAATCCGATACACATAAGGGTCGCTCAATTTTGATACCGTAGTGTGAAATGCTCTACCGTTCTGAGGCTGAAAATGACACGGGGACTCGTATTTTGATGCTACCGCCCAACGGTATTATCTACCACTGGCGATAGCACCCAAAGAATTATAAATATAATTTATTCTCTCCAGATCTTTATTCCATCATGAGATTTTCAGAGAGAGAGAGAGAGAGAGATGCCCCAAGAGCCTCCGACACTCCTTACCTTTAACGAAGATCGAAGTCATTATTCAAGTGAAGCGTTCGTGCACTCTAACGATTATTTTGAGCGACCCTTCTTCTTCTTCATTTGACATCAGTTATAGGGAGTTTCTTTATAGAAATTTTATCTCTCTTTTGTATTTTCTTTTGGTTTGAGCTTTAATTGTGTATCTTTGTACCGTGCAGAAATTCACCTCGCATGTGGCGATTAGATCTAGGTGTAGGTCTAAGGCTAAGAAATTGCCTCATGTGTGACAACTAAACTTAGGCGTAGGTCTAGGGGACATGAGGAAAATCTGGGGTGTATTGGCTAGAGCCAACTGGTTCTTGAAAAGAGTCGGCATAAAAACGAAAAATATTATATTTTTGTTTCCTACGATATTAGCGCCATAAAGATCGAACTTTTGTATCTAGACAAAATTCATATAAAGATGTTTTAGTTTTCCTTTTCTCAGATTTTCAAGGTTTTAAATTCATATTTCCGCCGTGCTTGAACTCCTGAGAAAAGAAAATTAATTATTTTAATAATCTTTATTCCACCCCTCTACGGCAACCTCTCGATCTAACAAGTGATATCAGAAGTATATTACTCAACTTTTAGACTTTGCAACCTAGAGTCATTATGGCTAACCCATATGCTCCGTTTAGCCCCTCGGAATTGGAATTGAGGAATTGGAATTCAGCGATTTCCAAAACCAGCAGGAATTGGAATTGGCTGAATTCCATTCCGTTGTTCGGCGTCTGCGATGAATTGGGTATCAAGCATTGGAATTGGACAATTCTGTTGTTCGGATGCAGAATGAAATTCAAATCTGGAAACATATGAAATGAGATCATTAGACTTTCGTTTACTACGAAATCTCTACCATGACAAACCACAATGTGTAAATAACCAAATGTGTGAAATGAGCAACTATAACCATACTGAGAGCAAGCTACATCAATAGCAGTAAAAATCCATTATAGCACAATGTATTCAGAATAACTATAACCAAAATATATTCACAATGTATTCAGAATGCAGTAGCAGCAAGCATAAATTTGTTTATTGAAGGCAAGCTATAACCACAATGTATTCAGAATCACTACAGCAGTAGCAGTAAAAATCTAAAGACAACAAATTTTTTATTGAGAACAAGTTATAACCATACTGAAAACATACTGAAAAATGAAAGAAGAATAGAATCGTCTGCAGCTATAACCGGAGAAGAAGAATAGGAAGAAAAAATGTCGGAGGGGGGAAACCGCCGGATCGACGAACACCACAAAGAAGAGGAAGAAAAAGGGGGTGGGATATATGGAGAAAAGATGGAAGAAGAACAAGACGAAGAAAAAGAGAAAGAGAAAGAAGAAGACGAGGAAGAAAAAGAGAAAGAAGAAGAGGAAGAAAAAGAGAAAGAAGAAGAGGAAGAAAAAGAGAAAGAAGAAGAAGAGGAAGCAGATCAGGGGCATCAAAAGGTTGTCGGGCTTGCTCTCCTCGCCAAAAACCTGGGAAAGAGGAGGACGTCCGACGAAGAAAAGAAGAAAGAGGAGGGGGAGAGGAGGTGTTTACCGGCGGCATCGAAGATGGGCAGTGACTGGAGGTAGCAGATCCAGTGACCTAGCGATAGGGTTGTCGGGCTTGCTCTCCTCGCCGAAAACCTGGGAAAATCCAGCGTGAACCCAAAGAATTGGGCATAGCGCGTTTTTAAAACCTAGGGATTTCAAGGAATGTCAATTCCAAGCCATTTCCAGGGTGCTGAACACCTGAAATGAAATCAAACCTCTCAATTCCAGTTCCAGAATTCCAATTCCGGGGGGCCGAACGGAGCCTTAGAGAATGATCAAATCTTAACGATGAATTTTTGTTAGTCTCTCCGCAATTCACCGGGACCCATTATCATGATTGGAAAATATTAATGAAAAACCTCCTTATTTCTGTAAGTATTGAGGTATGAAATATAATCATTAATAATTATGTTCGTTTAATGGAGAAATGTTTATATTCATAAGCCTATAAGTGAATTTAATGAGATTAAAAAAAATGAATTTAGTTATAAGTGAGATAATGACTCGAGCTAAAGAATTTTATAAGCGACTAGATATCAAAGATGGAGAGCGTGACATATAAAAAATTGCTCGAGTTAAAGAGAGGAAGACGAGATTTACGTCAAGTTAAATGCATAAAAGATGAAATAGATACAGTTTTGACGGATGACGTGGCTATTAAAGAATGATGAAAAAATATTTTTATCAACTTTATAATGAAACAAAAGAAAATGAACTGAACTTGAAATAGTTAAGTAATTGAAGTAGTATAAGAACATAACGTTTATCATAAAATTTAAGTATCAGGGGTAAATGATGTTTTAAAGAAGATGAAAAACAGAAAGACGGTTGAGTTAGACGATATACCCACCGAAGTATGAAAATGTCTACAAAAAGAAGAAATTTTGTAGCTTACATGATTATTCAATAAAATACTGAAGTCAACGAGGATGTTAAACCAATGGAGAAAAAGTATTTTGGTACCTTTATATAAAAACAAATGAAATATACAAAATTATATTAATTATAGATAAATTAAATTAATGAGTCATACCATGAAATTATGAGAATGAATAATAAAAAGAAGAGTAAGACGAGAGACTAGCATCTCGGAGAATCAATTTGGACCATGGAAGTTATACATCTCTTGAGGAGACTCATTGATAAATATCGAGAAAGAAAACAAGATTTGCAAATGTTGTTTATCAATCTTGAGAAGGCTTATGACAGGGTTCCAAAAGAGATCTTGTGAAGAGTTTAAGAAAAAAAGTGTAAATGCATCATATATTGACATAGTCAAATATATGTATACAAATTCAGTTACGAGAGTGAGGACATCTGGAGGATTAACACAGGAATTCCCTATCACTGTTGGTTTACATCAAGGTTCAGTTTTAAGCTCCTGTCTCTTCACCCTTATCTTAGGTGAGCTCGTTGGACATCCAACAAGAAATATCTTGGTGTTTATTGTTTGCGGATGATATCGTTTTGGTCGATGAGATGCGCGAGGGTGTAAACACGAATTTGAATCTTGGTGAAACACTTTAGAAAAGGGTTTTAGGTTGAACAGGGCAAAACAGAGTATATGGAGCGTAAATTTAGCAGTGCAAGAACGACAGATGACTTCGTTATTAAGTTTGGTGATCAAGATATTTCCCGCAATGCGTGCTTTAAATATCTTGGATCGATAGTTCAAAAAAGATGGGGGTGTTGATAAAGATGTGATACATAGAATCCAAGCAGGTTGGTTGAAGTGGAGAGGCGTGTCAAGGATCATATGTGATCGTAAAGTACCATTAAACTTAAAGGCAAATTTTATCATGCTGCAATTAGACCATCGATGTTCTATGATTTTGAGTGTTGGGCAGTGAATTGTGTACATGAGCAAAAACTGGGAGTTGCGGAGATGAGAATGCTTAGGTGGATGTGTTGACAAACAAGACTGGATAAAATTAGGAATGAATGTATCAGTGGTAAGATGAGAGTGGCACCAATTGCAGAGAAGATGCAAAAAGCTCGATTAAGATGGTTTGGACATGTACAAAGGAGACCATTAGAGTCACATGTTAGGTATTGCGAGAGTTTAGTCACTAGGCATGTTAAACGAGGGAGGGGTAGACCAATAAAGACTTGGAATGCAACTATAAAGAAAGACATGACATAGTTAGGTATTAGTGAGATTATGACTAGAGATGGGACACAATGGAGACAAAGGAACCATATAGCCGACCCCGTTATAGTGGGATAAAGGCTTGAGTGTTGTTGTAGTTAAAATGCTAAGGTGATGAAATACTTATTTTTATTCAAAGATAAATGTTAGAATTACTTTTTACATTTATTATTTTATTGTATTCCCCTCATATATAGGAGAGGAACCCCAGTTTATTATTATGATGATTCTACTTTCCTCGGACAACATGGTATCAGAGCTGATACCCTAAATCCGCTTTCGCTGCTCCTTCCGCCTCGTTCCGCACAGCTTCCGCCGACTCCCGCCAGGCTCGCTTCTTCCCATCGCCTCGTTCCTCTTCGCCGACTCCGCCAGGCTACCACACGCTTCACAAGCTTCACCGACTCCGTCCCGCAAGTTCCGCAAGTTTTGTCTCCTCCGCAAGCCGCAAGTTCCGCTAGTTCCGTCTCAAGCAAAGGTTCGCCGCCTCTTCCCAACTTTTCTTCACCCGTCTCCAGCCCTTCTACCGCGCCGTCAGTCGTCAGTCAGTCAGCCGCGAATGGTTGTTTGAGTCCTTTTTTGCGCCGGATCTATGCAGGCTTGAGTCAGTGATTGCTTTTTTGGCACCCGTTCTATCTTCTTATGGGGATGTATCTTCCTCCGTTCCTTCCCCTCTTTATATGCGGGGGGTATTTTCTTTGCTAATAGCCCAGTGGATTCCTTTCCTCAGTTTCTATGTCGGGGAGTGGTGAAACTTCGGATGTCTCCTCCGATGGGAGTGCTCCTATGGATTCTCTGCCCTATGTTGGATCTCTTCGAGTCTCTCATGATCACGAGACTTCTCAGATTACTACTATTCGGTTAGATGGAACCAATTATCTTTTGCGAGCTTGTTCGGCTACTTTGGCCCTCAAGATCCCCCGTCTGTTTGGCTACCTCAGTAGTACTACTAGAGCGCCTCCGCCTATCTCTCAAGATTGGCCACAATGGGACTCTGAGAACTCTTTGGTTATGTCTTGTCTGACCAATTCCATGCAGGAGTCTATTGCCCTCAACTATTTTTTCTTGGACACTGCTGCCGACATATGGAAACGTGCCGAAGTTACCTATTCCTGTCGGGGCAATGCGGCTCAGATCTTTCAGTTACGGTGCCGAATCTTTCTTTTATGCCAAAGGGATTGTCCTCTCGCAGCGGCGCTGCCTACTTGATGCAACCCGCGTCGCCTCGTTTTTATTATTTTTTATCGCGCATGTCTTTTTGTTGTAGCGCACGTTTTTGCGCAAGTTTTTTGATTGTTCTGTAGCGTCAAGTTGTATCGCGCACGTTGTTAGCGCTTTTGTGTATTTTTTGTATCGCGCAATGTTGGTTAGGCGCGTTGGTGTGACTGGCCAACGTGACCCTAAATGCAATGTATTTGATGATATCCACAATTACCTGGATTTGAGGAAGCCACCTGTCAAGCTAAGATGAATTCACAGTGTATTTGATGATATATCTTTAAGTTGTGCTTGCAATTACTTCACGCTAAGTACACACCAATGTCAGGGTGCAGTAGGTCAATATACACGGGTCTGCGCAACGTAATCCCTCGTTGAGCAGATCAGTGTGTTGGCTTACGTGTACTCTCTCTATTGGAGTGTACTTACTTTCAAGTACAGGGCAGTGATAGATCAAGATCAGACAAGGAGCAAGAATGGGTCAAAGACCAGCTCACGGGAAGAAAAGACGAAAAATCGTCTAAGTCATAATCGACGAGAATCACTAAGTGATTCTCGCCGATTCGACGAGAATCATAAGTGATTCTCGCCGAATCGTCGAGAATCACTTGCTGATTCTCGCCGACTGCATCCGGCTGACTCAACGATTGCGAAATTCAGGCTAAGTCAGGATCGTCGAGAATCACTGAGTGATTCTCGACGAATCGTCGAGAATGACTCCGAATTCTCATCGATTCGTCGAGAATGAACAGTGATACTCGCCGACTCACACCGGATGGCTAGCTCTCTGGCTAAAATGCTTCCAAGGAAAATTCGATGAGAATCATAAGTGATTCTCGCCGATTCGACGAGAATCACAAATGATTCTCGTCGAATTTGCTTTGGGCGAATTTCTTCGGCTCGCTGGACCGGACCAAGTATACACGCGCTGTTTTGAACCGGACTTAGGGTTTCTATTGGTGGGGCCCACAACGGTCATATTGGATTAATCTACAGTATAAATACTATCCTACTTTGAACGAAACAAGCAGCGAACACCAAGAAAAGTACGGGGCCGCCTCGCGTGACCTAAGATCGCGGATTTCCTTCCGCCTCCGTCGCTGCTCGGGAGAAAGTCACCGCCGCTGATCTTGGATTCATCTTGATCTCCCGGTGACAGAAGCTTAGCCAAACAACGCGTCTCACGTGTCTATCTTGAGATCCTTTGTCTCTTGGTTTGTTGATTGGGAATACCTTCCCTTTCCGAATCGATTGAGACGATCGATCCAAGTGAGATCGTTGGTAGACCTTGCTAGCTTTGCTACGAAGTTTGGATCTACATAGAATCGCCGCCGCAATCTTTGCCGCCGCAGATCTAGAGGAGATCCTTTCCAAGTGAGAGCTAAGGTCGTGGACTCTTCGTCTTCTTCAAGAACGCGTCATCGAACGAAGAGGGACACCTAGCACTCCAAAAGTAGTTTGTATTTTTACATTCCATTTTCACTTTTGTTGTAAAGGAACGTTGGTTCCTCATTGTAAGGGTTGGGTGCAACCCATGGTGGAGGAGTGGTGACTCCTTCGGTTGGAAGGGTTCCTTCCATTAGTGTGAGGATTGGATTTCAATCCGGTTGGTGAAGTGACCGAGTCGTCCCTTGTTGGGAGATAGGTCGAAGAGGGAAAGTGGACGTACCCAAATCGGGGAACCACTATAACTGCCTGCGTATTTTTGTGATGTGTTGTTTTGTTTAATTGTGCAGGTAAAACTTTAATTCCCCTAAAAGACTCTACAAGACACCTATTCCCCCCCCCCATAGGTGTAGGTAGTTGACACTAGGTGGACTTTCATACCTCTCCAAATTCCATCCTTCAGTTATATTTTTGCCTAAAATTAAAATGAATAGTTATTATTCTGAGCTTGCCCCATTAATCGTATCTCTTAATTACCGTTAATTTCATTCCTGTGTTGCCACCCACTTGATTGCCAAGCCTGTGGAATTTAAGTCTCAAGACGTCATTATAATCGTGCTGTAGTTCGCGAATGTTTGTGACACTTTGGTCGTTTTAGTCGTTAGAAATAGTCCGCGAAATACTTCGCGCCGCATTAATTTTAATAGGTCGCAATATTTTTATTTCGAAAACTACAACCCTAGGTTTTGAATCACATCAGTTTGGTGTGGCTGCTGGGATATCTCACTCCTATCGTGGGATAGCCGAGTGCCGGTCGTCTTCAAATTCTAAGTTTAGAAATTTTCGTTAAAAAAATGATGAGTGATTTAGATGCGCGCATTAAAACTTTGATGAAAGATGTTGAGTGCGTCGCCGCTAACGTCCGACAGAACCTGCGTGGGTTGTGCACTGCTGTTCACAACCTGGAGGTGACGACGCGCACGTATTATGCTGCTCCTGCATACCTTCCCACTTCATATCACGTCGTGGAACCCGAGGTTAGGTATTTTGTTAGTTCTCCACATCACCTCAGTTTCACGACGAGCACTTTAGCGCCACCCACCCCCACTGTAATGCTCACTTCAGTCGAGGAGACTCTTCCGGAGCCCCTGCTCCCGGAAGAAAAATTTCCTCCCATCTTTATCACCCCGACTGATGTTGTGACTCAACATGTCTCCACTACAACGCTCCCTTCAACCGAGGAGGTTCTTCCTGAGCCCCTGCTACCGGAAGAACTCTCTCCTATTCTATTCACTCCGGCTGAAGTCGTATCTCCATCTGTCTCCGTTTTAGCACCCCCTTCGATCGAGGAGGTTCTTCCCGAGCCCCTGCTCCAGGAAATGAGTTCTTCCCCCCTCATTCCTTCCTCCCCCAAGCGTTCACCTCCTCTGACGACAACCCCCGACCGAGCATCGCCACCACTGCCTGAAGACGCGTCGGCCCGCGGTTGTCTTCCCCGCCGGAGACCTAGGGTGGGACTGGAGGCAGGAACGATGGCCAACGAAGCTTCAGGCAACTGAAATGGCGGTCGGTGGAGCTTCTGGAAGATCTCCGTCGGGGAAGACGCGGGAGGGACTCGTAGGAGAGAGGAGGAATCTCGGGGAGCTTCTAATGAGGCTGTCGAGCAAGGCCTGACCCAAGAAGGCCGAAGTCGGCGGTCTGGAAGTCGACTGCTGGCAGAGGACACAGGCGGCTTACAGGATGTGCTGGACAGATCGAAATCCCGTCGGCGCCGCCGATGGAAGCTGCAGGAGAGGTCGCCGACACCCAGGAGAGGTTTTGGCGCAGCGGCGTGGCAGGCGAGCGTGGAAATGGCGGCGTCGGGGGTTCGTCGAGCAGGGGCTAAGGAGAGGGCTACAACTTGCGGCGCTGGAGAAACACTCTGTTCAATTCTTCTTCCAGTCGGTTTTTTCACAAGGAGGGGGGGTTTTCTTTTATAACCCAATATTTAGGGTTATGAAATTGCTAATGGCAGATTTAATAAAAAGGGTAGCTTTTTAAAGGAAGAAGGGGTGGGGAAATTAACTGTGTGGCCGGCTGTAGGCTTAGAGAAAGATTTTAATTAAATAGTTAATTAATTCAAGCTTGTCCTAAATAACCTACCTCCTAATATACCGGACCTATGCATTTAGGGTCACGTTGGCCGGTCGCGCCAACGCGCCAAACCAACATTGCGCAAACAACATGCGCGATACAAAAAATACACAAAAGCGCTAACAACGTGCGCGATACAACTTGACGCTACAGAACAATCAAAAAACTTGCGCAAAAACGTGCGCTACAACAAAAAAACATGCGCGATAAAAATAATAAAAACGAGGCGACGCAGGTTGCATCAATTAGGGTTGGTAGTAGATCTGGGCTGTAGCCCTCGGCTCAGCCTCAGCCCCTGCTCGACGAACCCTCGACGCCGCCATTTCCACGCTCGCCTGCCACGCCGCTGCGCCAGAACCTCTCCTGGGTGTCGGCGACCTCTCCTGCAGCCTCCATCGGCGGCGCCGACGGGATTTCGATCTGTCCAGCACATCCTTTAAGCTGTCTGTGTCCTCCTTTGCCAGCAGTTGACTTCCAGACCGCCGACTTTGGCCTTCTTGGGCCACGCCTTGCTCGGAAGCCTCATTAAAAGCTCCCTGAGATTCCTCCTCTCTCCTATGAGTCCCTCCCGCGTCTTCTCCGGCGGACTCAGAGTTCCTCCTGCGCTTTTACCTTGCTTCCAGCCGGCGCCCTTGTTCCAGTGTTGGCTGTCGCCGCCAGATCTACTACCAGCCCAGTAATCCTTCCACGGCCAGCCTCCCTTGTTCTCGGCAACCACCACTCTGCCCAGTCGCCGAGTTGTTTCCTGAGGCCCCACTCCAGGAAGGACTTACTAGTGACGTGTCACTCACCTCGGATGACACTTCAATGCTTTCTCTTCTCCAAGGGGAGTTGGTTAGTGATGAGGCCCTTATCTTGGGTGACACAGACTCGTGCGTCTTGTGTCCTGACTTTCTTAACCCACTACCGCCACAAACCCTTGAGTCCACAGACATTGTGTTCGGTGGTCCCTCACCTGAGGCCCGCGAGGCACCACCTTTCATCGACTTCGTATTCGACGAGCACGCCTTTAGTCCACATCACTTCTCTTTAGTTGTAGACGAGCATGTTATACCACCACCTCACTATCGTTTGAGGTCTGAAAC
The DNA here is from genome assembly GCA_039513925.1 of Platanthera zijinensis. Lineage (NCBI taxonomy): Eukaryota > Viridiplantae > Streptophyta > Magnoliopsida > Asparagales > Orchidaceae > Platanthera > Platanthera zijinensis. The sequence continues at coordinate 51,610,208 of CM077080.1, read as the reverse complement.
TTCTAGGTCTACTCGTATTGAGGGAGCACAGATGATACTTAGATATTTTACTCCTCATCGGGATACCCGCTTCAAAGGATTTTTATGGAAAGTTTTACACGCCAAATTTGGGATCTGTTTAAAATTTTGTGACTCGAGTGGAACGTTGGCGGGTGAAATTAGGACGATATTCGATCCGGGTCTAGCAGACGTTCGTAGGAGTCTATCAGACGAGAGTATGTTGCGTCATGAGTTTCTGATTCCACTGGCTGATTCCACTTGCTTCATGTTCCCCCTACTGCCACATGTTTTCCCCACACACCGCCCCTGTCATCCTCTGAAAGCTCTAATAATTACTGTTTATTTAAATATTTGGCATGAAATTTTGAATAATAGATTGCAAGCTTTGGGGATGAGAGGTTACTTGCAGGTTATGGGTCGCAGCCACGGCACCAGCAGGACAGCATGCAACATCTCTTCGATCGATACTTGGACTTTCTACTTGCAGGTTACATCGAGTTTCGTCGGGGTCGAGCTCTTTCAACCCCGGGAGAATTGATGCAACCCGCGTCGCCTCGTTTTTATTATTTTTTATCGCGCATGTCTTTTTGTTGTAGCGCACGTTTTTGCGCAAGTTTTTTGATTGTTCTGTAGCGTCAAGTTGTATTGCACGCGTTGTTAGCGCTTTTGTGTATTTTTTGTATCGTGCATGTTTTTCGCGCAATGTTGGTTTGGCACGTTGGTGTGACCGGCCAACGTGACCCTAAATGCATAGGTCCAGTATATCAGGAGGTAGGTTATTTAGGGCAAGCTTGAATTAATTAACAATTTAATTAAAATCTTTCTCTAAGCCTACAGCCGGCCCCACAGTTAATTTCCCCACCCCTTCTTCCTTTAAAAAGCTACCCTTTTTATTAAATCTGCCATTAGCAATTTCATAACCCTAAATATTGGGTTATAAAAGAAAACCCCCCCTCCTTGTGAAAAAACCGGCTGGAAGAAGAATTGAACTGAGTGTTTCTCGGTCTGTTTCTTCCAGCGCCGCAAGTTGTAGCCCTCGCCTCAGCCCCTGCTCGACGAACCCCCGACGCCGCCATTTCCACGCTCGCCTGCCACGCCGCTGCGCCAAAACCTCTCCTGGGTGTCGGTGACCTCTCCTGCAGCCTCCATCGGTGGCGCCGACGGGATTTCGATCTGTCCAGCACATCCTGTAAGCCGCCTGTGTCCTCCTCTGCCAGCAGTCGACTTCCAGACCGCCGACTTCGGCCTTCTTGGGTCACGCCTTGCTCGGCAGCCTCATTAGAAGCTCCCCAAGATTCCTCCTCTCTCCTACGAGTCCCTCCCGCGTCTTCTCCGGCGGACTCAGAGTTCCTCCTGCGCTTTTACCTTGCTTCCAGCCGGCGCCCTTGTTCCAGTGTTGGTTGTCGCCGCCAGATCTACCACCAGCCCAGTAATCCTTCCACGGCCAGCCTCCCTTGTTCTCGGCAACCACCACTCTGCCACTGACCCGTCCCCTGCCGGTATACCTCTTCAGACTCCATCCTTCAGTTATATTTTATGCCTAAAATTAAAATGAATAGTTATTATTATGAGCTTGCCCCATTAATCGTATCTCTTAATTACCGTTAATTTCATTCCTGTGTTGCCACCCACTTGATTGCTAAGCTTGTGGAATTTAAGTCTCATGACGTCATTATAATCGTGATGTAGTTCGCGAGCGTTTGTGACACTTTGGTCGTTTTAGTCGTTAGAAATAGCCCGCGAAATACTTCGTGCCGCATTAATTTTAATAGGTCGCAATATTTTTATTTCGAAAACTACAGCCCTAGGTTTTGAATCACATCACTACTACTTGGAGTTTACCCAGCTTTACCAGTAGTATGATCATTTTGATTCACTTACTCGAGTCTCCCCTGAAGATGAGGTGTTGGTCTGTGCCCGAAAAGAAAGCAACCGGATCTTTGAGTTTTTTCATGGTCTCCCTTGTGACCTTGATTCCATCAGTGTTCAGATTCTTGGTCGCACTCCTCTGTCGTCCTTACCTGAGGTGTACAGTTTGGTTCAGCAAGAATATGATCGCTGACAGATTCGTCTACCTGACACTGTTGCTGAGGGCTCTTCTCTTGCTACTCGGTTCAGTTCCGGGGGCCGCTCTTTCCATGAGACTAGGGTCAAGTATGTGGACAAGGATCATTCGACATGCGACTATTGTGGGAAAGGCCACCATACTCAAGATACCTGCTTTAAGCTTCATATCTTTCCTTCTCGCGGGGTTCCTGCTCCTCATGGCAGCTGTGGCTCTGGTCGCAGTTCGGGTCGACCTTTTCCATCTCACTCGGCTCATCTCTCTGATGTTGTTGATGATCCTGCCCTTAATGGCGGCCCTGCTACACCTGAGGTTCATTCTGCTCTTTCTGCTGAGGAGATTCTCGCCTTCCTCCGCTTTATACTTGGCGACTCCTCTGAGTCTGCTAGCTCCTCATTTGCCCATTAGGGAGTTCCAGGGGCTCACTCTGCCGCCGCCTGCTCTCCCTCCCAATGGATCATTGATTTCGGTGTCACTGACCACATGAATGGTTCTGCGTCAGGTTTTTTTTATCTTATACTCCTTTGTCAGGTAGAGACAAGGTGAGCATTGCTGATGAAACTCTATCTCCCATTGCAGGGAAAGGGTTCCTCCCTTGCTCATCCCTCACCCTCTCTTTGGTGCTTCACGTGCCTAAGTTTACTCGCAACCTACTTTCCATTAGTCATCTCACTAATTCTATGAATTGCTCTATAACTTTTTGTCCTTCCTCGCGTGTCTTTCAGGACCTGAAGGCGGGGACAGTGATTGACTCTAGTAAACTGCGGGATGGCCTCTACATGTTCGACCCCTCCTGCTCGTTCTCTGCTCTGAAAGCCCTTTCTGCTGCTCAGGTCTATGTGGACTCATGGCACTACCGCTTAGGCCATCCTTCTCTATCTACTATGCATCTTTTATTTCTGAATATGTCCAATGAACCTTTGAAAACTTTTACATGAGATGTGTGGGATCGTGCTAAACATCACCGTGCTTCTCTTACTCATGTGTCTACTCCTAGTGTTTCTCCTTTTGCTATGGTTCATACTGATGTTTGAGGTCCATACCATGTTGCCTCTATTTCTGGTTTTCATTGGTTTGTTACATTTATCGATTGTTTTTCTTGTTGTATGTGAGTCTACTTGATGAAACACAAAAATGATGTTTTTCCATTATTTCAGTGTTTTCACAAAATAGTGGCCACTCAGTTTAATGCTACCATCAAGGTTTTGCGCAGTGATAATACTCGGGAGTATATTGACTCCTCCTTTGAGCGATATCTTAGTCATCACTAGCGTGTGATACTAGCTTTTTTGTACCATGTACTAGCTTTTCTGTACCATGTCGATATCTCGTCGGAGAAACAGTGGGAGGTTGTAAGGTTGTGAGGACACAAGGGAGTTGAGCTCAATCAAAAGGGGAGGAAGAGGACGAGTGGAGTCTTGCTCAACCCAAAACCCCTAAGGAGAACTAAGAAAGAAACTAATGAGAATTAATTGATTGTTTGCCTTCTTCAGGACAAGACACGAATTATAAATGAGAAAAATGAAATACAAAGCTTTATGCTTTTATTACTTCATATATATCACCTACAAAACAAGCATTTTGTACACATACATATAGGATGGAGTGAAATCTCAACTCCAAATTGAGATGTGATACTAATCTATATACGAGAAAATACAGCTACTACATGAGCTTATTAATAGAACTTCTACAATAAAAATACAAGACCGAACATTTAAATTAAAATTCAAACAATGGGTCATGCTGTTCCATAACATTCCACCCCTCATTCTCTTTGAGCTTGTCCTCAAACTCATTGAAGGGTATAGAAACTGGCAAGTTGGTTCATCCAACTCCTTAATTTTGCGCCTGAATAATTTTTGGTAGTGTCTTGCTGGAGAAGTCGCTTTATTGAGAGGTGATCCTCTGCCATGCTTATGGCTGACAAGAACGTTATTGAGATTATCGTGGGGATGCCGCTTGTGCAGAGGGGGGGATCAATGAGCTTCACAAAGTGTGTAGTCGTGACGAAGAGATCTTGGCGGAATTGCCACATATGAAATTGAGCACAATTTTGCAAAGAAATACCCCACTTGTTTCTCGAGAAGAGATGAGAAATATGCTCAAATTGCATAGTTGCCCCAGTTCCTTGTTGTTTTAAGAAACTCTCCCCCTTAATTGGTCTTTTTTCACGAAAATCAGACATGAGATAACAAATAAAGTCTTTCCCTAAGATTTCGAATAGTTGTCCCGAATTCAAGTTGATTATGTTTCGTTTCTTCATCGTAGAAAGACTATCAAAAAATTCCCAATCATGGTCATCGCGGATCGGATCATCCGTATAGGATAATAAAATAAACTCCAGATATTTGCTATCTTTCTCTTTGATTGAGATTTCAATTCCAGCTACGGTTTCATTCAATATCTGGCAACTAGAATACCTCTTTTTTCCGATCCGGTTCCTCAACCACCGCGAACCCCGGATAGATTCAGGCATGATACACTTTTTCTTTATTGGGAGAACCCAAGTACTCTGCTGCGGATCCATGAAACAACTCTCAGAGTACCTGGTGGTTGGACGGTCGAGGAGGTTGCTGAGCCTACGAAATGGGAACCGCGATGGTGAGGAGTGGTGGCGCAGCTTGGATAACCATTACAAGGAGTATGTTATGTGGCGCGTCGACGCCAGTTATCTTCATATTTTGTTGGTTTATTTTTAGTTATCTCCGCATTTTTATTATGTATCTTTATATTTATGTGTCCATTGTCGTAAGCCCAAATTGGGGGCATGTTTGGTGAACTTAAATAGTAGCCAGTTGAGCCTTAATGGTAAGAAGGAAAAATAGAACTCAAGTCTCTCTCTCTCTTATTTCCCCTCTCCCCTCTCCCTCTCTCTAAACCCACGAAAAAACCCGTGAGTAGCCCTAGCCGAATCCCGCAGCCGCCTTCCGCGATACGTCATCCCCGATCGACGTCGTCCGCAGGTAACGCCTCCGCCTCGCAGCTATAGCGTCGCCGCTGCTCACTAGGTCTAAAAGAAAGGCCCATTTCAAACTGGTATCAGAGGCCGACCTCCTCGACGCGTCTTCCGCTCGCCCTACTCTGAACGATCTGCACCGCTCCACCACCGATCCTCCTTTCAGCACCCCGTGCGCTCCGGTACACCATCCCAGCCCCACGGCGACCTCTCCGCCGCGCTGCACGCTCACCGGCTCTTCTCCCAGCCCCGGGGCCACTACTCCGCCGCACCGCACGTTCGTCGGCTCGTCTTCCAGCCCTGAGGCTCTTGCTCCCGGGTATTTTGCGGCCAACCTAATCCCTCGCAGCCCCACAGCAGCACCCTGACGTCTCTCCTCCTCCGTCGGACTACTTCTGACACCGCCGACCGACTGTCCAGCCCTAGCACAAATGGTGGACAGTGCTCCCTCGCTCGCCGAGCTCATGACACTCTTCCAAACCATGTTCGCGACTCAGAACACAAAAATGGATGCCCTCAACGCACGTTTGGATGCTATACAGGGGATGCCCTCTCCTCCGCCCTCGCTCATGGCCGATCTCCCTTCAGCAAACCGTGTGGACTCCACCGCTCCTCCAGGAACGGAATACCCCGCATATGGCCACACTATCCGAATGGATTTTCCAATCTACGAGGGCCGCAAAGATCCTCTTTCTTGGCTTACACGCTGTGATATTTTCTTCGCCAACCAGCGCACACCAATTGAAAAACGCGTCGACATCGCCTCCTTCCACTTACTTGGCCCTGCACAATTGTGGTTCACTCAACTTTTGCGGGAACACCCCAATACTTCGTGGGAAGAATTCAGCATGGACTGCACCCTGAGGTTTGGACCCGCTCTACAGGGAAACCCACTCGACGATCTGGTGAACCTCAAATAGGACGGCTCCATCGACACCTATCTGGAACAATTCCAAATGCTACTGTCTAGGGCAACGTCCGTCTTACCGGAGCAACAGGTTCCCCTCTTCACCGCCGGCCTCCACGAGCGATTACGTTGGAATGTGGAGTTCCTTATGCCACGTGATCTCAACACAGCTATGAGCCTCGCCAGGGCTTGTGAAAGGCCACTGCTACTGGATCGTACGCCTTTGGGACGCCAAGACTATCAGGGCGCTTACTCTCTAGCCAGCTTGCTTGACAAGGCTCCATCCCGGGACGATACACCGCGGCCTACGGCTCGCCGTCGTTTGTCCCGCACCGAGATGGCCGAGCGTCGCGAGAAAGGCTTGTGCTACAATTGTGATGACCATTTCACACCGGGACATAGATGCAAACGCTTATTTTAGCTCGAAGTGGATGATCCTCCCGATGATGACGTGACAGGAGGAGAAGCCACTGCAATACCCTTCAATAAAGCTTGAGGACAAGCTGTCTTCGGACGGGGGCGGCGATGTTATGTGGCGCGTTGGCGTCAGTTATCTTCATATTTTGTTGGGTTATTTTTAGTTATCTCTGCATTTTTATTATGTATCTTTATATTTATGTGTCTATTGTCGTAAGCCTAAATGAGGGACATGTTTGGTGAACTTAAATAGTGGCTGGTTGAGCCTTAATGGTAAGAAGGAAAAATAGAACTCAAGTCTCTCTCTCTCTCTTAAACCCAAGGGAAAATCCGTGAGTTGCCCTAGCCGAATCCCGCAGCCGCCTTCCGCGATACGTCATCCCCGATCGACGTCATCTGCCGGTAACGCCTCCGCCTCGCAGCTATAGCGCCGCCGCCGCTCACTAGGTCTAAGAGAAAGCCCCATATCAGAGTAATGGATTTTGCGTGGCCGATGGATGAAGTGGTGTCGTAATGGTTGGAGAGACTGTGGGGGATGCGAGGGCCACTGAGTTTTCTTGATTCTCTAGTGTCGTGGTGTTAACACCCAGCGGAGAGGGAAGAGAGCACCAATTTTAGCGGCGAGTGCATGGATGCACTCTAGGGGACGTACAGTGGAGGCTGCCTGGTCAAATTCCATTGGTTTAAGGACTTCAATTGCCACAATGGATGGTATAATTTCTCATAGTTGTTTCAGGTTGTTGGTGAAGTTAAGGATCATATGGGTCATACGAGAAAAAAGTTTGATATCAAGGTGGCGTGTCTTGTTGAAGGTATCATTGAGCCTGACTCGTTTTGGATTCTCTAAGGCCATACACCACAAATTATGTGGTCCGCAAGGAGGCGGTGCAACCACATACCCTACTGAGACTTCTACCCTTGGAATTTAAACAATGGTTTGATGAAAGTAGAGATAGATTGGACAAAATGACAATGGGTTACTACTGTGTTGGGTTCTAGAGTCCGTATGTGGATGAACGCTAGAAAAAACCTACTGGGTCGTGCCCACGGATGGAAGGAAGATGACGGTTATGGGCTTGATATAATTGAGGGTGTGCGAGGAGGATAGAAAACGTGTTGGTACTATATAAAAGAAAAATTCATGGTCACTAGCGTTACCCGCGTCGTTGCTCGCTAGAATGCCAACGGTAAGAGGCGTAGGATCTACGGTTTGACAGGCAGATCGCTGAGCTAAAGTAGAAATACGTGTAGGTCGATAGAGGCATGATTGGGAGTCGACTTCAATTTACCGAAGGCTTTGTGGGAGGGGAGACACAGGTCATCGGGTTCTTCTTTATGGCTATCAATGACGAAAAAGTGTGGGCAACTGTTGACTAGTTGCTTGAATCTGCTGGAGAGATGAGTTGTGTAGCTACAGAAACAAGGGTGTCAAAAAACTTGCTCTGATACCAAGTTATTACAAACATTCTCATAATGGCTAAATATCTTGTTGGAGAGGTAGCCAAAAGTGATGAGGCTGGCAGGGATACACGAAATCTAAGCTCAATCGAGGGGGTGTGTGGAAGAGAAGACTCTTGCTCAACCCAAACTCTATTTTATAAAGGAGTGATGGCGATCGCTACCGTCATCATGTTCCACCAAGATCCACTCGAGTTTATACGCGTCGTAGGCATTGATCGGGTTTCATTTCGTTGATCTGGGCCACATCCTCATTCGACCTACGATCTTATCTGTCCATAATAGAAGCCCTAAATCACTCCATCGCTATATATATGCTCATTAGGGCTGTTTTAAGGCATTCAAATTTTGTCCAAGCATTTTGTATTTTTGTTTGAAACTGGGTCATATGGTGTTGAAGTCATTTCCCTGGGTATCGATGCCTAAGGCCCTTTGTTCCTAACCATTCCCCCCATGACTGCTACGGATCAAGCACTCCAGTTACCTCCTCTGTCTTTTTGTCGCAAGTCCCGACCCCCAATTCCATCTCCTTCAAGCGTCTGCTCTTCAATGTCGAGCTCTTCGAGCTCCCAGCTCACGGACTCCGCACCCCCACTAGCTACCAGCTTCCGAACACCATTTCATTCAAAGCCCCGAATATCTTTGTAAGACCATTACGTTGCTATATATCTAATCATGGTTAATATACCCGATTTCCTTCATAATTTTCTTTCAAACTCATGATTGTTCACATAATAAGTTTTACGAAAGAGGATAAGAGGCCTAGAGGAGGGGGGTCAATATTATTATAGATGCCTTTGTTTATTTTATTATGTTTTTATATACCCCTCATGGGATGACTAACATTGCATTGAATTCCTCACACTCATATTCTAATAGCAACCACCTCTAAATATGCCATTAAAACATCTGTGACATCTACAATTCCCCAGACCATTTTATAGTTAGACGTCAGGGTAGTTAGAACAGTAGGTGTAAAAAGTTTAACGACACCAGGAATTCGGCATAGATGAATTGTAATGGTCGTAGATATAGTCTACCATCAGTTGAGATTGTATACACGAGGAAGCATGCATGCAAAGATGAATATTGCCATAAGAAATGCAACATTGTGTTTTGTCAAATCCTCGGGTTAGTGGTGAAGAAGGTGGTAATGAAAAGCTCGTCCCAGTTTCTCTTAAGGTGTTGTGTTATTCCTAATTCAGCATATCATTCTATGAGAGAGTAAAAATGAGCACACAGTGGGAGATAAACACTTCCCTATATGACTAAGTGCAATGATCCCACACCTATTTTGGCATTCATTCACCAAGATATTGGAGGTAATGAAGTGTTCAATGGTGTCAAAGAGCTAATAATAATAGCATAATCGGATGCTTTCCATTTGAAAAACCTAATGATGTCAAATTGTCAATGATGATCATAGGAAAATATCAAAATAGTGAAACTTGCTGTCAAAACCAATAAGACATCAAAACTTCCTTGCCAAAGGAGGTAGTTGATACCATTGAGTTTGATGGTGGTACAAAAGGAGGAGGAGCATGTGGAGTTTGAAGTTAAGAGGGCATAAGACATGAAGGGGGAGAAAAAGAGAAGGTAAGGATTATCTTAAATCATAAAAAAGTAGAGGGAAACCATATCATAAGTTATCGAACAAAATTGTCATAGGAGGGGAAGAGATGCCCGGACACTTATTGGACAGTGGAAAGATTTAGTGCCCATAAGGATAAGATTTGTAGCATGCTGGGGATTACAGTTGGTTCTTTGTGGTTGGGTCACGACAGAGAGGTAGAAAGAGCAATGGATGCGGTAGAATGGAGAGATGGATGCGACAAGATTGAGTGATGGATGTGACAGGGTGTCTGCAGAATCATAGCTAAGGGTTATCTTAAATCATAGAAAAGTAGAGGGTGACTGTATCCCAAGTTATTAGACAAAAAATGGCATAGAAGGGAGGGGAAGAGATGCCCAGTTAGTTGTTGGAGAGTGAAAGATTTAGTGCCCCCATGATGCAAAAATGGTTTGTAGCATGTTGAGGACTACAATTGGTCGCTGTGGTAGGACAGGGAGGAGCAGAGATCATCACAGTGGCGGCGACAACTGCGAGAAAGTGGGGTGTAGTAGCTAGAGTTAGGATTAGGTTAAATTAGCTCTAATACCTACTTGGAAGAGAGTGTTTTGTATTCCGATTGATTAGATAACTCATGTTTATGTGAAAACGATTGAGTGCAATGTGTTAGGATACCACAAAATAAAATTGAATCGTTGACACAAAAATAAGATGTTTGTCCAATATACTATCACACTAACATGTTAATATCCTAATACGCTAACAAAGGTAAATATGGATTTAATTTTTAGTCAGCCAAATCTCATACCTCTTCAACATGTGGGAGTTCATCAGTTGACTTATAGATGCCAGCACTGCTGATGAAAAGGAACTGCTTGACTCCAATAGATTTAGCCCAGTCAGCTACAGGTCTGCATAAGACGAAGTCTTTCAATACAACAACAACACTCAAACCTTTATCCCATCATAGTGGGGTCGGGTATGTACAAAAACTACAAAGTTTGAAAGAATTCTCATTATTGAATGAATTCTTTCAAAGTCTGCTTGACCTGTAGGTAGCAGCGCAAAAAAGACCCGGAAGGCCCAACCAGATTCAGTCCTGCCAGACCCGGGACCCACCTTAAAAGGGGGCTTGGAAGGGCCCAGTCACAGAGTCAGGCCAGGACCTGAGGCCCTTATTATTTAAAATTTTATAGTTTAAATTTTTTAAAATATATTAATAAATGTATTATTATGTACTTCGGCATTAGTGAGATTATGACAAAAGATAGGGTGCAATGGCAACAAAGAATCCATATAGCCGACCCCACTGTTGTGAGATTGTTAGAAAAGCCTACTTAAGGGCCGATTTAGGGGCCGAATTTTCTCTTTCTCTTTCTTTGTATTAGTCCCACATCTTGAATTGAGATTTCTCTCCTTCCTCTATTCCTATATAAATGTATTCATACTTGTAATTATTAATTCAAGAAGTATATACAAGGTTTGAGACCTCTCTTTACATGGTATCAGAGGGACCGGTCCTCTCCTTGGGTATCCCGGTCTGTCCGCGGTTTCTGCTTTCTAACCGCCCTGAGCTGCGGTCTCTCCTTTTTTTCTAACCACCCCGAGCTCCTCTCTGGCCGCTCGGCTTCCTCTGGCGGTCTCCCGTCCTACTCGCGGCCTTTCCGCGGTCTCTCTCTCCCTACCCACATCTCGCTTCGTGGCTCCACCCACCTCCTTCCCCTCTCCTTTTATAGCCTTCCCTCTCACCACCGTGGTCCCCGGTTTGGTTCTGCTCGCTGCGGTTTGTGCGGCCTGCTCGCCTAAACCGCGGTCTATCTAATCGCGCGGTTTGTTTTCTTCACCGCGGCTTGCTAGTCGCCCGGTCTGTTTCCCTTCCCGCCGGTTTGTTTCCTTAACCACGGCTTGCTCGTCACGCGGTCTGCCTTTGTGATCGTCGCGGCCTATTTCCTCTCTTCGGGCTCCGCATCTTTGGTCGCGACCTCTCAAGTCGCTGGTGTGCCTCACCGTGACCGTGCAGTTTCCTTCTTCTCTCCGCTGCCGGCTTTGTCTTCTATCTAGCCGTGTTGCTTCTCCCTCTCTTAGCCGCATCCTGGTCGCGACATTTTTGGTCGCTGGTGTGTCCACCGAGACCGTGCGCCTTCTTTCTCTGCTTAGCCGCCCAGGCTTCTTTTGCTAGCCGCCCGACCGGCTTCTCTCTCCGGCCTCCTCTCTCTAGCCGCCCGGCTTCCTCTGCTTAGCCGATCGGCCTCCTCTTCTTAGCCGACCGGACTCCTTCTCTAGCCGTCCGGACTCTTCTGCTTAGCCATCCGGCTTCCTTCTCTAGCCGTTCGGACTCTCTCTACTTAGCCGCCCGGCCTCCTTCTCTAGCCGCCCGACCTCTCTCTCTGCTTAGTCGCTCGACCTCCTTCTCTAGCCGCCTGACCTCTCTCTCTGCTTAGCCGCCCGACCTCCCTCTCGAGCCGACAGGCCTCTCTCTCTGCTTAACCGCCCGGCTTCCTTTGCGGGCCGCCCGACCTCTTTTGCTAGCCGCATGACTTCCGAACATTCCGCTGCTTCATCTTCTACCCCTACTCGCGTGCCTGCTGCGGCTCCTGAACTTCGTGATGAACTACGGATTACTACCATTTCTCTTACCAAGAAACAGAATTTCGTCGAATGGGTTCACTCTGTTCGTCGTGTTCTGCAGACAAAGGGTCTTCTTCACCACTTGACCCGAGCTACCCCCGCTGCTCCCTCCGATGACTGGCTTCGCGATGATGGTTGGGTCCAGTCCTGACTCCTCAACTCTATGGACACCGAGCCCTACAGGATGACCATGTATCATGACACGGCCAAGACCATGTGGGAGGAGCTCCACTCCTTTTACTTTGGGCACAACGGTCTTCAGCATTTATATGATATTCTCTCCGACCTTCAGAACCTTGCTCTTGGTGCTTCCGACGATATGATCTCTTTCGTTGCCCAGGCCAAGACACTGTCCGAGACTTGGATTCAACATCAGCCCTCCACTACTGATCTAGCTACTCAATGGGCCCAGAAAGAGGCTGTCACCATCGCGATGATGATGTCCCGTGTTCCTCCCCACCTGCATAGTGTTCGGGCCCAGATCCTCTCTTCCACAACGACTCCTTCGTTGTCTGATGTCTGCTCAATGCTACTTAAAGTTACGCCTCATACTGAGGCTCCTCCCAGATTTGCACCAGCTCTTCTTCAACAGCCTCTCCTTCCGACCCCTCCTCCTGCTCGTGGATCTTCCACCCGAGGGGGCCGACCTCCGTCTCGGGGACGAGGACGTGATGGTCGTTCTTCTATGAAATGCACATATTGTGGCCGGGATGGTCATCTCGAGGCTACCTATTACCGCAAGCATGGTTTACCTCCCCACCTTGCTGATACTGCTACTCCTGCTCCCATTGGGGCTTCTGCCCAAGATTCAGCGTCCACTACCCGCCAAGATATAGATGAGCTCCGCACCCAACTCCAACAGCTACAGGGTGCCCTCGACCGCTCCTCTGGCTCGGTTGCGTCTTTCTATGCGGAAGGTATAACATGTCTCTCTCATAGCCCCCGCTGGATCGTCGATTCAGGCGCTTCTCACCATATTACCTCCCAGAAGCCCCCCAGTATCTCCAGACGGCTCATCCTCCGTGTATCATTGTGACCAATGGTGACACCCTACCGGTCTCTGGCGCCGTTACTCTCCAACTTACCCCGACTCTTTCTCTTTCCTCGGTTCTTCACGTACCGGGGTCTCCTTTCAATTTACTTTATGTTAGTCGCCTGACACACGACCTTGATTGTTGCATAACCCCTTCTTCTTTTCCTATGTAGGATCGCCGCACCCGGAGTATCATTGGTAAGGGGCAGCTGTTGAATGAGCTCTACATCTTGGATATCCCACCCACTCTTCTCTTTGCCGTCTCCACTGTCGATTGACATCGCCGTCTTGGGCATGCTCCCCTTCCGATTCTCAAGCGGGCTCTTCCTGATGTTCCTTTACGGGAGTTCTCTTGTGAATCTTGTATCTACGACAAACAACATCGTTCTTCCTTCCCTCCTGCCTGTACCAGGAGTAGTACTTCTTTATCTTTGGTTCATTCTGATGTATGGGGTCCTTATAAAGTCCCAGTATCTTTGGATTTCGCTATTTTGTAACCTTTATTGATGATTACTCGCGTGTTACGTGACTATATTTACTGCATGATCGTACTGAACTTTTCTCTGTGTTTCGTGTTTTTTAACTGAGATGCGTACGCAGTTCGCCACACCCCTCAAATTCATCCGCACCGATAATGCTCGCGAGTATACTGGTCGCACCTTCTCCAATCTCTGCACCGAATTTGGCGTCATCCATCAAACTTCGTGTGCGTATACCCCTCAGCAAAACGGGGTGGCCGAACGAAATAATCGTCATCTTCTCGATGTTGTTCGGTCCCTCATGTTTCAAATGCAGGTTCCGATCGAATATTGGAATTTTGCTGTCTCCACAGCCTGTCATCTCATCAACTGTCTACCCTCGTTTGTTCTTGACTTTGCCTCACCTATCCAACTCCTCTATTCTTCCACCAACCCCATCTCTCTCACCCTGCGAGTCTTCGGGTGTGTTTGTTATGTTCATCTTCTTGGTCCCCCTACCGACAAACTTGCTCTCCGGGAGGCCAAATATATGTCTGTTGGCTACTCTCGTACTCAAAAGGGGTATGTTTGCTACTCTCCTTCTGATGGCAAGCTGGTTGTCTCGGCGGATGTCACCTTCTGCGAAGACCAGCCATTCCACTTACCTTCCCCCACCCCGTCTTCATCTCCTCTTCCCCGGCCTGTCGTCACGGTCATGCCCTCTTCTCTTCCATCTCCTTCATCCTCTCTCCCTGCCCCCCTCGGGTTCCTCCGCCTGTTATCCGTGTCTACACTCGTCGTCGCTCCCAGGATGGTTCCCTGCACCAGCTCCCTGCTCCCAGCGACACCCCGACAACAGCAGATCCAGCTCCCTCCTCTACAGCTCATCCCTTGGCCAACTACGTTTCTCTCCATCGGCTGACTCCACCTCTCTACGCCTTTGCCACCTCTCTTTTCTCTATTTCTATTCCTAATACTGTGCAGGAGGCGCTTCAACACCCGGGGTAGCGGGCAGCCATGGACGATGAAATGCGGGCTCTTTGGGCCAACCGGACTTGGGATCTGGTTCCTCTTCCTGCAGACCAACACTGTGTTAGCTGAAAATGGGTCTTTGTTGTTAAACATGCGGCGGATGGCACCGTTGAACGTCTAAAGGCCCGCCTCGTGGCCCGGGGTTTTACTCAGCAACATGACCTTGATTATGAGGAGACCTTCTCTCCGGTGGCCAAATTGAACACGGTCCGCGTTCTTCTCTCATTGGCTGGTCATCGTCATTGTCCCCTTTATCAGCTGGATGTTAAGAATGCCTTCCTCAACAGCGATCTACAGGAGACTGTTTATATGCACCAACCTCCCGGGTTTGAGACCACGGGGGAGTCTCGGGTCTGTCATCTTTGGAAATCTATTTATGGTCTCAAACAATTCCCGCGCACTTGGTTTGACAAATTCAGCAAGGTTGTCTGTGATATTGGCTTCATTCGGAGCTCGGCTGACTTTTCTCTCTTCACCCGACACCGGTCAACCGGAACTGTGATTCTACTTGTATATGTTGACGATATCCTCATTACTGGCGACGATACTACAGGGATACAATATATCAAGCAACAGTTAAACTCCGTCTTTCAGACCAAAGATCTTGGCAACCTTCGGTATTTTCTTTGCCTTGAGGTTGCACGTCGCCCTGATGATCTTGTGTTATCCCAAAGGAAGTATTGTATGGACCTCCTTCATGATGTCGGCTATTCTGGATGCAAACCTGCGGATACTCCTATGGACGCCAATCACAAGCTCTCGGCCCACAACTCTGACTCCGACAAGCTGCTTACAAATCCGGAATACTATAGACGCTTGGTTGGGAAGCTGATCTATCTTACAGTTACTCGACCAGACATCTCTTTTGTCGTGGGGGTCGTGAGTCGTTTTATGCATGCGCCTCAGACATCTCATCTCCAAGCTGTCGAGCGTATTCTTCGATATCTCAAGATCGCTCCAGGACAAGGGCTTGCGTACAAGCCATCCACATCTCTATCTCTTATCGCGTACTCTGGCGTTGACCATGCAGGATCCATTGATGACAGGTGTTCCACAACTGGTTTCTGTATCTACTTCGGTGGACATCTCATAACTTGGCGTAGCAAGAAACAGACTGTGGTTGCTCGCTCTTCTGCTGAAGCCGAGTACCGGGCTATGACTGCTGTTGTTTCCGAGTTAACCTGGCTTAAGAGCCTTCTGGGAGACTTAGGTGTTCGTCTCTCATCACCGGCGACTCTATTTTGTGACAGTCAAACAACAATACATATTGCTAAGAATCCGGTCTTTCACGAACGCACAAAGAATATTGAAGTTGACTGTCACTTTATCCGGGAAAAGGTACAGTCAAAGAAGATAGATTGGAGCATGTTCCTGCTACAAACCAAGTTGCTGACATCCTGACTAAAGCTCTCTCCCGGCAGCTATACAACCAGTTTTTATCCAAGCTTGGTGCCTACGACTTGTACGCTCCAGCTTACGGGGGAGTGTTAGAAAAGCCTACTTAAGGGCCCATTTAGGGGCCCAATTTTCTCTTTTTCTTTCTTTGTATTAGTCTCACATCTTGAATTGGGATTTCTCTCCTTCCTCTCTTCCTATATAAATGTATTTATATTTGTAATTATTAATTCAAGAAGTATATACAAGGTTTGAGGCCTCTTTTTACAGAGATAAAGACTTGAGTGTTTGTTGTATTAATAAATGTATTATTATTTAAGCTCTAATATATTGTATTTAATGTTATATAATATTAAAATGAGACAACACATGAAAATTGTGATATGAAACTAAAAACAGTTATTCTAGTAAATTTTGAAAATTACACCTAATTAGTAATAACATTTTTTAAACAATTATTTAAATTATAAAAATATAAATTTACAAAAAATATTGAAATTTGTTGGAAATGTGGTGAGAGGGAAAAATGAAAATTATTATTTCATCTATAGGGGTCCCATATATATAAGATTACATTAACCACTAATAAACTATAATAACACAAAATACTAATTTCTCCAACACTCCCCCTCAAGTTGGGCGTGTAAGGTCTGTCATGCCCAACTTGCCAAGTATTTTGTCAAAGGAGCACTAACTCAAACCATTGGTAAGCACATCTGCGAGCTGTTGGTTTGATGGGACAAAGGGAGTACTCACAATAACCCTAATTATGTTTTCCTTAATGAAGTGTCTGTAGATCTCCACGTGTTTGGTACGACTATGTTGGACTGAATTGTGGGCAATGTTGATAGCAACTTTATTATCACAATAGATCCCGATTGGACCAGCACACTCCACACACAGGTCATTCATAATCAACTGAATCCATAGCCCTTCACATATCACATGTGTCATTGCTTGGAACTCGGCCTCAGTACTTGATCTGGCTACACCATGTTGTTTCTTGCTCCTCTAGGTCACCAAATTGCCCCCAATAAGAGAGCAATATCCTCATGTAGACCTTCGGTCATCAACTGAACCCGCCCAGTCTGCATCTATATACACTTCTACTGTCAATGCCTCGTTGGGTGAGAACAGTATGTCCTTGTCAGGAGAGCATTTGAGATACCTCAGGACTCTGTATGCAGCATCAAGGAGAAGTGATCTAGGTGAGCGCATGTACTGGCTAAGAACCCCCACAACATAAGAGACGTCTGGACGAGTATGAGAGAGATAGATAAGTTTCTCCACCAGTCGTTAGAAACCTGGTATGTCATCAACAACTTCTCATCCATCTCTACCAAGCTTGTGATTGACCTCAATTGGGGTGTCAGCGAGTCTGCATCCAATCATTCCAGTTATCTCAAGCAAATCTAAAATGTACTTCCTCTGTGATATAAAGATCTCATGTTTGGACCTGTCCACCTCTATGACAAGAAAATACTTGAGGGGTCCAAGATCCTTCACTTCAAATTCCTTAGCCAACCTAGACTTTAAGTGTTCAGTCTTTTCTGTATCATCACCGGCTATCATTATATCATCCGCGTAGACGATAAGAGGAGTCAACTTGTCATCCATGTGTTTCACAAACAAGGTGTGATCTACATTGCTCTCTTTGTATCTAAAAGACATCATTACCCAATGAAATCTCTCAAACCAAGCACGTGGAGATTGCTTCAAGCCATGGCTGGTTTTCTTCAACCAGCAAACATTTTCTGCTGACCCTTTTAAAAGAACCCCAGGAGGCAGAGACATGTAAACTTCCTCCTCAAGATCACCGTGAAAAAATGCGTTCTTCATGTACAACTGACTGAGGCTCCATCCTTTACACACAACACATGAAAGCAAAATCCTGATTGAATTCATTTTAGCAACTGGAGCAAATGTCTCTTGATAGTCGATACCAGCTATTTGGGTATATCCTCTAACAACCAACCTGGCTTTGTACCGTTCAACAAAGCCTTGAGAGTTTTGCTTCACGAAAAAGACCAACTTGCATCCCACAACAATTTCCCTATATGGAGATGGACAAGATCAAGATCCCAAGTATTATTCTTATTAAGGGCCACCATTTCCTCCAACATGGCTGCCTTCCATACATTGTCCTCAAGAGCTTCCTGCCAAGAACGAGGAATATATATGGAAGACAGGGAGCTGACAAATTTTATATGTGAAGGAGACAGTCATAGGTCACAAAGTGAGCAAGAAGATGCTGGGTAGACACATATTACTTATATCAGTACATGTAAATGGATCGGGTGGTGGCCCAGGAAGAGTAGCAAAGGCCTATGTGTTCGCGCTCCTCCAGCGTCGCGTGTAAACCTGCAATGGAGGAGGCATCACCGGGTCCCCAGAAGTAGGTGGGAGCACCAGATCACTAGGGACATGAGGAGGCATCACCGGGTGCCCAGGAGTAGGTGGGAGCACCTGATCACTAAGGACAAAAGGAGGTAATGTAGATGGTGGAATAGGTAAAAGAATTAAGAAACAGAAGGAGGGGAATTCACTTCCGTAGTATTTGTCTCCTGAAGTGAGGTCCCATAATAGGCTTCTGATTTCTGGAAGGCGACATCCATATTAAATTATTAACAAATATCCATTTGGTGATGGGATAGAAGCACTTATAGCCTTTCTCGGTAGGAGAGTAGTCAATGAAGACACACCTTAGAGCGCGGAGGTCGAATTTAATCTTGGTTTGCCTAGTCTTTCAACTCTGGGCGATGATCATGTCTGTGAAGGGTGTCAGTATGAGAATGCACATCGTCTTCCATTCAATAAGTCTTCTTCCATATGCAATGCACCGTTGGAGTGCATTTACGGTGATCTGATGGGACCACGCGTTACCCCAAGTCTTGGAGGAAACTGATATATGTTGGTTTTGGTTGATGACTTCACAAGATATACTTGGGTGTATTTCGTGAAAGAGAAGTCAGAAGTCTTCCAGAAGTTTGTGAAGTTCAAAGAACTCATTGAAGGCGTGTTAAGGCTGCGAATAAAGAAGTCGAGGACAGACAATGGAGGGGAGTTTACTTCACATGAGTTCTTCAAATTCTGCAGGAAGCACGAAATCAAGAGAGAGTTGACTTGTGCTCACACTGCACAACAAGATGGAGTGGCAGAAAGGAAAATCCACCACTTGGTGGAGACTTGCAATAGTTGGCTTCGTGCCAAAGGCATTCGCAGGTCTTTTTGGGCGCAAGGAATGGTCTGTGAGGCATATGTCATCAACTGAATGTCTTTGAGTCCGAACAACATGACGTCTCCGTATGAGATGATGTTCAAGGAGAAGACCGATGTAGGACACCTTTGGGTGTTCAGTTCTACCTGCTACATGCATGTCCCGGATGCTCTCAGGACAAAGCTGGATGTTAAGGCGAAGAAGTACGTCTTCAACGGTTACGTCTCGAGGGATGTGGTATTTGACGAAATGACATCGTATCTGAGTAGCTCTACCGTTGAGCTACAAGAGAGCAAAGTAGAAGATAAGGGTAAGGAAGCTGCTGAAGATCTTATGGTGGAGCTGTCTGTGTCTCCAGGAGCTCTGATTACATCAGGCTCAGGGTCAGGTGCTTCGGGTTCTGGAAGGAGGGGGAGCAATGCTCGTGGTACTTCTTACAGGAGAGCTGATACAAAAGAAGCAGCGAAAGTGTTGGAGAGTGGTCCGGCCTTGCGGAGGTCGAAGCAGACCATCATACCACCAGTTCGGTACAGAGATGACCACATGGTGAGCTTGATCTCATGTTTCTTTGTTGGACCTCTCGATGAGCGGGAGCCGTCGTTCTTTGAAAACGTCATCGAAGTAAAGGAGTGAAAATATGTCATTGATGAGGAGATGGCCGCCCTTAGGAAGAATGAAACTTGGGATCTGGTGCCCAAGGTTGAAGGCATAACTCCGGTTACTTGCAAATGAGTTTATAAATTAGAGAAAAAAGCAGATGGCAGTATCGAGCGGTACAAGGCTCGGCTTGTAGCTCGAGGGTTCTTGCAACAGTATGGAGAAGACTACGATGAGACATTTAGTCTTGTGACCAAGATAACTTCAGTTCGGATGGTGATTGCCATGACAGACTACCGAGGATGGAAGATTTGGCAGCTCGACGTGAATAATGTGTTTCTTTACGGGAGATTGACAAGGATATGTTCATGGTGCAACCACCCGGTTATATTTCTGAAGTTCATCCAGGACATGTCTGCAAGCTCAAGAAGGCTCTCTATGTCTTGAAGCAGGCGCCTTGAGCCTGGTATGAGAAGATTGTGGAGTATCTACAGTTCTGTGGGTATTTTGCATCCAACTCGGACTCGAGTCTATTTATCAAGAAGAGGGGGAGCTTCGAGTCTTGGTGTTGTTGTACGTCGACGGCATGATCGTGACGGGGAACTCAGACGAAGAGGTAGCGAAGCTGAGAGCAAAGCTATCTATTCGGTTTGAGATGAAAGATCTTGGTGAGCTGCACTATTTCCTTGGTCTCAAAGAGTGGAGAAAGAAGAGGGGGAGCTTCATAGAAAAATATAATGCTCGCTTTGCTGCTAAAGGTTATGCTCAGAAATAAGAGATTGATTATTTAGACACCTATGTTCTCGTAGATATGATTACATCTCTTTGTGTGCTAATTATCATAGTTTTGATCCATAAGATAATCATTCATCAAATGGATGTCAAAATCATATTCTTATATGGAGACTTAGATGAAGAAGTCTATATTAACCCGAAGTTTTTGTAGTTAAATGCTAAGAAACTAAAGTTTGCAAACTTGTTAAGTCTCTTTATGGACTAAAGCAGGCTCCGACGCAATGACCTCAAAAAATTGTTAATGATATTAAAAATAATTTATCATCCAAATTTGATATGAAAGATTTAGAAGTAGCTAATATCATTTTAAAAATGAAGCTAACTAAAGCAGATACATGTGTATCGTTATCTTTATCACTCAATTGAAAAAATATTGCATAAATTTAATCTTTATGATTGCGCATCTGCTTCAACACCTTGTGACGCTAATGTTAAACTTTGCAAAAATATAAGTGAACCAATTGTCAATATAGATATGCAAAAATGATATGATCACTATTGTATATTGTTAATCGCACTAGGCCCGACATTTCTTATATCGTAGACAGATTAAGTAGATATACAAGTAATCCAAGTGATAAGCATCAGATATCATTAACTAGAATATTTAAAAACCTTCAAGGAACTTCTAATTATAGTTTAGTAAATACGGGCTATCCCGAAATATTAGAAAGATATTCATATGTCAATTGAGTAACTGATTCGTTAGATGTTAAGTATACAACAAGTATATATTCCTCTTACGAGAAGCCGTCATTTCATGGACTTCTACAAAAACAGTGATTTTTAGAAGCACCATAGAATCCGACCTTATAGCTTTAGACACTACATGCGTTGAAGCAGAATGGATAAGAAATTTATTTTTTTTGAAATTCATGTTTATGCTAAACTTATTCTTAATATTTCATTGCATTATGATAACAAATTTGTTATTATTTTAACTGATTATAACAATGTTAATTTCAAAATGAATAAGTTCATGAGAATCATGTACAAATCAGTGAAGCAAAGAAGAAAATAAGTGATATCATTAACTATGTAAAGTCAGAATTGAACCTTACTAATAATCTTACCAAGGGATTGTCCCGAAAGAGAGATTTTATTGTCATCGAGGGAAATAAGGCATAAGCCCGCATGAGATGTCAACAGGGGACACCCAACCTATGCAATTGGATATCACATGAATTGGGTTCAATGAGGTAGAAACAAAATCATTGATGTAGCGTAGTTGGAAGCACAAAATTTAAAGACTGAAAAAAATCTTCTCCTCATCCTATGATATTGTGCTCTACATAACAGATTAATATGAACTTATAGTTCTTAATGGTTGTCAAAGGCATATATATTTGCGAGATATTAGTTACGAAATATCTCTTGAGGCACCTATGCGAGGGTAGTCGTGAGGCCGCGATTGAGATCCAAACTGAACCCTAATAACCCTCATAAAAAAAATCAAAGAATGTGCATGACCATTAAAACGTCTACCCCCCATAACCTAAGAGCAACCAATCTTTTGTGTGTTTAGTCAATTTACCGGTCAAAAATTTACAATTCAATGTCTCTAATATATTATACTCTTTGGTAGAAAAAATAAATACTAAGTATATGTAAACATTCCACTTATACCAATTTCATTAAATACAACTTAATGAAATAAATTTGTATTTTGTTTTATTTATTAATAGTAATCATATTATTTATAAAATTCGCATTTTGTTTTTGTGGGAGATTGTTAGAAATTTTATTTAAAATAATTATTTTATAATATTTTAATGAAGCATTGTATGATGTATGATGTATGGGCTCCTCATCTTTGATGAAAAAACTAAAAACTCAAATGGAGGGTACTCCAAAATGTGAAATGAAAATCTTTCATGGAAATGATGAAATGTTTAGTCTCACCTTGTCAATCTTCTCCTACGTAAATCCGTAGATAAACAGTTCCACTTAGTCTCATTTGTTCAAAGAAACAAAAGGAGAAACTATGAACCACACGCTCGGGCGCACGCGCACCATGTTGCACCGGATTTGAATTTTGGATTTGGGATTTTGGGAATAATTGAATTGTCTTGCATTTTTTGTACAAATAGTTTGTACACTTTGGAAATATTTAATTTCCTAAAACCCAAACTCATGCGACGTAAGTCGAATCTACACATCAAATTCTCGATGTATTCTGGAACACAAAGAACTCAGTCTACGTTGAGATCCCCCATCCCCCCCCCCCCCCGCTCTTGAAGTACGTCAAGATCAACCGTCCCTTCGTGCTTTGACTTCCTTTGCACTTGTGCATTCACATATGTCGATGTACGTCGACTTCCGTGCATTGATATCCCTTCTGTGCGTCAACCTCTCTGGTATTCACAGACCATCACGTGCAAATTTTATGCCCACGTTTCTTTACATTTTTCTGCGTTTTTAATCCCTTAGGTTAGAAATCTAACGTTCTCAATGCACGATAACGCTTACAAAACATAACCGTTGAAATTTATTACGTGTATTGCTTGCAGTTTTTACGAGACTTTTATATAAGAGAAATCTTGAATCATTTTACTTACTCGTTCTTACTTGCTCTTATTCTTTCGTTTACATACGCCCTTCAGTTTTCTATTGAATCATTTTTGACATTTGCTTCATCAAGTAGAAGTTTGGGTGCTCTGTGCTTCACTGGTGACCGCGCACATCAGAGTTTTGGGGATCTAGCCGAGTGATATACCTTGGAGAAGTGAGCATCGGTTTAAAATTTTGTTAGAGGGTGGTGCAACTTCTTTAGGGTAGTGATCAGACCCGATTCTAAAACTATATTTTATTCTGATCTTTTTATGTCTCAATCTTATTGTTTACAAGTTTTTGTTTTTGATAATCTTGTTTTCAAAATCTGTTATTATTTATAAGAATTTTTCAAAACCAAAAAATTATATATTAATATAGGAATATAAAAAAAATATTCCAATAGAATGGACGGTCCCAACAATGCAAAGGCCGGGAGATCGAGGAAATTTCATGAGGAGAGAGCTCTCTGAGTATCTCCCGGGCTCTTGGTGGGTCCTCCGATGATCTCCACCATCGTCGTTTTCATCAAAAGTATGGTCTTCTCCATCCATAGACAAAATGGGGTCCAACACCCAAAATCTAAAATCCGGCATTTCTAACTCAAAAAGACATAAACCTGACATTCGATATCTGCAACATTGATCTAAATGCTTCTTGGAGTGGAAAACTTACATTATCTTTCCTATTTACCTAGGGATGGAACCTAAAAAATTTCAAGGAGAGAAGGAAAGTGATATTCATCTTAAGAACCTCCTACTCTTCTTTTCCTATCTCAAGTAATTCGACCCCCCTGTCTACTGTGAGGTATGGATCCAATAGCATCCAACATAGTCTCCATGGTCATGAAGAGGAATGCAAGATTAAATGCAGTGAAAAGAAAATTTACTGAAGAAGAGATGTCTTTATGATCACAGAGTAACAACTCACTTCACAGAATCCAGATCCTTGCCATTGTTATCCAACACCACATCGAATGCGGCCGCGCCCACAATCTTCCCCACATCCGCAGGGTCGCCCCAAACTGTCCGGCCGCCAGCACTCACCAACTCCTGCAAAGAAAATCAAGCCCGTGAATAAGAACAGGCACGGAAAAGCGAAATCTCTTCTCATAGAACAGATGGGGTGGAATGGAATTCAACCGAGAATCTGGTGAAGGGCGGCTTCTGCATCTTGTCGGAGCCCTCATCGCCGACGGTAAGGATGGTGACCTCGTGACCGGCGCCGAGAAGCTCGCCAGCGAAGTAGAACCCAATAACAGCGTGGCCACCGCTATTGGTGTTTACGATGAGGACCCGCTTCTTCCCGGACTCCGCCGCAGGGGTGGTGTCTGAAGAGGCTTCGGCCACGATCCTGCGACGAGTGGAGGCTCGGTATGAGAGAGATCGGGAAAGGAATCTCCGGCGGGAGATGGGGGTTTGGAGCGGGACGATGGGGGGAGGGAAGAGGAGCGAAGGGGGCTTCCTTTGGAGAGATGTGGCGGCGAGAGCGGCGGCGGCGTTGGCGCAGGACATTGCAGGCGGGTGGTTGGGCGGGACGGCGATGGCGAAGAGTGGTGCGTGTATAAGCGAGAGTGGCGATAGCGGATAAGATTGGTGCGCATGGTGAGCGTGAAAGCTTTTTCATGTGCTAAATCAATTTTTTTAATTTTAAAATAAAATTATTTAAAAAAATAGTTATAACATAAAAATATTAATGTTTTTATTTTTATGTCCATTTTAGGTACTGTATTAACTATTATCTATATTTTAGCTGAAAATTCATGCATTACCGCCGTAAAATGAAAATGCGGTAGTAATGTTATTTTACGGTTGAAATATGAGTAATATGATACTTAAAATGAGCATAAAAATAAGAACATTAATATTTTATGTTTTTTAAACAATTTTTTTGAAATCAAAATAATTGATTTAGTACTTAAAAAAATCTTGGCGCACATAGATGTGTGCACGCCAGACCAGTGGTGGACCCAGGATTTTTGGTCGACTCGGCCACCAAGCAAAAGATTCATGATTTTGATACTTTTTAACATAAATATTATCGCAATGACAATACATTATCAATCATAATAATACATTACCAATAATAAAAAAAATATACACATACCATTACCAAACCACTTTCTGTGGACCCATGTTTTGGAAGCGTGCGATGATTGCCTCGTTGCTAATGTCTTTCACAATATCCTTCTCGATATATGCGATTAAACAATCATTCATCCAGTCATCTCTCATTCTATTCCTCAAAAGAGTCTTTATTATCTTCATTGCCGAGAACATCCTCTCAACAGTAGCAGTTGCAACAGGTAGTAAACATGCTAACTTTAGCAGTCAAAAAACCAATTGAAAATGATCATGCTTTTTTAGTTCCACAATTTTTTGAATAAGCCCACTAAGTCCTTTGACGTGAGAAAATGCGTTAGTTGATCGCATATCAAGAATGTACATGTCAAGTTGACCTTCAAGTAACTGCAAATCTAATGGATCAAAATCATGTGGATAGAGCTCTACAAGACGAATCAATTTTTGCTTATCAAATCTAGCAAATTTATCGGCTGGATCAAGACATGAAATGCAAAGAAGTAGCTCAGTGTTTACTTTGTTAAAACGATCATTCAGTTCACTTAATATCCAATCGATTACTGTATTAAAAATCTCAACACGATAATGATGAAAATTTGTGACATCTCTTGCATTTCTTCTTGATCTTCCAACTTGAATGTACTTGATATCCATATTAGGAACTTCAATAACATGTTTACCACAAAAAGTTTTCACTTCATGCAAAAATGACTCTCATTGATGTTCAATATTTCTCAAATTGAGTAACAATTGTTTTGACAATTGCACAAAATTCATTGCATTAATAATATCTTGATCTTTTTTCTACAGTGCTTGTGACAACTCATTTGTTTTTGACAAAATATCTTTCATTAAATACAGAATAAATACGAATTCAAAAGTCAATATACTTTTGATAATATTGATTGATGCCCCTCTTTGATTTTCATCCCCTCCATCAACTATAATAAATTCTAGAACCTCCACAATAGATGAGAACATTCGGATAAAATTCAACACTATACCGTAATGAGAATTCCATCGCGTGTCTCCAGCCCTTTTAATCTCCAATGGTTGATTTAGTCCCCGACCTATTTATAGTTCGCCACAACCAAGTTCCCGAGCAACTCTATCAATTTCTGCTGCTCTGAGATTATCGCGACGTTTATAAGAGCCTCCCATAATATTTAATGCATTGTTAATCAAGAAAAATAACTCAGCTACTTGAGAATGACCTTCTGCAACAGCAACCAATATTAACTGCAGGTGAGCAAAACAATGAATATAAAATACAGACGCATTTTCTTGCATAATCAATGTCTTAAGACCTCTAAACTCTTCATTCATGTTGTTTGCTCAATCATAACCTTGACCACGTAATTTTGAGAAACTAAGCGCGTGCTTCATAAACAGTTGATCAATAGATCCTTTTAGTGACAATGCAGTAGTATCAAGTACATGAACAAAACCAAAAAGTCGTTCAACAATAATCCATTTTGTATCAATATACCGTAAAACAACTGCCATTTGCTCCTTAGTTGAAATATCACGGGATTCATTAACTAAAATGACAAAACACTCTTCTACAATCTCTGTAATAATTGTTTTTATTGTTTAACTTGCAATTGCGACAACTATTTTTTTCTAAATCTTTGGTGCTATTAGTTGACAGTTAATTACTTGGAGCATTTTCTCTCACAACCGCTTTAACATCATCATTATGTGAAGCAAAAAAATCTAGTAATTCTAGAAAGTTTCCTTTGTTTAGTGAATCGTTTGACTCATCATGTCCACGAAAAGATAATCCTTGGCATAAAAGAAAACGAATACAGTCAATGGATGCACATAAGCGAGCACGATATGCTAAAATTTGTGTTTCTTCCTGTCTAACAAATGCATTCTGAATAGGTCCTGTGGGAGGAGAAGACTAAAAGGAGAAAGTTAGAAATAAGAGGGAGTCTAGAGTCCTATTTATAGATCCCAGAGGTGATTATAGTGATTACGTGGTTATCTGCAGACTGTAACAACCTAAATTACTAATTGTAGACCGTATTTTAATATGGTTCAAGACACATATTATTTTTATAATTTTATTATGCGCGGACCTTGATTATTTTTGTTATTAGCATTTAGCACCCACCTATGATAATGGTTATGGCGCTAGTTATGCGGATGGTTACCCGCGAAACGAACGACGATAATCGAATAGGGACGATCAAACGGCGGAGAGGGCTGCCATTGGCAGTTCCTAGGCGACAAGTCCCTCGGCGGTGGGCGGCCGTCGGAGAAGGAGGGAAAGACGCGGCCGATCAGGAATAGGGGTGCAACTCAGATCGGTTTGGTTGGGTTCCACTAAGATCCAAAAACCGACTCGTATAGGTTCGGTTCCAATTTTTGGATCCAGAACCGACCCACGGTTCTAAATTATAGAACCAGAACCAAATCGGAAATATCGGTTCGGTTTCGATTCAGTTCTCAATTCTATGGAATATGTAAGCTATTTAGTCCTACATTTGTGAAGAGGTTGCTTCGGGTTACTTCAAGCCCACCGTATCCTTGACCGAACTATAATTTTTGAACAAACCAAATGAAGAAATGAATAAAAAAATGAATCAGGACGAACAAAGAATGGCTTAATTTGAAACGAATAAATGTCTTAATCTGAAAACAAATAATATCTTAATCTGAGAAAATAGATGTATATATCTGATATTCAAATCAGGACGAACAAAGAATACTTTAATCTGAAAATGGTGGAATGAAAAAAATGGAGGTACAAAACATAGATGAATAGATCTGATAGTAAGAAACAAAGAGGACCTTAATCTCGATCACGAGCAGGCGAGGAGGGATGACTTTCGATCTCGAGCAGGAGATATCTGACCTAAGATCTCGGCGTAGAAAAGGACTCATGCTGACGAGGAAGAGCTATATCACAATGTCGGCAAGGAAGAGCTTGATGTTTCTCAGTTTTTCACGAGCCGGCGACAAGGAAGAATTTGGGACGACGAGGTTTTGGAACTGGGAGAAAATTAAGGGAACGTCATCACGGGACTCACTGGCTCACGGTTGGCAATCTGATATTAGTTTATTACTTTAAGTTTTAATATATTAATATTAGTATATAAGTCTTTAATATTAAGAGGTGAAAAGCGTTGAAGTCCATCCCTCGATTTATCCAACATATTAAATTGTTTTTAATTATTTATATATTTATATTAATAAATTGGGTTGGGTGGGTTCTCGGGTACCCGACCACATGACCTGAGAACCGAACCGAATCATCGGTTCTATTTTTTTAAATAATTGTATCTGAATTGAATAACTTGGGAACCGCCCCGAACCGCCTGGTTCGGGTCGATTTTGGTACGGTTTGGGGTTCTTCGATTACTTTTACACACCCCTAGACGGGAAGCCGGTCGCAGTACCGGTCGCGGGGCGCGACCACAACCGATCAAGGAGGCCGATTGCAGCATTGTAGTCGCAAGGCACAGGCGCGGTTGACTGGGGAGGCAGACCGTGAATGAGCTGGCTGGGCATGCTGGTCGCTGTGTCGGCCGCGCTATGCGGCCGCGAGACACGACCGTGGACAGCCAGTGAGGTTGGAAACGTCGACGACCACGCCTTCCGGTCACGGCCGACCGAGGAGGCCGGTCGCACGCTGCGGCTGCGGGTTCGCAATTGCATGGTGCGATCGCAACCGGTTGGGGAGGCTAGTAGCCGCGCCTAGTCGACGCAAGGTGTAGTCACGGTCGACCGGGGAGGCCGACCGCGAGCACGCCGACCAGCGAAGCCGATCTGGGAAGCTGACCGCGGCACCTGCTGCGCACTGCGGCCTCAGGTTTACGGTCGCAAGGTGTGGCCGCAGCCGGACGGGAGGCCGGCCGCAAGCGCGCCGACCGGGAGGCCGCTTGTGGGTGCGCCGACCAAGGGGGGCAGGTCGCTGAGTGCGGAAGCGGGCCGGCTGCTGGTGGTCAGTGATGCGTGTAATGACCGACCGATCACGTGTGCCGATTGCGCACGGATCGGGAGCGCGGATCACACTTAGTGGCTACTCTTATAACTCCCTTTAGGTTAATGGGAGTTATGAGATCTCAGCTAATTGCAATCCAGTTTATCTATAAATTATACGTGACCTCTCATTCCTTATTTCAAATTTTCTTAACCCCCCTTAGGTCTTCCGCCATTTACCGATTTACATTTCACGTGGCAGGAGAAATTTCCCCATTTCCGTAGACTTCCCTTCTCGATCCCTTGTTGGCAACGCCGACGCCAAGGCGTGGCAATGTCGCTGACGAGCCTCCCATTTCTTCTTCGTCAGCTATATCCATCGAGCGTCATTTCTGAGCAGTTGCGCTCCCATTTGAGTGGAATTTCCGAGCAGGTACTCCTTTCCAGAGTTCGATTTCAAGCCTTGGATTTTTTCCCTTTATCTTTCATATCCTTTCTTAGTTCCAGATCTCTCGTCTGGTTGTCTCTCCCTTACAACAGGTTTATCGAGCAACTACAATAGTTTTGCACATCAGTTCTAGATCTCGATTTTGGTCTTCTATGTCAATTTCTTCCAATTGTGGCAGGTACACATTCCATTTGAGGAAATTTGATTTCAATTTAGATTATACCTTCCAATCGAGGGTAAAATTTATTTATGTTGTACAATGTTATTTTTCTAGATATGCATTGAGAAAATACTATTGTTGAAGAAAATGATTTATAAGAGAGCGCAAATTTAAATATTAGTAGTGATTCAACAAATTTCAAAGAAGAATCTGATGTCAATAATTCATTGTGATGATTTTGAATCCAATGATCTAATGTTTGATGAAAGTATCAATTCTGAAATATAGTTTGTTGGTGCAACAAAGATGTCCAAAACTAAATTTAGCATGAACAATGTCATACATATTAGAGAGTTTTGTGATCATTATTCATCAATTTCTTTGATTGACATAACTACACAAATTCAACTTTATCAAAGCAATGCGATTGAATATAATTTTCAGTATAATATTAAGATGTTTTTCAGTTGTGCTTCGGATTTTAGGGATGCAGTGAGAATGTATGCTATGGTACAAGGGAAGACGACTAAATTTACCAAGAACTGTAGTGATAAAATTCAAGTAACTTGCAAATATGGTTGGATTTTATTTGCCTCTTTTATATCAAAGAATGAAAAAATATTTTAGATGAAGACAATTAAAGAATAACATACATGTTGTTGGGTTTCAAGTTCCAAATATTGCAGCACTAAATTTCTTGCAACTAAATACGAGGAACATATTAGGAGCTATTTAAAATGACCAGTAAATGCTATGCAGGAGATAATGCAAATTGACATCAAAACTTCTCTTAGCATTTGAAGAATAGCCACTCATTTTGAGAATTAATGTGATTATTGTGAGGAGATTTATAAGACCAATCCAGACACCACAGTTAAAATTAAATGTAAGCACGATGTATCATCTCAAACTTGCATTTTTGAGAAATTTTATATATGTTGGGATGCATTGAAGAAAGGTTTTTATGGGTAGATGTAAACCTATAATAGGTTTGGTTGGTACTCACTTGAATACATGTACAAGTCATGACATTTTGATTTGGGCATCGATTCTAATAAAGTGTCTACATACTGAGAGGGACAAGCTTATCAAAAGCAATGGAGAAATATGTCCTTCCATCCAAAAAATATTGGAAAATAATAAGAAAAATGCACATTACTACATTTTGGGATGAATGACCAAAATAAATTTAAAGTTCAAGAATATGTGAGAGATAAAATGGACAATGGACTTACGTTCCAACCATTTTAGTTATAGACGATGTGATCTCACTAGTATTCGATGTGTGTAGGTCACTACATGTATCTTCTATCGAAAGGAACATGTTAAGACTACACACTACATTGGTATAATAAGGAGGTGTTTATGCGTTCTTATGAACACTTACTAAATTTCATTAATTCTCAAAAGGAGTGGCCATTAGCTAACCTGAATCCAATTGTTTTGTGGCCTACTATTCGGAGGAAGCTCGAAAGATCATTGCAAAACGCAAGACAAATGGAGGAAGAGGAGATGGAGGCATAGAATATGACATAAATTGTCATAGTTTGAAATACTCATGTTCAAACTATGGGATGAAAGACCATAACAAAAGAAATTGTGGAGTAATTACTACAATCTCATCTTCATCATCAGCTAAAAAATACAAAAATTCGATAAGTAAAAAACATTTATATAATCTGGTAATAATTTATTTAATTTGATTTTCAATGAAAATGTATCTTGTATGTAGGTGTATAGGACAAATTAATGTTTGAAGCTTATTTGGTGGTTAATTATACCTTATTTCATAAAGGTAATCAATATGTTATCATTTATTTATGATATTAATTAGTTAATATGTTTCTTACTAAAATTATCATGTTAATTTGCAGGTACAATGCTAGATTTAAATTCTGAAGAGAAGTTTTGTGTTATGATTATGGCTATGACTCATACCTGGTTGAATTTTGTATTTGCTAGAGAGCAAATTTTGTAATATGATGACGAACAATCTACCAAAAAGTTTATGTTTTGGATAATTTAATATGTTAATTTTCATGTTAATTTGATGGCGGATCATGTTGGTTTCGTCTGTTTTTTGAAGGTCAATAAATTTTAAGCAACAAAGCTCAAAATAGTTGGCCAAAACATTACGAAACGAGGTTGTATTCATGATTTTTTGTCAAACAAGTTCATTGCACATGGCTCAAAAGAAAATATCCCTAATAAAATAAACATGAGGTGCAAAATGCCAAGAAAACTATATTGGGGCAAAGTATAATATTAGAATATTTGTGTCGTACTTTGTCATATTGGGATATAACATAAAAACTATCTTCTAGACACAACCAAATAAATACATGGAAGACAAGAACATATAAATTTAAATCTGAACAAAAAACTCTGCATATATAAATAATATAACTGCAATAATAAAAACATGAAAAATATACCAACGTTTGTTACAAAATACACTGCGGAGGAGCCAGACTTGCTTGATCCGCAGGAGAAAGAATAATATGGATTGAAATTCACTAGCACAGGAGACGCACATGGCTCACTGGGAACTTTCATCGTCAGATGACGACCAAACCACCTGCCATCACCGGAGAAGCACTGTCGATGCCAACTACACTCGTGCATGCCATCAACACCAGACCCAACCACCGGAGAGAAGCACAGTCAAGGACACTACACTCACGCATGGCTTCGCTGTCATGCCCGCACCATATCATCTCCAATGCCGACTAAGCCAAACAAAGTCAAGCCCGAATCCGGCTCTTTGAACTCCGCAACCGGAGGTCCGACCATAAAACCGACTAACCCCCATCAACATACATCCTCCAACATCGACAAAGACCCTCTCCTCCAAGACCAGCGGCTATTATCTCCAAATCCGGGGGATGCGACGATGGTTTCACATGAGAGAAAGAAATAAGGTGGGAATGACAAGATTGGCACCAACGACACCAGTGTCGTCGCACGAGATCACACTACCGACAATTGTTAGCGGTGACGACCTTCCTTTAATGTGAGCATGGGGCAAAAGCATATCCTTACAATCGAGAATCAGTACTTCTCTTCTAGGCGACGATTTTCCTCCCAAAGCTGCAGACGGCTTACTCATTTTCTTCTTGGGCGGCTCCTATTTAAAGAGGTTCCTAAAACTTAAAAATAGGAAATCCTCAAAATAGGAAATTCCCAAAATAAAAAATCCACAGAACAAAAAATCCTCAAAATAGGAAATCCATTTATGGACTGAACTAAATATAATAATCACCACCATAGTTTAGGATTCAGAGACGCCACCTGCACGAAACACTACCTGCACAAAACATCATCTGCACTAGGCAACACTACATGTAGCATGACCTGCACAAAACGTCAGTCTGCATGAACCACCACCTCAAATTTGAGGTATTAGTTGACCTACTTCAGTCGACTCATCCCTGCTCGGGCTCAAACTCTAAATGTAGATGCAATTTGATCGATGAATTTGACTTGCCTAGTTAGACCACTAGAAGGACAATCATCTACACCACCTCGACCATCCACACTATCAACCACAGAAATCATGGGTGCACCACCTCATATTGTTGTCCCTATCGGTCGGTACAGACTACCGCGTTATATAGCTCTCCTAAGCATGGTATACCCTCACTCCACCATCAGAACTCCACCTCGGGCCATCCAACTATAGCCAGGGACGAAGCCAAAAACTTTTTTTAGGGGGGGCTACAAAATTTTAATGAAGTATAAAAAGATATCCTAATAAGAAATATAATTTAAAACATAAGTATTAAAATAAAATAATAAGTGTAAAGAAAATACCAATCATTATAGTTGTTCTCATCGACTATTTAAAACATAAGAATACTTCCAAACATAAGATCACTGCACACTTTTCCAAGAAAACATGAAATTTCTGGTGATATTGTTGTTTCCTGCAAAACATTATAAAAAGTATTAAATATAGGGAAAATTTATAAAAAAAATATTTATAAAATAAATAAATATAATGTTTAAACATACCATATTTTTATATTTGCACTCGTCTGCTTTTCATTTTTTGAAACCTCTGAATGATTGTTTTTTTTTTCAATATTTATAAATACATCTTTCTCTATATATGTAATCAAACAGTCATTAATTAAAGAATCTCTCATTCAATTGCGTAGACGATTATTCACAATATTCATTACTGAAAATGATCTTTCGACTGTAGCAGTTGTAATTGGAAAAACGGATGCTAATTTTACTAGCAAATATACCAATGGATATAAAATATCTTTTTTTTCTACCATTTTCCTTGCAAGATCGCCAATTCTATTTAATTGTCCAAAGTCAATGTCAAATTTAACATCAATAATAAATGTTTTCAATTGGCTATCAAGTTCCATATTATCCAAAATAAAAAAATCGGATGGATAAAACTCTGAAAGACGTTTCAACTTT
This sequence comes from Platanthera zijinensis, assembly GCA_039513925.1. Taxonomy (NCBI): domain Eukaryota; kingdom Viridiplantae; phylum Streptophyta; class Magnoliopsida; order Asparagales; family Orchidaceae; genus Platanthera; species Platanthera zijinensis. Next base: position 51,576,071 of record CM077080.1, on the reverse strand, counting down.
TGTTTATCAAAACTTGAAAATATATTACTTGGATTTAAACATGCAATCCAAAAAAGTAATTCTGTATTCGTCTCTATAAACCTGTTATTGAGTTCTTGAAGTTGCAAATCGATGACATTATAAAAAAATCTCATCTCGATAATAATGTAAATTAGTCATCTCATGAACTCATCGTCATGATCCTCCTCGTGCCACATACATATTTACATTAAAGGAATATCAATTTTATAATCATCACAAAATGAAAAAAACATCTTTAATCAATTTTTCTTATCCATTGTCTTGCATATCTTGCGGCTTTTGTTTTGATATTCTGACTAAATTTATCGCATTAACAATAACTTGTTCTTTGTGTTGCAAAATTTGTGATAAAATATTGGTTATTCCTAGAATATCTCTCAGTAGATATAAAATGAAAGCATAATCAAAAGTTTGTAGAAAATTTAATAATGCTGTTTTTTGTTCTGAACTTGTATAATTGATCTTTTCAACCAACTCGAGAATATCAATAATAGATGAAAATAACACAATCATATTAATCAATGAACTATAATGTGAATCTCACCTTATATCTCTTGTTCTAATAAGATTTCTTTCTTGATTTTGACCTATTCCACCAATTATCTCCTTTTTGTAAACATTCAAAAAAAATTATGCTTGAGATTCTCAAAAAAGTTCTTGTCGTTTACATGAATCAGTAATAATATTAGTTGTTGTACTTGTTAAATCAAAAAACCAAGCAACTAAAACATAATTTTTTGCAACAACGACTAGTGCAAGCAGAAGTTGGTGAGCAAAATAATGAATATAATATGTTGATGAGTTTTTCTTCATAATGAGTGCTTTGAGACCATTAAACTCTCATCTCATATTACTAGCACCATCATAATCTTGTCCACACAATTTTGAAATACATAAATTATGATTAAAGAAGAACCTTTCTATTGATGTCTTCAACGAAACTGATGATGTATCTAAAATATGCACAATACCAAGAAAGCGCTCAATCACTTTACCTTATTTATCAACATAGCGTACTGCAATAGCCATCTGCTCTTTTGTCAATACATCTCGTGACTCATCAATAAGTACAAAAAAAGAATCTTCAATATCTCTAATAATCAAATTTATTGTCTTAATAGTCATTGCATTGATAATATCTTTTTGAATATCTGGTGCAGTAAGCTTATTATTTTCAGGAGCATTTTCTAAAATTACATGACTAATTTCCTCATTATGATCACCAAGAAATCGTAAAAGCTCAAGAAAATACTCTTGATTAGATGACTTTTCCGACTCATCATTAATTCTCTAAAAATTCCAAACCCTATCTAATCAAAAATGTAATGCAATCAATGGTTGTTGTCAATTGGGTTCTATAATTCTTTTTGTTTTGATCTGTTTGTCTTTGAAAACTGACTTCAAGGTATTGTCTTGAATTCATTAAATCATTGCATTTCATTGACGCTTCATTATGAATGTTATTCGAACTTGCAATGTGTTCTTTAAATTTTAATAATACATCTTTCCAATTTTTAAATTCTTTAATGATAAAAATATCACTTCCTGATTGTTGTTTCATAGCTGGCTTAAAAAGATAACAAAACAGACATAAAGCAACATCTTTTTTTTATGTCATACTCCAACCATGAAGTGAATTACTTAAACCAAGTGACGTTAAACTTTCTATCTTTTGACCAAATTTTGTTTTTGGAAATATATGATTTCGAGGTTGATGAGGTCCTTTTAACAAATAATAACACCTAATCTCATCACGTTGTTCAATATGATAATCCGAAATACAAATCCGAGAATAAGAATCTGATAGAAGATCTGTCATATCAATTTCAGTTCGACTATGTTTATTACTTAACTGTAACTCATCATCATTGATGCAGAATTTACTTGAAGAGACTGATTTTTCAACTGACTTAAAATACTTAAGCATTGTTATTAAAAAAATTACTTTTCATCAAAAAATATAAAATAAATATTTTGAAACTAGCAAAAATAAGAAAAATTCTAACTGTTTCTAGACTTGCTACAAGTGCAAAAGCTTCATCAAAATCTACCCCCTCAATTTGAGCATATCCTTTTGCTACAAGCCTAATTTTATTTCTAGTGATCATAGATTCACTATCTAATTTATTCTTGAAAATCTATTTTACTCATACAATAGGATGATCAGATAGTCTCTCTACAAGTTTTCAAATCTTATTACATTCAAATTGATTAAGTTCATCATTCATAGCTAAAAACCAAGATTCATCATTTAAAGCGATTGAAACATCTTTAGGTACTATATTGAAAACAAAACAAAGATTTGAAAATAAATTATATAAAGAAGAACGCGTACTTACCCTTATTGATGGTTCTCCTATTACCAATTCTTGTGAATAGTTTTTTTAAAAATAAGTTTACTTGAAAGCACATATTTTTCAACTTCTTCTTCTCTTTGTTCTTTATCTTCTTGTTCTCCAAGAATTTTTTTCATCATCTTTCTCCAAAGGAGGAAGGGGTTCTTCATCATTTCATGTAAGGTTAGCTTCTACAAAAGGAACAAACTCGTCAAATTTAACATGAATTGATTCTTCAACTATTTTAGTCTGTTTGTTAAAAACTCAATAAGATTTACTAGTTAAAAAATAACCAATAAAAATTCTTTCATCGCATTTTTATCAAATTTATCTAAAACATATTTTGTATTTAAAATAAAATATTTACATCCAAAAACTCTAAAATAAGATACATTAGTCTTCTTTCGAAAATATAACTCATATGGTGTAAGTTTTAAAAATGGACGTAACATGACATGATTTATCAAATAACAAGCAGTACTAACAACATCAGCCCAAAAAGATATAGGTAATTTATATTCAGATATCATAGTACATGCTAGTTCTTGAAGAGTTCTATTTTTCCTCTTTACTACACCATTTTGTTGTGGTGTGTGAGGAGCGGAAAATTCATGTTTAATCCCTAATTTAGCACATAAAGAAATAAATCTATCATTCTCAAACTCACCTCCATGATCTGATCGTATGCATTTAATTTTTAAATCAAGTTCATTTTGAATACAAATACATAATTTTGTAAATTCAAAATACGCATCGAATTTTAAAACTAAAAAGATTGTTCAACAAAAACGTGAATAACCATATATCAAAACAAAAATATATTTCTACCTCCTAGACTTTGAGTAGTAACTGGACCAAATAAATCCTTGTAAATTAACTGTAGAGATCTAATCGTAGAAATAATATTTTTTGTTTTCAAAAGATAATTTTGAGAATTTTACTTTTTGACATGATGTACATAAAGAAGACAGCTTTCCTTCTAACAAAGATAAACCCTTAATCAATTTATTTTTGGAAAGTTTAACAATAAGTTTTGTACTAGAATGACCAAGTCGTCTATGGCAAAATTTCATTCATCATTTTTTGAAATAAAACATTTAAGTGAAGATTGAGAAAGATCATGAAAAGTACTCATATAAACATTCTGAATTCTCGGTGCAATAAAAATAACTTCTTGAGTTTTTGAATCAATGATTTTACAAAGGTTTGAAGTTGATTCAAATAAAATATTTAAGCCTTTATCATATAGTTGACTTATACAAATTAAATTATGCTTCAAACCATCAACAAATAAAACATTTGAAATAGTAAAGAAATCGTTACCCATGATTCCCATGATTCTTCCTTTACCGTTGTCTCCAAACGTCATTACTCCTCCCTTCTTTTTTTCAAGGTTAAGGAACTTGGATTTGTTGCTCGTCATGTGTTTTGAACATCCTGAGTCCAAGTACCACACGTCTTCTTTATCCTTAGTCTGTCAACACACCTAGAAAGGAGATGAGAGTAAAGATCTGATTACCCAAGTGATGCCTCCCATTGAGTAGGTGAATGCCTTAGGTACCCAGACTTATTTAATTAAACTATGGTATATCTTCCTGCAAGAATCAACAGTGTGTACAAATTTATTGCATTTGGCACAAGTGATAAAAGGTTATGATGTTTTTTTCACAACTGAATTCAGACTCTTACTAGAAGATAGATGATCATTAAAAAAATATTAATTTTATTTTTAAAAATCAATTTTTTGGACTATGAGCTATCACCAGTGGTAGTACCTATCGCGGGACGATAACTTCCAGTGACATAACCGAGTCCGTACTTCGCAAATCCATGACACTAGTTGGCTAAAATCATATCCATTATCCAAGGATTTTCGGCTAATTCCAAATTTCTTAATAGATCATGAATAAGGACTTTCAAAGCGGTGTTTTCGGTGACTAACATAACACACTGATTTGCAAATGCTTTTTTGCCATTTTCTACTTGAGATTGAGAATTTTTTAAAGATCTCTTTTAGTCTCTTTTTTCTTTGGTAAGAGAATCTACTTTGAATTGAGACTTAGTAAGAGCTTCTTCTAATTCTCTTATCTTTGCCGAAGAGTGATCGCACTCTTGACAAGTTACCTTATCCTTCCCAAGCACTTTCAATTCACTAGTTAATTTTTAATTTTCTTTTAATAAAATTTTATTTTTAGATTTTAATAAATCAATATCTTTAAGACTTTTATAGAAAAATTTGCATGTTTGTAAAAATTCAGAATATAATTCTTCATAAGTAGGATTTATCTCAGTGTCACTCAGGACACTGCATTATCTTCGGATGGTAAAACGCTCTTTCCCTTAAAACACGTGGTTTTCTCGTTGTTTTCTGAACTTTAACCACTTGAACCTCCAGATGATGAATTGTTCCAAGTTTCTGCCTTCAAAACCTTCTTCATGCTCTTTTGGTCGTGCCTTTTCTCTTTTTCCTTTTTCAGATACTTTGGGAACTTGCTTCTAATATGACCAATCCTTCTACAATGATAACACTCCAGTGGCGAACGCTCTTCGCCTTCCTCAACATCGACTTTTCCTCTAATTTTCTTTACTCCAGACTCCTTTTTGTTAATGTACTTCTTGAATGAATTTTTCCTCTCTGAATTTCTCATAAATCTCTTAAATTTTCTCACAAACAAACTCTCCTCATCTTCTTCATCATCTTCATCTGTTTCACTCTCCACTTCTTTCTTAAACTTCAACGCCAACGCCTTCTTCTTTTGCTCCAAGTTGTACTCTTGTTGTTGAATTTTTAATTCTACTTCATGAGTTTTAAGGTCACCTTCAGATTGAACTTCGGGGGAAGTGATCTTAAAATCATTCTTACCAAATCACCATTGAATAAATTATTGCTAAGGACTTCGGAGTTGCTGATGATTTTTGTAAATCTTGTGTACATGAAATCAACATCTTCGTCAACCTCCATACTGAACTTTTCAAATTCTGACTCAAATTGAGACAGCTTCAAGTCATTCACCTGCGTTGTACCTTCATGAGTAACTTTAAGTAAATTCCAAATATCATAAGCAGTTTCACATGCACAAACTATATTAAATTCAGTTCTATCTAACGCACAAAATAAAACGTTCATAATCTTAGCGTTATTTTTGCAACGAAGTTTTTCTAGATTGTCTCATTTATCCTTCGGTTTTTTCATAATAACACTTCCAACTACCATTGTAGGTGAAGTGTAGCACTGTTTTATCATTCCCCAGGCATCTATATCTAATGTAATAAGAAAACATCGCATTCGAGTTTTTCAGTAATTGTAATATGTGCCAGTGAATAAAGGAGGTCTGCTAATTTCTTGCCCCTCAGAAAATATGTGATCGTTATGCGCCATTTCTCCCGGTGATAAAACCGTTTTAGAGAAATCTCGCTCTGATACCAAGTGTTGTATCTTGAGGCACCCTTAGAGGGGGGGGGGGGGTGAATAAGGGCACCTCAATATCTAACAATCATATCATCTTAGCTTGAAAGAAAGCAAAGTGTGCAAATAGACAAAATGGAGAACAAACAACAGGTTGTAAGAGTTTTACGTGGAAAACTCGAAAAGGAAAAAAATCATGGGATCAGGCCAAGTTTTGATGAAATCCACTAGCATTCGCTGAGTACAAATATCGACTTTCTAGTGGGTGACTGACCACCACTTGTTAAAGTGTATTTTTAAGTGTTTAGAGTTTTGGCAATGATGAGAGTTGCAGAGCGTGTTCCGGAATGGAGTGCGGAAGCGCACACTAGAGCAGTCTTCAAAATGGAGAGGGCACACGGGAAGCGCGTGCCGAGCTGGGCGCGGAGACGTGTACTTAAGAAGACTTGGAATGAACACACGGGGAGTGCGTGTTGAGTGTAAAGATGAGTGTTGGGAGGAGGATGATAGCTGAGGAGGAGGTCTTCGCTGAAAAACCTCATAGCTCTAACTCCTCTCTGTCTTTCTATCCCCTTCAAATGAAGATTTGGCTCACTTTTATAGTTTTTTTCGGGGCAAGAACAGGTAATTACACACTTCTGGATACTGGATGGATGAATATAAGCACCTAATTTCTGTCTCCTGGATCATCAACTCGTGGATTATGACGACCTTGCCCCATGGGAGGCTTGGGCAGCTTGGACAAGTACGCTAGAAGCTATGACAACATCAGTGGCGAGCGTGGGCGGCAGACACATGATGGGGATGTGCGGGCGCACACGCTAAAGGGCACGCGGGCGCGCACACAAGAGGTGCGCGGGAGCGTGCGCAAGAGGTACGCGGGTGCGCGCGCAAGGAGCACATGGCCGCCCAACAAGGGAATACGAGTTTGCGCGCGCGCTGCCCCGTGCTTGCACAGGGTGCGCGCGCAAGGGGCACATGGCCGCCCAACAAGGGAATACGAATTTGCGCACGCGCTTCCCCGTGCTTGCGCAGGGCGCACGCTCGTTATTTTCCTCACACACATCAATATAATTTATCGTCACGCGATCATCGTTATTTTGCTCACGCACAATAATATAATTTAACATCGTGCGATCATCGCTATTTTGATCGCACATCACCAATATAATTTATCATCAAGCGATCGTCGTTATTTTGATCGCGCACACCAATATAATTTATCGTCACACAAACATCGTTATTTTGATCATGAGCACAAATATAATTTATCATTGCATGGTTGTTGTTATTTTGATCGCGCACACTAATATAATTTATCGCCACACGATCATCGTTATTTTGATCGCGCGCACAAATATAATTTATCATCACACGTTCGTTGTTATTTCGATCACTCACACCAATATAATTTATCATCGCGAGATTCTTATTATTTTGATCACACACACCAATATAATTATCATCGCGCAATCAACATTATTTTGATCGCGTGCATCAATATAATTCATCGTTAGATGGTGGTCATTATTTTGATCACGCACACCAATATAATTTATCGTCGTGCGATCCTCATTGTTTTGATTACACGCACAAATATATTTTATCGTCGCACAATCATTTTTATTTCGATAGCTCCTACCAATATAATTTATCGTCACACGACCATCATTATTTTAGCCAAATAATCTGTGGCCCTACTCACATTAATAACCAAAATAATTCTAGCCGAAAGGGTCACAATTAGGAAACCTAAGCTCAGAGACACCTAATTTAACTATATAAAAACATACAAAGAGCTCAATCCCACAAAAAATGAGAGAATTTTAGGTACGCTCAGCGTATACAAGGATCATGCATGACTGTATTTTTAGTTTAGATTACAGTCGTAACTGCAATTACGATCGTAATTGAACTGTATTTTCAGTTTAAGGCTACGTTTGGCGCGGCTTTGTAACGCCCACATCCGTCGTATAGCATATGACAGAAGGTCCGGCAGGGACCCGACGCCATATACTATGGACAGGTAAGGAGATTACAAGTTGTTTCCAAATCCAAGTTATATTATGAACGCATCATAACTCAAAGCATTCTAGCGGAAACATTTTAGTTTATGAACTCATACTTAACACGAATGTCCACTACAAGACAGGAATAATATATATATATATATATACACATACACATAACACATGTTTCGGTCGTAACCTTATTACAACTGTTTCATTTAACAAAAAGTGGTTTCATACATCGGCACGCAGACCGACTACACACGAAAATAGTAAATGTTCGCCTTTAGGCCTTCAAGGGCCAGTCAATTGCAGCACATGGTCTTCAGCCCGCTACTTCCCACTTGACTCTCCAGCACCTGCACAAAAGGGCCCACCAAAACGTGGCAAATAAAGCAACGGTCAGCATTTTGCTGACCTGTTTATAATGATCTCACCCCTTACTCGGGGCGACATTTCTCACTTCCTGCAAACAAGACATCATATATATCGTGGACTTTACAAAGTGCAATTGAAGCACCATTCATCACAGACGTAGGCTCAACGGCCACACGCCCCGTGCACTCAGGGCACATTTTCGGTGTCCACAACTTCCCGCATATCACCATCGTTCAGAGGTACTTCACGGCTAACTTTGTCGTTCAGAGGTCCTTAACTTGATAACTACATCATTCAGAGGTAATTAACTTAACGACTAACTGCCCATTTAGAGGTACTTAACTAAACGACTCTGTCGTTCAAAGGTACTTAACTTGATGACACAGTAATTGGCCTTCACGGTATAATTCATCATTTACCATTTCAGGCTGGTACCCACCATTGCTGGGCAATTTAAGCTCACAGCTTTGCATACACATACAATGGCCCACAGGTCTCATAGAGACAGGCCTCACAACATTAGCTCCCTGGGAGATATTGCCGACGACAGTCACTATCGCCTGGCGACATCTACAGTTCTCTAGACTGGGATCTTTTCTGGGGCTTTTCCTGGAAATGCTTCCAGTATTATGATGTAACATCCTGCACACCCCTAAACCCCAGATTTCACACGTACATCACACATATATCTACGAAGTCTTCTCCGGCACGCAAATTAAACATCACCAATCCATACCAACTTGTCCAGATGAGATTCTCACATCATGTCTATTCCGTACTCTACATTTTCGGATCTAAATGCAGGAATATATGGGGATCAAACCGATCTTCCCATTGGAATCCACCCTTTTTCACCTTTTGGTGAGGGGATCCATGCAAATATGCATATTGAGGACTTCACTTGTCCAGGAGAAACTCGTTACCCTTGAAGTTCTCTTCCGAGCCATGACGAAGCTTTTCTACGTTGATGGAAGTTAGCGCCTCACTTTCCCCTTTGCGGATCTAGCCTCAGATCTGGCTTCCGACCACAAGATCTCCTTCAGCACCTTCACAAAGATCAGCCCAAACCCTTAGCTCCAGCCTTTAGTTCTCTTCTCAAGAATTTGAAGGAAATGAAGAAAGAGAGTGAGAAGGAATGATGATCTCCTCATCCCACACCCTTCTGGATAAGTGGCCTCGGGATTAACCCCAGTCACACGATCAATCCATCAAAACAAAGCAAAGGACAAGATTTGGATTGACTGGTCAACTTTGGCACTTTCGCCTGTCGACATCAACTGTCACCACTTGGCGACATCAATTTAACTGCTTTGACCCAGGTAAACCACCGCTTAACAGACAATCTGACACATGTCTCACGCCACGTGGCACTATCGCCTGGCGATACCCACTGTCGCCCGCGATATAAAGCCACTCAACGCTTTCAGGCATTGAGTGCATCAAGTGCATCGAGTGTTAAAGACAAAAATGACCTCTGTGGAGTTCGGGGTCCCAAAAGAGGGGTGACCTCACACCTACTACACTCGGAAGGACGTCACGGACCGGAGACTTAGGAGACTATGACCAGACCCTCGGCTCTAGCGTGGAGGTCCCACCTCATACCCAGAAGACCCTTGAGGTCTCCCCCTCCCTAGCCAATGCTTGAGCTAGGTGCCTTGGAGGAAGAAAGCCAAGGGGATTTTAAGTGGCTAAGGAACGATCATCTCCAAGGCACCCTCAAGGGTCTATTAATAGTTTTTCCAAGTCTTGGGGTCAAAATGAACAAAATGCCCCTAAGGCAAATATGCCTCAAGCCAATAGAAAACCTCCACACCGAGGGGCAAAGAGGGGAATTCCACCTCAGGGGTAAAAGGGTAAAAGCATGTCCCAAAGATGTCCAAGGACGAGAGGAGACCAAACCACACCCCCCAGCCTCCCCTGGACACCCGAGACGAGGGAACTGGCCGTGCGGGCGAGGGCCTGGCCGGCCAGTCTCGCCCCGCGAGCTGGCCTCGCGGGCGAGAACCCGCCTAGCCGGCGGTCTCGCCCGGCGAGATGGCCTCGCGGGAGAGAACCCGCCTGGCTGGCGGTCTCGCCCGGTGAGCTGGCCGCGCGGGAGAGAACCCGCCTGGCCGGCGGTCTCGCCCGGCGAGCTGGCCACGCGGGCAAGACCGCGCCTGGCCGGCGGTCTCGCCCGACGAGCTGGCCGCGCGGGTGAGACCGCGCCTTGCCGGCAGTCCCGCCCGACGAGCTGGCCGTGCGGGCGAGAACCCGCCTAGCCGGCGGTCTCGCCCGGCGAGCCGGCCGCGCGAGCGAGAACCCGCCTGGCCGGCGGTCTCGCCCGGCGAGCTGGCCGCGGGGCCGAGAACCCGCCTGGCCGGCGGTCTCGCCCGGTGAGCCGGCCGCGCGGGCGAGACCCCGCCTGGCCGGCCGGTCTCGCCCCTACTCGGGGCTAAGGGGCAGGGGGGACGAGACTTTGGTCTCCAGTCGACCCCGCTACCCCCACCTCGCACTTTATCCCGTCGGGGGGTGCCGACCAACTTGCCGCACCCGACCCTCAAAGAATGGGGCAAGGGGGAGGCAAATTTTTCCTCCCCCTACTAGTATATTTCCAAGCTATAGCCAAAATTGGCCACCGAGAGCGCCAAGACATCTGAAAAGCTTAAAATTATATAGGGGCGAATACGGGGTTGTACATCGAGTGCGTCCAATGCCGACTCAATGCTTACCGCTATCGCCATCTGGCGATACCCACTATCACCACTCGATAATATCATTTCGACGATTCGTCGGACGCGTTGAGTGCGTCGAGTGCAGCTCGACGAACTCTGCATCGCTATCGTCGTCAGGTGATACCCAGTATCGCCCGACGATAGTGACAGAATTTCTGCTGTCAAATTTGTGGTGTTACAACCCTCCTCTCCTTACAGAAATTTCGTCCCGAAATTTGCATACCGCTATAAAGAAGACAACAACTTAGAAGTTACAACAATTTTTTATTCATCCAAATAATGTTATAACAACTTACACAAACAACTCAGGATATTCATCACGCATGGTCTGCTCATGCTCCCATGTTAGCTCTTCACAGCCACAGTTGTCACACCGGACTTTGACCATCCCGATTGTCTTATTCCGTAGCTGTTTGATTTTCGTATCCTTGATCCGAATGAGTTTAACTTTCGTCGATAGCCTACTATCGACTGGTACTTGATCCGCAACAACCACTTGAGCCGGCTCTTTCACAAATTTTCGAAGCACTGATATGTGGAACACATCATGCAAGCGACTCAGTTCTGTCAAAAGAGCTAGCCAATAGACAACTTCTCTAATTCGCTCCACCACTTCAAACAGAACAAGATACCTCGGGCTCAGCTTTTTCAAGCGTCGTATTCTGGACACGCCTTTGAAGGGTTTGATTTTCAAATATATCCAATCGCCCACCGCAAACTCCACGCTCTGATGCTTGGCGTTGTAGTATTTTGTCTGCCTATCCTGAGCTATCAATAGCCGCTCTCGAATAGTACGTATGGTTGAATTTGCATCTTCGACCTCCTTACGTTTATAGAGCTTTGATTCGCCTGTTTCCGCCCAAGCTAATGGTGTACGACACTTCTTACCGTATAATGCTTCAAAGGGCGTCATCCGTATACTAGCTTGATAGCTTTTATTATAGGCGAACTCAATTATATAGAGGTGATCTTCCCACTTCATCCCAAACTCCAGGGCGTACATACGGAGCATGCCCTCCATTGTTCTGTTGGTTCTCTCAGTCTGGCCATCCGTTTGCAGATGAAAAGCCGTACTGAACTTTAACGTGGTACCCAATAATTGGTTGATTAACCTCTAATTAATCGAAGTAAAATGTCCATCTCGATCACTAACGATGCTACGGACGCACCGTGCAATCGTACTATTTGCTCAATGAAAAGCTTAGCCAAGCTTTCTACTGAATTGTCCCTCTTGTTCGGAATGAAGTGAGCCACTTTAGTCAACCGATCCACGATCACCCAAACAGAATCGTTCCCGCGCTGCGATCTCGGCAAACTGCGCACGAAATCCATCGAAATATCATCAAACTTCCATTCTGGAATAGGTAGCGACTTCAGGAAACCTCCAGGCTTCTGGCATTCAGCTTTTACCAAGGCGCAAGTATGACATTTTGCCATGTAATGGGTTATAACTTTCTTTAGACCTGACCACCAAACATCTTCTTTATGTTCTTATATATTTTTGTGCTCCCTGGGTGGATTGAATACTTTGTAAAGTGTGCCTCATACAAAAATTCTTCACGTAATTTACCCACATTCGGGACGCACAAACGATCACCTTTACGCAAAAGGCCGTCATCCAAGGAAAACTGGGAATCTGACTCATCCACTACATAGCGTTGTAAACTTTCATCAAGTTCCGTTGCTCGCCAAACCCTGTCCGCAAGGTCATATTGTAACTTCGTCCAGTTCATGCATGCTTTTGTAGTAGCATTCTTGTCCACACAAGAGATGTCTAAGGCCTCCAACTCCTGCATTAGATTCTCATCATGCATCTGCAACCAACTTGCTCTTGCCGGAGTCCTACGACTCAAGGCATCTGCGACCACATTTCCCTTCCCGGGAGTATAATGAATCTGGAAGGTGTAGTCTACGAGGAACTCCATCCACCTCCGCTGTCGCATATTTAGATCTTTATGGTCCAACAGATACTTAAGGCTCTTATGGTTCGTGAAGATGTCAAATTTCACGCAATATAAGTAATGACACCACAGTTTTAGTGCAGATATCACCTCCGCCAACTCCAAGTCATGGACGGGACAATTTCGCTCATGCACTTTCAACTGGCGTGAGCCATAAGCTATCACCTTACCAAACTGAAGAAGAACGCAGCCTAAGCCGCTCCCTGATGCATCACTATAAATTTCATAGCCGTCCGAACCACATGGCGTCGTCAAGATGGCGCCGTAGTCAGACGATCTTTCAGCTCCTTAAACACTCGTGTGCATTCTAGCGTCCAAACGAACTTCTGATCTTTTCTCATCAATGTGGTGAGAGGCAAGGCTATTCGCGAGAAGTTCTCTATGAAGCGCTTATAGTAGCCCGCCAGTCCAAGGAAAACTCCTGACTTTGGCTACATGAGACAACACCGGCCACTCCCGTATCACAACTATCTTGGCAGGATCCACCACAATGCCCTCTTCACTAACCACATGGCTAAGAAAGGCCACTGGCGACAATCAGGATTCGCACTTCGAGAACTTGGCGTAGAGCTTGTTTCTTCTCAGGGTGTGCAACACCATCCACAAATGGTTCCCATAATCTTCTTCAGACTGATAGTACACCAAAATGTCATTAATAAAGACGATGACAAATAAATCCAAGTACTCTCAAAACGTTTAGTGTATTAGGTCCATAAATACTGATGGCATATTTGTTAGCCCAAACGGCATTACCGTGAACTCGTAATGACCATAACGTGTACCAAACGCTATCTTGGGAATATCACATTCCTGAATCCTCAACTGGTAATAGCCAGACTTTAAATACATCTTTGAGTAGACAGTTGAGCCTACTAGCTGATCGAACAAGTCATCAATCCATGAAATCAGATACTTGTTTTTTTCCGTTAGTTTATTCAGCTCTCGATAGTCAATGCATAATCGCAAGCTTCCGTCCTTTTTCACAAATAGGACTGGAGCGCTCCAAGGTGACATACTTGGCATATATATCCTTGCTCTAGCAGCTCTTGCAATTAAACCTTAAGTTCCGCCATTTCCTTTGGCTCTACTCAGTACGACGAGCGGGCCACAGGTTTCGCACCTGACACCAACTTGATAGCGAAGTCTATTTCCCATTGGGGAGGTAACCCCGGAAGATCCTTTGGAAACACATCTGCGTACTCTGATACAATCAGAACGTCACTCAGACTGGTCTTCGGCTCAACAGCCTCTAAAAGCGTGAAGAATAACTCAGCGCCCTTCCAAACAACCTTGACTACTTGGAGAACAGACACCAATATCTTGCTCGATCCTCGCATACCAGCGAATTTAGTCTATCATTCAGTGTTCAATCCCAGTATGACTACCTTAGAGTTGTAAACTATACCGATACGTTACTCCGCGAGCTAGTACATACCCAGGATCACATCAAACATAACTATTGTCAGCATAGATGCTCTCATCTAAACGACATGACTTCACAACATCGCCATAACACCAAACTTTCTATCTGTGTTCACTACTACCTTTAAGGCAATTTTATCCCAATCTTATATTTATTATACAAATATAAGCATAAAAGGAATACTTTAAGCCCCCATTAAAAGACTAACAACATGTTTGTACACGCAAAACATGCACTATATATATTATTACATAATAGTAAATGTACAGTACACAATCACAGTTATTTATGTACATAAACTCGAAATTCCCTTTCAGTTTGTTGTCATCAAAGGGCCACTTCGGCAGTCTCGGGCCATATGTCCCTCTTTTCTACACAAGTAACAAGTATGTGAAGTTCGCCTTGCACCTGCTCTAGCCTTACCCTTCTTTAGCTTTCGGCCAACACCCTAACACTCTCGAGCAAGATGTCTTTTCTTTCCACATGTATAACATGCAAGAGTGGTTCGTACCGACGCTGCTCCAGACGTCAGAGAAGGAGCTGCTTCAGAAGTTTTTGACTTCTTCCATCGTTGATATCCCGACTTGGAGACACTAGGTACCTGCGTTACTAGTGTCTGATGGACTTTGGCCAAGTCCATCTCCAACAAACTAGGGCACTAGTGTTTGGAATCCCATTAAATTTGGACCCAACAACAAAAGTCATAGTTCCTGAAGTAGACTATCATAAAACCTGCTGATCTCCGTCTCCTCAGTTTTAAACCGAAACTCTTCTTGATGTCTTAACACAACAAAGGCATGAAAGTACTCCTCGATCGAGTGCAGTACTTGCATCAAACACATATTCAACGGCTGAGCTGATTCTCTTCTGCTGGCAATCTGCTCAAATAGACCAACCGACAGTGCCGCCACCCGAGGGACAAGGGGTTGTACCTGCCGTTTAGGTTGGGCCTTGATCATTACAAATTAAATTATGATTCAAACCATCAACAAATAAAATATTTGAAATAGTAAAGAAATCGTTACCCATGATTCCCATGATTCTTCCTTTACCGTTGTCGCCAAACGTCATTACTCCTTCCTTCTTTTTTTCAAGGTTAAGGAACTTGGATTTGTTGCTCGTCATGTGTTTTGAACATCCATAGTCCACGTATCACACGTCTTCTTTGTCCTTAGCCTGTCAACACACCTAGAAAGGAGATGAGAGTAAAGATTTGGTTACCCAAGTGGTGCCTCCCATTGAGTAGGTGAATGCCTTAGGTACCCAAACTTATTTAATTAAACTTTGGTCTATCTTTTTACAAGAATCAGTAGTGTGTGCAAATCTATACACATAACACATGTTTTAGTCGTAGCCTTATTACAACAGTTTCATTTAACAAAAAGTGGTTTTATACATCGGCACACAGGCCGTCAACACATGAAAACATTAAATGTTCGCATTTGGGCCTTCAAGGGCCAGCCAATTGCAGCACATGGGCTTCAACCCGCTACTTCCCACTTGGCTCTCCAGCACCTGCAAAAAAGGGTCCAACAAAACGTGACAAACAAAGTAACGGTCAGCATTTTACTGACCCGTTTATAACGATCTCACCCCTTACTCGGGGCGAAATTTTTCCATTCTTGCAAACAAGGCATTATATATATATATATCGTGACATTTACAAAGTGCAATTTAAGCATCATTCATCACAGATGTAGGATCAATGACCACATGCCCCGTGGACTCAGGACACATTTTCGGTGTCCACGACTTCCCGCGTGTCACCACAGTTCAGAGGTACTTCACGGTTAACTTTGTCATTCATAGATCCTTAACTTAACGACTACGTCGTTCAGAGGTAATTAACTTAACGACTAACTGTCCATTCAGAGGTACTTATTAACTTAACGACTATGTCGTTCAGAGGTACTTAACTTGATGACACAGTAATTGGCCTTCACGACACAATTCATCATTTACTATTTCAGACTGGTACCCACTATTGCTGGGCAATTTAAGCTCACAACTTTGCATACACATACAATGGCCCCCAGGTCTCATATAGATATGCCTCACAACATTAGCTCCCTAGGAGCTATCGCCGGCGATAATCACTGTCGCCTGGCGACTTCCACAATTCTCCAGACTGGGATCTTTTCTGGGTCTTTTCCTGTAAATGCTTCCAATATTATGATGCAACATCCTGCACACCCTTAGACCCCGGATTTCACACGTACATCACACGTATATCCACGAAGTCTTCTTTGGCACACAAATTATACATCACAAATCCAGACCAACTTGTCCAGATGAGCTTCTCACAGCATGCTTATTTCGTACTCTACATTTCCGGATCTAAATGCTGGAATATATGGGGATCAAACCGATCTTCCCATTGGAATCCACCCCTTTTCACCTTTTGGTGAAGGGATCCATGCAAATATGCATATTGAGGACTTCACTTATCCGAGAGAAACCCGTTACCCTTGAAGTTCTCTTCCGAGCCATGACGAAACTTTTCTACGCGGATGGAAGTGAGCGCCTCACTTTCCCCTTTGCGGATCTAGCCTCAGATCTGGCTTCCGACCACAAGATCTCCTTCAGCATCTTCACAAAGATCAGTCCAAATCCTTAGCTCCAGCCTTTAGTTCTCTTCTCAAGAACTTGGAGGAAGTGAAAAAAAGAGAGTGAGAAGGAAATAATGATCTCCTCATCCCACACCCTTCTAGATAAGTGGCCTCTGGATTAATCCCAGTCACACGATCAATTCATCAAAACGTAGCAAAGACCAAGATTTGGGTTGACAGGTCAACTTTGGCGCTATCGCCCGGCAACATCGACTGTCGCCACTTGGCGACATCGATTTAACCCCTTTGACCGCTATGACCCAGGTCAACCACCACTTATCGGCCGCTTAACAGACAATCCAACACATGTCTCACGCCACGTGGCACTATCGCCTGGCGATACCCACTATCGCCCGACGATACCCACTGTCGCCCGCGATATCAAGTCACTCAACGCTTTCAGGCGTTGAGTGCGTCAAGTGCGTCAAGTGCGTCGAGTGCCGACTCAACGCTTACTGTTATCGCCATCTGGCGATACCCACTGCCGCCACTCGGCAATATCATTTCGACGATTCGTCGAACGCATTGAGTGCGTCGAGTGTAGCTCGACGAACTCTGCATCACTATCGCCATCAGGCGATACCCAGTATCGCCCGACAATAGTGACAAAATTTCTGCTGTCAAATTTGTGGTGTTACAGGCTTATCACAACTTATTTGCTCCGGTAAACTTGGACAAGAACGCCATTATCATTGAATGTATGTTTGGTATGACAAATGTTAGTACCGTTTCAAAAAAAAAGTAACTAGTTTGAGACATAAGATTTTGATATGACAATGATTTTTGTCTAACCTCACCGGAGCAAATAAATCGCGATAAGCCGCATCAAACACAACCTAAATTACAGTAGTTCAAAAAAAAAATCATATTTTATCAAATGTATTTTCATAAAAAAAACATATATATGTGTATTTAAAATGAGCATAAAAATGCTAGGATCAATATTGCAAAACTTATTTTGCTAAAAAAAGTTCTTGCATAAAATTAATGTTGAGCATACAATCCTCACGTACCCTGAGTGTACCTAATTTTTGTGTTATACACAACGTTTTGAAAACCGGATCAAAGATCAAACTGACAGAGGAAAAGGTTTAAGGTTGAACCAATCCAACCGATTTAACCGGGGTCAAATCGTTATTTTTTAATAAATAAGTAGTATATATAATTATATATAATAATAGTAGAAAATGTCTTCTTGAACTTGATTGGGACAGGAACAAAAAATTAACATTATAATAAATATTTGTTTATATATTTGTTATTTCTCATCATTATATTTTTGTACAAATAAAAATAATATATAACAACTTACGAATATTTTTAAATTCAATTTGAATGATATATATAATAACAAATAAATAATAAAAATATAACTTTGTTAGTTAATTTAGGTGATTGTTAACCGTAAACCCGCTATTTGCTAGTGGCACCCAAAAATCTCATAACTTTTCGCGCCTTTTCAAAATACGTCTTGTATATGTAATTTTAGAAAAGTGCTCAACACGAAATTTGTAGATCTCGACGAGATCTACAACTTTCGTGTTGAGCACTTTTTCTAAAAATGCATGTACAAGACGCACTTTGAAAATATGCTCAGATTTTACGCATTTCAGAAATACTTATTGTACATGCAATTTCAGGAAAAGTGTTGTCGAGATCTACAACTTTTGTGTTGAACACTTTTTCTGAAATTGCATGTACAAGGCGTATTTCGAAAAGCCGCGAAAAATTAGGAGATTTTGGGGTGCGACTAGCCAATAACGGATTGCGATTAGCAATCACCTTAATTTAATATAAATAAATGAAATATGAAGAAAGACTAAACATTGTTTCATAAACATAAAAATTTAAAATAATTAAAATTAAAATTAAATATAATACATAGTCTACAATGTATATAAGCTAATAAAAATGACTACGAGTATTATATTAATAAAGATGAATATTACTTTTTAAATTAAAATATTTAATGTTATTTATTAATAAATATAACTTGTCTTCTTGAACTTTCAACAAAGACAAGTTAGTTTAGTGGAGTAGGACTTTGAAATTATATTCATTGATGCAGTTCGAATCCCAACAACAACATTTTAATGCGAATTTTAAAGTCCCAACTTCTTATTGGACCCGCCCGGTTACGGGGAACCGGTCACGGTTCCCGGGTTTCCGGTCGACCCGCCCGATTCCCCGATTTTCGGGCGGTCCGTGAGTAAGCCGGTTTTGGAACCCGGACCAGACCGGGTAGGTTACCGGTTGCCGGTTCTTCCGGTCCGATCCGATTTTCAAAAACTTGGTTATATGTGCCAAAAACAAAAAATCTTGATAATAAAAATTACAAATGTGTTATGCATGCCAAATTTGTTGAGAGTTGGCTCTCGACAATTTCAAAGTCTATCCTATCAGGATTTAATATGGTAGGTAACCCATAAGCTAAACATATGCAGATTTTGCTTCTAAATATGGTTTAAGCACATGTTCAAACTAGCAACTATCTAGCAAAATTCACCTTCATTTGAGATTCCAAGTGAAGAGAATCTTGATCCAAATTGAGTAGATGAAGGATGTGTTTGAAAACCCGGCGGGGCCAAGCCAGAGGCGCGGTGTTTGAGAAGAAAATATGAGCTCCCTTCCATGATAACCGGCGGTTTAGGCACTGCGTTTGGTGAGAAAATGTGAGCTCCCTTTCACGACGGCCGACGGGACAGAGCCGGGGCACTGCGTTTATGACACCAACGCGCCCAATCCACCTTTGCGACCAGCCGGTTGGGACACCAGCGGGCCATTTTCTCGCACCTCCCTGGCGTCCCACCGGGCCGGTTCTCATCAGGAGGCGCCACGAGCACCGGTTCACGCAGGTCGATTTCTCTCTCCATCTCAACCCCGCCGGATCAGCCTCCCGCCGGATTCCCAAACAGAGACGAAATGGAGTTGAAGCTAATAAATGTCACAGCTTTTCTATTTATACTCCATTCTTACTCTTACGATGGCGTTTATGATTTATTATAAGAGAAATCAAAGTGTTTATGTAGGCTTCATTTGGCCAAACGTTGCGCCAAGAGAAATGGAGCGAAAAACTCAATTTCGAACCCCAGCCTCCCCCTCCAGTTCCAAACGGCGGCCATCTTCTCCCACCCCCTCCTCCCGCCGGCGTCAAATGAGGCAGTAATCTCTATTTTGGAGCTTTGGTGCGGTGGAGAAGGCCAAAACCTACTAGTTCGTTTGGCTGAAAGAGGACTTCACTAGCTCAACCTTCAGATCACATTGTGTTTAAGCCATAGTAGTAGTAGTAATAATAATAGTAATAATAATAACAATAATGAAACAAAATTATCACACTAAAGTCTACCATAACAAGAAGAGATTCTACCATTCACCATCAGTTCCCATCTTTCTTAATCCACTTTCCTCTTAGAAATACCTTCTTTTTAATCCACCAAAGAACTCCTCCCCCCTAATTCCTAATCCTCTTCTCTACAACCCACAAGCTCGTGTGGCGCCCCCAAACCAATTCTCGCTGGTTACTTCGCGGCGATCCGTCGAAGATGATCGCCGTTCACTCGGATCGATGATCATCGAGACCGAAACTAGTTTTTTTAAGATCAATTTTACACTCACAACATATGATAAGGAGTGTAGCCCAGAGAGGACTTCACCCTGCCCACAATATCATTGCATTTCAGCAGCAGGCTCAGCATTGGGCCAGAGATGTCCGCATTGCTTCCTTCTGCGACAACGCCCGCCGGCGCCAATGCCCGCTGCATCAGAACACCGGGCTGTGTGACCCGTGGTTTTGACAGCTGTGCTGCCGGAGGAAGTGGCGGCGGCATGGCTGGCGGCGGCGGCAGAGGGATGCGATGAGGTTGCAGGAGCTGCAGGGGAGGCGCCGAAGGGGGCGGAGGAAATGGTATGGATTTAGGAGCCTGTCGGCTGATTTGATCAATGGATGGGAGGAAAGGAACCTGCCCGCCGCCCCCATTGGTGTTGCTGTTGACAACTTTCGCCGGCGGCTCACCTCGAAGATCTTCGTCGTCTTTGAGCATGAACTTTACCCTAGGGCTCTCCCTAACAATGGCTCCAGATGATGCAGCAGCAGCAGCAACAGTAGTAGCGGCAGCACTGTTCGGGTTGTAGGAGTCATCTCCGCCAGGCTTCTTTAGAATGGATTTCAGCTGCATCTGATTCTGCCGGAGTTGCGAGGACGAAGAAGGTATTTGAACGCCGGCAATGCCATGGCGGTATTGGCCGGCGTCCTTGTCGGAGGGGCGGTTCAGAGTTTCAGGAAGTTGGTCTTGGCCGGAGATCTCGAGATCACGGAGGTTGTAGTGGACCTTGGCCTGCCCAAACAGTTGATTGTTCTTGACGAAATCATAGGCAGATTGGGCGTCGGATTTGTACTTGAAGAGGACCTTGCAGGTGTAGGATTTCCAGTAGACACGAGTGGCGGAGGGATCCAGAGGACCGAAGCGGGCGAACCTCGCCTTCAGATTCGTCGCCGAAGGGAGGATTGATCTTGGCGGGAACTTCATCAGCAGGAAGGTGGGGCTCGGAAGTTTCGGTGCCGCCGGAGGAAGCTCCGGCTTCCTGGTGGCTTCAACCACGGCCGGGGCGGTCTCCTTCTGATCCTTCGTCTGTTGCTGGAGATTGGGGTTGTTCTGGCTCACGGCGTCCCTCTTCTTGCTCACCAGTTGTTTCAACTGGTTCATCTTCTTCATCTTCTTCACGGACAACTCATCCTGACGGTCGGAGGGATCACGCTTACGGACAGTTTTGGTTACTTCTCCGAAAGATTTTTTCTGAAACGAGGATGGTGGTTCCCTCGGCGTCCTACCGTCTCTGCCTGCTGATGTTTGAGCCGGGGCAACTTGCTCGCCGGATCCGAGGACGAGGCTCTTCTGATATACCAGAGATCGGAAGCGGAGGAAGACATGGCGAACAATGGCGGGAGCATCTTCCTCGTCGCCGTAGAACGGATCTAGGGCAATAGATGAGAGATCATTAACGAGCCTGGTGAGAGAGAGAGAATTCAAATCCAGTCCGGGAGGGAGATCCAAGTTGATTCCATCTTCCTGGGGAACAACATCGCTGATCTGCCCGGGCGCGACTCCTAACGATCTGCCGCCGGCCACGATCCGGCGATGATCAGCATACCCTGAACTTGCATGATGATCGGCGCCAAGAAGATCCTTCTTCTTCTTCCTTTTCTTCTTCTTCTTCTTCTTCTCCTCCTCGCCAGTATCATCGAGATCCTCCCGTGTCCTCTTCAACACCTTCTCCATCACAGCATCCACGCCATCGTGCTCTTTAGAGCTCTCAACAGGAACATCAAACACCATGGACGATTCCCGATCCCTCTTAATCTCAACTGGTTCTGGTTTTGGCGAATAATCAGGGGGAAGAAAGACCTCCGCTCCAGGTTTGCGCTCGCTTGAAAGATCAGCGGCCATGGATGAAAACGGAGGCGGCGGCGCCTCTCTCTTATGCAAGAAATAGTTGGATTCCAAGCGGGATACCGGCGGTTCACCGCCGGAATCCGGCAAGGATGGAAGGAAGGCATGATGCGGAGCCTGGGAAGACGAAGGCACGCCAGGGAGAGCGCTGCTCACGGCGGGAGCGAGATCCTCCCGTCTCTTGAGCACGTACTTGTTCTTCTTGCTATTCTTCCCCGGCTTGTGGGAGGCGAGCCTCGTCGAGCTCCGGCGAACACCCAACACCTCCGCCACCACCAGCGGGCCACTAAGCGGAGCAACTGCACGGGAAAAAAAACGTGCGAGTCAGATAATAATTAATTAAGCCGTCAACATTAATGCAAACTTCAATTAATGTGATTTATTCCTAAACCCGGTTCGATTGGGCCGGGTTCGGTTACAAGAAAAGGAAATTATTAATTATTATATCAATGTAATTTTTAGGGATTTATTACGAGGAGACGATCATTTACATTTTTGATTGTGAATAAATAATTAACTAATACGTATTAATTAATTATATTAAAATTATATCATTCATATACTTGGTATGTATGTAAACAGTTGGGATAAGCTTTAAAGAGAAGAGGCATACGATCACGTGCTTAGTTCAGACTTATTACTGCCCACGTCTCTCTCTCTTAAGTGGTGGGGTACTTTGGGAGGTGGGACCACAAAGCATGATATGTTTTATAAAAATATTATGATCTTTTTTATTAAATAATTAAATTTTAAATTAACAAAAATAAGTTGAAGAAAAGGAACAGGATTACAAAGAGCAGCCAGGAAGAAGACAGTATTGAGTGCGGGCCATGACGTAGCCCGTGCAAAGATGCATTTTAGGGTAAAATGCGTACATCCAACGGATCTCCCGCAACTAAAACACTTTAAAATATATACGCTTTGAGATGTGTGCAGATATCAACGGGAAATCATTCGATGCCCGCACTTCAAAATGCATCACCACACTTAATTCCCCAACATAAGATGCTAGTTCTATTATATTATAAGTTAGTTATTGAGAGACACTTGGGCTCCATTAAATAAAGAATAATTATTGCATTACTAGAAAAATGGAAAAAGTCTAATAGTTGTTTTTTATATATAAAATAAAATACTTGGGATTATTCATTAAAGTAAAATAAATTAAAACGCTTTCTAGCACACTAACAAGCTAAGCTAGAAAAATTAATTAATTTAACATTCCAAGGTGTATTTTAATCAAATTAGTGCACATAAAGTCATAAACAGTACAATAAATAGAAAAAAAAAACAGAATAAAAAAACGGAAGGGATGAAGTATGAATGACATCATCGGTCCGATGTGCTTTGCAGAGCTCCGACAAGCAAATAGAGCATCTGAAAAGAAGATATGACCTAGATAGAGTAAAATATCCACAATTAAGTGCTATCTAAAATAATAAAATAAATAAATAAATAGCAATTAAAATAGTTAGGATAATTGACATTTGAACCATGTAACAACTTAATTGCCGAGTTTTACAAATAAATAAAAATATTTATTTATCATTTCATTTATCAAATTTAAATGTAAAGCTTTTCTCACAAACCCTAATCCCTAGTTTGCCAAAATAAAATTATTTTCAAAGTATGTTGGATTTAACATAAATAATAATAGAGAGAAATAGATTGATATTAAGCAAGTTCGCTAGGCTGTGTCCGTTTCGCAGGTTTTGTATGAACGAATTGATTTTAGGTTTATTCAGATAAAGAGAATTGATTTTCCTCAAAAATCTATCGGGTCAGATCCGTTAAGAAAATATGCTAGGTGAAAACCTTCCCCTTTTCATCGGTTTTAGGAGAAACCTGTGTCGTCATGCACTTCCAACCGTGACTCGCCCGCTCTTCCCCCTTTTGGCATATTGCCCTTTTAATTCAAATTACAATTCAATTCAAAAAGTAATATATAAAACAAAAATTAAAATAAAAACAAAAGCGATCAAAATTATTTTTTATTTAGACTTAAACTTGAATTTAAAAATAAATGAGATGTCAACTTAAATTTTGTAAAAGCAAATTAAAACTAAATTAGACTAAAACTTAAAATTAAATTTAATATGAAAATTAAAATTACAAATGAAATTAAAACTATTTGATGATTTCTTGCATTATAGACACTTATTTGCTATACTACAAAGTCCGAACTCCAATTATCCGCCTGTAATCATGCACGTACAACCCTTATTCGTCAAGGTGTGCCCTGACCGAGTGGTGGGCCTCAGTACCTCCAAAGGTGGACAACTGACCTAAAAAAGCTAGGGCAGGGGAACCAAATGAAGAATAGAAATTCGCCAACTTTATGGCGAGCTCACTAAAGAATGGGTGCTCGCACTCCTCCCCTAATAAGCTTTTTTCATATGAGCTCACATTGATGCAAGCAATTCTCTCAACCGATTGCGGCCTGCCGTCGGGCTTTATATGACCCAGACCGTCGGGTCCGCCACGTTGAGTCTACCTCATCCACGAGCTCTTCTCTCATCTCGCACGAACTCGTCGAGCTAGCTCACTAGCCAACTCTCGCAAACAGGGCGACGTCCTCAATAACTCGCCGAATTTCTAGTATCTCAAGAGAGGTTGTCTACTCGCAGACCACACACATTGAATTTGCCTGTGCTGTGCTCAACAATTGTTTTGGAGGGGATGACCCTTTATACTTACAGGAACAGGGATAGACCTACTCACTGCAGCTCGCGAGCTCAGGTTTACAGGGAATCCAAAAAGTTCCCGCCCTCTCATCTCACCCTAGTCTAAGTTCGCTCGTCCTGAATGTAAAAACAGTAATCTTTGATCCCTCTCAGTCAGAACTTCTTGTGAACCGAGATATTCGTGGTCCCAAAAACGCGGGCTTTGTGATGCAACTCGAGTCACATTATTATTATTATTACACTTGTCTTTTATTAGTTATGTGTTGTAACACGCATATTATTAACGCATCTTTGTTATTTGCCTGGGTTGTGCTCAACTATTGTTTTGGAGGGGATGTTCATTTATACTTCCAGGAACAGGGCTAGACCTGCTCGCTGCAGCTCGCGAGCTCTGGTTTACGGGGAATCCAAAAAGCTCCTGCCTGCTCATCTCACCCTAGTCTAAGCTCGCTCGTCCTGAACGCGAAATAAGTAAGCCTTTGATCCCTCTCAGTCAGAACTTCTTATGAACCGAGATTTTTGTGGTCCCAAAAACGCGGGCTTTGTGATGCAACCCGAGTCACATTATTATTATTATTATTATTATTATACTAGTCTTTTATTTGTGTAGTGGATGTTTTTATGCTTATTTGAACCGTTACGTGTTGTATCGCGCATGTTATTAACGCATTTTTGTTATTTTGTATCACGCACATTACTCGCGCATGTTTGTTCAGCTTGTTGGCGTGACCGATCAAAGAGACTTTGAATGCAAAGAGCCGTTAATTTAGGAGATAAGATAATTAGGACAAACTTTGATATTTAACTATTTCAAAATTAAAATCACATGATTTTTAAATGTGAAATTACCTAAAGCCATGCCCTATGTCTACCACTAGCCTTCTTGAAAAGCCCACTCCAAATTGGCCTTTAATACCTGCCTTTATTAATACCTAAAAAATAAAACCCTAAAAATTGTTATAAAGCCAAACCTTATCTCCTATTATCGGCAGCCCGAAAAAGACTCGAACGAGACCCTTTAGTCTTCGTTTGGTTCCATCTAGCGCCGCCAGTTCCAATCTACAGTTTCGGTCCTTTATGCGCAACCATCCACATGAAGCATCTTGAAGCCTCGTGAGGCCCTCGCCCGCCACCGACGCTGACGCCAGAGTGTTCCTTGGAGACCGGCGGCCACTCTAGTAGTTCCCACAGATTGCTCCAGCGACACTTCAGTCTTTCTCCTTCCAGTCGCACGACACCATCTATCCAGTCCTCGCCATCGCCGCCAACATTGTTTCGGTCCCCGACGACCTCTCCTCTGCCAACCTCTGATTTTTTCGGCATCCTCAAGACTGACCCAAACCCTGGAAAATGCTTTGAAGTCTCGAGCACATCAACTACCTCTTCTCCTACTTCCTCCCAGAAGACATTTCAGCCCCTACCACTCGCCCCATGATATACCTCTTGATCTTCACGCTCTCAAACATTAATTGTTTTATGCTCAAATTAGACGAATGATTAACTTACCTAAATTATCGTCAATTCCATACACGTGAATGTCGGTTATCTGATTTCTCTGCCTGTGGAATTGTAATTCATGATGTCTTGTGTTCAAGCAGTAACTTAATGTTCGTTGCAACGCCTAGGTCAGTTATCGTTTAAAATAACCCATGGAGTATCTTTTGTGTCGCAACAATTAAAAGTGATCGCAGAAATTATTGTTAAAATCTACAACCCTCAATTTAGTCTATATCAGTTTGGTGTCTGTTGGGATATCTCTCCTATTGTCGGATAACCAAACGTCGTACGCTTCCAGAATTTAAAATTTTAAATTTTCAAATTTAATGCATGGAGTCGAGATAGAGCGCCTAGAAGGGAGTTTTGATGATGTGGGTAGGCGTATGGAAGAGCTCTTGACCGCTGTCAGCGCACTCACCGTGTCATGAGAGACGCATCAAGTCATGTTAGGGATGAGCACTTCTGTCAATAATCTAGAACCCAAATTTCACACAGGGGGTCTTCCTGCACAACAACTCACTCCTTTACTACAAGAACCTCGACTAGTGATTCAAGAGAATAGGAATCCAACTGGGTGGCATGCAGGTATAAAATTAGATGTTGAAGATTTTGAGAACACATTTGAGCCTAAGGTATGTTTAGGTTAGTGTGACCGATTAGAGCGATTCCTCTGCTGGAAGCGCACACCTGCTCACCAATAGGTGGAGTATGCTACCTTAAAGCTGAAGGGACCCGCACTTACATGGTGGGGACATATCGTGGGGATGCGTTACACTATGAGACAACCAGATATAAGTACTTGGGTTGAGTTCATAGTTCAACTCAAGGAGGTATGTCTCGGCCGATTTCAAATCAACTGCCATTTGCTAATTACATTATATTTTTCCCACCACTTTCGATGTACGTCGGCTACCCAAAGCAACCCATGGATGGGTTGAGCCCGTTAACAACCCATGAATGGGAGATACCAATTCGCAATCCATGACTGAAGGAAGGTCTTTCGAACCCCACAGACGGGCATTTGTAGATGGGTAAGGCTGTGTTTGTTTCATGGGTAAACCGTTTTCGATCATCCTTGGTGCATGATTCAATTTTAATTATGATGCCCCCCTGAAGTTTTATGAGTCAAACTGATAGGACTTTGACTAAAACTCTCAAGCGAGCTGACCCGACAGAGCAAGCCGCGCACGTGAATCACACATGCTCGAAGGGTACCAAAATCACCCTGAAAGAGGGGTCGAAGCAAAACACGAACATGCACGAACGACTTGCACGCACATGGGGCCAGCACGCGCACGATAGAGCTCCTGCATGCGCTAACATTAGCACGCGTGCTCCATCAAGCATGCACGCTCCCTCGTGCGCGCAGTGGGTGTGCATCGCGCATGCTAACTTGCGTGCGTGCTCCCCTGCGCGCATTCACAAGGCGCACGCTCCCCAGGGTGCGCTCACGGGGCGCACGCTCCCCTGAGTGCGCTCCCCTGAGCGTGCGCTACCTCACGCACAATATCGCGTGCGCTACCTCACGCACTATATCGCGTGCACGCTCCCTCACGCGCTAGATCTCGTGCGCGCTCCCTCACACATTTGCTCGCGCGCACGCTCCCTCACGAGAGTGCTCTCCCTCACGCGCTAGATCTCGTGCGCGCTCCCTCACACATTTGCTCGCGCGCACGCTCCCTCACGAGAGTGCTCTCCCTCACGTGCGAGCATAACATGCGTGGTCCCTCACACGAGCATAGCACACGCGCTCGCTCACGCATTATATTGCGTGCGCGCTCCCTCACGCGCTTGCTCTCGTGCGCGCTCCCTCACGCATTTGCTCGCGCGCACGCTCCCTCACGCGCTCCCTCACGAGCGCGCTCTCCCTCACGCGCGAGCATAGCATGCGCGGTCCCTCACGCGAGCATAGCACACGCGCTCCCGCGCGCGCGCGGCGTTCGCGTTCCGGTCGCAACCGTCGCCGCCTCCTTCGTCTTCAGCCGCTTCCGGCCACCGCCGTCGCCCGGTAACTTGCCTGTGCTGCTCAGGGGGCATGTTCGTCATTTTGCGAAAATTGGTATCCAAGTGACCGCAACAGAGCAACATCATTCACCAAATCAAGACTCAGCTTGACGCAATTACCATTATGTCCCTCCAGAAAGCTATAAAAAGGCCCTCAAGCCTTAATTTGAAGACAAGAAACTACATTGACTAGAGAGAGCTCTCGGGTTTTCCGGCGAGAACGTGAGACATAGATCGTTCTTCCGCTCGAGATTCGCTCCACTCCCTCTCTAGTTCTCTTTGTGCTCATTGCTCACTAGACGCTTTGGTGATCCTCAGAGAAGACACAAAAGAACGCTCTCAAGCACGCATCATGGCTACTCCGTGGATTTAGTATTTTTCCTCTTCTTATTGTACTAAAAGCCTGTAATGGAGAAGTCGCATGTCACCCTCCGAGGATTTCCAAACACTTGTAAACAAAGCTGAATAGTGGATTAGGTCTGACATAGATCCAGTCACATGATTTTTCACATTTTCCGGATTTTCCACAGTAAAAAAGCCTCTTGTCATTGTTGCTTGGTTCTCATTGATTGTTTGCGCGCCCGATTCGACTCAAACCTAAGACGGTTTGAATATTCGAACCAGAGGAAAACCGGGCAACTCACAATAGTTTTGTGCCGTCTGTGGAAAAGTGTTCACAACTCTGCAATAACTCTCTGGAAGCAGTGCTTGCCTCACGCGAGCACTCTCGATCAACAACAATGACAGGGGGATTACTCATGCCGCTAACGAGGCAACTCCCGCAGAGCATGCCATCCAAGCCCTCGCCAACTCATAGGTAGGCAATGTCCCGCTCCGAGAAGGAGCCAACATTCTCGCATCTCCAATATCTAGGGAAGAACACATGCATTAGAAAGAAGAGCGTCAAGCGAAGGTGCTCACCTTGTCGAGGAACTTAGGGGCCCATCGTTCCACCAACATTATCGTCGCACCAAGAGGTCAACCCCCGTTGATCCCAAGGTAGATAATGCCTGAAGACGTTGTCCGCTCCAAGGACCATGTCGCCAGTGAGTTGTCTGACAATGACAACTCCGCGCACCCCGCGTTTCCTAATGGCCTTCCCGAGCACATGCAAGATAGCTCTAGTGCAATGGAGGAAACTGTCGCTTTGACCGATAGAGGACTCAATCGCGACGAAATGAGACACGTGATCGAGGAAAAATATGGGCACGGGGGGCAACGGGGCACAAAAGTTTAGCACCCTGTTCGCCACATCTCCCCTCTGACACCACGGGTCCTTGGGCATCCCGTTCCACCCAAGATCAAATTCTGCGACTTTGAGACGTTTGATGGGTATCCTGTGGAGCACATCCGACACTTTGCAACAATCATGCACATCTACAATGCTCCAAACTCGCTCATGTGTCAAGTGACAACGACAACTCTGGAAGGAGAGGCTCGCGACAAGTTCCGTTGTTTGAGAGAGGGAGAAATCAAGAATTTCGTAAAAATAACTCAACTTTTCACGAATCAATTTATCTCCAACCGACGAATAATTCGAGACCCTTCATACCACTCGAGGATCCGACAAATCGAGGGAGAGTCGCTTTAAGGATTTCTTTCGCAGCTTCACGACGGATGCACGACAGATTCTGGGGGCCAACCTCGAGCTCCTACGCCATATTTTCCTCGCAGGGTTCCAACCAAAAAATCCCACTGCATGCTAAAGAGGGAAACTGTGCCCAACTACCTTAACTTCGTCCACCAAGTCGAGGATCAAATTACGATAGACGAGACAATTGAGGTACATCAACAACAATTCAAAGGAAGTTCAAAAAGAAAAAGAAGTCAGGAGTCGCTGCCAGATCCCAAGGGGAGCAACGAGCGCGACAACAACACCCGCTAAGCTAGGGTGCACCACCATAGTCAAACTTACACTCCCCTCAACACCTCTTGGGCGAACATACTCTTTGCCTTTGACAACGACAATGTTATCAGGAAGCCCAGACCACTTCAAACAGTGGCAACCAGTCGCAATATTGTGATTTCCATCACGAGTGTGGACACAAATCTGAAGATTGTGCTCGACTGAGGGATGAAATCAAGCACCTCATCCACCAAGGGATCCTTGGAGAATTTCTAAACACGAGCACTAGGACAAACAACTTTGAGCAAGCCCTAGGGCATCCCTGAGAATAATCACCGTCGACACAAGGACTCTTCTGCGCACCCAGAACGCGCAGAGCTCAAGCCACATTTGTCAACAATTTCTCTTTTTCCTGCTTTCAGGCAATAAGCCCTGAGTTCAAACTAGCGCATTATCTTCAATATTACTGCAATCATTTCCTGAACATTATTACGGATATTCGAGAATGAACCTCTGAACATCTACATCAACTGTCACGACTAACATTAACTATCTCCGGGCAACGCGCTCATCTACAACAACTACCTCTGGGCACCACGCTCACACTTACAACAACTGCCTTCGGGCAGCGCGCTCATTTACATCAATTGCTTCCCGGCAGCGCGCTCACACTTACAACAACTGCCTCTGGGCAGCGCGCTCATCAACAACAATTGCCTCCAAAGAGTGCACTCACATGAGTAACATGTACAACAACAACCTCCAGGCAAGGTTGTCAGGATCGCGATCCAGATCATAGGATCTTACGATCCTACGATCCAAATTTTGTAAATCGATCCTGATTTTGTAAAGCGATCCTCGATCCAACCCTATTATCAAATCCGATCCTACCTCGAAATGATCTCATCTAGGATCTCGATCCTGACAACCTTGCCTCCAGGTAGCACGCTAACACTTACAGCAACTGCCTTTGGGCAACACGCTCATCTACAACAAATGCCTCTAGGCAGCACACGCACATCTACAACAATTGCATTTGTGAAAATAGGTGATAAGCGGAAAACGAAAACCAAGTCGCAGGAACACTCAACCAAACCAAGTCAAATAAACCAAATGCAAGTAGAAGAGCAAACAAATCTTGTACTATTAAATTTCTTTACAATGCAAGACATACAAGGCGAGACATGATTCGTTAATGTACCTGATGGAAGCAAAAAAACATACAAGGCAAAAACAAGCCGCGCGGACTGAGCTAGTAACTGCCACTACTGTCGAATTGAACAAGAGAGTCTGCTAAGACTGTCAAGTCGCCCGACCACAACTAAACCGCGCGTACACCCCATTATTCCATGTTGAAGAACTCTGTCTGCAATCTGCAAGCTGCCTGACCGAGAGGTTGCCTAGCCGCCAGAATCCACGAACAGCTGCTACCAAACAGAACAGACAAACCGCTAACTAACGGACAACCTTATTGAACTGGGAAAGATTGCCAATGAGAAGACCTCCTGATCGCAAGTCGCGACCTGCTGCAAATCGACGATTGTATCCGCAGAACCCGCGTTGATCCCTGCGCAGTCAAAACAAAGTCCCTGACTTCTCAACGCTAGTCGCACAATCTGCAACAGCAAAACCGATTAACTTCTCAATCCACGCGGATAACAAAAAACCTGTCAGCAACAAACAACCCGAGCTCACTTACTGTTCATTCGTTTTTATGATGTAACAGGGGGTCCTATTTATAGGCGCGAAGAGGAGTGTGGTTACTGCCCTAACTGATATGATCACCACCCTTCTCGCAGCTAGCACAAGACCTATCCGCATAGTGCGAACGAAAAGCCAGTCAACAATACCTTTGGACACCGGTTGTGTAACGACTCCATCCGTTAAATAACATATAATAGAAGGTCCGGTCGGGGCCCCACACTATATGCCACAAACAAGCGGGGAGGTTACAGGTGAATACCAAAACAGGCACACATCCTAACACAGAGCATACTAGTGGAAACTTTTAAAGTTAAACTGAACTCAAACAATAAATGTCCACTATATATAAACAACTACATTTATATATACACACGAAGGAATGTACAATAGATACTCAAGAGTTTGGCCTTAAGGCCTTACAGTTACGTTTTACAAGTGTGGATTACAAACATCGGCGCGCAGGCCAGCCACACATGAACATAACAAAAGTCTTTTCTCAGCCTTCGAGGGCCAGCAACAGCAGCTGCAGCAGGGGCTTCAGTCCTTTATTTCCCGCTCGGCTCTCCAGCACCTGCATAGGGACAACCCACCAATTTTGGTGGACAACAAAGCAACGGTCAGCATTCAGTTGACCAATTTATAACGACCCTACCCCTTTTCCCGGGGCAGTGGTATTCCTAAGCTGCAGGCATAGCTTTTACAAGCAAATATATCAACCAATGTGCACTCACGCACAATCAACATATCACAACTGTCAGTCACGCGGCCCGACGATCCGTGCACTCAGGGCACATTTTTGGTGTACCGGCGAACTAGGGTCCCACCACCGTTCAAGGTTTGAAAACCAACGGTATTGAGCACTTAGTCTTAACGGCGCGCAGGCCTAAGACTCTCATTATGCGCTCCAACGAGACCAATAACTAGGTCTACCAGTCGGTCGGACATAACGCAGGTACGGATCAGCCACCCCCCGTTGCTCAAGTCGCCATGCCATTATTGAATACCGACGTACTCATGGCCAATTTACAGGCGCGGGTCGGTTTCACCTTTCCTGTTCGGCACGAAACCTTTTTAACAGCTTGTAGCTCACAATAGCCACACTGTCCTCTAAGGACTGGCTGCACAATTCAAAAGGGGAGATAATGCCAGCGTTCCACGCGGTCGCTTGACGGGTTCAACAGAACTCACTTTCTGCACCCAGACTCACCCAAACATGGCATACATCACAAGAATCACGCGGGTAGTTTCCTGGAGTTTCACTCCAGTACTTCCTGTTACTAACCTTCAAAGACACAACCCATCGACTCCACAAACTACACGTTTATACGCGGAGTCTTCTCCGGTGCGCAAGATGCAACATCACCAATCCAGACCAACCTGTCCAGATGGGCTTCACACAGCATGCTTATTCCGTACTACACATTTCCGGATCTATATGCAAGACTAGGGATTACAAGAATCAACCCAAGGAAATCCCTCAACAACCACCTTTTGGTGGGGGGAAATCCACAGACATGCCAAAATGAGGACTTCACATGTCCAAGAAGGAAGATCGTTACCCTTGACGATCTCTTGGGAGCCATAGAAATTCTAGCCGAATAGCAAGCACCGCAACGCTCTCGCCTCCACAAAGTTGGACTCGGCTCGCAATTCCGAACGCTGAAGCTCCACCGGCGGTCGGATCTCTTCTCTTCTTTTTCCTTGCTCTCCCTTCTCTCTATGCTTTTAGAAAGAGAATAGCCAAGCTTTGAATGAGAGACAACTCTCAAGTCCTGGACTTATCTCAGCAGGGAGAAGCTTGGACCCTTCGATCCCATCAGAAGGAAATGAACGGCCACAATTCGCCCTGAAATATCTATTTTTGGGCTGACACGACATGTGACACGCCCGTATCACAGGCCGTGTACTGCAAGCGGCACACGAACCGACTTACCCAAAATAGGACACGACCATGTGACACGCCCGTGTCACATGCCGTGTGCACTGACACGGCTTCAGACACGCCCGTGTCTAGCCCGTGTTCACCAGGCCTCAAAGCCCTGGACAAAACCAGAGAAGGACACGGCCCTGTGACACGCCCGTGTGCCTAGACACGGCTTCAGACACGTCCGTGTCCAGCCCGTGTTCAGTAGGCCGCACAAACCTGGCCAAAAACCCGAGGAGGACACGGCCTCCTGGGAAGTCCCCGAACGGCCAAACTTAAGCGTGCTTGGGCGAGAGTAGTACTGGGATGGGTGACCTCCTGGGAAGTCCCAGAACGGCCAAACTTAACTGTCGAGTTCGCTCATCAAAGGGAGGTCGTGGCCACCAACAACCCGTCAGTGGGCTGGAGAGGGGTTGGGGTGCTTGGGCTGCAGCCCGATAGCGATGCCATGGGGGGCTATGGGCCAAATCCAGGGTCATTACAGCTTGACATAGCCACCAGTCCACAGGACCTTGCGTACACAACTCCAGCCTGCACATCTGCTACCCGCGACTAAGGCACAATCCCGCTTAGTCGAGCTGCCGGATAGACAACCAATCCGCATAACCACTGAAAGCCTTCTTCAAACGAAAAGACAACCAACCCGCGCAACATGCGAACTGTCGGATAAAGCAATCTATCTGCGCCATCAAGCGGACACAGCGAACAAGGATCAACTAGACTTGGCACAACTGAGACCAAGTCAAAACAACCAAGAGCCCATGGCGCGAAATCTATACAGGCGCACTCAAACACAAATCCGCACTAACCGGTGAACTCTGCAGTCTCCATCTAACAGCGCCATTCGAGAACAAGACCAAGGCACAAAACCATGTCGATCTTCCGATCTCTAAACGAGTCCGCAACAACCCGGACTCAGGGAACTTCAAACAAGTCCATCACTGTAGCGAAAAGACAACCAATCCGCTCGATTACATCCTGGGAACAAGTTGACTGCAGAAACACTAGCTGAACTGGCTAGTCGCCACTTCAGACTGTGCTGTCTGAGCAATCAGACCGCCACCATCTAATCGTGCGGTCTATTCGGTAAGACCGCCACTTTCACTTCAAAAAACTCAACACTCCCCCTTAAAGTGAGAAGTGGAAACCAGCCCAAGTAGTCCCCGTAACTGTTCAAATGGCCCCTTCAACAACGGCTTTGTGGAGATATCTGCGATATTGTCCTCGCTCTGCACATGCTCACCCATAAGAGACCCTCCAACACCTTCTCCCGAATGAAGTGTTTCTCGATCTCAATATGTTGATCTGCGCGTGACAATCTGGACTGAACCAATTTAATAGCACTTTCGTTGTCACCGTGAAGCAGAGTGGGACCTCGCACTTCTTCATGGACATCCTCTACTAGGCTCTTGAGCCAGATGGCTTCCTGAGCTGCCAAGGCCGAAGCCTTGTATCGCTCGATGCTTCCATCCACCTTCTTCTTTAGCTTGTACACTCACTTGCACGTCACAGGAGTAACATCATCGACATTGGACACAAGATCTCAAGTCTCATTTCTTCTGAGGGCAACCATCTCCTTATCCATGCCATCATCTCACTTCTTGACTCCAGTGGCGTCTTCAAAGCTAGAAAGCTCTCGCTCGTCCAGAAGATCTGCAAAGAAACAAGAGACAAAACTCACCAAGTTCTCTTCGTTGTATCGAGTTGGTGGTTTGATGATCCTCTTCGACCTCCAGAAGACCTGACCATGGCTGACCACCTCCGTTGTTTCTTCTAAACCAGCTCCGATCCCGGGCATACTCGGAGCATCGCTCTCCCTGCTTCACGAACTAGAAGCCTCCGCCCCGGAGCTAGAAACACTTCGAGTTCCTGGTGACACAGGCAGCTCCATCAGAAGATCCTTAGCAGCTTCCTCTTGCCCGTCGTCTAACCTGCTTTCATGTAGTTCCACATATGAGTTATCTCCATATGATGTCAGTTCGTCAAAGACAATGTCTCTGGAAACGACGAACTTCTTCGTGACAGGATCCATACACTTCCATCCCTTCTTCCTCTCATCATAGTCCACGAAGACAAGATTTATCGCATTCGCATCCAGCTTAGTCTTGAGAGCTTTTGGAGCATGTGCATAGCAGGTCGACCCAAACACCCGAAGGTGTTCAACGTCGGGCTTCTCCTTAAACATCAGCTCATAAGGAGACTTCATTCATATTGATCGGACTCAGATGCATCTGATTGATGACGTATGTCGCGCAAGCCATTCCTTCTGCCCAGAAGGACCTAGGAATGCCTTTGACATGAAATCAACACTTGTAAGTCTCCATCAGATGACGGGTCTTCCGCTCTGCTACTCCATTTTGGTGTGGAGTATGTGCACACGTGAACTCTCTCAGGATTCAGTGCTTCCTGTAGAAGTTAGAGAACTCATTTGAAACGAATTCACCTTCGTTGTCTGTTCTCAACTTCTTTATCCGCAGGCCAAGCCGCCCCTCCGCAAGCTCCTACAACTCTATGAACAATTGGAACACGTCTGACTTCTACTTCATGAAGTACACTCATGTGTACATAGAATAGTCATCAATCAAGATAAGCATTTACCTGCTGCCTCCAAGATTGGTGGTGACGGTGGGTCCCATCAGATCACCATGGATGCACTCCAATGATGCTTTACAACTGGCTTGTGACTTGTCAAATGAAAGACGATGTGTCTTACCATATGGACATCCCGCACAGACATGACTGTCGTCGAAGGATGACAATCTTGACAAACCTTTCACAAGACTCCTTACCGTCATAGCTTTTAACTTGTCCATCCCGACATATCACAAGCTCTCGTGCCAGATAGCAACACTATCATTAGCTCTCATTCGATCAACATAGAAACTTGTTGATAACACAAACATGTCCTTTACTTTTCTCCCAACATGAGCAATGTCAGCCTTCACCGCTGACTCATTGTGGAGAAACTTCAATTCTATCGGGCCGAACAGAACGTGATAATGCACATCCACCGCGTTGGTCACTGAGAAGAGGTTCTTTTTCATGTCCGACATGTGATAAACACTCGTCAAGGAGAGTGGGCTTTTATCACTGCCCAAAGAAACTACGCCCTTCGTCTTGACTGCATGTACAATATCATTAGCAGTAATAATTGCATCATTACCTAAGTATGTTTGCAGAGAAGAAAACTTTGACTCGTCCCCGGTGAGGTGGTTACCACACTCCGAGCCCACAATCCAGTCATCTTGGTAGTTGATAGAAGACAAAGCACGAACACATGTGCCCGTCATGAATGCATTTCCCCATCCTCCTTCCTCAGTACTAGAACCAGCTTTTTCTTTACCTGCAGTGTACCCTGGATGAAGTTTGACTTTGTAGTCCTTCTTGAAGTGACCATGACCAGGCAGGTTGCATCTGTAGCACCTTGGGCCTTCCTTCTTCTTCTTCAGTAGACTTCTTCTTCTTCTAGTCCCACTTCTACTTCTTCCCTAAAAAAGAGCCTCACTATCTCCTCTGAAGATAGTAATACAAACCATCTGTCTTGCTAAGCTTTCCTGCGAAGCCAGCAGGTTCTCCAGCTCAAGCAATGACGGCTGAGTGGCCCATCGTTGAACATAAGTAACGAAGACAACATACTCTTTCCACAATCTACGGATTATGTGTCTCTTAAGCTTCGCCTCTGAAATTGGCTCATTAGGGTCCAATGCTGAAATTTCAGCACATAGGTTCTTCAACTTCAGGAAGAATGTAGAGATGGACAGATCACCCTGAGTGGCTCTTGTCAACCCATTCTCCAAGAATTGTAGTTGCGCTACATTCTTCTTTTTAAACAACTCATCAAGGGAAGTCCAAATCTCAGCAGTTGACCGACATCCAATGATGTGGTCAAAGAACTCTGGTGAGATAGCTCGCTTGAGAGTAAACTCCGCCATAACATTTGTCCTTCTCCAAACTCTCACCGCTTAACCACTGCCAGTGGCAGTAATAACCTCTTGTCTTTCGTTTCCACAAACGACCTCTCAAAGGTCCTTGCCTAGAAAGTAACTCTTCATGCACGACCTCTACTTCTTGAAGTTGATCGGTGTCAAGAGTTCAATTTCAAGACCTCTTACAAAACCACCTTCCATTGCATAAACATTGGTCTACTTAACTCCCAGAAGCAAAGAGAAAACTTGATGGTTGACCACTACTCAAACCTCTGTTTCCTCTGATACAATGTGAAAATTTATGATAAGCAGAAAATAGGAACCAAGTCGCAGGAACACTCAACCAAACCAAGTCAAATAAACAAGATGCAAGTAGAAGAACAATCAAATCATGTACTATTAAATATCTTTACAATGCGAGACATACATGACGAGACATGATTCGCAAATGTACCCGATGAAAGCAAAAAACATACAAGGCAAAAACAAGTCGAGCAGACTAAGCTAATAACTGCCACTAACGCCGAACTGAACAAGAGAGTCGGCTGAGACCGTCAAGTCACCAGACCGCAACCTAACCGCGCGGACATCCCGTTATTCAATGTTGAAGGACTCTGACCGCAATCTGCAAGCAGCCTGACCGCGAGGTCGCCTAGCCGCATGACCGCGAGGTCGCCTAGCCGCGTGACCGCGAGGTCGCCTAGCCGCGTGACCGCGAGGTCGCCTAGCCGCGTGACCGCGAGGTCGCCTAGACGCCTGACTGCGAGGTCACCTAGCCGCCTGAATCCTCATACAACTGCTACCGAACAGAGCAGACAGACCGCCAACTGGCGGACAACCTTATTGAACTGGGAAAGATTGTCAATGTGAAGAACTTCTGGTCGCAAGCCGAGACCTGCTGCAAACTGCCGATTGTATCCACAGAACCCGCATTGATCCCTGACGCAGTCAGAACTAAATCTCTGGCTTCTCAGCGCTAGTCATACAATCTGCAACAACAAAACCGGTTAACTTCTCAATCAACACGGATAACAAAAAACTTGTCCGCAGCAAACAACTCGAGCTCACTTACTGTTCATTCGCTTTTTATGATGTGATAGGGGATCCTATTTATAGGCGCGGAGAGGAGTGTGGTCACCGCCCTAACTGATAGGATCACCACCCTTCTCGCAACTAGCACAAGAACTATCCGCATAGTGCAGACACAAAGCCAATCTGAAACACCTTCAGACATCGCTTGATATAGCCACCAGTTCGCAGCACCACAGCTCCAGCTCGCACATCCGCTACCCGCGACTAAGGCACAATCCCGCTTAATTGAGCTGCCCGGATAGACAACCAGTCCACACAACCTATGAAAGCCTTCTTCAGACGGAAAGACAACCAGCCCACACAACATGTGGACTGCCGGATAAAACAATCTATCTGCACCATCAAGCGGACACAACGAACAAGGATCAACTAGACTTGGCACAACCGAGACCAAGTACAAACAACCAAGAGCCCATGACGCGAACTCCATACCGGCGAACTCAAACACCAGTCTGCACTAACCGACAAACTCTGTGGTCTCCACCTAACTGCGCCATACGAGAACAAGACCAAAGCACAAAACTATGCAGATCTTCCAAGCTCCAAACGAGTCTGCAACAACCCGGACTCAGCGAACTTCAAATAAATCCACCACTCCTGCGGAAAGACAACCATCGGCACGGTTACATCATGGGAACAAGCTGACTGTAGAAACACTAGCCGAACTAGCTAGTCACCACTTTAGACCGCGCGGTCTAAGCAATCAAACCGCCACCATCTAGCCGCGCGGTCTGCCCGGTCAAACCGTCACTTTCACTTCAAAAAACTCAACAGCCTTCGAGCATTGTGCTCATCTACAACAACTGCTGACGAGCAGTGCACTCATCTACAACTCCCTCCAGGAAACACATTCACATTTACAGCAACTGCCTCCAGGCAGCTCGCTCTCAACTTACAACAACTACCTCCGGGCAGCGCGCTAATCTACAACAACTGCCACCGGGCAGCACCATCACATTTACAGCATCTGCCTCCGGGAAGCACGCTCCTTTACAATAACTGTCTCTGGGCAACACGCTCGCATTTACAGCAACTGCCACCTGACATCGCGCTCTAAATTTGTAACTGCCTCCAGACACCGCGCTCATCAGCAACAACTGCTTCCGAACAGCGTGCTCATATTATAGCAACTGCCTCCAGGCCGCACACTTATTTACAACATCTGCCTCTAGGCAGTGAGCTCACATTTACAGGAACTGTCTCCCGACAGCGCGCTCTCAACTGTCAACGACTCTCTACGGGCAGCACGTTCATACTTACATCAATTGCCTCTACGCAGCGCGTTCATTTACAATAACTGCCTCCCGACAGAGCGTTCACACTTACAACAACTGCTTACAGGCAACACACTCATCTACAACAACTACCGTTGGGCAGCACGCTCACATCTACAACAACTGCCTTCGGGCAGCGCGCTCACACTTACAGCAACCGTCTCCTGGCAACGCGCTCATTTACATCAACTACCTCCCGACATTGCGCTCATACTTACAACAATTACCTCTAGGCAGCGCGCTCATCAACAACAACTGTCACCCTGCAGCGCGCTCACACTTACAACAACTGACTCCAGACAACACATTCATCTAAAGCACCTGCCACCGGGCAGCGCACTAACATCTACAACAACAGCCTCTTGGCAGTGTACTCACATTTACTGCAACTGCCCTCAGGTTGCGTACACGTTCCCAGCAACTGCCACTCGCCAACGCGTCGAAGGACGGACACCAAGTCCTTCTATGGACCCACTGGTCCTTCCGCGTTACCAAGACGCGAGGGGTAAAAAAATCCCTTAATGATGCATTCAAGTATCAGCCCCCTGGCACTCACGCCCAATGACAACCACAAACTCAACACGCCGTGTAAAACACGCGTGTTCAAATGAAGAGGATGTGGACAGCAAAACACTTTCAAACCATCACAACGCACAAAATGTAAAGCAAAAAACATTCATGCAAAGTGTCACAAGGACCACTAAATGCGCAAAAGCACGTTACAATGCTAAGTTGTGTCTACCACTGCAAGGACAGACAATGCACAAGTCAGTAGCTGATAAGATTTCCCGCCTAAGGTCAACTGCGGGATCTTCACCTCATAAGAGAGACATAGAGTAACGTCAAGACGTCAACATGGATGTCTAGGCCCAACCAAAGGGGCATTTCACGCCGCAAACAAGAAATAACTTATGATGCGCGCACACTGAAATGATCCCAAGTTTGTGACCCCAAGGAAAAATAATCAAGGCTAAAAAAAATCGTGTTCGTCTCTTTGCAGATCACAACCAACGAAATTTGGGGGCATCTGATAGGGTTCCACCTGAAGTTTGAGTCAAACCAATAAGACTTCAACCGAATCTCTCAAGTAAAATGATCTGACCAAGCAAGTCGTGCACGCTCGAAAGAACTAAAAGCATCCTGAAAGAGGGGTCGAAGCAAAGCACGAACATGCATGCACGCTGGGCCAGCACGCGCACAGCTGAGCCCTGTGCGTGCTCACGCGCGCACTCACTCCCCTTCACGTGTAGGGCGCGCGACGAGCGTGCACAGGGCTGTCTCCTACGCGCACATCGTGCACGCTCCCTCACACGCGCATGTCATTCGACATGGGCACTAATTCATGCCCACGCGCTCGTGCGGCTTGCACACTCTAACTGCATCCGCCATCTCCGGCCACCGCCACTGTAGGGCAACTTGCCCGAGCCGCCGGACTGCTCAGGGCGAATGTTCGTCATTTTGCAAAATATGTGATTTAGGTGACCGCAACAGAGTAACGTCATTCACCAACTCAAGACTCATCCTGACACAATTACCAGCATGTCTCTCCAGAAAGCTATAAAAAAACCTCAAACCTTTATTTGACGACAAACAACTCCAGATACTAGATATAGCTTTCAGATTTTCTGATAAGAATGTGAGACTTAGATCGTTCCTTCACCCGAGATTCGTTCCACTCTCCCTATAGTTGCCTCTGTCTGCGCTCAACGCTCACTTATACGCTTTGGTGACCCCCCAGAGAAGACATAAGTGAATGCTCTCGCAGACGCTCTCAAGGACGCGTCGTGGAAGCTCCGTGGACCTAGCTGTTTTCCTCTTCTTTTTGTGCTAAAAAATTGTTGTAACAACCCGGGTTCTCAAAAATTTGATAAAATAAAATGGGATTTAATTTGATGAAGTGTTTGGAGTGACATTTTTGTAAATAGCCAAATGCCTAATTCCCTCCTCTTAAACCTTGACCCCCCCAATTAAAATCACGTCGGCCCAGACTCTCCCTTCCCCGCAAGCCGCGCACCACAAATCTCCCGCACGCAA
Organism: Platanthera zijinensis; assembly: GCA_039513925.1. Classification (NCBI taxonomy): domain Eukaryota; kingdom Viridiplantae; phylum Streptophyta; class Magnoliopsida; order Asparagales; family Orchidaceae; genus Platanthera; species Platanthera zijinensis. The sequence continues at coordinate 51,533,785 of CM077080.1, read as the reverse complement.
ACCAGGCTTCTGATCCCGCTCCTCCCCTGCTTTTGTCGGCGCCAGCCTCTCCCTCCTCTAGGGCTGACAACTCCTCTCCAAGTCGGCGCCTGCTCCTCCCCTCTCCTTCCCGGCAGCCCTCTTTTGTCTCCTCCAAGGGCTGGTGGATCTTCCTCCTGCCATGGTCGGCATCACCTCCTCCTGTTCTCCCTCAGGTCGGTGGCTCTTCTTGCTTTGGATGGCCTTTTCCGCTCATCCCAAAGTAGTGGCAGCGACTTCCTCCTCATCATGGCTGGCAGCCGCCGCTTCTCCTCCTCCAAGGGACGGAGCTATGTTATACCTCTCCTTTGGCCGACAGCCACCCTCTTCCCCTTGGGCTCCAATTTCGCCTAGGGTTTGCTCGATTCTCCCTATACTTGGATTTTGGAGCCCGAATTTGACTTCGGGTAAGATCCCTCCTCTATCACCTCTGTTCAGATTTGCCCGAATCTTTCTTGGAATTATTGTGTTTCAAATTTTGTACAACTTGTGTTTCATAGTTTTTGCCCCCTTGCGGTCGTCTAACCGTGGTTTGTTTGTGATTTCTGGCACCGTTTGTCGAAGCTTCTGGCGAAATCCCTCCAAAGCCCTCTCCGATTTAGGATTTCTCCTAGCCAAGCGCTGTCAAGTCTCTATTACTGCGTGGTAATCTCTTCTCCACTCACTCTTGATGGAGGTAAATCTCTTAACCCGCCCTTGATCTAGTTATGTAATGGATTAATTTGTGTGTTAGCGTAGTGAATTTTGTTATATATCTTTCGTCGTTCTTAAACATGTACTAATAAAAATTTTTGTTTTTGCTTGCGCTGCTTAGCCACCGCTGTCAGTTTTAGCCTCATCTTAAGACAAGTAGAGATCTCTCTCGTGCAAATATTGAGTTTAAAATAATGATTTAGCTCCTATGATTATATAATATCGTTCTTGATAATATGATCTTATCACGCGAATTTAATTCATGTTTGTCTAATTGGATAAATTAGTAATTTATGGTTTAATATTTTTAGAGTGTCATGGGTTTGAGATCATGAATAATTTTTATATGAAAATTACCTAGAAGAATGAATTTTTCATTTGATGTATAATTGGAAGAATGGTAGAATTTTTGGCATGAGCAACAAATGTCAAAATGATAATTTAAGATCTCTTTATAGCAAATGGATGATTTGTGATTTTTTTAAAAAAATTAGATCGTACACATATTTACTTAGAAGATAATCATGTTTTGAAATTGATTAATCTCAATGAATACTTGGTATCCTAGAAAATGATGCATAGTAATCTCGTCACTCGTGAATGCTTGAACCCACAAAAACATAAAGTTCTACATCTAGTTTCTTTTGTGTCATCGAATCTTGTTTATTATGTCTGTCTGATTTTAAGACTTGAGCAAATACTGTTCCATAACTTGATTTTTCTTTTCCATATTTATGAACTCTACTCTTGTACATCGGAATCGATAAATTAGTAACTTGTCTTGGTATCATAGGAATCACTAAATCATGAATCATTTAATTCATTAATGTCATATGAAATCATAGAAAGGTAGTGTTAAATTTATGTGATGCTTTGACTCAAGTTTTCGCTTGATTGGTAACGAAAATCAATAAATGGTCATAACAAGCACAAATTAATGATAATCTTTGCATTTAGACTTATATTAGAATCAACTGCATCAAATTGAAACACTTACACTTTTTACTAAATACAAATAATGACATTACGTGTTCGAATCTATGTTATACTCCAGAATAGTCTAATAATTCTAGTTATTTTTTCTTATCTCACTTACTTGCTTGTCTTGTTAGCTTTGCTTCATGAAAACTGGTACTCATACATTTCTGTTTTTTTGTTAGTTATGTATTTTACTTTGTTTATGTTATCAATGTTCTGAGACTTTTTTTTGTTTTGTTTTGTATTTGTCTTGGCGTTCGCGCCTGAGCCTGATCTGCATCAAGCTTCGGGTTCTATGTTTACGTTTCATTTTCTTTACTGTCAGACATTTCTTTAATGTAATAATTATGATCAGTAAATCATGGACAACTGTTATGCTATATTATATATACTAGAATTTAACATTATTTACATGTTTATTTTTCTGAGTTTGTCATGACATAAAATTTAGATCTAAACTTATATCATGAGATTTATGAAAATATATGTGCATTTAATTTTCACCATCATATTTTAAAGCTTTCTCATAAAAACAATTATTTTCCCTCAAATGTAATTATTTTTAAACCTATTATCAGTATCTCTACTTCCGCCTAACAGACACGAACTTTCTTTCCGCCCATAATTGTGACATCACTCAAACTGTCCGAAGCGCACTCTGACTTTTGTTTAGTCGGATTGTGACAATTGGTATCAGAGCTATGTTAGCTTCTAAAAATAAAGTATTTTATAACTATCACATATTTTGAATCTTATTATATAAATATATGTGCATGCATCATTCATTCATTCACTCATCTTATCATTATCTGTTGTTCGCGGCTGAAACACGCACGCACACACTACACTTATAAGCATGAGTAGTAAGCACACGAAAGTTAAAGGGTTGTGTAAACATAATATTTTTGTGCATATGAATTTTCACTAGAATATACACCTCTTGTGAATACTAAATGGATATGAACAGTTTAATATTTTTAAGTGTGATGACATTAGTTCATAATATGCATGACATGTTAAGTGAAATGAACACTTAATATGACATATGTATTCATTCATTTGTTTTTGTATCATAAATCATTGCACAAGTGTGAAGCTAAGAACAACAATAATGATTGTGCACACATGGATTTACTATTTGCTTGACATCACACATGATCTGCTTGTTGCATTTACATGATCATTACCTACAGTTGTCCAATGAAAATGTTATAATTATTACATGTTTAACGTACCCGACAGTATGAAATGTGTTATAATCTCTAGTTTAAAGTCCCTAATATTTGTAATCAGTGTTTCTTATTCCGCTTGCTTATCAATCTTATTCGGTCCTATTGTATCCTCTTCTAGTTAGCTCCTAAGGGCCAAAGAGAAATGAGGGTCTTCTTGTAATTTACTCTGTTGAATTACTTCAGCGTTGTTTTGTACTCTTCCAACTCCAATTTGACTTATTCCTGACGATACTCAATCGTCATTCAGCTTCTTTTCCTCTTTGATGTTCTATTTTCTCTTCGTGCAAAGAATTTCCATTTTCTAACTCTTGAATCTTATCTCTCAATTATAAATTAATCAAAGAAATTTCTGTGATTTCTGAAGTCAATCACTCGTATCTGGTCGAACCGCTAAGATCGTGGAGTATCAAGTACGCAAGCTTCAAAAGAGAATCATTCCTATGACAAGAGTGTTTTGGATGCATGACAAGTCTGATGAGCAAGCTAGAGAAACTTGAATCTAACACAAGTATCCGCAAATTTTCTCTTGATCTTGGAAGACATTTGTGCTTGTTCTTTTTTCTATTTCAATATATATTCATAATTAGCTTCCATACCTTGATTTCCAAATACTTGTTGAAATATATGACATCTGAATCTTCGCTATAAGAGACCTCATTCAGAAAATTCTCAGAAAAATTCGGGAAAAAAAATTCGTAAGTATGAGAGAATGTAACAACTCAGGTTCTCAAAAATATGATAAAATAAAATAGGATTTAATTTGTTGAAGTGTACTCTCCCTTCCCCGCAAGTCGCGCGCTGCAAATCTCTCACACGCAAGCCCTGCTTTTGATCCCGCCTCCTACCGCTCCTACCCTGCTTTCATCGGCGCCAGCCACTCCCTCCTCCAGGGGCGACAACTCCTCTCCAAGTTGGCACCTGCTCACCCCCCACCTGTCTCCTCCATCTTTGGCCAGCAACCCTCTTCCGTCTCCTCCAAGGGCCGATGGATCTTCCTCCTGCCATGGTCGGCGTCACCTCCTCCTGCTCTCCCTTAGGTCGGTGGCACCTCCTCTAGCTTTGGCCGGCCTTTTCTGCTCATCCCCAAGTAGTAGCAGCGGCTTCCTCCTCAACAAGGCCGACAACCGCCACTTTTCCTCCTCCAAGGGCCAGAGCCATGTTCTCCCTCCTCTCCTTAGGCCGACAACCACCATCTACCCCTTGGGCCCCTATTTCGCCTAGGATTCGCTCGATTCTCCCTCTACTTGGATTTTAGAGCCCAGATTTGACAACCACCATCTATCCCTCCTCCACCTTTTTTTCAGATTTGCCCTAATCTTTCTTGAAATTATTGTGCTCCAAATTCTGTACAACATGTGTTTCAGATTTTTGCCCACTTGCGATCGTTTAATTGTGGTTGGTCTGTGATTTTTGGCGCCATTCGTCGAAGCTTCTGGCGGAATCTCTCCAAATCCTACTCCGATTTAGGGTTTTTCCTAGTCAAGCGCAGTCAAGTCTCCGTTTTTGCATGGTAATCTTTTCTCCCCTCACTCTTGAGGGAGGTAAATCTCTTAGCCCGCCCTTGATCTAGTTATGTAATGAATCAATACTTGTGCTAGCGTAGTGATTTTTATTATATCTCTTTCATTGCTCTTAAACAGGTTCAAAATAAGATTTCTGTTTTTGTTTGCGCCGCTTAGCCGCCGCCGTCAGTTTCAGCCTCACCTTAAGGCAAGTAGAGATCTCTCTGCTTGAGTTTAAAATAATGCTTTCGTTCCTATGATTATATGATATCGCTCTTGAATAATGTGATCTGTCACACAAATTTAATTCATCTTTGTATAATTGGATAAATTAGTAGTTTATGGTTTAATATTTTTGAAATGTCATGAGTTTGAGATCGTGAATAATATTTATTTGAAAAAGACCTAGAAGAATGAATTTTTCATTTGATGTATAATTGGAAGAATGATATATTTTTGGGCATGAGCAACAAATGTCAAAATGATAATTTAAGATCTCTTTTTAGCAAATGGATGATTTGTTATTGTATATAAAATATTTGGATTGTACACATATTTACTTGGAAGATAATCGTGGCTTGAAACTGATTAATCTCAATGAATATTTGGTATAGAAAATGATACATAGTAATCTCGTCACTCGTGAATACTTGAACCCGCAAAAATATAAAGCTTTCTACCTAGTTCTTTTTGTGTCATCAAATCATGTTTCTTATGTCTGTCTGGTTCTAAGACTTGAGTAAATATTGTTTCATAACTTGATTTCCCTTTCCATATTTATGAACTCTACTCTTGTACATGATGATCGATAAATTAGTAACTTATCTTGATATGCTAGGAATCACTAAATCATGAATCATTTAATTCATTACTGTCAAAAGAAATCATTGAAAGGTAGTGTTAAAATTATGTGCCACTTTGACTCGAGTTTCCGGTTGACTGGTAACAGAAACCAATAAATGACCATGACAAGCTCAAATTTTGGATAAGCCATGCATTTAGACTCATATTAGAATCAAGTGCATCAAATTGAAACACTAACACCTTTAAAGGATTACAGCTAATGACATTATGTGTTCGAATCTATGATATACTCTAGAGTAGTCTAATAATTCTAATTATTTAAGCTTGTCTCACTTACTTGTTTATCTTGTTAACTTTGCTTCATGTAAACTGATACTCATACATTTTTGTTTTTCATCTAGTTATGTACTTTGCTTATGTTATCAATATTTTGAGGCTTTTCTTTCTTGTTTTGGTTTTGTTTTAACATTCGTGTCTGCACCGCCTGGTTCCTGAGCCCAATCTGTGCCAAACTTCAGGTTCTATGTTTATGCTTTATTTTCTTTACTGTCAGACATTTCTTTTATGTAATAATTATGGTCAGTAAATCATGTACAACTGCTAGACTATATTATATGTGCTAGAATTCAACATTATTTGCATGCTCATTTTTCTGGCTTGTCATGACATAAAATTTGTATCTGAACATATATCATGAGATTTACTAAAACACATGTGCATTTAATTTTCATCGTCATATTTTAAAGCATCCATATAAAAACAACTATTTTCTCTCAAATGTAATTATTTTTAAACATATTATCAGTATCTCTGCTTCCGCCTAACAGACACGAACATTCTTTCTGTCCATGCTTGTGGCATCCCGATCCGCTCGAAGCGCACTCTAACTTTTGTTTAGACGGGTCATGACACTTGTAACGGAGGGTGACCTGTCACCCTCCGAGGATCTTCAAACACTTGTAAACAAAGCTGAATAGTGGATTTAGGCCCGACACAGATCCAGACACGTAATTTTTCACCCTTTCCAGGTTTTCCACGGTATAAAACATCATGTCATTGCTGTTTGGTTTTTATTGACTGTTTGCGCGCCCGATCCAACTCAGAGCTAAGGCGGTCCAATTCTCCGGACCTAAGGAAAATCAGGCGACCAACAACAAGTTTGTTTGAAGTCATTTGAATGTATTTTGAAGTAGTATGTCCATAAAATCAATTTTTAATTCAATGGTAAGTTTCTACAATAGTGGCAAAGACAAATGGTATGCAACTCTTGTTTTATATCCAATATGCAAGCCCATCACTCTTTAGCAAATGTTCTCCACAATTCATGCACATTAACACAAATGTGAGAACCATATTCGGTATTCAATACCCAAGATAAAGTAGATAGAAAGATTTCTATAACAATCTAAAAGGAAGTCTCACTTATTTTATTCTATTTTAGATTTTCAAGCAGCTACACATTATAATTTCTCTTCCAGTTTCTTGTCCTTTCATAATAGTGCCAATTTCTTGGAATCTGTTCGTTTGGAAGACATTGGTATTCAAAAATTGGCTTTGAGAATACAAAAAATCAATAGTGTTGTACACATCAACGATTTTAGGGCAAAATTGGCTTTTGGATCCAAAGCAATCAGATATTGAAGTAAACGTACAAAACCCTTCGTTGAATGATTAGGTCGAGCCATCAGTTTCACGATTGAGTATTCCAGAACTACAAACTCACCCAGGTGAGCAATTTTTGCATGGCCGCACAAATTTTTGGCCAGGGTGCACGTTATTTTCACCTGGGCATGTTTTTTTCACCAAAACGTGCATTTTCGCCCAGACGCGAATGATTTCGCCCCCAACGCACCTTTTTTGCCCAGACACGGAATTTTTGCCAAAGTGCGTAAATTTTGCCCGGGGGCGCATTTTTTGCCGGCGAGCATATTTTTTGTCTGTTTGCCCCATTATTCGCTCCAGCACACATTTTTAGTCCAGATGCTTTTTGCCCTTGCACGCATATTTTAGTGGGCACATAATTTACACCATCGTGCATAATTTTTTTCTTGAACACGAATGTTTGCACAGGCGCACAATTTTCGTTAGGCACACGCTTTTCGCTCGTTAGCTCATTTTCACCTGGCACGTGTTTTCGCCCAGGTGAGCGTTTTTTGCTCGGGCGCTCATTTTTCGACCAACACACATGTTCTCCTAACACGATTTTTTTCGCGTCCTTGCATTTTGTCTTTGTTTGTGTTATATGCCCGAGTGCACATTTTTCCTCAGTCGTATGTTTTCCCCCGAGTCTTCTGCTTCCATTCACATTGACACATTGCTTTATTTTTCTTTATTGTGATTTTTTTTGCTTTTGATTTTGGAAAGTCAATGTCTTCAATCCGAACAAACAAAAATGACAAATGTCAATTCCTCTGATAAAATTCACCATGCAGCAAACAACAACATTGGAATTAAATCAAATGTCTATTCATGCAAGTATTGGCATGGATTGAAATTCAATTCTTGAAAATCAATGTCTTTCAACAAACACTTAGTCATTCCCTTCTTCTATATAAAAGATTTGTGATTAAATTTAAATATCTCATCTTAGTTTTTTTTATATTCCTTAGCATTACCCTTAACTTCATGCATCATCAGTATATAGCTAATAGGTTTGGCCTTTTTCATGTTATTTTTGCTATTTCTTAACATGTCTAACAACTTGGACAATAATTTGTAAATCTCATTCGTGTTCTAATTCATGACAAATTTCTCATAACTTTCTAACAATGATTGCCAAATCAATTTAGTAGTCAGCTCTTGGCCCATTAGAAAGCTCAATCTTTGAAGATTCTCAATATGCACAATCATTTTATAGCACACGAGTTCCTATTGAGTCACAAGTTGTCATATTGCACGAAAAGAATGCCTTTGAACCATCATACCTCTCTTGTAGAGCCTACCCCTAAAACATTTTCTTGAGGTGTTCAGTAATATCAAAATCAGGCATATTATCATGTTGCTTTGGAAGCTCAAAGGTTACAGTGGCTAGCATGCATCATTTAGCTTCCAAAGAGTCTTCCATACACTTCTTGTAAATAACTTTTTTCAGCTCAAGATATAGTACTAAGTGGATCTTTGAGATGATTTTTCACTAAAACATACTACTCTCGCTCCTGTTTGAGGATAATTCTCAGATTCTTGTACTAGTCTAGGAGTTTGTCACATTTATCTTGCCATGAATATTCTACAATAGATTATGTAAAGTGTAAATTAATACTGGCTTTTTAAATATATTTTATTTTAATAAGATTTTTTATTTAAATACTTTCAATATTTTACTTCAAATTAATAATCTTTAATATTAATTTAAAGAGTTTAAACGAGATGCTCTCTAGTGGAACAAGATTCATATTTCACCAAGTCATAATTCTGTTTTGGCTGATCAATCTATGACCTATTTATTTAGGTAAACAATGTTTTTCAATTGCATGTTATACAACTCTTATATATTAGTGTGAATAACATCTACTCGCATCTATCTTACGGTGCAACTCTATGCATATAAGCCCTCAATCCAATTAACATTGTTTAGTTAAAGTATAACTCAAATGTTTGATAGTTGGATATCACAATTATTCGATCACACATCACCCCACCTTGTTTGGGCTAGCCCACTTTTCATCAATCAATACCTTGACGAGTGTCATTCATTGGAAAACATCTCAACACTTAATATATTTTAAGGGATTTTTCATGATAAATGTGCATGTGTTAATTTTCCACATAGTATGACATAATCATGAAATAATCACATCTCATCCTGCGAATACACCCAAGGCATACATATAATGCGCTATGAAATACAATGCGCCCTAGAAGGGCCCACTATCATTTTCTAATAGAAAAAAATCGACATTTGATACTCTAGGACTAAATATGAGGTTATAAAACTATTTTGTAGCCTCAAATTTATAAGTGAATACTCCTTTCAACATTTGACAATCGACGACCGATGACCGACAATTTCTAAACTTGGACAATAGACGTGCTCACTTATCTGCGATCGAGAATCGACACTTGATGATCGAGAATCGTCCATTCAGTTTCTAAAATTGAATACAGATGAGTGGTTATTGTGAAGGAAGGAAACAATTTCAAAACGAGAGGTTTCACAACTTGGATCTAATACAGTGTTGTGTTTCATAGGCATCGAATCCATAAGTAGAAATGCATGAAACCCTATAAGATCCATGCAAAACACTACAAATCAAGAAACAAGTTTATGCATGCAACCAGATCAAGTTTCTTGAAGAAAATGTTGTTTTGAGAAGCAAAACGTGGAATGAAATTCACACCTCTATAGATATCCACACGAACTTTAAAAACTCAACGCAATTCACCCAACAATCTCGGGGATGGAAGACAATCACCCATCTATGCAACAAAATTGAAGTATGGTTTCAAGCATAAATTCTTCTTTATGTTCCTTCTCCTTATTCCTGTCTATTCTCACGCACAGTCAAAAACAACGGCTCTCTTTTTGGCCAAAATCGAGAAAATGCATTTAACTCTTGCAAGTTCGAAAATGTACCCCCTCATTGACATAATTTTGAAAACACCTTTGAGAGGAAACCACAATATCGTTGTCTCAGCTTGTGTCATACGCCTAGCTTGTACACTTGCAGTTTTCTTATTTTGAAAACATCGTACCATGTAGTTGGATCATCAAAGAAAACAATCTTTTCTCCTTTTACAAAATTATCGACGAACATTGTTTATCCATAACCTCCCTCTATATTGATAGTCATGCCTTATGGTAGTTCCATTGACGCGCAACAACAAAAGTATTCTTTTTTAGCGCATTCATCATCTCTCTCGATACACGTACATAATATTTTCTAGAAAATCATTGTCTCAGATCCACCTGTATATTTTGTATATGCCCAAATGGTCGCATCCTCTATTTGGTAAAACATCAATACAACAAATTCTTTCACTCGGATGTAGACAAGACACTCTTTGAAGCTCTGTACATTTGTGTCTCTCGTCATTACAAATTATGTTTGGGGTGCTGCTTCGTATAACTGTCTTGAGCAAATTATGTCTGGGGTCTCATACCCATCAGTATATACAGGTGATTGCCTTTGAATTGGACGCAAGCGTGTCCACATACATAATGCTTTCTCAAAAATCATTGCCCACCCGTATAATTTGTATAAGTTTAAATGGTCACATTTTGTATTTGGCAAAACATCGCTACAACACATTCTATCACATAGTTGTAGACACGACATTATTTAAAGCATTGTACAGTTGTGTTACTCTTGCCATTCCAAATTATGTCTGGGGTGTTGCCTCGTATACCAGTCTTGAGCAATACCTTATTGTTCATGTTTACCTTCTCGTCGTCTCAAAACATATTTAAAAAATGCCCAAAATCAAATGAAGATTTCTTAATCAAGACAATACAAATTTGGTCTTCCAAACTTTGTATTTGTTTTGACATGTAAACTCACTTTCAGATGACTAGCATTCAGTCGAGCTATTATGTATCCTTGCTCGAACAATACCTAACCTTATTACTTTTCTACTCGGTAGACTTGAAGTTTTTCCCCCAAAGGAATGTGTCGTATGGTCCGAATGCGGCATCTTGGAAAAGATCACTACACCACCAAGAGGACTTGCGTGTAGTACAAAATAAGTAAAAGTCCTCACATATATTAGACATCCTAGGAAAGTATATTGTAGGATTTGTGACCGACTTGAGTTTGGAGATAAAAATATAGGTACGCTAATGTTAAAATCAATGAAAGTAATGAATATGATGATTATGAGAAAGATAAATATTTTGTGTCTGCAAGAGATTAGATGGATGAGTGAGAAAACTAATTTTCTAGACAATTTAAGTTTTAAATTATAGCCCACAAGAAAAAATAAAACAAAAAATGAAGTAGGTAACATTATGGATACTACTTGGAGAGATTAAAGTGTTAAGATAAGTAGAAAAGGTGATAGAATTTTAGCTCTTAAATTGATTATACAAAAGGAAACTATTAATGTGATTAATACTTACGAGCCACAAGTAAGATTAAGGCTCCATTTGGTTCGGCGGTGGCGGGTCGATCTGGCGGGTGGAAACGGAGTGTTCGAACCGGAGGGGGGAGGTGGCTGCTCCAAACGGAGCTTTTTGGGGCTTTTCTCAAGGCGGGCGGGTGGAAACGGAGCAAACGCCGCCGGAGGTTCATTTGTTTACCCTCCTTCCGGTGGCGTTTGCCCAAAACGGAGTAGCGAAACGCCCAAACAAATAAAGCCTAAGTAAAGCTATTAAAGTGTAGTTTTGAGAAGACTTTGACGATTTAGTAAGAAAAACTCTATGAAGAGAAAATTTTCATACGAGAATACTAAAATGAACATATATGAAAGGAAAATATAAATTATATAGCCCTTCATGAAGAATTTGAGTATGAAGAAATAAATGGAAAAAAACAAATCGTTTGACTTTGTCATAGCACCAAGGTTGTCAGGATCGAGATCCTAGGTGGGATCGTTTAAGGGGTTGGATCGGATCGTAGGATCGGATCGTGGATCGTAAGATCCCACTACATTCTTAAAACTAGACCTAAATGATGAAATTGAATTTGATATCAATCATATCATACAATTACACAAATAATTTATACTAAAAATCATATAATTAATCATTTTCATTTGTTTACTTAAGAGTAATAAGACTATTATTACGAGAAATCTAGAATAGATCATAAGTGTAAGGCAAAATAAGAACATATATAAATCTGGATGATTTCTGCCCAGAAATCATCCAGAAATATGGATGATTTCTGCCCAGAAATCATCCAGAAAACTGGATGATTTCTGCCCATTCTGGGCAGAAATCATCCAGAAAATATGGATGATTTCTGCCCAGAAATCATCCAGTTTTCTGGATGATTTTTGCCCAGAAATCATGCAGAAATCTGGACTTATCACAAGAATTATCATAAACAAGTATCGTCACAGAAATATCACCAACACTAGCACCAAGAAATTACAGAAATTATCATAAACCGGAATTATCACAGCAGAAATCACAGGAATTATCACAGCAGGAATCACAGAAGAAGAAGAAGAAGAAGAAATCACAGAAGAAGAAGAAATCACAGAAGAAGAAATCACAGAAGAAGAAGAAATCACAGAAGAAGAAGAAGAAGAAATCACAAAAGAAGAAGAAGAAATCACAAAAGAAGAAGAAGAAGAAATCACAGAAGAAGAAGAAGAAATCACAGAAGAAGAAGAAGAAGAAATCACAGAAGAAGAAATCACAGAAGAAGAAGAAGAAGCGGCGGCAGCTTACGGGGAGGAAGAAGCAGCGGCGGCGGCAGCTTACGGGGAGGAAGAAGCAGCGGCGGCGGCAGCTTACGGGGAGGAAGAAGCAGCGTCAGCGGCAGCTTACGGGGGGCACCAGTGAAGAAGCAGCGGGGAGAGAAAGGGTCGGGAGAGGGGAAAATCGGGAGAGGGGAAATAGGGTTTACTCCTGCCTATTCCGCTTTTATCGGGAGATGGGGAAATCGGGATCATGGAATCGTTCTAAGGGATCGCGATCCTACCGATTCCACGATCCGGATCGCGATCCCGCTTTATCTTATCCTGATTTCGATCCGGGTTAAGATCTGGATCGAATTGTAGGATCTGGATCGTAGGATCGTCCGATCCTACGATCCGGATCGCGATCCTGACAACATTGCATAGCACATAAGTTAATTGTGACAAATACAATTTTCATAAAGAACGAAAAACGTTTAATTACATTTAAAAGGAAATCAAATAAGTCAAAAATTGATTATTTTATTACTCGAAAAGCGGATAAAATGATTTGTGCGGATTGAAAAGTCATACCAGGAGAAAGTTTAACAATACAACATAAGTTAATAGTATTGAATGTACAAATTAAATATAATAAATTTAAAATAATGACAAATGCTGTCAAAAATCCGGTGGAAAACTTGAAAAAATTATGAAAAATAAATCGAAGGGAAAGAAATCAAGTTTATGAAAAAATTTATAAGCGACTAAATATCAAAGATGAAAATATGTCATATATAAAATTACATGAACTAGAGAGAAAAATAATATATTTAAGTTAAGTTAAATACATAAAGGAAGAAACAAATACACTTTTAATGAATGATGTTGCTTTCAATACAACAGTTATCGATTAATTAGTTAATGACCTTTATGTTGATCCTAGTGTCTCATGGAAAATTATATCTTCACATATAAGGATAACTGAAAAGAACGTAATTTTTGAATCAAAAGGTTGTGCGCACCCAAAAAAGAATTTTGGTGGTGCAAAGAGTAAGTGCATGACAAAGGGCAAAGATGGTCAACTATAAAACACTCTATGTTTGTAGGAATAATGAAAATTAAGAAAGGTATAAAGCCGCTAAGAATAAAGTTTAATATGCAGTAAGGCAGGATGTTAAATTTATGAATTAGTTTATAAGTTGTTATATACCAATGATGGAGAGCGTGACATATATAAAATTGCTCGAACTAGAGAGAGAAAGATATGAAATTTAAGTCAAGTTAAATAAATAAAGGATGAAACAAATACAATTTTGATAAATAATATAGATATAAAAGAGTAATGGAAAATATTTTTATCAACTTTATAACGAAACAAAAGACAAAGAATTAAACTTGTGAGAAGTAAATCAGAGTATAGGAACACAGTGTTTCAATAAAATACATTGGCATAATCAAAGATATGTATACAAATTTAAAGAAGTTGAAAAATAGAAAGTGGTTGGGCCAGACAATATATTCATTGAAATATGAAAATGTTTAGAAAAAGATGAAATTTTGTAGCTAACATGCTTTTTCAATAAAATACTGAAGTCAAAAAGGATGTTGGACAATTGAAGAGAGTATTTTGATACTTTTGTATAAAAACAAATGAGATATTCAAAATTGTGATAACTACAAATGAATTAAATTAAAGAGTCATATCATGAAACTATGAGAACGAGTAATAAAAAGATGAGTAAGACGAGATTAGCATCTTGGAGAATCAATTTGGATTCATGTCAAGGCGGTCGACCATGGAAGCTATATACATCTCTTGAAGAGACTCGTTGACAACTATCGCGATAGAAAACAAGATTTTCACATGTTATTTATCGATCTTGAGAAGGCTTATGATAGAGTTCCAAGAGAAATTTTATGGAGCTTTAGAAAAGAAAGGTGTAAATGTATAATACATTGGCATAATCAAAGATATGTATACAAATTCAATGACGAGGGTGAGGACATCTGCAGGATTAAGTTATTAACACATGAATTCTCTATCATTGTCGACTTACATCAAGGTTCAGCTTTAAGCCTGCATCTCTTTACCCTTATTTTAGACTTCGTTATTAAGTTGGTTGATCAAGATACTTCCCGCAGTAAGTGCTTTAAATATCTTGGATCAATAGTTCAAAAAATGAAGGTGTTGATAAAGATGTGATACATAAAATCCAAACAAGTTGGTTGAGGTGCAGATGCGCGACATGGATCTTATGCGATCGAAAAGTACCATTAAAGCTTAAGGGCAAGTTTAACCGTACTGCAATTAGACCAACGATGTTTTAAGGTTCTGAGTGTACATGAGCATAAAATGGGAGTTGCAGAGATGAGAATGCTTAGGTGGATGTGTGGACACTAGACTGGATAAAATTAGGAATGAATGTATCAAGAATAAGGCATGAATGTCACCAATTGCAGAAAATATGATAAAAGCTCGACTAAGATGATTTGGACACATACAAAAGAGACCATTAGAGGTCTCTGTTAGGCATTGTGAGACTATAAGGAAAGACATGTTAAATGGGGGAGGGGCAAACCAATAAAGATTTGGAATAAAACTATAAGGAAAGACATGATGTACTTAGGCATTAGTCAAATTATGACTAGAGATAGGGCACAATGGCGACACAAGCTCCGTATAGCCAACCCCACTATAGTGGAATAAAGGCTTGAGTGTTGTTGATGTTGTACTCCACCTAGAACATTTGAGTCATGAGTTACATGACCATCTGATATTGTATCACAACTCACTCCACCTAGAACACCACAATATAATGATGTTTCTGATGGAGAAATTGTACCCTATTAAATGCATATTTGATTTCCGTTGGAGAAGACGTCAACTTTGACACTGAATTATGTTCCTACTAAAACCTTTCAAAAGACATCATATGCAATGAATTGAAAGTGTCCTCAGTCATAAAAATATGAGGTTGTAAGGCATATGTAAGATGTCAAATGTTGAACAAACTTGAGTCCAAATTAGATAAAGGTTACCTTGTACAGTATTTTAAGAAAACTAAATGTTACTATTTTATAAAAATATCATGAGAAAAATGTTTGTTGCAAGGAATGATGTTTTTGGGAAAAGAATTCAGCTCTAAAAGAACTAATACGATAAAATTTAAAGAGACTCAAAAATCACAAGTTATGAATGAACCTGAGATGAAACCTGAGCAAGGAGTACAGGTACAAGAGCCTACTCAAGAAACATAAATCCTGCGTAGATTAGGTAGACGACAACTTGAGCATGCGAGATCAGTTTCTTATGACACAACAAGATGATGCATTACTCATGGATCAAGATGATCCTACACCTTTCCAAAATGCTATAAACAGATCAGACTATGATAAGTGCATTCAGGCCATGAGATTGAGACTGAGAGAGAAACAATAGAGATTGAAAGAGATTCTCTGTAGAGATGAACTCAATGCATCATCTCAAAGAGTTGAGTACTTCTTGGATGGAATGCGTAGAAATTTCAAACACTCATGTGCATACCGATAGAAACGCATAAATTATTTGTGTTCGATCTTTGACGGACTCCTGTGGAACAAAACCGAATTTACTATTTCATTGTAGGTAAAATTTAGATTTCTTGATTAATTTGTTTTGCATGGATCTTATGGGAGGCCCGAGTTATTCCTGATGTGCATTGGATTTTAACCAAACATGTGTTTCAAATTCTATAAAAATGCAAATAGAGTAAGAGAATTATTATTATATATTTATTAATACTAGAAATATATTTTTTAATTTCTTATTTGAACAAAAAAACTTTTAATTAATTATAAAGAATAGTAATTGTTTAAAAAATATGAATAGTATTTATTTCTATACTTAAAAAAATTTAATGGTCTAGGTTTAGAACTTTAAATATCACATTTATATTTTTAATAATACCAAACATTTTAAAAAGAAATTATTCAAATCAAATGTCATTGTCATTTATGTCACATAAATGAGAAACACATTTTCAAACTCCAATGAGATGATTTTTTGGGACTCATTTTATTTTCAATAATATAAGACATGTGATCTTGTTTGTTAGACAAAATGATTACGGCCAATTTCACTGGACATACCAAAAAGGTAAATAATCTTTTTAAAAATGTACATTTTGATGTATGTGGGCTAATGAGTTTCATGGCTAGAAGTGAATGTTATTATTTCATTACATTTACTAATGATTTCAATAGATATGAATATGTGTATCTTATGAAATATCAGTCTGAATCTTTAAAAGTTAAAAAAAAGTCAAGAATCAAGAACAAAACCAATTGGGAAAGAATATTAAAGCACTTTGATCACATCAAGGTGAGAAATATTTGAGTCAAGGGTTTCATCACTATCTAAAAGAATGTGGTATTGTATCATGGCATATTCCAACTAAGACACCACAATATAATGATTGTTCAGAAAGGAGAAATCAAACCTTTTTTGGATATGGTACGATCTATGATGAGTCAAGTACATCTTTCTATTTCTTTTTGGAGGTATGTTATAAAGACAATTGCTTTCACTAAACTTTGTTCCTACTAAAACAATTAAAAAAACAACAAACAAGATATGAATTGGGAAGAATCCTAGTGTCTTTTATAAGATTTGGAGTTGCAAGACAAATGTAAGAAGTCAAATGTCTGATAAAATTGATCTTAAATTAGATAATGGTTATCTTGCAAGGGTTTCTTAAAGAAACTAAAGATTACTTTTTCAATAAGCATTTCCAGAGAAGTGTGTTTGTTGGAGGAATGAAGTTTTTCAATAAACAAAGTTCATTTCTAGAACAAAAAAATGTCTTCAGCATGAGATATATGAATTTCTTGTGACGGAACAAGGTGAAATGTTACACACGGATTACGATTAGTATATTGCTTGCTAAGATGCTATAAATGGATCGAACCCTGAGAAGCACCTTCAATTCATGAGATTTGAAATGAATTTCGTATATACAAATTAGGTATGGATATTGGTTGAACAACTTGAATGTGTAAAACTCATTGGGTCCAAATAGGCATTCAAGAAAATTGACATGGATAAAAATGTACAGACATTTAAAGGTCTGACAAGGAACATGAGCAAAGACTACAAATAGTTGTATCACAAGAATACGCTCAAGAAACACAAATCCAGCAGCGCTGAGCCCGAGTTATATGGATTTATCATGACTCAACAAGGTGATATGTTACACAAATTAAAATGAGCCTACTGTTTACTAAGATGTTACAAACAAATCAAACTCTGAGAAGTGGCTTAAGTCATGAGATATGAAATTAATTTCATATATAGATATTAGGTATGGATATTGGTTGAACAACTTGAATGAGTAAAACTCATCTGGTACAAATAAGTTTTCAACAAGAAAATTGACATGGATAAAATTGTACAAACATTTAAAGGGCTATTGATAGCTAAAAAAATTGATGGTGTAGAGTTTAAGGTTTAGGGCGGCAATCAAGGCTTCGTTTGGTGCGGTGGTGCGGTCGAGGACACAGTGGCCATGAATCATCATTCGTGAAAATGGCAAAACTCATGCATTTAAAGAGACTCAAAATTCATGCATTTTATACTCAAAACTAGTTTACTTTCTTGGCGGTCATAATCTTTGTCTTGCCAAACATACCTTCTATGAAAATGGCATTTTTGACAAAACTCACCAGAGGAAATAAACCACGTCAAACGAAGACGGCATCTCATGAACTCACTATCCTAAATCTTAAAAAACAAGGACAACATGAATAACATTCCACATGTTTGTCAATGAGGTCTATCATATATGCAATTTTTTGCACTCATCAAGATGTCATTCAGATCTAGATGAACGTCATTGAATAGCGGTGAAAAATATCTCGAGAAGAACTGATGATGCATTATTGTTTTATGATGGTGGTGATGAGCTGGTCTTAAGGGGTCACACAAATGCCGATTTATAACCCAATAAGGAAGAGACTGAGTCATGACTGGATTTTGCCTAAACAGATGTGCTGCAAGCTGAAAAATAGTAGCAGATTCAACTACCGAGGCTGAAAATATCGAGGTTGCTAATGACACAAAGGAACTTGTTTGTATTAATAAGTTTGTTACTGAGATTGGTGTTGTTGAAAACAGAAGGGTCTTCTCAAAATGGTAAAAGGCAGGTTGCAGTGTGCGAAAAGTTCGAGAAAAACCCTCAAAAAATTTATCATGCAATTTGGCAAAACTCACAACTGGGGGGCAATAGAGTATGATCATCAATGAAGATTGTGTGAACTTGGAATGTGCACATTGATGGTCAACATGATGGGTGATCCAGAACATGTGTCAAAGAGCTATCACAAGACACAAATTTCTGTATAGATGGAGGTTATGGGTCATCAAATAATTTGTAAAAGGAGAAAATTAGTTATCTTTGAAGATCCAGCCTGAGCAGTACAATGTTGTCGAACCGAGGAAAGTCCAAACGTTTTGATTATCATATAGATGATGAAAAATACACTAATTCTTGCGTAAATCCTTCTAGACGAAAAACACGCAAACAACTAAGCGGGCAGCACAACTAGCATCTTCTTACTATCTTATTTGGTTCTTATAGCAGACACTGTTAGATATATTGGAGGCTCTTAGGGGATTCTATAGCAATGGAACATGTTAGTCACACTTTTTATAATAAATCTAGCAAAAACTTATAATATATTGCTTGTTGGCCTAGAAATTAACTAAAAAGGATGTTAAATATACCATAATTCATAAAAAAAGATGCTTAGCTTCATATTAGTAAACATAAACCATTTCAATAATTATCAAATAATTATAAAATTTATCACATAATTTTCCAAATATATCTTTAGCCCTCTTCCGTTTCAAAAGTCAGAACAGCTATTAAAACCTCAAATTTTGAGCCTAAGTTAATTTCATAATTTAATTACACTATACTTTATATTAAAACTAAGTAATTATATATTTAATACATAAAACAATGATGTATTCTAATTGAATACTTAGTTATAATGAAACTCGGGGATAATGCTAGTTACACAACTTAAGGAAAAAATTCCTTAGCGGTTTCGTCACTTTACACTGAAACTTCAGACGGGACTGAAATTAATAGCCAGTTCAGCTCAGGCTTCAACCATAATCAATCTGAACGGAACTGAGGCAAACCTCGAACAAACATCAGTTTATCTATAACTATACTATATTAACAAAAACAAATTAAGCAATTATATCCTAACATAGACCATCAAATGAATTTGAGCGGTCTAATTTTAATTCCTCTAATATAAGGCATGATGTTTTTTATGCATTTTCAAGTGAAAATCAATATTATTAGCGGTACTAATTTAGGTTCAATAAAAATTGGCTTAGTAGAGGATCAAAATAAGTAAAACCAGCCTGCTCAGAATACAGAAACAAGACCTCCTCCAGGAGCAGGAGCACAATAGGGCAGAAATCTTAAATCCACTTAAGATGTATGGTTTCTACTTAAGTTCCTATGGAAGAAGAGAGGAAAAAAAATATTCAACCACCAAAACCCTAACGGTTATATAATTCAAATAAAAATCTCAAACTCTCATCAGCCTATTTAAGCAGCACAAGCTAAAAAACAAATTCAGGGCTGGTACAGCACGGCGGATTTCCCACACGAAGGCGACCGCGCAACCGTGGTGGATCAGTCAGCAATAAATTATGCTGATTTACGGCGGCCAGCACCAGCCCTACCAAAAATATGAGTGTATAATTGCTTCATAACTAGGGGTTAGTTGGTACGGTAGCGGTGGTCGTGAACGCGGTGGTTACGAACCGCCAGACATGAACACTTGACCACACCTAAAGAACTATTTTTATGAGTGATGTTTTTGTCCAAACTCACCGGAGCAAAAACACCGCGTCATATGAACCCTAGATCTAAACAACAAAATCATTTAAATTTTCTGCTTAGTCAAGCATCAATTAAATGAAGTCTGCACAGAGACAAACCCTAAACCTCCTAAATCTCATGTTATTTCCAAAATCTTATCAACAGTCAGAACTACGCTAAACAATATGGAAAGCACGAATAACAAGCAGAGATGCCACTTAAAATCAAAAACTATAAACCAAACCGGAACCGCAAAGAACCGGACCGAACCGTTCGCGAATTATTCGGGTTCCGGTTTGAATTTTGGAATCGTGAACATCATTGGTCCGGGCATGAATCTTTCGTTTCATTATCCGGACCGGTACTAGAGAATCGCAACATACAATTCTCAGCGGTTTCAAGATATTTAGACCCGATCCGAACCGTACCAAAGCAAAATCGAACCGCGACCCGTTTATTATTATTTTTTATAATATTTTATCACACGATCATAATCTTTGAACTTTTGAATGGAGATTGGGATCACGGTTCACTTCAGACCTCAAGAGTCAGGAAATCAAATTTTGAATATTATTTAATAAATGTCAAGGAAGGGCCGAAGAAAAAGGATAATATCAGATCAGTTTCTAACATGAATACTTGCAATCACTGTCTAAGTGGAGTCGAAGATGAAGGAACCACTAGCCGAAGAGGAGACGACAAAGTTGTGGAAGAATGAAGGTAACTTATAGTTGCTGACGATGACTGGAATGTCAAACCCTCTCGAAGAAGACGTTCCAGACGATGATTTGAATGTGAGTTCCTCTCGATGAAGAGGATAAAGACAATAATTTGAGCAAGACTCCCCCTAACCAAAGAAAATAAGTGCTTAGGACCTTCTCGTCATCTCTGTTCTGAGTTCTCTTACGAAGACGAAGTGACATGTAGTCGAGGGGGGGGGGGCGGGTAGCAGACGAATAGGCCAAATAAAATAAGTGAACAGAATAATAAAATAACCTAGCTAGAAGAATAAAACAAGTCGGGCTCAAAAAAAATAAAACAAGACAGTCTGATAGAGTCCTGGAGTATGAAATATTGAATTTGAAGCATTTTGAATTGATATAGATGAAAGATGTGAAGTTTTTTGGCTTAAATAATATGTAAATATTACAATAACATAAAAAATTATATTTGTAATAATAGTGGTGCGGCACGGTTTTGTAGGTTTTATACCGCCAAAAAATGCACAGCAAACTACGCGGTTTTGCGACCAATGAAACCGATGCACAACCAAACCGTTCAGTGTTGTTTAAAATCGGTGTGGTCTGGTGCAGTTTTGTGATTTTGCAGTTTCGAATTTTAACTTTCAGCCCTACTAACTATATTATACAAAAAAGTATTATATCTTGGTATAACGTGAAATTCATGCGTCCAGGCCCCGGGCTTCTAAGTTCATGTTGCAAAAAAATCGAATGGGTTTACTTTTCTCCTCTGATGTTTTATTTTTGACCTATCCCATTCATTCAGCCAAGTTTGGTTTAGGTTCTGGCTGTAACCGATTGGAACCGCATAGAACTGGACCGAAACGTTAATGACCGGTTTGATTTTGGTTCTTGATGAACAGTAACCGAAACCGTTGACACAACGGTTCCAAAAATTACGCTGGAACCGGAATCAAAACCGAAATCGGTCAAACCAAATAAAGTTTTTGTTCTAATTTGAAGAATTGTTACCTTTGCGGCTTGGTTCGCGGTTTTAGTAGAACCAGAACCGTAACAGTTCTAACAACAAGGCATTGTTTCTAGGAAAGAAAAAAATAATTTAAAAAAACACTTATTTGGTTACACTCTTAATGCTATTTTCACTTAAAAGATAGAAAAAACATCTTAAGAAAGATTAAATTCTTAACCATTGCAATAACTAAGAATGATGTGGTCACAATATGTAAGCAGAATCGATGTAAGCATCAAATATGACAATTATAAGAAAAAAATAATAGAGTAAAAAATTATTAATTTAAACATATTAGACTCACTGAATTAATTTAAAATCAACAAAAACTTTGAAACAGTCCCAAAAATTTAGGCTCCGTTTGGCGCGGCGTTTTTGCACCGGTTAGTTTGAGCAAAAACACCAACATCATAGAATATATGTTTGACATGACACGTTATGACCGCTATCAAGAAAAAATCAAATTTGAACATAAAAGTGGATGAAGTTCTTTGGGTGAGGTCAGGTGTTCACAAACGACAATTCATAACCACAATTTTCACGATCGCCACCGCCGTGCCAAACAAACACTTAAATATTTATTTAGAGTGGTTACCAAATTTATCCCAATTACTTGGGGCCTGCTTCATAAATTTGAATGCTACCTCACCCAATTACTTGGATTTACAGAATACCCTTCACAGTCATTTGACTTTCTAAATTCAGAGAAAATCCGAATCATTTACGAGCACACTTAAAGCCCACTACCTTTCTTCAATGTTCTGATACCGTCTCACTGCATCTATCAACAATTATTCTACATCAATCATTCCTGAATATATCACAAAAATTTTTACCATTCCTGAATATATCACACTATTTTTGACCATTCCTGAATATATCACAGTAGCCTTAAGAGTGATTATCGGCCTTATTATCATCACCAAGAGTCTTATCACCAAAATATTTGGAGTTGACCTGATGAATCCTCATTTTCCACTGTTTTAATATTCGTGATTGAAAATTCTCTAGCTGCTGCTAAGTTCCTTTAGTAACTTCAAATTTTTGTCACACCACACACTAAATACTCTGTATAGTTGGGTCATTATCTTAAAACCCATTCTTTTGTGTATAACACCGTTGTCATAAATAGCCTTGACACAATTATTTATGGTTTACTTTATGAAACCTCATATTCCATTCATTTTCATTGTATCACAAATTTTTTCGTTAACTTTACAAAAACCTCAATTTCCACACATTTCCATTGAATATTGTCTGAGGTGTTCAACATAAACTATGCAAATGACTTGATCAACAAAACCTTAGGCTCTCTTCTCATTCAAAATCCCTTCTCACCAAATTTATCTGATCTCCTAATTGCTGTATTTATCCAAGTTTATTTCTATCATTTTCTTTTCAATACACATAGCCCCCATTATGCTACTGTTTAAAACCCTCTATTTTTCAAGTAATATCTCCAATGTTCACTTATTTTTCAAGTAATATCTCCAATGTTCAAAATGTTCACTTATTTTTCAAGTAATATCTCCAATGTTCAAAATGTTCACTTATTTTTCAAGTAATATCTCCAATGTTCAAAATGTTCACTATGTCATCAACAAAAGATATACTTTGGAACCTATATAAGTAACCAAAAGCAACGCAATGTCAATCCTTGATGTAAATCTACTATACTTGGAAATTCTTTGATTGCTTCACAATTATTTAAAACTAGTTAGTGCTACATCATACACATTATTAATAACATCAACATATCATTGACACGCCATTTATCCTTGATGCACACCAAATTGATTCTCATGATACTAAAATTATATGCATTTTCAAGATCAAGATCTATTCTTTGTCATCTACATTTTTTTCAATATTTTTTTAATACAAAAAATATCCTCCATAATAAATCTTCCAAGCATGAACCATATTATTGACACGCCATTTAACCTTGATGCACACCAAATTGATTCTCATGATACTAAAATTATATGCATTTTCAAGATCAAGATCTATTCTTTGTCATCTACATTTTTTTCAATATTTTTTTAATACAAAAAATATCCTCCATAATAAATCTTCCAAGCATGAACCATAATTGATTACTCATCTTTCAGTCCATACAATAACATAACCAACTGCAATCGATTAGAAGTGGGAGATTAAGGGTCCGTCTGGCACAGGGCAGTCGTGAACGCCCGACCTCACAGAAGGAATTCCATCACTTCTATGTTCAAAACAAGCTCTTTATTCTTGGCGGCGGTCATAACCATTGTCATGCCAAACATATATGACGGTGGTGTTTTTGTCCAAACTCACCAATAACATCGCATCAAACGGATCCTAAACCACTTAGATTTAGTTTACCTTTCTTACTTCATTTCGAAGAAAGTCTAATATCATTTGTCTAACATGAGCGATATATTTATAAGAGATGAGGCTGAGATAAGGCGCCTACATGTATTTTTGATACCTATTTAAGATTATACAAGCCCTAACACAACTATAGTCAATGTAATTATCTAACCCAGTATAGTTTAATTGACTACCATTTTATATTCTAAAAAAAGTTTTCTTCCTATTAGAATAAGGTTTATTAAGTGAAATTATGCCATAAACCCTAATGTCCTTAAAAAAGCTTTTGACTAATCTGATATTAATAAATGCTTTCTAGGTACATGGACCCACCTCAGCCTTACCTGTGGAATCACATGAACTAACAAAGAAACCCTCTTTCTTCAATTTAGAATGTCAATATAAGTAAGTTAAAATAATCTTCCTATACGACCATTTTAGCATCCCATGCCAAATTCTAAGTATAATTAAAACTAGCAAGAGATGAGCGCGCATCACTCCATTACTATCAACTATTGTATTGTGGATTAACTTAGCTAAGAGATTCAAAGATATGCAGTTAGAAAACTTCACGTACAGATCATTACACAGTGTCAATACTAAACTACAGCTATAAAACATATACTGATTAATACCTCGAGGTGCAAATCTACCGATCTGATCCAAACCACCCACACTGTTGTAAGAGGGCCGCATAGGCTCCACGCCAAACGCCTGCGCATATGTCTCATCGAACTCCTCGAAAACGGATCTCCGGTATGCCACCAACTTCGCGGCTGTCTGAATCCACTCAATTGTGTTGCCATTGTTAACGCGAGGACCCAAAGCCAGCTGGTTCACGAACGAGAGAAGCTCGAGAGGAACAAAGTTATCTCGAGCCTCGTTGATTTGAGTGGAGGAGTAGAGACCGCCGGGCTCGTAGCCGACAACATCAACGTGGAAATAGCCGGGGACAGTACTTGGCCGGAAATTATGCCGGTTGCGGCAGCAGCAGGCCACAGCAAGAGCAACTCTACGGCTGGCCTCATCCACCGCCTCTTCCACAGCCCTAACAAAGTTCCGAGAGGATGTCTGCCTGGATTTTTCAGGAAAGTTGGGTTCAAAGGGGATGAGCTCTGCGGGATCAAACCAGCCATAGCTACTGTCGCCAAAGAAAGCGACCAAAACAAGACCATCCCCTCTCATCCTTCGCACCGAAGGTGAGGCGAAGGCGTCGTTGAATATGTGTCCCGGCCACCATGGATGAGACTTCACCTTGCCCCAAACCATGTCGCCTACTCTATAACCGTGCATCAAGCCACTTGACTCGTCGAAGGAATCCCTGCTCTCTCCAGCCGGAGACAGCACATCGTCGGCATCGGTCTCCAGCTTCGCACCTTCCCCAGAAACCCTAACCACCAGATCCGGCATCGTTTCTGCTGAATCGACAACAGAAAACACCCGTTCAGAGGAAACGCCGCCGAAGCCACCATCGCTGACCACAACTCCTTCCCGCGGCTTCTCAGTCCCCAAGAAGGAAAGATCGGCGGCGGCGGTCACGGATTCGGCAGATTTCCTGACGATCTCGAAGTCTTCCATGACGGAGATCATAATAGGTAGGAAGGACGGGGAAGAAACGAAACCCTAAAAAAAACCTACTGATGTCGAGCCGGCGTGGAGGAGAGCTTCACATGAGCCAAAGAAAACATGAAAATCGAGCGGCGGGAGAAGCAGGAGAAACCCTAGAAACGGGGTAAAGACGAAAAGAGAAGAGACAGGGGGAGAAGGAGAGGCGAAAGGGCGGTGGGAGCGGGGGATGCTTTTGAGTGGAGCTGGGCGGGTCGGGGGCAGGGCTGGCGGTAGAATATATTTATGGTTATACAAAGTGACTAGCCAAAGCACGCATCTTGATGACGGCGTTGAATAAATTAAATTTTTAACCGTCGTGCCGTTCCCGTATTAAATATTTTAAATATAAATACGCTTATATTAATCTTTGACCTTATTATTATTACCATGGTAGAATATTTGTAGCATTTATAATTTAGAAAAAAGACTGCAATTTTCAAATGAACTAATGTAGTTTTTTCGGTTTTTTGGCATTTTGCATCTCTAAATTCTAAATTTTTAAAATTGATATTTGCACATTCAATTATCGATTTTTGACGTTACACGCTCCTAGACCG
This sequence comes from Platanthera zijinensis, assembly GCA_039513925.1. Taxonomy (NCBI): domain Eukaryota; kingdom Viridiplantae; phylum Streptophyta; class Magnoliopsida; order Asparagales; family Orchidaceae; genus Platanthera; species Platanthera zijinensis. Next base: position 51,507,170 of record CM077080.1, on the reverse strand, counting down.
AAATGTTAAGGGTATTTAGATACGTAGCACCAAAAATACTCATTTTAACATTTTACATTTTAGTGCGGTGAGCGTGGATCGTAGTTAGAAAAGAAAAGTCTAGTAAGGAGATGAGATGGTGGATGGAGGCGAGCGAGGAGCAGTGGGTAACTCGTAGGGAGCGAGCGAGTGTCACCTGAGTCGACTTCAATGACTTCGCATAGTGTATTGATGATACTTTGCTAGCAGTGCTGGCTCCTCGCACGGAGGTCACGACAACCTCGCCTTGATGCAAGACTCTGTTAGAGTTCGTTGTGTCGTCTAGGCGAGCGGGGAAGGAGTTGATGCTGGAGGAGCTGGAGTGACATGTGCAAGCCACATCGGCCAGGGGGCCTTGGTCGCACCAGGGGGCCTTGGCCGCGCCAAGAAGGTGCAACCGAACCGCACCAAGGGGTCCCTGCTCGCACCGATAGGTACGACCTTGGACATATATTGGGAGGTATGGCCTTGGCCGCACCAAGGAGGGGCGGGGTTGGGTATACTAAGTCTCCCACACCCCTCCATCATGAGCATTTCATTGGTGGAGGGATGTTTGCTTGTCGTACACTGACCCCTATAAATTAATGGGTCCCATAAGTAATTGTGCATTTATGCTACTTGTTTTTTTTACGTGAAAACAACGATAAAATTTGACGTCACTATTAATTATTTAAGTCCAAATAAGTAGGGATAAGAATAAAGCTAAGGAAGGAGAATAAGAGGAATAGGAGGGTGAACCAGTTGGAGGAAAGGAGTTAGATTGAATGAATCGGCAGTTCATTTAGTGAATCACGCCTCTTAAGTGTGTGTGTGTGACACTTAAATAGGAAGCGGTTCTCCGGGTAAGAAGAGAAAACAACAACCGATACTTCATTTCCTCCTCTTACAACGGAGGAAAGCCGCGAGAGTTGCACCCACCGCTTGCTCCTGCCACCCCAAATCGAATCTGTTTTGTACGATTTTTTTGTTGTTGGAAGGTAATCTCTTCCTCTCCACTCCTCTTTCTTTTTGTGTGAAGTTTTTGCATGGATTGAAGATGGTGAAATTTTAGGGTTTGAGTTCTTAGGTTTCTTTCTCCATGTATCCTCTTAAAAGTTTTTGTGATGTACTGTCATGCCCTAATTCGTAGTTTCATGTGACTTGAGTGGAACCCTAGTTGAAATAATCATAATTTCTGAAGTTCAAAGTGTTTCGAGGGTTAGAAAATAACTTCTACCATGGATACATCTGAGATTAGAGCAAAGCGCCATCACCATGACATGGGGGGCAATTAGTTCGAGGAAGATGTTATCCTTTTGCTCCAAATCGTTAATTGGAGGTTCCCTTCACTAACTCGATGAAAGTCCCTTATACCAAATTATGGCAGCAATACTCCTAGTCTATTTAAGCCCCTTTTGGCTTAGTTAGGTCAAGAGGAATCCATATAGATGACTTGTAGTATAATTACCATAAACCAAAGGTGTCAATTTGAGAATTATGGATGGTATATTGTAGGTTATGACATCTCAAGATAGGGGAGATGCAATGACGAAGGGATGATGGATTAAGGTAAATAGAAAGTATGTGTGAGTTCTTCTTTCCTATAAATATAAATTATTTTGATTTTTGTATGACTCATGTTGTACTCATATATTAAAAACTAAATGACAACAAGAAAGACATAAAATGACAAATTGGTTTACGTCAAATCAATTAATCACGAGAAATCAAGATAACCAAGGAAGAGTCAATACATTAAGCCTCAGGAAAAATATAAGAATAAAAGGAAAAAGGAACACTTCAAATCAATGGGTTATACGAAGAGTTAACCTAACTTAGGATATGGGGAGAATAATCTTCCGACATAAATTAAACTTCGTGTGAGTTAAGGACACAAATAGTAATATGAACATGCAAGACAAGAGCACGGGAAGAATATTATATCATAAGCGTGCAAGACAAAGACACAAAATTAATTCATGAAATATTAATTTACACTTCATATGACCTATGTTTGAAAGTGAATTATGTACAACATAAGTCAAATAAAAGAATAGGAGAGGGATGATCTGTTTGAAGGTTACGTGTAAAATAACAAAGAAAGAACACAACTAAGAGGTTTATGCAAGATAATAAGAATACCTCAAATAGAAAGAATTCATCATAGAAGGAAAAAATAAGAATTCACACAGTCTTTTGACTAATTAGAAAATAAAACTAAACAGGTCAAGGAAGAGGCGGTTCCAGCCACTAGTAGTCAGCGGCGACCATGTTCTCCTCACTAGGAGAAGAGGTATCGACTTTGGGTTGAAGTTGCGACATCAATGTTCGGCGTCCTGGATGACCACAGTTCGAGATGCAGAGACCCGGATTGTCCCCATAAGGAGTTTCAGTTTTACTTTATGTAGTGTCAATAGTTCTACTTATATGTGTCTGTACATATTAGTTGTATGCTATGAGTCAGCTATGCGTATATGTACAGTGTTGGTAAGCCCCTGTTGATGTAGGTATAGGGCTATTGTTTGTACTATTGTACTTTTATCCAGAACTTAAAGGAAATGAAATGGTGTTATCTTGTTGGCATTTTACTTCTCGTACTCTCTCATATATTGATGTACTTTGGATGTTCTTACCTTGCTCATTATGTATGCTTAAGCAAATTGTAGCCTTAGTCGTAAGTGGTCGTTACAATTAATTGGTATCAGAGTCAGATTTTGAACTTTGGGGTGATATAAGTACGTTAAAGAAAAGTCAGATGACAAATAACACCTATTTATTTATGGTACCTTAAGATGTTTTTCGATTCCTGAATTTAACTTTTGTATTTCAGGAACTTCCGCGAATGTATATGAATCGAAGACCAAGGGAAGAGTTAGAAAAAGAACAAGCTGAGATGACATCAGGAAGTTATAGTTTTGGAAGGTCAAATCCTCCCTTGGCAGAGGTCATGCAAGCTTTGACAGAGGCCATTCGAATGGGTAATACCACATTACTGTCAGTTCATGAAGTGATTGACATGCACTTAAAGTTGTTCTTGGACATGAGACAGTCAATATTTTGTGGTGGTGTAACACCAATGGAGATAGAAGACTGGATCAAGAGAATTGAATTAATTTTTAAAGCAATGAGATGTCCAGAGACTCGAAGAGTCGAGTTAGTTACTTTCCTTTTGGAAGAAGAGACTAGTAAGTGGTGGGACAGTTTAAGACAAGGAAAATTTCATGGATGTAGGGATCCTGATATTCCTTGGGATCACTTTCTGCACGAATTCCTTGATTGGTTTGTGTCACCATCCGAGAAATGAATCCTCTAGGAGAGGTTCCTCCGTTTGATGCAGGGAAATCGATTAGTGGTACAATATGAAATGGAGTTCACTCAATTGGCATATTATGCGAGTGATATGATCCCAAATGAGCGAGAACATTGTTTTTGCTTTCAGCTCGGTCTACGGGAAGTTGTTAGGGTACATCTGATGTCCCAAAGAATTAAACGTTATAATGTGTTGGTCGAGACAACAAAATTAATTGAAAGAGACATGGAGAGCTGCAAAGGAGAATTGAAGTCCAACAGAAGGATTACCAGAAGAGTAGAGTAAGACCTTCTAGGGAAAAGTGGAGGCACGAAATGGAAGAAGTTTAAAAGGGGTCCTCTAATACAAACCCCCACAACAAGTGGTACTACTAGTTATCCCATATGTGGGAAATGTGGAAAAGCTTGCTTGGGAGAATGTTTGAAAGGAACATGGGTATGTTTTAAATATCACTACCATGGGCATCTGAAACATGAAAGCCCCTTGTGGAAAACAGAAGCTGGAATGATTTCCAAAGGAGGTCCAGGTCAAACATCAACCCTACATTCTCTAGATAAGAGAAAAAGCATAGAATCGGTAGCGTCATGATCAATCATGCGACCCAGGGAGGAAAGGCAGGTGGAGCTACGAATCTTCAACTTAAATCATAAAGAGGCAAAAGCACATGATACTGTGATAACATGTATGATTTCTATGCATAATCACATTATGAAAGTACTGTTCGACACTGGAGCAAGACACTCCTTCATAGCTATATCAGCAGTGAAATGTTTAACTGTGGAACCCTATCAGTCTCTTGAGGAAATAAAAGTCTTGATGCCTAATAATGTAGAAATGTATACACGACTTTGATGTAAGATTATGTTAATATTGGGTGATAAATCATTAGAAGCAGATGTGACAATTCTACCCCTGTCTGAATTTGATATAATTTTAGGGATGGATTGTTACCAACTTATGAAGCTGTTATTAACTGTAAAAAGAAGGAAATTACGTTCAAATTACTTGATCAAACGAAATGAATCTTTCAAAGGATTAATGAAGTAGCAAAAACGATAATTTCCTCGATGAAAGCAATGAATAAAATTAGAAAGGGTTGTGAAGCACTGTTAGTGATGATAAAAGGAAATAGTAAAGTAACTAGTGAACCGAGTATAGTCCCTGTAGTTTGTGACTTTCTTAACATATTTTCAGAAGAGTTGTCTGGTGTGCCACATTCGCGGGACGTTGATTTCACTATTAGTCTGGTTGAAGGAGCTACACTTGTTGTAAAGACACCGTATCAAATGACTCCTAAGGAATTGGTAAAGTTAAAAAGTCAACTACAAGAGCTTTTAGACAAAAAATTTATTCGACCAAGTACATCGCCATGGGGAGCCCCTGCACTATTTGTTAAAAATAAGGATGGTTCATTACGTCTATGTGTGGATTATCGCGAGTTAAATAAGCTAACAATCAGAAGAAAAAAAAATATATCCTACCCCGCATTGATGATTTGTTTGATCAGTTAGTAAAAACGCAAAGGTCTTTTCAAAAATTGATCTCAGGTCGGGATATCATCAGATGAGAATTAAAAAAGAGGATATTTATAAGACATATTTTAGTACTCGATATGAGCATTTTGAGTTTGTTGTAATACCCTTTGACCTAACAAATGCTTCATCAGTTTTTATGGATTTTATGAATCGGGTATTTTGTAACTTCTTGGATAAGTTCGTTATTGTGTTTTTTGATGATATTCTTATCTATTTGAAGAATACAGACGAACATACCAAACATTTGACAATAGTACTCAAATCTTGAAAGATCATGCCTTGTATGCAAAATTTTCAAAATGTGGATTTTGGGTAAAAGTGGTTTCTTTTTAGGACATATTATTACGAAAATGGGTTATCAGTGGATACAACAAAAGTGGAAGCAATTCTGAATTGTCCAAGACCATATACCGTAACAGATGTGCGCAATTTTCTTGGTCTAGCAGATTATTATAGGAAGTTTGTAAAAGATTTTTTAAAGATTGCATTACCACTAACAAAATTAACTCGAAAAAATGTTCCTTTTATTTGGACTGACGAATGTCAGGGAGCATTTGAAGGGTTAAAAGAAAGGTTAACGACAACACCGGTGTTGTTCATGCTGTGTGGCAATGAAGGTTTTCAGATTTATAGTGATGCATTGTTGAAAGGCCTTGGACGTGTATTAATGCAAAAAAGGTAAAGTTATTGCTTATGCGTCAAGACAGTTGAAGGATGTTGAACGTAATTATCCAACTCATGATTTGGAATTAGCAATGATTGTGTTTGCTTTAAAAAATTTGCGACACTATTTGTACAAGATTCAATGTGAAATATATACATATCATAAAAACTTAAAATATCTTTTTTTCCAGAAAAAAATAAATCACAAATAAAGGCGATGACTAGAATTAATTAAAGATTATGATATAGACATCAAATATCATCCGTAATAACTGGTGTTTTAAGCAGAAAGAGTGTTGCAATTAAATTAAGTGAACAAAAAACATTACTGAATGAATTGCAGAGGTTAGAGATTATTACTTTCATCTCTGCATCCCAAATTCAAGGCCAGCTTTATCAAATGATAATGGAACATCCAATTAAATAAAGAGTAACAAAAACAATGAGTCAAGATCTTATTTTGATGAAACTTCTTGAAAAGGTTAGAAATGGCCAGTCAACATCCTTCGTAGAAGAAAATTGGCTGCTATTTATGAACAGAAGATTATGTATTTCAGATGTTAATGCATTGCGTGCAGAAAGATTATATGAAGCACACAATACTGCCTATTCGATCCATCGTGGAAGGACAAAAATGTATCAAGACCTAAAACAAGAGTTTTGGTGGTCAGGAATGAAAACTGATGTAATTAAGTATGTTGCAAAATGCCGTACTTGTCAACTGGTGAAGGCAGAACATCAAAAACCTTGTGGTTATTTACAATCCTTACCCATCCCCGAGTGGAAGTGGGATGACATAACTACTGTTTTTTATGGGTTTACCGAGAAGTAAATTGGACAATAATGACATATGGGTAATTGTTGACCGACTAACTAAAGTTGCACATTTTAGTCCAATGAAGAAAGATGGGCCAGTGGAAAGGTGAGTCAACCAATATATTAACATTGTTGTGAAATATCATGTCATTCCCCGATCTATAATCTCAAACAGAGATGAACGTTTTACATAAGATACTTGAAGATTAGTTCAGAAAAGACTAGGGACCAAGTTGTTGTATAATACTGCTTTTCACCCGCAGACCGATGGTCAATCAGAACGAACCATTCAATTGTTAGAAGATCTCTTAAGGATGATCGTTTTAGATCTTAAGGGATCGTGGGAGAAATATTTGTACTTGGTAGAAATTTCATATAATAACAGTTATCAGTCTAGTATACAAATGACACTATTTGAAGTGTTATATGGACAGAGGTGTCATGCCCCGTTAAGCTTGGCAGAGGATGATGATCAAAAGTTATTCAAAGGGCACAAGTAGAAAAAATGAATAATAAGCTTGCACTGGTGCCAGAAAGGTTAATAATAGCTCAAGACAGACAACAAAAATATTATAACATCAGACACAAAAAAATGGAGTTCAACGTGGGTGATATGGTATGTCTGAAAATAAAACCGTTTAAAGGTACTTCACATCTCTGAAGAATTGGAAAACTCAGTCCAAGATATGTTGGACCATTCTTAATCACTAAAATGATTGGGTAGGTAGCATATCGCTTGGTGTTGTCTGATGCTCTTCAGAATCTTCATGATGTGTTTCACGTGTCTTTCTTGAAGAAATTTGTAGCTGATCCAGAAACGATAGTCTCTACTGAAAAGATCTGAGTTGAATCTGACTTATCTAGTCCAACCGAGCAATACAAGATAATGGATTGACAAAATAAACAACTATGTAATAAAGAAGTTCGATTCGTCAAAGTCTAGTGGAAAGGACATAGTGTATACTAAGCTACTTGAGAAAAATAAGAAGTAATGCGTGACCTCTTTCCCTTCATATTTGATGAAGATGCATAGTGAAGTTTTTCGCAGAAGAAAATCCAATAATGAGGGGAGAATTGTAACGCTAGAAATATTGACAAGTACTATTAATGTATGTATGCATTTATGCTACTTGTTTTACACGTGAAAACAACGATAAAATTTGATGTCACTAATAATCGTTTAAGTCCAAATAAGTAGGGATAAGAATAAAGTTAAGGAAGAGGGAGAATAAGAGGAATACTAGGGTAAACCGGTTGGAGGAAAGGAGTTAGACCGGCTAAATGAATGAATTGACAGTTCATTAGTGGCTCACACCTCCTAAGAGTGTGTGTCACACTTAAATAGGAAGCGGTGCTCTGGGTAAGAAGAGAAAACAACGGCTGATACTTCATTTCCTCCTCTTACACTGGATGGAAGCCACGAGAAAGCCGCATGTCGCCGCTTGCTCCTGCCACTCCAAATCGAATATGTTTTGCACGATTTCTTCTTACGTAGGAAGGTAATCTCTTCCTCTCCACTCCTCGTCCTTTTTGTCTGAAGTTTTTGCATAGATTGAAGATGGCCGAAATTTTAGGGTTTGAGTTCTTAGGTTTCTTTCTCCATGTATCTTCTTAAAAGTTTTTGTGATGTATTCTCATGCCCTAATTCGTAGTTTCATGTTACTTGGGTGGAACCCTAGTTAAAATAATCATAATTTCTGAAGTTCAAAGTGTTTCTAGGGTTAGAAAATAACTTATACATGAATACATTAGAGATTGGAGCAAAGCGCCATCACCATGACGTGAGGGGAAATTAGTTCGAGGAAGATGTTATCCTTTTGCTCCAAATCGTTAATTAGAGGCTAAGGTTTGTTGCTCCCTTCACTAACTCAGCGAAAGTCCCTTACACCAAATTAGGGCAGCAATAATCCTAGTCTATTTAAGCCTCCTTTGGCCTAATTAGGTCAAGGAGATTCCATATAGATGACTTGTAGTGTAATTAACATAAACCAAAGACGTCAATTTGAGAATTATGGATGGTTTACTGTAGGTTATGACATCTCAAGACGGAGGGAGACACAATGATAAAAGGATGAGGGGTAAATGAAAGTCTCTAGTGTCGACTAAATCCACTTATGGTGGGGGGAATAGGTGTCGTGCAGTCTTTGTGTCGTGCAGTCTTTTGTGGAATTAAATTTACCCGCACAAATGAATAAATAGAGCACATAAAATACACAAAGAATTATAGTGGTTCCCCGATTTGGGTACGTCCACTTTCCCCCTTCGACCTATCTCCCATCAAGGGACGACTCGGTCACTTCTCCAAACGGATTGAAATCCAATCCTCACACTACGGAAGGAACCCTTCCAACAAAGGAGTCACAACTCCACCACCACGGGTTGCACCCAACCCTTACAACAAGGAATGAAAATTCCTTTACAACAAACCAAAATTGAATGTAAAAGAAAATACAAACAAGGCTTTTGGAGATTCCGATGTCCTTCTTCGTTCGTTGTAGCTTGCACGAAAAATACGACGAGTCCACAACCGGATTTCTCTCTTGGAATGGGTCTTCTCAAGATCGGCGGCGGCAAGTGATTGCGGCGGCGATACTTTGTAGATCCAAACTTCTTGACAAAGCAAGCAAAGTCTACGAACGATCTCAGTCGGATCAGTCGTCTCAATCAATTCGGAATGGAGAACAAATCTCGTTCAATGAATCAGAAGATAAGAGATCTCAAGAGAGATGCGTGATACGCTCGTCTTGCCTCGGTACTATCGTCAGAAGATCAAAGAAGATCAGAGTTCAGCGGCGACGACGAGCTTGCGAGCGACTACAGGCAATCGGCGGTTTCTGCGATTGGCTAGGGCACAACATCGGCTGCTTTCGTTTCTGCGTGAATGTCTGTGTGTATAGGTTCAAAATACGCGTATATATATACCAGGAGCCAACCCTAATGACCGTTGTGGGGCCCACAAGGAGAAACCCTAGCCCCGGCCGAAACAGCGCACGACAAGTTGGTTCGGTCCAGCGAACGAGGAAATTTGCCTAAGGCAAAATCGGTGGGAATCGTTGGTGATTCCCGTCGATGTTGGCGGGAATCACTCACGATTCCTGTCGATTCTGCCTTGGCAGAATCCCTGTCTGGAAAACTGTCAGCCGGAAGAAGTCGGCGGGAGAGGCTAACTGATTCTCGACGAATCAGCGGGAATCACTAACGATTCCCGTCGAAGTCGGCGATAATCACTAGCGATTCCGGTCAAATTCGGCGGGAATCACTAGCGATTCCCGTCGATTTTGACTTAGAAGAATTTTCTCTTCCTTCCTTTGATAACTTGGTCTTTGACCCATCTTTGTTCCTTCTTCTGCTCTTGATCTACCTTGACCCTATACTTGAAAATAAGTACACTCCAATAGAGAGAGCACACATGAGTCAACACACTGATCTACTCAACGAGAGATTACGTTGCGCAGACCCGTGTATATTGACTCACTACACCCTGACATTGGCGTGTACTTAGCATGGAATAGCTGCAAGCACAACTTGATAGAAGATCGTCAAATACATTGTGAATCCATCTTAGCTTGACTGGAGTCTTCTTCAAATCCGGGTAATTGTGGATACAATACCCAACAATCTCCCCCTATTTGAAGAATCCAAAATCCTACTAGCTAAGATGAATTACACCAACAAAAAAGATATATATAAAAGTATGCGAGACAAGAAATCAGAATAATAAGATTTCACGCATTCAAACCAAAAATAGAATCAGCATATGATCATGTGTATATAAATCCAAAGTGATGTCCATTTTTAAATTACAAGAATAGAAGTAATAAAAGTACACACATATTGAAAATTAAATGTCTAGATTTCATGTCTATCCCTCCTTTGCCTCAACATCTCTTAGTTGTTTAGCCAGGAACTTCTTGCTTTGCCTTTCAAAATATTCCTTTGGCTTTGGATAGTACCTGGGGGGAGGAGCTTTGTTATCAACTGTGTTTGACCTGAAGAATATGTTTCTTTTTGCCTCATATTCTTTATGCATTTCCCATTCATACTGACTATATACTTCATTTCTATTCAGCTCTCCCCGCTATTGTAGCATAAATGTATCAAGTATAATGCTCCTAGACACGGGACTCCATCGTTCGTTCTTTACTTCACTTTCTTTCCTTCTTGATTTCCTCTCAGCTGAATTGTCTTTAGAAGTTCCTTCTTGAAGCTTTCTTTTCCCTTTCACAATCGCTTCTTGATCAAACATTGCACTGTGAGCAGCTTTGGCAGCGGCTTTAGCAGCCTTTCTAGCATCAGCTTCACTTAAGGGAAATTCCTCAGCAATAGCAACCTCATCAACAACAGCAATAACATCATCAGTAGGATTAACAGGAATATGTATACCTGAAGCTTGCTTAACTAGCCAATGACAACTTTCAAATAAATATTTGTTTGATTGTTTGAAGTTGTCGACCATGATTTGCTCAAACCCTGCCATCTTAGCTGCATATTCCTTCTCCCCCTTTTTGGCTTCTAGGGCAATTGAGTTTGCATAAGAGTGCAGTGACTTATCTATATGATTTACATTCTGAGTGAAATCGGCCAGCAAGGTTTTCTGATTCGTGTTGAGGGTGACCATGTTAGCATCGAACAGTTTGATGTTGTTGGCTACGATATGAGCATTTTGATTTACCACTGCCAGGTCAGCAGTGGCCTTCTTTAGCCCTTGCATCAGAAGATTGACGGCAGTGCCGGCCTCAGCATACTTAGCTTCAAATCTTTGTTCCATCTTATCCAGCTTGTGATTTATCTCCATAATATTCTTTAGCATCAGATCCTCTGATTGCTTAATTCGTTTAAGTACTCTTGTGAGATCGTTTAAAAGAGATCTTCAGTTCATCTACTATACCTTGAATGATATTTACAGTGTGATTTGCCTGGCTAGGTCCTAACGGATGATCTTGATGTAAAGCCTGGTCGTGTTCTAGAGGGATAGGACTCCGTGAGTCAAGACTCTCCTCGTCAGATTCACTTGAGGAGCTCGATAAATTTACAATCTCCTATGGAGGGATAGAGGCAGCATCTGCCAAGTTTCCATATATACTCATCACCCCTTCAGCATAGTATCAAGTTGTTCCTGAGGCCGGGAGGTCTCCCCCTCAACTATTGCGCCAGATACATCAGGAACCTTTACCTGAATCTGTTCCTCAGAAGGGAGGTCAACATCAATCTCCCTCATGGCCATATCATTTCCAGCTTGCTCATCATCAAGATCCTCAGCGACATGCTGCTCAGGGGAATCCACATCATTCTCACTAGCAGCAGAATTCTCCACATCATCCTCTACTTCCTCCTCGTCAGTCTGATCAGTAGCGAGGGTTTCTACTGCATCCTTATCGATGAGGTTAATATCAGTAACAACGTCTACCTTATCTGAGACTGAGGCTTCCATCCTGATGACAGCAGATGGACTGGGTAATTACTCCCCCTCAGTTCCTGCATTCAGCAGATCAGGAACTTCACTGGGCTGATTCGAAGGATTTGTGAACTCTGGTGCTCTGTCTTCTTCATCAACACGTGTTCCAGACGCACCCCTTTGGACAATTCTTCTTTCCCACCTATCTAAGACGCTGGAGTCCATCTTCTTTAGATAGTGAAGGAGAACTCCCTTAGTCATATCAAACCTATCTCCATCCATCTGGTTCAGGTAGAGACTAATGATTCTCCCGAAGTTAGGAGTACGTAGGATATCTTTTATTTTCTAAAATAACATGGCCCCCCAGTTCAATTTCTTTCTGCACACTATGGCTATCAGGATCTTAAACATATCACCTGAGATGTGATCATGGGAGCCAGGCTTGCAGATCAGAACCTTCCCTATGATATCTGAAAGAAGCTTTCCTTCTTCGTTCATGTCCTTGCGTTTAATAGCCCTGGTCCCTCGAGCCAATCCACATAAAAACAATGTCCTCGTACGATCATCTTCGTCTAGATAGTCCTCTTGTTCGAAGCTGGAGAGCTGAAGATGATGGGACAGTCTTGCAGCCGTCATCTTTATCCTTAGGCCTGCTATCTTACTCTTTATCAATGTGTCCTCGTGACGCAGCTTGGAGTTGACGAAAAACTCAAGAACTTCCTTGTCGAGAACCTTGCACGGGTGCTCGAGAATGAAGGAGAGTCCGGCTTGTTCCAACATCAAGATGATGTTTCTGAATTCGTCTGAGGCAAAAGCAAAGCCTGTCCTCACCAATTCACTTCCAGTGAGGAGCCCGACCGTTGTTCGAGGAGCCATTATGAACCTAAGCAAGTTAAACTCAAGGAGTTAACTCTATCTAAATCTAGAATTTGTAGGAACTAAACTAGGAGGGATGATCCTTGAAAGTGGAGTTGAATATGAATTTCAAGGAATCAACCGAAGTTACCTTTCACTCTCGGAGGGTGTAAGGAAGGAGACGCGTAGCAGGCGGTGAGTAGGTCTAGCCCTAGGGTAGATGCAGACTGAGGCCGAAGAGAAGCTTGCGTTGGGGCTGAAGGGCTGGCGGAGGATCGGCGAGACACTTGCGTCAAGCTGATGCCAACGACGGGAACGCAGAGTCGACGGGAGACGAAAGTGAGCTACAATCGATGGGAGCCAATGACGGGAGTCAACGAACGACGGTTGGAGAGCGACGGGAGGCAGACTCGTTTCCGCAAGTTCCGCAGGGAAGCTGATTTCCGTAGGGTCGAGGGGAATGTGAAGGGTCGGGAAATGGATCGATTATAAATTAGCACTTTTCCGCTAGATCCGTTCGATTATAATGATCGACGGGAATTCCTGCTAATTCGAAAATTTAAGGCGACGGGAATTCCTGCTAATTTAACCTTGCTCTTTTAAATAATGGATTAAAAATTTTCAAGTCAAAATAGCTAAGCCGAGTCGATGGAAGGTTAACACTAGAAATAATCATCGGCTATTTCTAGGTGAGTCAAAATGTAATAATTGTAGTTGCAACTACTGGTACAAGTCCCTTGAGATTCATCGGACCAATTGACACCCACTTTCACACATTATCAATATATAGAAAATTTATCAAATTCTAAAATAAGGATCATACGGTTATTAGCTTGCGTGTCCTTCTATTTCAGGTGTATATATATATATATATCTTGAAAGAAAATCTACATATATGTCTGTATATATATGTATATCTATGTAATGCGAATCAATTTTCGAAACTGAATGGGCGTACCTGAGATTACTAGGTTGATTATTCGGATCCACAATTTGAAGTACGACGGGTATCATGTACAAGTAGGACACTATAGTTAGCATTATCTCTTTTCCCATAATCTTGTTCCATAACAAGCCTGGAACATCTCTTGTCTAGGTCCCATTATGTTCATGGGTACCTAGACTATCCTGCAAAAAAGAATTACCTTACCTTAGGAACCCAATAGATATTGGGTCCTAGGTTCTTGTCAGCATAAAATACAGCATGCCTTTCTACAGGATTTCTGTCAGGAAGGCTGTCTCTTGCCAAAGGATGTGGACATACCCTTGCCCTTGGCACAGAAGGATTGTGCCAACAATGTATGGCAAAGTGACCCACTCTGCCACATCACCAACATTCATGAATATTATAACTCCTTTTCTGACCAAATCTATTAACGGAGTTGGTCATGACCCTAGGTCTGAAGGAGGCAAAGCTGGATCTATTCTCAGATTTACCCTTTCCACCGAGACACGAGGGGGGTCTGATGGTGAACATGTGGTGAGTGTCATGAGGCCTGGGGGTGGTGCTTTCTTTTCAGCCAGCACACATCCGGGGGCCCCAGTGATGCTTGCTACATGTTTGCCAACTCCCTTTTCCTTTGTCTTAGGGTGGGAAGATGTTCTGTGAGAGCTGGTTCCTGTAATGTCATGAAGTGTGGGAGTTGAGGCCGTAAATACAAGCGGTTCATGATGAGCCTTGTTTATTTTCTCATGGGTAGCCATAACATCACTTGCACTATGGGTGTTTCCACATGAGGGCCGATCATTCTTGTAGTGACCATAGTTGTTGTTATGGTCATACTTGAATGAATGATGTATGCCCCTCCTACTCGGTGTGGGGGGGGGGGGGGGTCTGTAAATAGTTTCCCCATTTCTCCACGATTTTATAATTTGCGAGATCCACCCGTTTTCTCCCTTTCTCTTAATAACATCTATCTTGGAAAAATTAGATACTATCCTCTTCTCGGTCTCTAGATGAAACTCTAGATCCGAGATCTTTGAGTCCTTCACCTTGATGGATTCCAATTGGAGGTCCATCATGGTCCTCAATTGAGCAATTTCCTTAGCTTGTTCCTCAACAATCAAGTTGCTCTTCTGAAGGGCTCGAAGGGAATCAATTGATGGACAAACCTCCGAACTTCTCCTGTCTTCAGGAGATACAAGGGGAAAGGAGCATGAAGAGGAAGATACCTGATCCTGATTGGACTGATTAGGGTTAGAGTTATGGTCTGCAAAGACTGATGTTTCAGCTTCATCACAACTGCATTCCTCAATCTCTTCTTCAGTCTCAGATAGAGACACGGGAGCCCAGATGTTGAGAGGTTGTTCTTGATTTTCATCTTCAAAGAAGAGGACCCCCACATATGCTTCATCTTCTTGCTGGCCATCAGTCCCGGCAGTCTTCGTTCCCTCCATGAGGTCAGAGATTGTTTTCTACATGGACTTTGCAGTCATACACTTATCTAATCTTATAAGAGATGATCCTGACTAGATATCAGAAATGATCTGTCGAACCAGCTTGTCCAAGTTGAATAGTGAGAGCTCAGTTTTAGACATCTCTGCGGGACAATTGGGGATTTGGAGATCTTTTCCAGAACTAGAAGCTTTCATGGGAATGAAAGGACCCTCTTCCATAATGAATAAAACACGAGGGTCAATGGCTTCCAGATGAAACTGAACTCTCATTTTCCAGATGGGATAATATTCTTTTGTGCAGGCAGGCAGTCTCAGGGGAGAGACATCAGTGTATATCTCCATGCTTGAGTCTTGTTTTCTTCTTGACACTAGATACAAGATCTTACTCAAGGTGTTAATCTTATTGATGAGTAACCTCCCTCTGATACCACTTGAAAGTCTCTAGTGTTGATTAAATCCACTTATGGTGGGGGGAATAGGTGTCGTGCAGTCTTTTGTGGAATTAAATTTACCTGCACAAATGAATAAATAGAGCACATAAAACACACAAAGAATTATTGTGGTTCCCCGATTTGGGTACGTCCACTTTCCCCCTTCGACCTATCTCCCATCAAGGGACGACTCGGTCACTTCTCCAAACGGATTGAAATCCAATCCTCACACTACGGAAGGAATCCTTCCAACAAAGGAGTCACAACTCCACCACCACGGGTTGCACCCAACCCTTACAACAAGGAATGAAAATTCCTTTACAACAAACCAAAATTGAATGTAAAAGAAAATACAAACAAGGCTTTTGGAGATTCCGATGTCCTTCTTCGTTCGTTGTAGCTTGCACGAAAAATACGACGAGTCCACAACCGGATTTCTCTCTTGGAATGGGTCTTCTCAAGATCGGCGACGACAAGTGATTGCGGCGGCGATACTTTGTAGATCCAAACTTCTTGACGAAGCAAGCAAAGTCTACGAATGATCTCAGTCAGATAAGTCGTCTCAATCAATTCGGAATGTAGAACAAATCTCGTTCAATGAATCGGAAGATAAGAGATCTCAAGAGAGATGCGTGATACGCTCGTCTTGCCTCGGTACTATCGTCAAAAGATCAAAGAAGATCGGAGTTCAGCGGCGACGACGAGCTTGCAAGCGGCTACAGGCAATCGGCGGTTTCCGCGATTGGCTAGGGCACGACATCGGCTACTTTCGTTTCTACGTGAATGTCTGTGTGTATAGGTTCAAAATACGCGTATATATATACCAGGAGCCAACCCTAATGACCGTTGTGGGGCCCACAAGGAGAAACCCTAGCCCCGGCCGAAACAACGCACGACAAGTTAGTTCGGTCCAGCGAACGAGGAAATTTGCCTAAGGCAAAATCGGCGGGAATCATTGGTGATTCCCGTCGATGTCGGCGGGAATCACTCACGATTCCTGTCGATTCTGCCTTGGCAGAATCCCTGTCTGGAAAACTGTCAGCCGGAAGAAGTCGGCGGGAGAGGCTAACTGATTCTCGACGAATCAGCGGGAATCACTAACGATTCCCGTCGAAGTCGGCGAGAATCACTAGCGATTCCCGTCGAATTCGGCGGGAATCACTAGCGATTCCCGTCGATTTTGACTTAGAAGAATTTTCTCTTTCTTCCTTTGATGACTTGGTCTTTGACCCATCTTTGCTCCTTCTTCTGCTCTTGATCTACCTTGATCCTGTACTCGAAAATAAGTACACTCCAATAGAGAGAGCACATGTGAGTCAACACACTGATCTACTCAACGAGGGATTACGTTGCGCAGACCCGTGTATATTGACCCATTGCACCCTGACATTGGCGCATACTTAGCATGAAATAGCTGCAAGCACAACTTGATAGAAGATCGTCAAATACATTGTGAATCCATCTTAGCTTGACTGAAGTCTTCTTCAAATCCGGGTAATTGTGGATACAATACCCAACAGTAAAGGCAAAGAGAAAGTAGGGGTGAGTTCTTCTTTCTTATAAATATAAATTATTTTGATTTCGTTATGACTCGTGTTGTGCTTATATATTAAGAACTAAATGACAATAAGAAAGACATAAAATGACAAGTCATTTTATGTCAAATCGATTAATGACAAGAAATCAAGATAACCAAGGAATGGTCAATACATTAATTCTCAAGAAAAATGTAAGAATAAAAGAAAAAAGGAACGCTTCAAATCAATGAGCTATATAGAGAGTTAACCGAAATCGGGATACGAGGAGAATTATCTTCAGACATGAATAAAACTTCGTGCGAGTTAAGGACACGAATAGTAATATAAATGTGCGAGATAAGGGCACAGGAAGAATATTACATCATATGCATGTGAGACAAAGGCACGAAATGAATTCATGAAATATTAATTTACACTTCATATGACCCATGTTTGAAAATGATTGAAAGTGAATTATGCATAACATAAGTCAAATAAAAGAATAAAAGAGGGATGATCCGCTTGAAGGTTACATGTAAAATAACAAAGAAAGAACACAACAAATAGGTTTATGCAAGATAATAAGAACACCTCAAATAGAAAGAATTCATCATAAAAGGAAACGTAAAAATTCACATAGTCTTTCGACAAATAAGAAAATAAAACTAAACAGGTCAAGAAAGAGGCAATTCCAACCACCAGTAGTCAGCGGTGACTATGTTCTCCTCGCCAGGAGAAGATGTATCAACTTTGGGTTGAAGTTGGGACAACAGTGTTCGAGGTCCTGGATGACCATATGTCAAGGTGCAGAGACCCAGAGTGTTCCCATGAGAAGTTTTAGTTTTACTTTGTGTAGTGTTCGTAGTTCTACTTATGATATATGTGTTTGCACATATTAGTTGTATGTTATGAGTCAGCCATGTGTATATGTACAGTGTTGGTAAGCCCCTTTTGCTGTATGAATAGGGCTACCTATTGTACTGTTGTACTTTTATCCAAAACTTAAAGGAAATGAAATGATGTTATCTTGTTATGACATTTTACTTCTTGTACTCTCTCATATATTGATGTACTCTAGATATTCTTACCTCGCTCATTATGTATGCTTAAGCTAAATTGTAGCGGTAGTCGTAAAGGGCCATTATAGAGTTGGTCTTCCCATGTATAATATGCTTGTATTTCATTTTTTTGCTTTTCTCTAGTTTGTAGTCTCCTTTAGTGGAGCGTAGAGTAGCGTTCTGATTTATGTATAGTAAACTTTTATCATTGTTGTTTGCTCTAGTGGACCCCACTTTTATTCCTACGCATCACTTATGATGTGTTGATATGGAGACTGGGCGGTCTGGCGGTCTGTCTATGGCAGCTTGGAGACTGCGCAGTCTGGCGATTTCTCTCCAGCGGGTTACTTGCTGGTTGTTGCTGGTTGGGAGACCGGGCAGTCTGGTGGTTAGGCACAGACAACTTGAAGGCAGTGCGACTTACTCTCTCCTATGTTATGGTCGGACGTTTAGTCTTAACCGCGCGGCTTATGCAGTTTGTATAGTTGCTTGTACATGGTTTTATTAGTCCCACATTGCTTATGTGTAATCTCTCTCATCTCCTCCATTCTATAAAAAAGAGGATATACCTTTGTAATAGTTACATTTTTTGTATAATAAAAATTCTGTTAGTCTAAATTTCGGTCTTCTTTTTCCTGTTCGCACGTGGTATCAGAGGACTCGATCTTTTCGACCTCATTTAGTGTGCCTCTCTGTCCGCACGGTTTGTTTTACCTTGTCCGCGCAGTTTCCCGTTCTCCCTTTCTGTTCGCGACCTGTTACTCGCGATCTCTCTTCTCCCTTTCTTCCCGCGATCTCTCTTTAGTCGCGTGGTTTCGGCTCTGTTCTCACGGACTCTGTTTGTTCACGCGACCTCCTTGCCTGTTTTGCTTCGTGCGATCTCCTTTGTTCGCACGACTTCTTTCCCTCTGCTTTTCTCTGCTTCTTGGTCGTGGCCCTTCTGGCCGCTGATGTGTTGACACCGTGACCGCTGCATTTCTCCTCCTTTTTTCGTCTGCTGCGGTCTTCCTCATGTCCGGATCGGTCTCCCCTGTTTTTAGCGACCACTTCGCTCCATTCCTTCTCTTTTTCCTCGAGGTTTCCTTTTCTGATTCGCACAGTTTCCTTGTAGTGACATGTCTTCTCGCGACCTATTTTCGCGGTTTGCCCCATTTTGCCCACGACCTGCTCTTAGTCACCTCATCCTGCCCTTCTCGCCGCGACCTGTTCCTAGTCGTTGCGACCTCTTCTCACCACGACTTGTTGTTGTCACTGCGCCTTGCTCTTCTCACCGCGATCTTTTTTTCTCGTCGTGATCTCCTCTTAGTCGCCGCATCCTGTTGTTCTCACCGCGATTTGGTCTTCTCGCTGCTTCCAGCCGTTCTCGCGCGGTCTCCTCTTTGCTGCTCACGCAGTCTCTCCTTTATAGCTTCCACCTCCTCCTCAAAGCAGTTCTCCTCAGTGGTCACATCTTCCGGTAGTGCCCACGTCGTTACTCACAGAAAATGACTGATCGACTCTGGTGCTATCAATCATATGACATGTAATCCTCAGTGTTTTTCTCTCCTAGAAACACATGATCGGCTGCCCCCGATCTTTGTTGCGGACGACTCTCCATCACCGGTCAATGGGACGGGAGTGGTTCAAGTCACTACATCTCTTCGCTTGGCGGATACCCTCTATATGCCCAAGGTCCCTTGCAATTTATTATCGGTTACTTCTCTATGCAAGCAACTACAATGTTCCGTCACATTCACTCATACTTCTTATTCTTTTCAGGATCCGGACTCCCAACGAACAATTGCTACTGGGACTGAGAGCGGCAGCCTCTACTTCCTCGACAACGTTTCTACTCTATCCGCCTTCTCCTCCTCTATTATAGATCTTCTCCAATGACATCTTTTCCTTGGTCATGCTCCTCCACGACTTCTTCATCAACTTCTACCCCAACTACCTCCGCAAAGTCCTCCTCTCAACTGTGAAGTCTGTCAGCTCGACAAGCATCACCGCTCCTCCTTCCCACCAAATCAAGATTGTGGATCTTCCCATCCGTTTGATTAATTCACTCTGATATCTGGGGTTCTGGCCCTATCCTCACCATAGGTCGGGGTAGTTCAAATGTTGTAACGTTCATTGATGATTTCTCTTGTTGTACATGGGTGTATCTCTTAAAAGATCACTTGTTCTCTATATGGACATCCTTTTATTTCATGATTAAAACGCATTTTGATATATCTATTAAGTTCTTTCGCTCTGATAATGCCAAAGAATATCTTAGTCAAGATTTTTCTTCTTTCTGTATGCAACATGAGATGGTTCATCAAACTAGTTGTGTCTATACCTCACAACAAAATGGCATGGTTGAACCAAAAACCGTCACCTCCTTGATGTCGCTCACACTCTGATGACACAAATGAACGTTCCTCACTCCTATTGGGGCTATACTGTTCTCGTCTCCTGCTATCTCATCAATCGCATTCCCTCCACGGTTCTCCGAAATCAAACCCCATTCTCCATTCTCTATCTGGGCAATAATATGTTTCCTCTCCCTTTGCGTATCTTTGGGTGCACGGCCTTTGTGCACGCTCCCTCCGCCACTTGTGATAAACTCTCCCCATGTGCCACCAAAGGTGTATTTATTGGTTACTCTACCACTCAGAAAGACTATTGTTGTTTTGACCCAATTCTCCGCAAGCAGTTCATCTCTGCGGACGTAACCTTCTTTGAAAATGCGTCCTATTTCTCTACAGACTCCTCTACTATACCTGATGTTCCTGCTTCTCCTACCAAGATTTCTCCTACTCCCGTCCCCTCCGTCCCATCTACACCTACCAACTCTTCTCCTCCTCCATTACGTCCTTCGTCTCCTGCTCCTCTCTCTCCAACTCAACTGTCTTCACCTTCTTCTCTACGGTCGTCTCTCTACTCCTAGAACAGCTCTCTCCACCACGGATGTACCAGATACTGAGGAACACGTCGATCTGGATCTTCCCATTGCACTACGCAAAGAGGTGCGGACCTGTACCCAGTACTCTCTTGTTGTTGTTATTATTTTCTATGCTCGTCTTACTCCTCGCAGGAACTTTGCATTGACTATATCTATCACTGCCACTCCCCACACCTACCAGTATGCCCTTATTATTCCACATTGGAAGGCAGCCATGGATGAGGAAATTGCCACCCTCACTGAGCGGGGAACATGGACCCTTGTTCCTCCTCCGCTGGGCACATATGTTGTTAGCTGTCCCTGGGTCTTTGTTGTGAAGTTCAGGTCGGATGGCAGTGTGGATCGCTACAAGGCGCACCTTGTCGCCAAAGGCTTCACCCAGACTTATGATATTGATTATTTTGATACCTTCTCTCCCATTACTTGTCTCAACACTATTCGGGTTCTCCTCTCTGTGGCTGTCAACAAGGATTGGCCCATTTCACAACTGGATGTCAAGAATGCCTTTCTCTACGGTGATCTTCAGGAGGATGTCTACATGGAGCAACCTCTTGGGTATGTTACTCAGGGGGAGACACATGTATACAGGCTGAAGAAGGCAATCTATGGCTTAAAGCAAAGCCCACAGGCTTAGTTTGACAAGTTTAGTGGCATTGTGGCAGATGTAAGTTTTACCAAAAGTTCTGCCAATCACTCATTGTTTATTCGCAAAACCTCCTTAGGTCTGGTGGTTCAGGCCGTATATGTGGATGATATTCTTCTCACTGGAGATGATCAGGCTAGGGTAGCATTGACAAAGAAGCATCGCTGTCAACATCTGGGCACGAAGGATATCAGCTCTCCAAAATACTTTTTGGGGATATAAATCTCTCAAAAGCCCAACTCCTTGGTAATCTCCCAATGTAAGTATGCCTTTGATCTTCTAAAAGATATAGGGTTGACTAGGGCTAAACCTAGCCGATGCCCCATGGCTACTGGAGAAGATAAAACCTGGACAGATGACTCACCTCCTCTATCCGATGTTTCAAGGTACATGCGTCTAGTCGGCAAACTCATTTATCTCATGGTAACCAGTATCGACATCTTCTATGCTATAAGCAAGGTTATCCAGTTCCTGCAAGCTCCTAGGGAGTGTCATCTACAATCTGCCATGAGGATATTGGAGTATGTTAAAGCCGCGCCAGGTAAAGGACTATTGTTTCAGAAGAATGGTCATTTGAATGTTGAAGCATACTCGGATTCTAGCTATGATGATGACAAAGGAGATCACAAGTCCACATCGGGCTTTTGCACATTTGTGGGGGGGGACCTTATGAGCTGGAAGAGCAAGAAATAGTCTGTTGTCTCCAGATCTAGTGTAGAAGCTGAATATTGAAGTATGGCGTCGACCACATGTAAATTAGAATGGTCGCGGGCTCTCATGTTAGACTTAGGAGAAGTCTATAACCATCCTCTACCTGTGTTCTGCGATAACAAGGCCGCTATATATATCTCTAAAAATCTGGTCTTCCATGAGAGGACAAAGCACATTGAAGTTGACTGTCATTTTATTCGGGAATAGATTTTTAAGAAACGGATCTGTACTCCGTTCGTTACCTCCAACAACGAGTTAGCAGATATCTTCACCAAGCCAATGTCAGCTTCCTTCTTTCATATTTGCAACAAGCTGGGCATGATCGATATATATGCTCCAGCTTGAGGGGGAGTGTTGATATGGAGACCGGGCGGTCTGGCGGTCTGGCGGTCTGGCGGTCTGTCTATGACGGCTTGGAGACCGCATGGTCTGGCAGTTTCTCTCCAGCGATTTGCTTGCTGGTTGTTGCTGGTTGGGAGACCGGGCAGTCTGGTGGTTAGGCATAGACGACTTAAAGGCAGTGCGACTTACTCTCTCCTGTGTTATGGCCGGGCGGTTAGTCTTAACCGCACAGCCTATGCAGCTTGTGCAGTTTGTATAGTTGTTTGTACATGTTTTTGTTAGTCACACATTGCTTATGTGTAATCTCTCCCATCTTCTCCATTTTATAAAATGGAGGTTATACCTTTGTAATAGTTACAATTTTTGGATAATAAAATGTTAGTCCAAATTTTGGTCTTCTTTTTTTGTTTGCACATGATGGATCAATATTATTTGCATGGCCAGATGCGCTAGTGCCACTTACAAGGAGGGTTGCTCTTATAGACGATGATTGCGCCAACTTGTATTGGTGGAGTGTACAATCCCATATTTGATAAGTGAACCCATCAGGTATGCGAGTGAGGCAGTTTGATCTGCACTCGCCCAAGGCCAAAAAAGGGGCATTCACGCAGCCCGATGAGGAGTGGTTTGGCCCTTCGGCGAGTGCAATCTTCATCCAGCACCTGCCCAAGGATCTCGCGCCTCAGTGCGTAGGCGAGGTTCGTTCTCGCCAAGCTAAGCGAGTGGCCGCCCAACCAAGCACTTGCCCCTCAGAGATCTTCAAGGAGGTGAATGTGTTTTGCTCCCAGCATTCGCCCCCTCAGGTGGGTGGTGTCCTCATAGACCACTCGCCTAGGAAGGGCCCAAGGGTAAAGTTACCTGGATGCCCTTGTGGGCCTGCATATAACCATTTAGAATAGCGGAGTTTGGCTGTTGGCTGAAGGACAACGGAGAGTTGCTATTTATAGACCGTTTTTCAGAAAACTATAAATAGACCCAATGGGGGTACCTCAAAAGGCATGCTTATTAGTGCCCCGATCTTCTTGCGCTTTCTGAGGTGTCCTTAGCTTGCCATTTGGCTAGGGAGGGGAAGCGCTCTAAGATCTTCTAGGTGTGTGGTGGAACCTCCATGTCGAGCCCTTGGGTCTGTTCCCTGTTCTTTTTCCTTA
Source organism: Platanthera zijinensis (assembly GCA_039513925.1). Taxonomy (NCBI): domain Eukaryota; kingdom Viridiplantae; phylum Streptophyta; class Magnoliopsida; order Asparagales; family Orchidaceae; genus Platanthera; species Platanthera zijinensis. The sequence goes on along the minus strand of CM077080.1, from coordinate 51,483,426 downwards.
GTTATTTGGCCTGCAGGAGAGAAGTAAGTGTGCGATCACCCCTTCCCCAACGGTGAAGTCCACAAGGACTGAGTTTTCAGTTTCAACATTTTGGTGCGGTGAGCGTGGAGCGTGGTCAGCACAGAAAATCTTCATCAAGCTCGATGACTGGAGGAGAAGGGCAAGGTTCGGACAGGGCTGACTCGCCACCCCCTCCCCCTCTCGCTACGATGGGGATGTTCGAGGAGTTCAGGAGGGAGGTGTGTTGAAGCCAGAAACCCGACTTATCCTAGAGTTCGAATCTAGAGTTGCAGCTCACACCTACTCTTCCCGAATTCTTTCCTTGATGTAAGTCTCGGGAGCTAGAAACAGACCATGGGCTTCATCTTGGAGGTCCCACCTCTTACCCGGAAGAATTAGAAGTTCTTCCCCTCCCTAGCCAATGCTGAGCTAGGTGTCTTAGAGGAGGAAGAAGAAAGGGGTCAACAACCTTCTTCAAGGCACCTTATCGGTCTATTTATAGGCCTCTGAGTTTGACCTGCCAATAACCAAACTGAATCGATCTGAAATTACCAAAATACCCCAGGCTGGGTCTGCTAACAACCTCCGCTGTTCTGAAGGGTTATATGCAGACCACAAAGGGAAAAAGGGTAAAATTACCCGGGGTAAAAGAGTAAAACCCCCCTTAGGGGTAAGAAAGTAGAAAACATCTTTTCTCATATGGCGAGTGAGAAAGTAACCGGCGGGCGAGGGGAGCCTATCTGCTCGTCTCGCGAGTCTCACGCCTTGCGAGATGTGCCTTGACACAAAAGACCAGCACATACCGTGGGAGCCGTCTCACATGCCACGCTCTTCCTATCTCGCCCATTATGTTTTGCCTATTTAAAGTACTGGCGAGTTAACCCTATAGGCCTACTCGCCCCTACAGCCCTCTTGCCCCTCTCTCCCTTCTCTCCCCTAACTTATCACTCTTCCTTGAGTTACCTCATGCGAGCTTGAGGTTGTACAAGGTGCTCGGTCTCATCAGAGTCGCACTCGGCGCGCGTGCCGAGTGCTCGACTCTAGTTGTCCCAATCGCCGCCGCCCCAGCTCTGGGAGAGGATGCCCCAGCTCGGCGACTTGGGAAGTAGATAGCAGAGAAAGGCAGCAGGCGAGATCTCTAGGGGCGAGTGCTCTTGCCCGAGTAGGCGAGAGGAGGTCGGTTCGACGAGATAGGGAGGCGAGATGTCCCGGCTCACCCAGCAGGGGGAGGAAGTCCCTTCAGTGAGTTAGTTTCATCTGCCCCAGTTCTAGAGGGGTTCAGGGTGCCAGAGATGTCCTACTACACTGGGAAGGATGACCAGGTCCAACATATCCATTGGATTGAGGATGTGGTTTCGATAAGGCAGATGTCAGACGCCATCACCCTTAAGGAGAAGGCGAGAGAGTGGTTCCACCAGCTACCAGCCAACTCCATCTACTATTTTGAGGACCTACGCTGGGGTTCATGTTGAGGTTTACCACCTACAAGAAGAGAAAGAAAGAAAGAATTTGAGACCCTGTTCCACATCAAGCAGGGGGTGAACGAGACCTTCGGGAGTTACGTGGACCGGTTCCAGGAGGTCACCAAGGTCTAGGAGATGCCAGGGCACACCTTGATGCTGGCCTTCACTCTGGGGTTACAATAGGGCTTCTTCATGATGGAGCTGAAGAGGGTGCCTCCCCTCTCCTACGAGGAATTGATGGAGAGGGCGACAAGGGAAGTAGAGGGAGAGGCGTCAAACTCCGAGTTCGCGAAGAAGCTGGCCAAGTGGGCCACAAAGGAGGAAAAGGGGCTAGGAGGTGTCTGAGGTCAGAAGATGGCCAAGGTCAAGAGGTGAGGAGAGCTGAACCCCTGCAGCGGGAACATCAAAAATAGGTACAACAACAGCAGCCGAGGTGGGAGCATCAGGAGCCGAATAATCGACTCGGCTGGAGGCAGCCGGAGTGGCAGGATAAGGGTTAACGGAGAGGTTTCCATGGAGGAGACAACCGCGAGGGAGGCTAGGGTCACTTCCACCCTCCAGGCTGGAGGTAGGGGCAGAGACCCCCTCCCTGATCAGCATCAGGATATGACAATAGCCATGTAAAGGAGGAGGGGTCAGCAGAGGAGGAGGAGGGAAGTCAGGGTGGAGTTACCCTATTATGACTTCCATCAGGAGGAGGGACACGCTATAACCACGTGTCCGGAGTTCATCGAGATGAGAGGAAACAAGGAGCAACAGCAGTAAGACTGCCGAGAAGTACGGATTGAAGAAGTCCTGCCTCGAGCAGAGGAGGATAGGTGTGAGGACCGGGCCGATGTTGGGGCTCGAGGATGGATCAGAGTGATCCATATGGGGGGGGGGGGTGTGGGTTGAGGCTTCCTGGAAGGCAAGCCTCCATGCCATGTATCGGCGGAGCATTGGCTCCACATCCCAGATCCCACAACCGAATGAGAAGATTACCTTCTTGAGTAAAGACATGCCGGATCATGAGGATCCCTTTTGCGATGCGCTGGTCATCCAGACAACCATCAAAAACTTCACTATCTCCAAGATCCTCATCAATAATGGGAGTTCGGTCAACGTCATCTTCAAGAAGGCATTCAACATAATGAAAGTAGAGGCAAAGAGGGTGTTGGCCTCAGATGGGCCTCTATTCGGATTTTTTGGGGAGAGGAAGGAAGTGGAAGGAGGAGTAGGACTCCATGTTACTGAGGGGGGGGGGGGGGGGAGTCCCGTACTTATAGGTTTGTCATTGTGGATGCCCCCCAGCAGCTACAATGCCATCTTCAGGTGACCCCTTATCAGCGCCTTCCGATGTGTACCCTCATCCTTCCATCAGTGTTTGAAGTTCAATGTTGAGGGGATCTAGGTCCGGGTCTGGGGAGACCACAAGGTGACGAGAGAGTGCTACATCACAACGGTGAACTCCATAACTTGGAAGGAGGGGACCGAGGAGATGGAGAGGAGGATGGAGGAGTTGTCCGGGCCGGAGGCCGGAGAAGAGGTGGAGGAGATGGAAGTGGAGGAAGAAGTCCGCGCCATGGTAGTGGTGACAGAAGCTATTCTGGAGGAGCCGACCGAGGCAATGGCCGTGGAAGAAGAGGAGCCCCTTATCCCAGGAGAGGGTGACGTTGGTGAATGGGGAGAGCAGTCCAGGATGGAGGCTGTGGAAGAGGCGGTGGAGATGGAAGTTCTCACCTAGGGAGGCAGAGTGGAGAAGGTTCGCATCAACGGGGGGCTGACCCCGGAGGACCAGGATAGGATACCAGAGTGCATCTAGAAAAATATAGACATCTTCGCATAGAGCGCGGTAGAGATGCTAGGGATTGACGCGAAAGTTGCCTACCACCGCCTCAACCTGGATCCAGAAGCCCGCCCCATCCAGCAGAGGAAGAGATCCATTGCGGACAAGCTGGTTGAGCCCATCAGGGAAGAGGTGGCCAAGCTCTTGAAGGCTGGTTTTGTATCTGAAATTCAATACCCCGGCTGGGTCTCTAATGTAGTAATGGTTAAAAAAGGAGGCGATCAGTGACGTATGTGTGTTAATTTTTCTTTGCTTAATAAATAATGCCCTAAGGATTGTTATCCCTTGCCTCAAATCGACGTGTTGGTTGACTCAGTCATCAGTTTTCCTGTAATGAGTTTTTTGGATGCGTTTTCAGGTTACCACCAAATCAGGATGCAATCTCCAGACATAAAAGATGTCTCCTTCATCACGGGGGATGGGTGCTACTGCTACAAAATGATGCCTTTTAGGCAGAAGAATGCAAGGGAGACGTACCAAAAAAAGATGGACATGGTCTTCCGAGAATAAAAGGGAAGGAACCTGGAAGTGTATGTAGATGATCTTATGATTAAGAGTCGAGATGTGGACTCTCACCTCCAGGACCTCGAGCAAACCTTCACCACCTTGCACGAGTACAAGATGAGGCTGAACCCCCTGAAGTGTGTTTTTCGGGGCCAGCAGAGGAAGGTTCTTAGGCAATCTTCTCACCACCGCAGGGGTGGAGCCGAATCCTGACAAGGTAAAGGCGATCATGGAGTTGGGGTCGCCACGAAATGCTAAGGAGGTGCAACAATTGACTGGGAAGTTGGTAGGGCTAAGCAGGTTCCTTTCCTGGGCCGGGAAGAAGTGCTCTCCCTTCTTTAAAGCGTTGAGAGGGCGACAAAAGTTTGAATGGACTGGGGAATGCGAGGATACGTTCCAGGCCTTGAAGAGGCAGTTAACTCAGGCCCCCTGCTCCAAGGGCCAAAGGAGGGGGAGGACTTGTCTTTGTATTTAAGGGTCGGAACAGAGGCCTTGAGCTCCGTCCTTGTTCGGGAAGAGGGGAGGAAGCAACTGCCAATATACTACGTAAGCCGAGTCCTCGGGAAGGAAGAGCTCTATTACCCCATCTTGGAAAGGTTGGCCTTTTCCTTGGCCATCTCGGCCCGGAGGCTTCGGCCTTACTTCTAGGCACACTCCATCCGAGTGGTGACTGACTATTCCCTCCGCAACATCTTTGAGGGGGTGGAGCATTCAGGCAGATTGGCTAAGTAGTCGATGGAATTGAGCGAGTTTGATATTTCTTTTATCCCCCGCCTATCGATCAAGGCCCAAGCGAAGACCGGCTTTCTGGCCGATTACGTGGTCGAGGTGGCAGAGGCGGAACTCACCCGCCCAGTTCCTTGGAAGGTGATGGTAGATGGTGCCTCAGGTAAGCATTCCTTGGGGGTGGGGTGGGTGGGGTTCTTGGAGAGTCCCCAAGGAACAAAGACAGAGCAAACAATAGTTATCCATTTATCTATTACTAACAATCAGGCCGAGTACGAGGCGGTAATTGTAGGGATCCGTCTGGCCAGGGAGCTGGGAGTGCTTGACGTGGAGGTCCTCACTGAATCCATGGTGGTGGATTCCCAGATCAATGGGGAGTTTGAGGTAAGGGAGCCTGCCCTTCAGTTATACTTGGTAAAAAGAAGTTCAAGTACAGGTCAGCATTCTATCTCATCCGTGACGGGTAGTTGTATCGGAAGACTCTATTGAGGTTATTGGCTCGTTGTGTAACTAAGAGGGAGGTCCAAAGAATCTTGGAAGAGGTGCACTACGGGGAGTGCGGGAGTTATTCTAGGAGTCGAACCCGAGAAGGAAGGATTGTCAAGCAAGGGTACTTCTGGCCTACCCTGGGCTGCGACGCTGCGGAGTTCACGAAGAAGTGCCACAAGTGCCAGATTCCCCCCCCCCTCCAAATTCAACCAGCCCAACACCTCAGAGGCATCACAGCCCCCTGGCCCTTTGCCATTTGGAGAATGGATCTGATGGGGCCTTCCCCCAGGCCAGCGGGCAGAGGAGGTTCTTGCTTGTCATTATAGACTATTTTTTAAGTGGTTAGAAGTGAAAGCGCTAGCCAAGGTGACCTCCTAGGTGATCAGGAACTTTGTTTGGGGAGAGATCATATGCCGGCACGGCCTGCCACAGGCCATAGTCACAGACATCATGCCTCAATTCTCTAGCACCAAGTTCATCAACTTCTGCAGGTAACTCGGGATTAACCTCAGATTTGCCACAACCCACCACCCCAGGAGCAACGAGCAAGTGGAGGCGGCAAACAAGATCATCGTCAATCTTCTCAAGAAGAAAGTAAAGAATTTGAAGGGTGGCTGGGTGGAGCAGCTTCCTTCGGTTCTCTGGGCCCTTAGAACCACTCCCAACACGACCACGGGGGAGACCCACTTCAAGCTCTCCCATGGGTGCGAGGCCATGCTCCCAATAGAATTCGAGGTCCGAATGCCTCGGGTGGTAGAGGCAGATGCAGGCAGGGAAGAATGACAAGATGAGAACAAGGAGGAGCTATGGCTCTCCCTTGACATAGTGGAGGAGCTGCGTGACCTCTTTGCCATCTGACAGGAAGAAGTGAAAAGAAGAATGAGTAAGTACTTTGACAAGTATGTTAGGGTCAAACAGTTCGTATAAGGTGACTTGGTCCTGAAAAAGGTGGACGCAGCAGGGAGGTCAGCCGCAGTGGGAAATATCAACCCTAACTGGAAAGGCCCGCACATTGTTGGGGAGGCTTTAAGATCAGGATGATACCGTATCCGGAATGTGGAGAGCGAGACCCTAAGTCACACCTGGAGCGGTGATGAATTAAAACATTTTTATCCATAAAAACATGTATGCACTCTACTTTAATGAAAAAAAATTCTTTGATGCCCCACCCCTCTTGCAGGTCAATTTTCTGGCATGCATTTATCAGGCTAAGTCATGAGATGACTCCACGGTCAGGCTTTCATCTAGCTGGTAGGGTCGAGGATTGGTTGGATAGAGGCAAGTTATCTCGCTCTGGGGTTAGGTCCCGGGAAGCTCCCGTTGTCAGGCTTCCACCTAGCTGACAGGGCTGGGATCCCCGTTGGACGTCGCTATGACCCTGGGGCTGAGTTTAGTTGATGCTCAACACCCATCATCAAGATTCCACCTAGCTTATTGGGTTGGTGGTAGCTCCCAGAGGTTGGCCAAAAGAACATCTTCTCGCTCTAGGGTTAGGTACCGGGATGCTCCCGCTATCAGGCTTCCACCTAACTAGCAGGGTTGAGATCCCCATTGGACGTCATTATGACCCTGGGGTTGAGTCCAGTTGATGCTCAATACCCACCGTCAGGCTTCCACCTAGTTGATTGGGCCGGTGGTAGCGCCCAGAGGTTGGCCAAAGGAACATCTTCTCACTCTGGGGTTAGGTCCCGGGATGCTCCTGCTGTCAGGCTTCCAACTAGCTGGCAGGGCCGAGATCCCTGTTGGACGTCGTTATGACCCTAGGGCTGAGTCTCGTTGATGCTCAACACCCGCCGTCAGGCTTCCACCTAGCTGATTGGGCCGGTGGTAGCGCCCGAAGGTTGGCCATAGGAACATCTTCTCGCTCTAGGGTTAGGTCCCGGGATGCTCCCGCTATCAGGCTTCCACCTAGCTGGTAGGGCCGGGATCCCTATTGGATGTCGTTATGACCCTGGGGCTGAGTGTGGTTGATGCTCAACACCCGTCGTCAGGCTTCCACCTAGCTGATTGGGCATGTGCTAGCGCCCGGAGGTTGGCTAAAGGAACATCTTCTCGCTCTGTAGTTAGGTCCCGGGATGCTCCCGCTGTCAGGCTTCCACCTAGATGGCTGGGCCAAGATCCCCGTTGGACGTCGTTATGACCCTGGAGCTGAGTCCAGTTGATGCTCAACACCCACCGTCAGGCTTCCACCTAGCTGATTGGGTCGGTGGTAGCGCCCGGAGGTTGGCCAAAGCAACATCTTCTCTCTCTGGGGTTAGGTCCCGGGATGCTCCCACTATCAGGCTTCCACCTAGCTGGCAGGGCTGGGATCCCCGTTGCACGTCATTATGACCCTAGAGCTAAGTCCGGTTGATGCTCAACACCCGCTGTCAGGCTTCCACCTAGCTGATTGGGCCGGTGGTAGCGCCCAATGGTTAATCAAAGGAAAGTAAGACTCCTGTTCCAGGGATGTCTAGAGTTACTTCAATTGCCAGACTTTCACTTAGCTGGCAGGACAGAGGTCCTCGGTGGATGGAGTTTTCAAAACAAGTCCTCAACCAATCTCACCAATGAAACAGACCATAAGACAAAGGTTTTCTCTAAAGTAAGGATAAGGCCTCTTGAAGATCTCCAGTCTAAAGAGGGTAAGCCAATGCGAGATCCAAGAGCTCGTTCTCGCGGGCCCAATAACTTGCACGCGCAAGGGCTAAAAAGTCGAGAACAACACGAAATCTAATCCTAAGCGAAAGGTCGACCTAAGGGGTCGCGAGATGTTCTGGCCCTGGGTTAAGCAGAAGCGCGAGTCGAATGCACTTCTAAGTACTGCGTCACTTGGCATCGGGAAGAATAAAGGGAAGGAATGAGAATTTTTATAACAATGTATTCAATGTATTCCATATGTCAAAATCATTACATTGACAAAAAGGGGAGCAAGGCCCAAAATAAAATAATAGTAATAATAATACAAGCAAACGCAAAAAGGGGAGGGGCGAGAGCCTTAGGGCGACGAGGTTGAGTGCTCACTCTTGTCAGAATCTTCATCTGTGCTCTCCAGAGGCTTGGGAATAGGCTGGAAGAGCTCCGACATCAAGATCTCGGCTGTCACCTTCTCGCTGTCGTTGTTCAAGAAACCGTCCTGCTGCATCATCTGGAGCGCATGCCTAGCTCCCATGACGGTGCACTCCTGCATCATCAAGTCCACCTCATGTTGTGAATACAACAGGGCCTCCTTCTTCTCGCTCGGGGGGTGGGGTGGGGGGTGGGGGTGGGGGTGGGGGGGGGGCATCAATGAGTCAATCCACTGCTGATTTTGAGCCCTTATCCACCGGTTCTCGTCCTCAAGGAAGGTGATGCAATAGAAAAGGGTTCAGGGCGAGAGAAAAGCACAGTGAGTGTGCAACAAACGAGAAGATACTTACCACTCCAGCTTCCCGTAGGGCGAGATCCCTCTTGGAGACCGCGAGTTCCTCCTTCAGCGTTTTAACTTCTGAACAAAGAGCGGATCGCGCCGCACTAACATTTGCTAGTTGTCGCAAGGCAGATGCTACGACGCACTGACATATGCGAGATATCGAGAATGCGAAATTGGGCCCGCGAGCTCTCATAGGGGAGTGACTTGGTCAGTGCCCTGTCATAGTAGGCGACACTGTCCCGCCCATACATGCCAAAGGCCAATGCATAGGCCTGGCCCGAGACCGTATCGCCTTCCTTCCAGGAAGGGAGTACGGTAGAGATGGAGGCCTTGTTGGCCTTCTGATCCCACACCAGAAGGGGCTCTCTGCTGTCATTCAGCACATCCTCACCCAAGCCAAAGTTCCTTTTTCCCTTGGGTTCCGGCTTCCCCTGTGTCGAGGTCCTGCCAGTCTCTCCTGCCCTCTTCCTCACTACACCGCTGACATCATTTTTCGGAGAGTCAATGATAATCTCCTCACCCTTGCCAAGATTAGCAGCGGGTAACTTCTCGGGAGTTTTTAGTGTTTCAGCGCCCTTTGGTTTCTCGACACCTTTTGGCTTCTTGACAGCCAGGGACTTCTCGCTTATTGATGACTTCTTAGGAGGAGGTGGAGATGGAGGAGCGTCAGGCCTCCGTTTTATGCTGCATGATTTCGGCAGCGGCTTCAACGAGCTCCTACAAGCTGCCGCGGCGGCCTTGGCGCGGGCCATCTAGGCAAAAGGTGCCGAGCCGCCAGAAGATGGGAGGTTAAGAGGGAGATCTCGTACCCTGCATAAATATCGTAAGTCAGAATAATTTTTCAAACCTTTTAGTCTCTAGGGTAGCGAGTGCGAGAATTACCTTCCCTGGTGAGAACTGGCAGGAGCGTGTCGACGTTCCTCCTCAGAAAGATGACGTCGAAATCCTTCCCAAGGAGGAATTGATGGAGATTGGATTCATGACTGCCAAGACTGGGAGGGCGATAGGTGGACTCCTTTTGCTAGATCGGCGAAAGAGGAAGGTTTCCGAAGTCACCAGAGACGAAGATGAACTTATTGACCCAGTTATGATTCTTGTTGGCGAGACCTTTCACCTTCAGGTTATTGCCAGAGAAGAATGCGATCTCGTCCCTCTTGGCGCAGAAATTGAATTGTTTGCGGAAGACTGAGAAGCTGAACTCCATTCGCTCTGACTGCATATAGCAGGCGAATGCGACTAGCAGGGCTATAAAATTCGGTTTGAGCTGCGCGGGAAGTACGCCGAAGTAGTGCAGGGCTTAGCGGACCTCAGTCTATATAGGGAGGCGGAGTCCAGCTTCAAAATGCTCAGCGGGGATGGCGAGTTCGACAAGAGAGCGGTGGTTAATGGCGTCGTTGTCCGACGGATGTCGCGCGGTGAAACCTGGCGTGATGTAGAGGGTTACTAGGGAGTGATATTCTTCTGCGGTCATGTTGTAGTTGACAAAAGGTTAGTCGGAGAACGCAGCAGCGCACTTGTTCCGACCATTACCCTCTCCTGTGTAATGCCCCGAAACTCAAAAGAGGGACGGGTGGCGTTTTGAGCCAAGTCTGGGACTTGGTAGAGGTCACACGGCCTGGCAAACGGGCGTGTCCCAGGGGCGTGTCGTGCTCGGGTTCGATGATGGCTGTTTGATCGGCAAAATTACAGTCGACGATTGTTGAGAGCGAACACGGCCTGAGACACGGGCGTGTCCTAGGCCGTGTGCTACTCGGGTTGTTAGCCGAGATGTATCGGGGGAGAGACACGGCCTGAGACCAGGCATGTTCTGGTCCGACACGGGCATGTCAAATTCGACACGGGCGTGTCGAATACCCGTGTTCTCCCCGGCTTGGTGATGGACCTGTGTCAATGGAGGAACACGCCCAACTATACAGGCGTGTGCTGGATGACACGGGCGTGTCAAGACTGACACGGGCGTATCGAGTGCCCGTGTTCTTTCTGGGATGCGACGGTTTCAGCAACGTATGAGGAACACAGCCTTGGATACGAGCGTGTCGCAAGTCGTGTTCGACCCACTTTAAGTGCGTATCGTGGTCGTCCGTTTCCTTATTTTGGGATCCAACGAATTAGGGCTGTTCTTGCTGGGATATACCCGGGAATAGGGTTGAAAACCCTCATTTCTCTTGAGTTCTATCTCTTTCTAACTTCTAGAGAGAGGGCAGAGCAAGGAGGAAGAAAGGAGAAAGATCCGGTCGCCGGAGGAGATTTAGAGCGCCAAATCACAAACCGAGGCCAGATCTATGGAGGCGAGATCATCGCGCTGCTTTTCATCTGTGTAGATTTCCATAGCGCCGAAGAGGAATGCTAGGGTAACGATTCTCTACTTGAGCATGTGAAGCTCTTCTTCTTTTGCATAGGGAAAACCCGCTCCCGCGAGTGTGCGGCGAGTACGCGGTGTTCCTTGGGGTAGATATGTAAAGTCCCCCTTGTTTGCATGTAGAGTCTGATATCGAGAAACGGACATAGGCATGGTGTGTGAAGCCTACCCGGACAAGTTGGTCTGGATCGGTGATGTTTCTTTATGCATGATTAGCCGGAGAAGACTTTGTGCCTTTGGTTGTTTTCGGGTTTTCTATGCGGTAGATTGCAACAGGGAGTCTTGAGGATTAACTCCAAGGTGCACCCGGAAAACTGGGAGGAAACGCATTTCTGCCAACTTGGTGGCCTGGGAGCCAGCCTTGAACATAACTGAGTTTTGTGCATGTTTGATCGTTTTGGGTCTCAGGAAAGCTTGACTCGCGTATATTGCTTAAATTGACATTGCAGTGTGAGCAACAGGTTAGGCGGAACCGTACCCGCTCTGCGTCGTTCGGTTAAAGCGACCTAAGGTACGTGGTACTTACCGTTGGCATAAATGGGTGGTCTTAGGCGTGGCCAGAAAGACCAAAATGCTCATAAGATTTGCCGTCCAAGGGATGGTGGTGAGACCGCAGTGTTGACCGGGTTCACCGAGTTAGTGCCCTGAGAGCACGAGGTGTGTGACCATGTGATCCTGCACCTGTAATGTTGTGTTTATTCATTATATTGCTTGTTACGCTAACAAGTGCAGGGAAGGAGTTTTGCTGCCCCGAGTTTGGGGGCGGAATCATTATAATTTGGTCTGCTTTAGCTGACCGTTATTCTTGTTTGCCACCGTTGCGGTGAATTGTGCTTGTAAGTGCTGCGGAGCCGAACGACAAAGAGCGGGCCAAAGCCCAAGTTGCTTAGCTGGCCCTTGAAGGCCTTGTTTTATTTACTTGTTTAATTCACGTGTGATCGGCCTGCGAGCCGATGTATGGAAGACACTGTTTTAAATTTAGTGAACTCTTGTAAGGCCATAAGGCCGGTACTTCGTGTACTTTGTAATTTCATTCCTGTTGGGTTATGCTAGTGGACATTCATGCTTGTAGTTGGGTTCTTACTTTTGCAACTTAATAAATTGCTTCCGCTAGATGCTCTGTGTAGGATGCGTGTATTGGTTGCATGGTTTCAATGAGTAACCCTTCGGTCTGTCTATGGTATATGGCGTCAGGCCCCGGCTGGACCTACTGTTATATGCTATGTGACGGATAGGGGTGTTAAAATTTGGTATCAGACTGTCAATTTTGGTCAGGCTTAAATGAATTCGTGGACGAATTCACTTTAAGGGGTGGTGAGCACATGTGTGTGCATCATTGTTATAACATGAAAAGAACCCATGAATGTCCACTTAGGAATGAAAATACACATGTTTGAGGAACCTGCGTGTTCCTATAATTGCTTTTTGCAATTTTTTTGGTCACTTAATGGTGTTTTGTACGAATATATGTGTCCGGGAGTGGCGCGTGGCAGTCTGAGCGCACACTTTCTGAGAAAAATACTGCACCCAGCGACGTGCCTGAGACCCCTCCTTCTATTGAAACCATAAGAAGGGTAGTTGGGGTAGTGCTCGTTGTGACCAACGCACATCATGGAAGGAATGTGCAACCCTCTGTCCCCGAGGTGGCCTCGACACCGGGTGGTGTGATGGAGCAATTGGCATTTAAAGGACCATTGGGGCAGCAGGTGAATATGCTTTTAGTGCAGGGAGTGCACTCAATCGACGAATATTTACAGGCATTCCTTATGATAAGTCGCTGTCTAGGCTTTGAGTTGGAAAGCGAGCAGTCTATAGTCGATAGATTTTATAATGGTTTGCGTAGCGAGTTGCGAATCCTACTGCTAGGACCAAAGTTATTGGGATTCCGAGCCTTGGTGGAGTCGGCCAGATCTTTGGAAGTAGAGTTTGGGAAAACTCACCAAATACCAGTGAGTAGGGTACTGAACCCTGCAGATCCTATAAGGGATGCCTACCGCAACACGCTGAGAAAGAAGGCTAAATTATCTACTCGCAAAGCTACTTACACTTGTCATACTTGTGGCAAGAAAGGGCACTTTTCCTGAGATTGTCGGGAGGGTGCTCAGACGACAAAGAAAGCTATGTCAGGAGCAGTTGAAGATGTTGGTGCTAAGAAGCCAGAGTTCAAGGTGCCGACTTCAAAATCCGGTTTCCGAAGGTGGAATAAGAAGGCTAGGACTTCGGGTCCAGCCCCTTCTTTTAGTGCTTCGGGGGCGACTATAGGTCGTGCCCCGGGCGCATGTTTTAATTGTGGAAAGTCGGGGCATTTTGCCCGTGACTGTTGGAGCAGACGTCCAAAGTATGAGAGGAAGCAGAGAGCAACTTTTGAGGAAAATGGCAAGTCGGTGGAGTCCACCGCATCACATCTTACTCTGGCCCAACCGAGAGCGTACATCCTTGGCCAGCAGGAGGCCGTGTGGCCAACTGTCGGGATGACATGTATGGTTTAATTGATAGCAATTTCGCTTTTATGCCTGTTACCTTATGCGAGTTAGCTTAGGACTGGAGGTACTAGGCTTTGTTTTGGTAATCCGGCGAGAGCATTGTTCAATGCGGGAGCTTCGCACTCCTATTTATCCGAAGGTTTTATATCGCGCATCGGAGTCCCTTCTTCGATGACGAAGGACAAATTGGATGTGTTGTTGCTAAAGGAGTGTTCGATGCGCGCAGATGGAGCTTGCGACGTAAAGATTCGTATTGGAAGTCAGGAGTACGACTTACAAGCGTCGTTACTACCGCTGGTGGAGTTCGACGTAATATTTGGTATGGACTGGCTCCCGGAGCAGCAAGCATACATCGACTGCTGTCGCAAGGAGGTCAAGTTGGGAAATTGTCGTGAGACGACTTTTGTAGGCAAGAGAGGGGTCGAGAAAGACGTTGATGTCTGCTCTTCAGGTGATCAAGACGGTTCGTGCTGGTGCAGAGCTGTTCTTTACACTAGTGGAGGCTTCGAATCCTCAGCCTACTTTGGAGTTTGGACAGTGTCTCGGTAGAATCCGAGTATCCTGATGTGTTCCCTGACGTTCTCCCTAGAACCCCACCGCAGCGAGAGATTGACTTCACAATTGAGCTAGTGTCAGGTGCCAAACCTGTGTCACGCTCTCCTTATCAGTTAGCGCCTAAGGAAATGGCAGAACTAAAGGTTTAACTTGAAGAGTTGTTGGAGCAGGGTTATGTGTGTCCAAGTTCGTCGCCTTGGAGCGCACCGGTCCTTTTTGTTAAGAAGAAGGATGGAAATTTGCGGCTCTGTATCGACTATAGAGAGCTGAACAAATTAACGGAAAAGAACAAGTACCCGATCCCAAGGATTGATGATCAGTTTGATCAGTTAGTCGGGTTATCGGTGTACTCAAAATTGGATCTCAAGTCCGGTTATTATCAGATGAGAGTAAGGGAAAGTAACATCCCAAAGACAGCGTTCAGCACACGATATGGACATTTTGAGTTTACAGTCATGCCGTTCGGGCTGTAACATCCCATTTCCGACCAGACCCCTAAAAGTTTTTTTGTCATGACTAGGTCATGAAAAAACCCTAGAAATCCCAAGGAGGCCAAGTGACTCAGGCTCAAGGTGAAAATCGCCTTGGTCTGCAAGTAGTAGATCAGATATTCACTTAAAACAGATTTTGGGGCGGGCGTTGAGTGCGTCGAGTGCACTGAAAGCCATAGGCTGGATGGCATTGAGTGCGTCGAGTGCACTCAAAACCGTAAGCGGAATGACGTTGAGTGAGTCGAGTGCACTCAATGCCATATGCTGAATGGCGTTGAGTGCGCTGACTGCACTCAACGCCATCATTACGCGGGCTGAATGGCGTTAAGTGCGTTGAGTGCACTCAACGCCATAAGCTGAATGGCATTGAGTGCGCTGACTGCACTCAACGCCATCTTACGTGGGCTGAATGGCGTTGAGTGTATCGAGTGCACTCAACGCCATAAGCTAAATGGCGTTGAGTGCGCTGACTGCACTCAACTGCATCTTACTTGGGTTGAATGGCGTTGAGTGTGCCGAGTGCACTCAACACCATCAGCTGAATGGCGTTGAGTGCGTTGACTGCACTCAATGCCATCTTTGAGCTGAGCTCACTCAACGCCGTAGGCTGGATGGCATTGAGTGAGCTGAGCTCACTCAATGCCATTGTACTTAGATTATTTCCTGACGATTTTGGTCTGTGTGCTAGTTCAGCTGAATCAGGCCATTTCGGGAAGTGGGCCAGGATGTCTTAAATTAGCCGTTTCTCTATTAAGACCTAATTAAGTCTTATTTAAATAAATTTTGACCGGTCAAGTGGAGGAAATGCCACGTGGCCAACAGTTATGAAGGTGAACAGCCACAGCCATGGCCGAGAGTTGGCTTTCATTGCCACTAATGTCGCTTAAATGCCTTGGCATCCTTTCACTCTTCTTTTAATGGCTGGATTCAACTCCCCTAGTGAAGAGGAAGAGTTTCTAGCCGTTACCTTGCTGGTTTGAATCGTGTTCACCCCCCACCCCCACCATGGCTGAAATTGCTTTTAAGGAAAATTAATGGTCACCATCAGTTAGACCTCTTCCCCCCCCCTTTCACTGATTTAAAAGCTTCCCTAGACCTCAAGCATTCGTTTCCACACTTTGGCTGAAGGAGACGAGAGATTTTTGTGTGCTGTTAAAGAGCGCCGGCGACACCTCCACCACTAATGGCTTTCCGTCGATCTGCACGCCTCTAGCCCGCGAACAAGGCCAGGGAGGAGGCTGGTTGGCCGGCGGTAGCGTCTGGAATGCGCTCCAGGTCGGGCTAATCTCATCCCTTGGCTGGAGGAAGAAGACGATCCCAATGCTGTTGGATCTGCATCAAGATGTGTGTTGATTAAATTTATTAATTCCTTTTATCCAAATTTTTGTCCCATTTTCTGGATGATTTTTAAAATAATTATTAAAAATAGGTGGGCCCTTCTACTGGAAATATGACTAACATGAATGTTGTAGGCCGTGAAATCTAGTTTTATTTAAACAAAATTTGGACTCATTTTAGTAAGTGGTTCGACCACAACACCCATTTTGGTGGAGTCTATATCTAGGCTAGACCGGATAGTATTTTGAATGCCCCCACCAATCCAGCAATTCAAATGACCGGAAATTTTGGATGGGGCTCACTATTACCTATACCTAAAACATATCCAAAAATGAGGATTTTTGGGAAAAAATTTCCTATAGTTTTTGGAAAATTTAAAAATTCTTATACAATTTAATTAGGTGTCTTAAAAAGCTCAAAACCCCCCAATATTTTGGAGGGTGATCTTGGGGGATGTCATAAGACTCTGGTAAAAATCTCAGCCCAATTGGGTTTGATTTCAATAAGTTTTGGCGTGACCAAAGTTTGGTCTCCTAAGGGATAAATTAGGGCAAGGAGTATTTGGGGCTTGGAAGAGCCAATTCTCACCCAAATGGGTTGGTACCTTGGCCAGAGCCTCAGGGTCAGTAAACACACTCTCTCATGGAGTTTGAGATGGATTGGGGTGGGTTAGCCCTAGGACCCTAGTTCAAACCCTAAGGTTGGACTTTGAGGGTTTGTGAAGGACATATGGTGATATGTTCTTGTATGGACTTGGTATTTAGAATAAATACTTGTAGGGTGGTTAAATGCCCTAGGATGTGATTGGGTAGTGGTTGGACACAAATACCCCACATAAACCACTTAGTAAGTATTTAGGTCTTTACACCCTAGGAATTTTATAATGAGTCATGTGACCTTGATTTATAGTGAAACTTTGGCAGGAATGTTTCCATAGTGATTTCCATGTCTGGGAATTTTGTTATGAATTTTAGATCAATAAATATAGTATTTCATTTACAAACTCTCAAATTGTACTTTCTATTTAAGAATTTCTTATGAATTAACCACTCACTGGAATCTTATGAAATTTAGTCAAAGGACCTTTTATGATGTTATAAAGCTTTTTAGATTTTTGTAGAATTTTTGGAAGTTTTGTTATATAGGTTGCTTCACAAAGTGATACTTTTCATGTAAAACCATTTGAATTAATTTTGGTACCTAGTAAGAATGAAAAATTATGATATTTCCTCAGAGGTCCTATTTGGTCACCCTTAAGATTCAGTAATTTTTCTATAATTATCTGATGATAAATTGTATTACTTCCTTCTTTATTCATGATGGTTGGATTTACTTTAGATTAATTAATTAGAAGCCAAAGCATTTATGGAAAATTATGTAATTTGTTATTTATTGTTAACTCTCTGTTTTCTAGTGTTCATAAATTTCTTATGGCTATTACTTGAGAAAATATTGTACATCATGTTCAATTAAGCATGGATTAGATTGAAAAGAAATTAATTAAATACCAAACAAATTAGGAAATATGTGAATTTTTGGATTTAGCCTAATTATGTCATGATAGACTCCCAGTAAATAACTTAGGTCATTTTGATAAATATTTTGAGTACTTCCCGTTATATACATCATATAGCTTATGATGTTCTGCGTTTAGTAAAAACTGCAGAAATCATATTAGGGTGCAAAAGTGAACTAAGGGAGATAAGATATTAGTGTAATGGGCTATTAAGTGACATGAGGAGTCATGATGAGGAGTGAGAAGTCTAGTTAGTGTTTAGAAGTGCTCGGGGACGACGAAACATCGTCTACCCCGTAGGAGAGAAAGTGTCAAATACACTGGGGTTAGAACAAATATAACACGAGAGGGATTGGGAATTGTGTATTAACCAATAACAATAAATGCCTTGCGAAAGGGAGCTTTGGGCTTTAGCTCATCGTAGTTCCTAGTGCCATTTGAGAGTCCTTCACGGGGTATGCCGGGGGAAGTCCTGAGCTAACATAAACCATAGGAGAAATAAACTACAAGAGCAACTAGTACAACTAGGGTTTCTCATTCAGACACCCCGGTAGCTAGGGAGGTTGAATAGGTTGGTTTGATTGCCATTCAGATGGTAGCTTCGGAAGGTAGATGCACAGACGGGATAGTCCGAGGAGCCGGGGCTCGAGGGTTTGGATACAGAATAAGGTGGTGGGTCTTCAGTATTTGACAGTCGTTCACACCGACGTCGGTACGTTGACTCGGTGGTGTGGTACACTTAGCCAAAGAAAGTCTGGTGGATATAGTCAGCACTAGTATGCGGATACTCTAGGTTGTGTTCTTCTAGAGGCGTATGGAAGGGTTAGGCCCGATAGTGTGGATACCCGCCTAGGAGTGGGGGGCCCGACTCACTGTATCTGTTTGCCACTACAGAGGTTCTTGAGAGTGAAGCTAGCTGCCCGAATAGGGGGAACTAAAGGTCTGTGCACATAGAGTCATGCGCGTGAGTTGCACTTGCATGAATCATGACATAACATTTCACTACACTCATATTTGCATACAACTGACACCCCAACGTATAAATCGGTATGAGACTTTTTATACGATGGGAGCCTTGCAGAATACCCCTTAACTTATAAGTTTGTATAAGCATTCATATAAGTTAAGGTTACTTACTTAATTTCTACCTTGTCTTTTATTACATTTGCTGTTTATTTTACTTGTTTACTTTACTGCTCACTATTGTATAACTGCTAGACTATACCTTTCTTACTTAGCTATTTATACTCCATGAATAACTGTTAGATTAGTTCCACTGTCATCTGCTTTGCTTACTCTCCACCTTTGTAGCTTCTCTTTCCTCCTCTCCGCTCGGTGCTTAGGAGCCGTGTGGGGAGGGGTAGGGGATGATAGGACTAAGTCTTTATGACTAATGGTTTTCAGACCACAACATTATAGGAGCTCCGGATGGGAGACAGGGACCAGTAGCCCAGGGACCAGCACCAGCGGAGTACGGTGCGCCTGGAGGTGGGCCAGCCTAGTTCCGGAGCACCAATGAGCAGCTCAGTGAGTGTTTAGTACTCTCTTATAGCTTCCGCGAGTGACATGTATTGAGGATCTGATGTACCGGGCTTTAGCCCGTTTATATTTCATTTGTACTGGTCTTTTGCAGTACTCTCCCTTTATATATCTATGGTCTAGCTGTGATATTTATATTGGATTCTGTGGACATGTTTACATTCAGTGTATATTTACTTCTCTTTCTTGTGATTGAAAAGGCCGACAGAATTGGCGTTTTGTAGTGGCGGCCTTCCCGAGTGTCAAAACGGCAATTTTGGGCATAAGACCCCGGTAGTTTAAAAAGAAAAAAAAATCGGGGTCTTACAAAGTGGTATCAGAGGAGACCTCGATCGAAAGAGAAGTAGTCCACAAAAACCTTAGGCCACCCCCGTGCAAGCTTAGTTTACGGACAAACTAGCAGCGGAAGCAGTGGTGTGCCCACAAGGGAAATCACATGTAAAAGTCCAATCCTATCCCTTTCTTATATTCCATTCACACACTATCTAACAAATGAAAATTTTCCTTGTAGCCTGCGACGAACCCTACTCCACAGCAGGGGACACCTCAGGCTCCGAATATGGTTCAACCTCCGCCAACGCCAGCTCTATTTCAGCAGATGGAGATGGGGCAAACACTTACGGCAATTCTGGAGGCCTTCAGAGCTCAGCGAGCCCCGGCTCCACAGCCAAACCCCGGGGCCAACTGGATGAGTGTCTTCCGAGGACTTTCCCCTCCATCCTACCTGGGGATGGATTCGGCAGTTCGCACAGAGGAATGGTTAGACACCATCTATGAGATGCTTGCGGGGATTTGATGCCCCACTGAGGAGGCAGTTGCTTTGGCAGTCTCCTGCCTGGAGTCACATGGAAAGAGGTGGTGGAGTCACAGCTGGACACCACTTTTGCGGGTATGGATTGCGCAGATATTACTTGGGAGGAGTTCAGAGAAGCACTCCTGGGACATTTCTTACCTCAGTCGGTGAAGGACGAGCTAGAGGATAGGTTCCTGCATTTGAGACAGGGGAACAGGACAGTGCTGGAGTATTATCAGGAGTTTACTAACCTAGCTCGCTATGCGGGCGCTTATCAGTTGGACGACGCTGGCTATGCAAGGAGGTTCTACAAGGGGCTGCAAGATGACATGAGACATGCCCTCCTCTTCGTCTCCGAGGGAAGTTTGGCCAGTATTCTGGAAATGGCCAAGAAAAGAGAAGCGGATTAGCTTACAGTCAAGATCCGGAAGAGACCGGCTGACGATGTAGTGATTGGAGGTCGTAGGGACCATCCTCGAGGCCAGGTCATTAAGGAGAGATGGAATGGAGATCAATCCCGCCAAGAGATTGGACAGGAGTAGAGGAGTCAAGGGGTATTGGCTCCCCAGCCTTTACAGATGCTGGAGATGCCAAGGACAGCAAAGCAGGCACCAGTATGCTTCCAATGCAATCAGCCAGGGCATATCAAGAGGAACTGTCCTATGAGGCGAGCAACCCCACCAGCACTTCAGGGCGCTCCACCTCCCCGACAATTTGGTGGCCGAGGACACGATCGAGGATGAGGATATCAGGTCAAAGGCCACGGGTCAGAGAGGGAGCAGGTGTATGCTCTAGACCTAGCACAGCCCCGGAACCCGAAGCGGGTTATAGTTGGTACGTCAGTACATTTAAATTCTTTCCTTCCTAGGTACTAATTTTTCATAGGCATGGACTAGTCAGAAATTAAGAGAAGAAAAGCTATAACTAGAATACTAAGACACTTAATTACCTCAGGCATAGTTTTCATCAGCGGCAAGCCCACTCACGCACTCTTCAAAATCGGTGCTTTGAACTCGTTTGTGTCGGAAGATTTCGTGAAAGGACTGGCAGACGTGGAGCGATTCACCAGAAAGATGATGAGGGTGCGTCTACCCGATGGATAAGAGCTAATGACCTCCTCTCATTGCAACATGGAGGCGGAGATCGGTGGGAAGGCAAACGTGGTCGCAGACGCTCTGAGCCGGAGAGCGAGTATGTCAAGAGTAGGCCCACGATGGCCTTGGAGTTTGTTAAGTCATTTGAGGAGATGCAGATATCACTAGTGTCCGAGGATGATCCGGAGTTATACATGGAGTACCTGGGATCAATGGTTACCACCGATGATATTCAGGACCGCATCAGAGATGGGCAGAGGCTGGATGCGAGAGCTGAGTCGATATTTAGGGCCTTGGAGGAAAGCACGACAGGGGATTACTCCTTGAGGGATGGGCTCCTATGTTTTAGAGGCAGGGTTTATATACCGGTAGGAGGCCACATCCGGGAGGACATTATAACGGAAGCTCACTACAGCCGATACTCGGTGCACCCGGGGATCACTAAGATGTTAAAAGATTTGAAGAGGACGATGTACTTGCCGGGCATGAAGCAGGACATTACGTATTTTGTGATGCATTGCAAGGCTTACCAACTCGTAAAGGCGAAGTGTAAGAATCCGACAAGATTACTACAGCCACTCCTGGTACCGGAGTGGAAGTTTTAGGATATAACCATGGATTTCATATATGGGCTATCTCGATCCCGTGTGGGGAATGACTCGATCTGGGTAATAATGGACAGGCTAACGAAGGTGGCCAGATTCATTCAAGTGGCGAAGGAAGCTCCAGTTAGTGTATTAGTACGGAGTTTCATTGAGCAGTTTGTGCGTTATCATGGGGTGCCCAAGACTATCATTTCAGATCGGGATGGGCGATTTAAATCCAGGGAGTGGAGGTCAATTCAGGCCCATCTGGGTTCTCGGTTGACATTCAACACGGCTTTCCATTCTCAGACCGACAGGCAGACGGAGCGCACCAACCGTACATTGGAAGATCTTTTGCGCCTGTGTATTTTGGACCGCGAAGAGCCTTGGGAGAGAATGCTGCCGCTGATCGAGTTTTCGTACAACAACACCCATCAGTCCAGCATAGACATGACTCCATACGAGGCGTTGTTTAGACGGAGGTGTAGGAACCCACATCATAGGTTCAGGATGAGGATCCGCAGGCACTTGGCTCGGAGTTTGTGGGATATACTGATGCTCAGATTAGGTTGATCCGGGACAGGATGTTGGAATCCCAGAGCAGGCAGGCCAAATATTACGATGTGAGACATTGTCAGGTAGAGTTTCAGGTGGGAGACCGGGTTTTATTGAACATATGGTCGATGCACGGAGTCTCGCGGGTTCGTGGGCGGAAGAAGCTCAGTCCGAGGTATATGGGGCCTTACAGGATCATGGAGCGGATCAGCCCCTTGGCTTATAGGCTGGAGCTACCGCCGGAGTTAGCGGGATTGCATGACATCTTCTACGTCTCCTTACTATGGAGAGCTCTACTACGCCCTGAGCAGTTGATTTCCACAGCAGACAGCCCGGTGGCCTCGGATTGATAAGTCAACTTGGAGCCGATCAGGATCGATGACACGGCCGTACGGGTCTTGCGACGTAAGAAGGTTCCGTTAGTCAAGGTTCTGTGGATAAATCATGGGTAGGAGGAGCATACATGGGAGCCACAGGACTTGATGCAGCAAAAGTACCTGGAACTCTTTGAGTAAGGTATACCTTAAACCATATGGATGTTATAATTTCTTCTATTCCAATAGAAACCCCCGTAGGCTTAAGCTTAATTTCGGGGACAAAATTTTTATTTTTGTATATTGGGATTTGTAACATCCCATTTCCGACCAGACTCCTAGGAGTAGTTTTGTCATGACTAGGTCAAGACAAAACCCTAGAAAGCCTAAGGAGGCCAAGTGACCCAGGCTCAGGGTGAAAATAACCTTGGTCTGCAAGTAGTAGATCACATATTCACTTAAAACAGATTTTGGGACGGGCGTTGAGTGCGTCGAGTGAACTCAAAACCATAGGCTGGATGGCGTTGAGTGCGTCGAGTGCACTCAACACCGTAAGCGGAATGACGTTGAGTGCGCCGAGTGCACTGACCGTCATAGGATGAATGGTGTTGAGTGCGCTGACTACACTCAACGCCACCATTACGTAGGCTGAATGGCGTTGAGTGCGTCGAGTGCACTCAACGCCATAAGCTGAATGGCATTGAGTGCGCTGACTGCACTCAACGCCATCTTACGTCGGCTGAATGATGTTGAGTGCGTCGAGTGCACTCAACGTCATAAGCTGAATGGCATTGAGTGCGCTGACTGTACTCAACGTCATCTTACTTGGGCTGAATGACGTTGAGTGCGTCGAGTGCACTCAACGCCATCAGCTGAATGACGTTGAGTGCGCTGACTGCACTCAATGTCATCTTGCCATGTGCTGAATGGCGTCGAGTGAGCTGAGCTCACTCAACGTCATAGGCTGGATGGCGTTGAGTGAGCTGAGCTCACTCAACGCCATTGTACTTAGATTATTTCCTGGCGATTTTGGTCTGTGTGTTGGTTCAGCTGAACCGGGCCGTTTCGGGAAGTGGGTCATGATGTCTTAAATTAGTCGTTTCTCTATTAAGACCTAATTAAGTCTTATTTAAATAAATTTTGACCGGTCAAGTGGAGGAAATGCCACGTGGCCGACGATTATGAAGGTGAACAGCCATGGCCATGGCCGAGAGTCGGCCTTCATGGCCACTAATGTCGCTTGAATGCCTTGACATCCTTTCACTCTTCTTTTAACGGCTGGATTCAACTCCCCTGGGGAAGAGGAGGAGTTTCCAGCCGTTATCTTGCTAGTTTGAACTGTGTTCACCCCCACCACCATGGCTGAAATTGCTTTTAAGGACCATTAATGGCCACCATCAGTTAGACTTATTCCCTCCCCCTTTTATTGATTTAAAAGCTTCCCTAGACCTCAAGCATTCCTTTCCACACTTTGCCCGAAGGAGACGAGAGATTTCTGTGTGCCGTTGAAGAGCGCTAGCGACACCTCCACCACTAATGGCTTTCCGTCGATCTGCACGCCTCCAGCCCGCGAACAAGGTCCTCCCCTCCTCTCTCTCTACGGGTAGATCTTAGCCTTCTTTAGGACTAAGAATCGGGCTCAACTTAGCCCGATCAGGAAGAGGTGGTCTTCTTGCTTTTTCCGCAAAAAAAGAGACATCTTGGGTTCGCCGGATTCCGCCTCTCCAGCAGCTGCGCCGCCGCCCGACGATGGCCACCACCTCAACGGAGGTGGTGGCGGCGGTGGCCGGCCAGGGAGGAGGCTGGTTGGCCGGCGGTAGCGTTTGGAATGCGCTCCAGGTCGGGCTAATCTCAGACCTTGGCTGGAGGAAGAAGACGATCCCAGCGCTGTTGGATCTGCATCAAGATGTGTGCTGATTAAATTTATTAATTCCTTTTATCCAAATTTCTACCCCATTTTCCTGATGATTTTTGAAATAATGATTAAAAATAGGTAGCCCCCTCTACTGGAAATATGACCAACATGAATGTTTTAGGCCGTGAAGTCTAGTTTTATTTAAAATTTATTTGGACTTATTTGGGTAAGTGGTTCGACCACATCACCCATTTTGGTGGAGTCTATATCTAGGCTAGACCAGATAGTATTTTGAATTCACCCACCAATCCAGCAATCTAAATGACCTGAAATTTTGGATGAGGCTCACTATTACCTATAACTAGAACATATCAAAAAATGAGGATTTTTGGAAAACAGTTTCCTATAGTTTTTTGGAAAAATTTAATAATCCTTATACAATTTAATTAGGTGTCTTAAATAGCTTAGAAACCCCCAATATTTTGGAGGGTGATCTTGAGGGATGTCATAAGGCTCTGGTAAAAATCTCAGTCCAATTAGGTTTGATTTCAATAAGTTTTGGTGTGACCAAAGTTTGGTCTCCTAAGGGATAAATTAGGGCAAGGAGTATTTGGAGCTTGGAAGAGCCAATTCTCACCCAAATGGGTTGGTACCTTGGCTAGAGCCCCATGGTCAGTAAAAACACCCTTTCATGGAATTTGAGATGGATTGGGGTGGGTTAGCCCTAGGACCCTAATTCAAACCCTAAGGTTAGACTTTGAGGGTTTGTGAAGGACATATGATGATATGTTCTTGTATGGACTTGGTATTTAGAATAAATACTTGTATGGTGGTTAAATGCCCTAGGAAGTGATTGGGTAGTGGTTGGACACAAATACCCCACATAAACCACTTAATAAGTATTTAGGTCTTTACACCCTAGGAATTTTATAATGTGTCATGTGACCTTGATTCATAGTGAAACTTTGGCAGGAATGTTTTCATAGTGATTTTCATGTCTGGGAATTTTGTTATGAATTTTAGATCAATAAATATAGTACTTCATTTACAAACCCTCAAATTGTACTTTCTACTTAGGAATTTCTTATGAATTAACCACTCACTGGAATCTTATGAAATTTAGTCAAAAGAAATTTTATGATGTTATAAAGCTTTTTAGATTTTTGTAGAATTTTTGGAAGTCTTGTTATATGGGTTGCTTCACAAAGTGATACTTTTCATGTAAAACCATTTGAATTAATTTTGGTATGTAGTAAGCTTGAAAAATTATGATATTTCCTCAGAAGTCCTATTTGGCCACCCTTAAAATTCCGTAATTTTTCTATAATTATCTGATGAAAAATTGTATTACTTCCTTCTTTATTCATGATGGTTAGATTTACTTTGGATTAATTAATTAGAAGCCAAAGAATTTATGGAAAATTATGGAATTTGATATTTATTGTTAACTTTGTTTTATCTAGTGTTCATAAATTTTTGGTGGCTATTACTTGAGAAAATATTGTACATCATGTTCAATTCAAGCATTGATTAGATTGGAAAGAAATTAACTAAATATCAAACAAATTAGGAAATATGTGAATTTTTGGATTTAGCCTAATTATGTCATGATAGACTTCCAGTAAATAACTTAGGTTATTTGGATAAATATTTTGAGTACTTCCCATTATATACATCATATAGCTTAGGATGGTCTGCGTTTAGTAAAAAATGCAAGAATCATATTAGGGTGCAAAAGTGAATAAAGGGAGATGAGATATTAGTGTAATGGGATGTTAAGTGACATGAGGAGTCATGATGAGGAGTGAGAAGTCTGGCTAGTGTTTAAAGGTGCTCGGGGACGACGAAACATCGTCTATCCCGTAGGAGAGAAAGTGTAAAATACACTAGGGTTAGAACCAATATAACACGAGAGGGATTGGGAATTGGGTATTAACCAATAACAATAAGTGCCTTGCGAAAGGGAGCTTTGAGCTTCAGCTTATCGTAATTCCTAGTGCCCTTTGAGAGCCCTTCACGGGGTATGCCGGGGGCAGTCCTGAGCTAACGTAAACCATAGGAGAAATAAACTACAAGAGCAACTAGTACAACTAGGGTTTCACATTCACACACCCCGGTAGCTAGGGAGGTTGAATAGGTTTGTTTGATTGTCATCCGGACGGTAGCTTCGGAAGGTAGATGCACGAACGGGATAGTCCGGGGAGCCGGAGGCTCGAGGGTTTGGATACAGAATAAGGTGGCGGGTCTTCAGTATTTGATAGTCATTCACACCAACGTCGGTACATTGACTCAGCGGTGTGGGACACTTAGCCAAAGAAAGTCTGGTGGATATAGCCAACACTAGTACGCGGATACTCTAGGTTGTGTTCTTCTAGGGGCGTACGGAAGGGCTAGGCCCGGTAGTGTGGATACCCACTTAGGAGTGGGGGGCCCGACCCACTGTCTTCGTTTGCCACTACGGAGGTTCCTTGGAGTGAAACTAGCTGCCCGAATAGGGGGAACTAAAGGTCCGTGCGCTTTGAGTCGTGTGCGTGAGTTGTACTTGCATGAATCATGGCATAGCATTTCACTACACTCATATTTGCATACAACCGACACCCCAACGTATAAATCGGTATGGGACTTTTTATACGATGGGAGCCTTGCAGAAGACCCCTTAACTTATAAATTTGTATGAGCATTCATATAAGTTAAGGTTACTTACTTATTTTCTACCTCATCTTTTATTACATTTGCTGTTTATTTTCCTTGTTTATTTTACTGCTCACTATTATAGAACTGCTAGACTATACCTTTCTTACTTAGCTGTTTATACTCCAAGAATAACTGTTAGATTAGTTCTACTGTCATCTGCTTTGCTTACTCTCCAACTTCGTAGCTTCCCTTTCCTCCTCTCCGCTCGACGCTTAGGAGCCGTGGGGGGAGGGGTAGGGGATGATAGGACTTAGTCTTTATGACTAATGATTTTCGGACCACAACATTACAGGAGCTCCGGATGGGAGATAAGGACCAGCAGCCCAGGGACCAGCACCAGCGGAGTACGGTGCGCATGGAGGTGATCCAGTCTAGTTCTGGAGCACCAGTGAGTAGCTCAGTGAGTGTTTAATACTATCTTATAGCTTCCGCGAGTGACATGTAGTGAGGATGTGATGTACCGGGCTTTAGCCCATTTATATTTCGTTTGTACTGGTCTTTTGCAGTACTCTCTCTTTATATATCTATGGACTTGCTGTGATATTTATATTTGATTCTGTGGACATGTTTACATTCAGTGTATATTTACTTCTCTTTCTTGTGATCGAAAAGGCTGGCAGAATTGGCGTTTTGTAGTGGCGGCCTTCCCGAGTGCTGGTGCCACCGCAAAATGGCAATTCTGGGCATAATACCCCGGTGATTTTAAAAGAAAAAAATCGGGGTCTTTCACGGAATGACTAATGCACCGTCAGTGCTCATAGATCTGATGAACAGAATATTTAGGGAGTACTTAGACCACTTTGTGATCGTCTTTATCGACGACAAATTGGTGTACTCGCAGTGCGAAGAGGATGACTTCAAGCATCTGCACTTGGTTTTGGAGACGCTGAGGAGGAACGAACTATACACAAAGTTCTTCAAATGCGATTTTTGGTTGCCCTCAGTAGCGTTCCTTGGTCACATAGTAAGTGGAAAAGGGATTGCGGTGGATTCGATGACGATAGTTGTGATACGGGAGTGGTCTGTGTTGTCTACGGTAGCGGAAGTCTGGAGTTTTCTGGGGATTGCCCGCTATTACAGGCGCTTCATAGAGAACTTCTCGTGAATAGCGTTACCCCTCACGACTTTGACAAGGAACAGAAGTTTGTTTGGACGCAGGAGTGTGTGCAAGCTTTTGAAGAGTTGAAGGGTCGGTTGACCACAACGCCAGTGCTAAGTTCGTCGAGTGCGACTGAAGGCTTTGAGATCTACAGCGATGTGTCGGGCAGTAGTTTGGGCTGCGTGCTGCTGCAACATGGTAGTGTTATAGCTTATGGCTCACGTCAACTGAAAGTGCTTGAGAGGAATTATCCGGTCCACAACTTGGAGTTGGCGGCCGTGATTTTTGCGCTAAAGCTGAGGAGGCACTATTTGTACGACGTAAAGGTCGATATTTATACCGACCACAAGTGCCTGAAATACTTGTTGGATCAGAAGGATCTGAATATGAGGCATCAGAGATGGATGGAGTTCCTGGGGTACTATACATTCAAAATTCATTATGTGCCCGGGAAAGGCAACGCAGTTGCGGATGCGTTGAGTCGCAGGGCTCCCGCACAAGCCAACTGGTTGTCGGTTCATGACGAGCGGTTGATTCGAGAGTTGGAGGCGTTAAATATCTCTTGTGTTGACAAGCAGACTAGCGCTGAAGCGCTATTGAACTGGACGAAAGTTCAGTATGACCTGGCAGATCGGATTCAGCAGGCTATGGATTTGGATATCAGCATGAAGGAAACCATGGATGCAGCTTCAGATGGGTCAAATTCCCAATTTACAGTTGAAGATGGACTGCTAAGGAAGGACAGTCGTTTGTGCGTCCCAAACGTGGGTAATTTATAGGTGGAGTTGATGTACGAGGCTCATCATACCAAGCACTCAATTCACCCAGGGAGCACGAAGATGTACCGAAATCTGAAGAAGTTATTCTGATGGCCAGGACTCAATAAGGATATGACACTATATGTGGCGAAGTGTTAGACTTGCGCCTTAGTGAAGGCAGAGTGCTAAAAGCCAGGGGTTTCTTGAAGTCTTTGCCTATTCCGGAGTGAAAGTTCGACGATATCTCAATGGACTTTGTGCATGGATTGTCGAGGTCGCAAAAGGGAAACGATGCCATCTGGGTGATCGTAGATCGGTTGACAAGTGTCGCACTTCATTCCGCATAGGAAGGATGATTCGGTGGAGAAACTGGCAAAGCTATATGTGGATAACATTGTTAGACTGCACAGTGTGCCCCGCAGCATCGTGAGCGATAGAGATGGACGTTTTATGTCCAATGACTGGAGGTTGGTGCAACAAATACTGGGAACTAAGTTAAAGTTCAGCACAACCTTTCATCCGCAGACGGATGGGCAGACATAGAGGGTCAACAGGACAATGGAAGACATGCTTCACACGTGCGTCCTGAACTTCGGAAAGTAGTGGGAATATCATCTGTTTTTTGTGGAGTTTGCGTACAACAACAGCTACCAAGCGAGCATACAAATGACACCCTTCGAGGCCCTATATGGTAGAAAATATCGCACGCCATTGTCGTGGTTAGAAACGGGTGAGGAAAGGTTGTACAAAAAGCAAGAGATAGAAAGCGCCACTTCTTTGGTATGAACCATTCGAGAGCATTTACTAAGCGCTCAGGATAGGCAAGCTAAATACTACAATGCCAAGCATCAGAACGTGGAGTTCGCGATTGGCGATTGGGTGTATCTGAAGATAAAGCCGTTCAAGGGTGTTTCACGGATACGACGCTTGAAGAAGCTGAGCCCGAGTTACCTTGGACAATTTGAGATTCTGAAGCGGATCAGTGAAGCGGCTTATCGTCTAAAGCTATCGGTGGAGTTGAGTGGTCTACACGACATATTCCATATATCAGTGCTGCGAAAAGCGGTGCAAGAGCCTTCGCAGGTGATCGCGGTTGATCAAGTACCGGTGGACGAAGGGTTGGCGACAAGGGTCAAGCCCGTTCGTATTGAGGAATCTGAAGTCAAGCGACTTCGTAGCAAGGAGATCAGGATGGTCAAGGTTAGTTGGGACAATTATGGTCGGGAGGAGCCCTCTTGGGAGCAAGAGTAGACCATGCTTGAGGAGTACCCAGAGTTATTCCACTCAGGTACCACTTTTGGTTTTGTGTATCTTTTCCTTTCGGTAATTTCGTGGACGAAATTCTTTTAAGAGGAAGAGAGTTATAACGCCCCAAAACTCAAAAGAGGGACGGGTGGCGTTTTGAGCCAAGTCTGGGACTTGGTAGAGGTCACACGGCCTGGGACACAGGCGTGTCCTAGGGGAGTGTCATGCTCGGGTTCGACGATGGTTGTTTGGTCTACAAAATTGCAGTCGATGATTGTCGAGAGCGAACACGGTCTGAGACACGGGCGTGTCCCAGGCCGTGTACTGCTCGGGTTGTTAGCCGAGATGTGTCGGGGGAGAGATACGGCCTGAGCCCAGGAGTGTTCAGATCCGATACGGGCGTGTCGAATACCCGTGTTCTCCCCATCTTGGTGATGGATCTGTGTCGATGGAGGAACACGCCCAGCTACACGGGCGTGTGCTGGATGACACGGGCGTGTCGAGTGTCCGTGTTTTTTCCGAGACGTGACGATTTCGGCGATGTATGAGGAACACGGCCTTGGACACAGGCGTGTTGCAAGCCGTGTTCGGCCCAGGAAGTTCATTTTAAGTGAGTATCGTGGTCGTCCGTTTCCTTATTTTGTGATCCAACAGCTCAGGGCTGTTCTTGCTGGGATTTACCAGGGAATATGGTTGAAAACCCTCATTTCTCTTGAGTTCTATCTCTTTCTAACTTCTAGAGAGGGGAGAGCAAGGATGAAGAAAGGAGAAAGATCCGGTCGCCGGAGGAGATTCAGAGCGCCAAATCGCAAATCGAGTCCAGATCTACGGAGGCGAGATCATCGCGGTGCTTTTCATCCATGTAGATTTCCATGGCGCCGAAGAGGAATGCTAGGGTAACGATTCTCTACTTGAGCATGTGAAGCTCTTCTTCTTTTGCATAGGAAAACCTGCTCCCGCGAGTGTGCGACGAGTACGCGGTGTTCCTTGGGGTAGATATGTAAAGTCCCCCTTGTTTGCATGTAGAGTCCGATATCGAGAAACGGACATAGGCATGGTGTGTGAAGCCTACCCGGACAAGTGTCTGGATCGGTGATGTTTCTTTATGCATGATTAGCCGGAGAAGACTCCGTGTCTTTGGTTGTATTCGGGTTTTTTATGTGGTAGATTGCAACAGGGAGTCTTGGGGATTAACTTAAAGGTGCACCTGAAAAACTGGGCGGAAATGCATTTTCGCCAACTTGGTGGCCTGGGAGCCAGCCTTCAACATAACTGAGTTATGAGCGTGTTTGATCATTTTGGGACTTGGGAAAGCTTGACCTGCGCATATGGCTTAAATTTACGTTGTAGTGTGAGCAACGGGTTAGGCGGAACCGTACCCGCTCTGTGTCGTTCGGTTAAAGCGACCTAAGGTACATGGTATTTACCGTTGGCATAGATGGAGGGTCTTAGACATGGCCAGAAAGACCAAAATGCTCACGAGATTTGCCATCCAAGGGAAGGTGGTGAGACTGCGGTGTTGACCGAGTTCACCGAGTTAGTGCCCTGAGAGCACGGGGTGTGTGGCCGTGTGAGCCTGCACCTGTGATGTTGTGCTTATTCACTATATTGCTTGTTACGCTAACAAGTGCATGGAAGGAGCTTTGCCGCCCCGAGTTTGGGGGCGGAATCGTTATAATTTGGTCGGCTTTAGCTGACCGTTATTCTTGTTTGCCACTATTGCGGTGAATTGTGCTTGCAGGTGCTGCGGAGCCGAGCGGCAAATAACGGGCCAAAACCCAAGTTGCTGAGCCAGCTCTTGAAGGCCTTATTTTGTTTACTTGTGTAATTCATGTGTGACCGGCCTGCGAGCCGATGTATGAAAGACACTGTTTTAAATTTATTGAACTCTTGTAAGGCCATAAGGCCGGTACTTCGTGTACTTTGTAATTTCATTCCTGTTGGGTTATGCTAGTGGACATTCATGTTTGTAGCTGGGTTCTTACTTTTGCAACTTAATACATTGCTTCCGCTAGATTCTCTGTGTAGGACGCGTGTATTGGTTGAATGGTTTCAATGAGTAACCCTTCGGCATGTCTGTGATATATGGCATCGGGCCCCGGCCGGACATACTGCTATACGCTATGTGACGGATAGGGGTGTTACAATTTGGTATCAGACTACCGGTTTCGATCAGGCTTAAATGAATTCGTGGACGAATTCACTTTAAGGGGTGTCAGAGGGATTATCATGGGTGCATGGTTATTCACTCTCGGTGAAGAGCGGATGCGTTCAAACCTATAATGGGTGGTCAGAGGGATTGTCATGTAGAGTTTCGAGATTCAGACAACTAATCGTAATCGAGTGCAAACTAACTACTGAGATATCTTATTTGTGGTGTAGCTAGTCTCATAGGTACCACTATTGTGGCCAAAAGGTGACAATGACCCGTCCTTGCCACTTCTAGGATATTTAAGCACAATCATCTCTAGGCCTTACATATAGTCGTCCAAGCCCGTACTAATTCTTCGGTCGACTAGCGGTATAAACAAAAGAATTGAGATATAGCTCATGTAGAACTCCATATGGCTAACACCTAAACAAAAAACAACTATGTTAGGGCATACGCTGTTCGACCATGTCGTTATCCATGGGTCACTGTCCTAACCCTCCAAAGTGCCCACAATGCACAATGTTTTCGTAAGCTTCATTCTTTAATTCTTCTAACTCAAATATTTATAATTTTCCTTTGGCTTCATATTTATCATCATCAAGATTAAAATTAAGAATTGCCCACAGAACACAATGTTCTTATTTAAATAGATAAGTGACAAGCTTTTCTATAGACCAGAGGATAAGTTGACAAACCTAGAATTTTCTTAAATACAATTCTATATGCCCATAATGTGTCAACTAATTTTACAGACCAATCCTTCCTATTTGAATTTACCATTTTCTCCAAAAAATGCTTAATATTTTTATTTGACACCTCCACTTGTCACTCACTTGAGGACAATATAAGTATGTAAGCTTATATTTAATCCCATATTTTTTCATCAAAGCTTCGAAAGAGCGGTTACTAAGGGTCTGTTTGGGGCAGCTCTGGCAGTTGGAAAATCTCTATTCCAACCGCCAGAGCTGCTTTCAGTCTGTTTGGGACAGCTCCCTGTGAAGAGCTTTTCAAAAATCTGGAGCTGTTTTGCAGCTTTTCAGAAATCTCTCCCTCCCCAACTTCTGCTCCCGCAAAATAGCTTTCTCTCTCACATGTTTTGGAAATCTAATGGTTTCTTCAGTTGGAACATGCTCAGAGGCCGGACGGCCTTCCTCCGGCGATTTCGAGCCCCGGACGGCTTTCCTTCGGCAATTCCAAGCCCCCGACGTCCTTCCTCCGGCGATTCCGAGCGCACTTCTGCACAGAACACCCAAATAGTCTGCAGCTTTTCAAAACTGCTCCTCAGAGATCTATTTTAAAACAGCTCTATCCGGACAGCAGCTTTTCAATCCGCCAGAGCTGTCCCAAACAGACCCTAAAATAGATATCATTATCACTAATAATTGTCCATAGTGCTCCAAATCTTCATAAAATATTTTCTTTAAAAAATTTGAACACATTTTTACTATCATTAATTTTACAAGATACATCTACCCATTTAGAAACATAAACTCTATTTGGGAGGACTTATTTTCATCGGTCAAGCGGTTACGGCCTCACAAACCAGACCTTAAATTAAAGTCCGGTTCATGCGGTCGTAACCGCTTGACCAGTGAAAATAAGTCCTCCCAAATAAAGCCACAGTGTCTAACAAAATATAGTAATTTCCAAAATACTTTGAAAATGGAAACACAAAATAGATTCCCAAACATCAAAATGTTCAATTATTAAAATAGATTATAATATCTGCAAATAAAGAAGTTTGAGGAGCAGAATGTATCTGCTCATCTGGATTTTTTTTATTTATAGGTACAATATGAGATAAGCTATTTTCAATCTTGACATGAACAACTACCCAAATTTAAGATTTTTTTTTATTTCAAGGTCACAATTCGCACATCAGCCAGCCATACGAAGGTTCACATACCACGCACAGCCCAGTCCACACTATGAGAGTTAGGCTCCGTTTGGGGGGACTTATTTCACCGGTCAAGCGGTTACGACCGCATGTACCGGACCTTAATGGTTTTAAGGTCCGGTACATGGGTCGTAACCGCTTGACCGGTGAAAATAAGTCCCCCCAAACGGAGCCTTAGTCATGCCCAAAGTTGTCATCTTGATGCTTGGCCTACCTTTCGCGCGAGAGTGAATAATCCGGCTGATCTACCAGTCCATTCAAACCGTAGTAACTTATAAGGTAATTCTTACATCTTAAGAACATTGGTAATAGTGAAAGAATAATGGGCAATAATTACCAAAAGAGGTAAAATGTATTGTAAATGTCCATAGTTTACACAAATAAGGTAGATCCCCTATGAAAAAAACCCTATATATAAAATATATATATATAAAGAATTAAAAAGCAAAGAATAACTTTTTTTTTAAAAACTTAGTCAAATAATAATATAAGGAATTAACTGTAACCACACTGAACCTGTATGGATACTGTGGGAATAGTTATGGACAAAAAATGGGGATTACTATTAGTAATCAGAAGACTTTTCTGGCGGATTTCCTGCTAGCCAGTTCCAGACTCCGCCCGAGCTTTGCCTCTGCCTTGCACTCAAAGCTGCCTGCTCCGAGGCGGCCTTCTGCCTCTGAAGCAGCTCAACTTCCTTCTGCAATGCCTCCATGCTCTGCAACTTCTGCCGGAGCTCGGCTAGATCAACCTGCCGACAAGGTTAAACCGTTTTAATCCAGCCTCACTCGAATGATTAGGGTTTCGAGGACAAAAAACTCGGACAATTTATGGTGGACTTGCTCCCTGGGAGAGTGGATGTCGGTTGTCAATGTAGTTATACAAACGCAGATAGCATTTGAATAGGTGTGGTTGCGAACACTACTTTCAAAAAAACTCCACGTAAGGCTAAAATGCCACCATAGTTATGCAGGCACGGTCAGCTTTAGCGGCCATGAAAGCCAAAAACCCAGAAAATGCAATTTAGGCTAAAAAAGCTGTCAAGAAAGTTTCAAACCCAGATAAACCGCTACCACTGCGCTTGCTACCAACCGCCACAGCTCAAGCGTCATAGCTGTCCCAACCGGGGCCTAAGACTCTGTTTGGGAGTGGTGTCTGAGCAGCAGTGGTGGGAAACTGTGACAGGAAAAGAAGCTGCATGAGTGCGCCTGCATTTCGCTCGTTTGGGGCAGCATTTCAGCTCCAACGTCCGAATGACGTCTATCGCCGTTGCTGCACAAACACTATCTTCATTTTCCATCGCAATGCTTCGAACAAGTAGGGACTTTAGATTTGAAGCAGGGACATTAGGAACAAAAGGTGTTTTCATACATCACTTCTTCAGAATTAGAGTTTAACACGGGTGGGAGAAACCTCATTGTTGTCGGAACATGTCCCGACATTAGCTGAGAGAGACGAGTGTTTGTTTCTTAAAGTCCCAATATTTTAGTGTCTTTAAGAAATCAGTACCTCTATTCTTTCTGGGGTGAAATCAGTCCCTCAATTATTTACTCTTTTGATATCAGCCCTAATATTCATTACTCTAGTATAAGCAGGTCTAATTATGCTAATATCAATGCTAGACCTTCTGCTGATACAATAGTTTATAATGCTATAAATATGATATTATACTTTATCTAGTAACCCTTTTTGCAAAAATATGTTGACATTAGTTGCTTTGTGCACATATTCAACTCACCTATGCTATATTGAAGGGAAAACATGATTAGGTCATGGTCATGAAATAAGATCATCAAATGAATCCGAGTCCTTAGATTTTGATCACCCTGATTCTCTTTGATTTCAATACATTGTTTACTAGCGGTTATGCATGGGGTGCCCTTGCACAGTGTATGATAAAATTGAACTGCTCAAATTCAGTTGATGGTCCTAAGTTTTCGATCTAAGTTTTCCCTTTTGATACAGTACAAATATATAATAACGACTGTGCACATGGCTCCGTGTGTATTGTGTGAAGGACAATAGCACTCGCTCGTCGTTCAAGTGATGGTCGGGTACCATTGTCCCCACATACTGCAATAAAACCGAGTAAGCAAAATAGATCGGTAAAATAGAACCCGCATGATGGGTGCATACCTCAAGTTTGAAACACCTCGACTGTTCGGCACCGAGTTGGCCACGGAGAGATTGAAGCTCCTGCAAAGACTCATCAAAACTTCAGGCCCACATGATGATGGATAAATAATATAAACTTTCACGCGCACATCGGTGCTGACAAACCAAGAAATACAGGCCATATCGGGTCTTAATCAACACAACACTTGACCATTCTGGGATAATCCTAACACTATATAAAGTTATCGTAGTTTTGAGGGTGATTTATCCAAAAGAAACATTGAAGGACATCATCCAATGCTTTCTATCTTGAAAGGCGTAAGTCAAAATGGAGATCACTCAAAATTAATAAGTCTATCAATTATCAGTAAACTCCAATCAAACTCCTGCCCTGTTCTGTCATTTCTATTTTTTTCAAAAGAATGTGCCAGAAATATTTACATCAAATGGAGTTCATGCAGGATTATTTTCACATGAAAATAAAATAGTTGGGGCGAGGTTAATGTTGCTGATGAGCTAGGATGGAGAATACTCTACAAAAAAAGGATTTAGATAAAATAAAATTAACAGAAGGAAAATGAATGACGTTGATGGTGCTGGTGAGAGATTGCAGACTATAACACCATGCCAAGTTGCCAACTACACACGAAAGATTAATTTCAGATAGCACTTACAATGGAACTTCATTATATGATTAAGGCGATGTTGGGTACTCTACATTTGCTTTGCTGGTGTTTTTGATTCACCTCACCGGAGAAAAGGAAGTGTTTGGGTGACCTCTATTTTTTAGCTCCCGTGCAGTGGGAAATGCCAAAACCTCTCTTTCGAGCTTCATTTCCCACTGAAGGGTGGGAGCTCCATTTCTTGCAGGAGCCACCAGCGCCGCTATTCCAATCAGGGCATAAACCAGGAAAGAAACCTTTAGGATGGCCACTTAGGAAATTTAATTAGGGCTTTAAGACACCTGCAAAGGTTCCATTATCCCACTCATAAAACCATGACAACTTGACGCGCACACGGAAACAGGGCTCTACTTAGTTTTTGAGAATAATATAGGGGAACATAGATGAACCAAATAGGCTTGTCATGTTAATTGAAAGTTTAAAAAAAGAAAAAAAAAGAAAAAGAAACCATGCCTTTGAAATCTCCACATTCTTAATCTCTACTTCAGCAAGCTCTTGCTTAAGTTGGAAATTCTGCAACCGCTCCCTGTTTAGGGCAGCCTCCAATTCTTCATTCTCTGTCTTGAGTGCTACTATGACATGTTCAGCAGAAGACTCAGTTCTCATATTCTGTGAAGTTATGCTCAATTAATTAGAATGCAAAGAATGACAAGTGAATCAGACCAGAGCAAGTGCTTATAAAACTGAATCAAATAGTTCTGACTGGAAAAACTTCAACTTGTTTGCAAGTTCATTGCTTATTTGGCTGGAGTAGAAATACAAGGATGGTAAAAGAATATATTAGGAAATAAGGCTGTTTGGGGTGGTTGCAGTCATTTATTTTGTTAATTGAAAAGTTGTTATAAGAAAAGTTGTAGTTGGCTTGATATTTTTGAAACTATTTTATTGTGTGGAACGCCAAACCACCTAGGTGCTGTGGTTAATAGAATATCTCTGTGGGCGGCCGTGTGCTCGAAGAGCGAGTGGCAGTGTCCTCGAGAGCCGCGGTGTTGTGCCCTTTTAGGCGAGCAGTGTTGTCCTTCGCGAGTGGCACTCTCCTTGCAATAGACGAGGTAAAATAGTTTGCGGATAACATAGTCCCAATAATAAAATATTGGAACAAGTATCTACTCTTTTAGTGAGCTATGTATATAGCCAATTTAGCTCTGTTATGAAGAATCCTAAAAAAATCATACACCATATATAATTTGTAAAACTTTTACAATGTTATAACTTCCTATAAAGATGTAAGTATTTCATGCGCTTTTCCCCCAACAAAAAGGGAGCAATAGTTTCCTTAGAGCAACCTCACTCTACGCACATGGTTGTGAAAAAGTACTCACCAGAGAATTTTCTGAAAAACAATATAAGGTATAGCCGAATACCAGTTGATACCGACGGGATCATAGTTCTCGGGCGGGCCAACCCGTCTCCGAGTCCGTTCCGGTTTAAACTCATAGGAGTTAGGGTCATCATTTGGACAATCCGAGTTGGTAGTAGTACTCGGTGTGTCGACAAGACATTACCCATGTATTTTTGTATTCTTCTACGCATTATTCAAGTATGTTTGTATATTGTCGTGTCGGCTAATCACAGTCGTTCGTTGTGTGAGAGTTTATAAATATTTGTTGTGGAGTTTCTTTTAAGTCATTGCAAAATTTTGAATGATTTCAGATTTAATGATCATTTCACGGTGCCGAATCGGTGAAGCGCTAGGTGTCGAAGCTTAGTCCTTATTTCTCTTTCATTTGGCCGAAGCCCTACTTCATCCCAGCCCTTCATTGGCTATTAACACGGCTCCCTGCACCTGCCAATTGTGAGCCTCTAATTTGAGTACCACTCGTAGGAATGAGCAATTACTGCTCTTCCCTGATTCCCCTTGACACTACCGGTTGGAGAAGAGGTGATCAAAGACGCTTGCAAACTCTTTCCCCTAAACAGCCGCACTACAGATTTCTCCGACCAATAACCATAAAGTGTCTCGTCCCTGGGTCCAGACGGCATATTCTTTTCGAGATCTGCATCCCTACCTTCAACAGCCTAAGCCTACTCTTCCAGGGTGAAATCGTGAGCGCAGCCTCGCCAGAACAACCCACTGCATCTTCTATAACCCGACAAGTGCACATTACCGAGAACCTGCACCTAGTTATGGAGGTTTTTTGGGATTCAATCTGCAATCTA
The DNA here is from genome assembly GCA_039513925.1 of Platanthera zijinensis. Lineage (NCBI taxonomy): Eukaryota > Viridiplantae > Streptophyta > Magnoliopsida > Asparagales > Orchidaceae > Platanthera > Platanthera zijinensis. Next base: position 51,444,749 of record CM077080.1, on the reverse strand, counting down.
CCGTTCGACCAACATAAGTGCTACATACTAAAGGAAGCCCAACAAAATTCTTTTCGGCCACTCAGTCCCTGTCCAGAGGCAGACAAGTTGTTTCCTTGTTTCTAAACAGTGTTTTGCCTCTACAACCGTTCAATATTTCACGTGCACCTCATCCCTGCTGCAGGAAATAATGACGGAACATGAAATCAGTGTAGAAATCTCACAAAGTATGTTGTACAAGTCCAGAATCACCATCTTAACCACCTAGGAACCACCGTCCCCACCAGATACTGCAACAAATCATCCCATTTATCTTTAATTACTTGTGTAAGTTCTAAATTTGGAAGTTTATTTTCCTTATTGTTGATTGCTTGTTGGAAACCATATGATTTGAGAAGATTAATCTGTAAAAATTTGCTCAATTGCTCCAAAACCTACTTGAAGAATTTATTCACTGAATATTTAATTACAACAATCTTATTTTAATTTTATCAGAGCTTGCTCATTATCTTTAAAGTCTAATCTCGATCATGCATGATGGCTTAACTTAATTTCAAAACTTATTATAATTGCACGTGCAGACTTTGTATAATCATAGCATCATCTTAGAACCTCACTCACTACCACATTCACATTGATGCATTAGTCCCATTAGTGCATACTCACTCATGACCTTCACTTTATGTTGTATCAGATTTAGTATCAGAGCCCAAGGTTAGGGTTTGCATGCTTCATTGTGGTAAAGTATTTATGCATACCATGACAAGAGCTCTTTCCTTAGATACCCAAGCAGCTACTAGTTCTAACATCGATATATCTGTCTAATTTTTTTAAAAAATTGGCTAATAGTTTTGATCAATTGACACAGTTTGATGACCATAAGGAATAGTTTGGAGTTATCACTACTAGAGTGAATGGTCTAGATCCCCTTAGGAACCCTTGTCCTTGGGAAGCCATTAGGACACAATTTATTCATTGTGGCATAGAGGGACATACTGATCATATATTCATAAATCCCATTACCCAGACCCTCCTCCATCCTTCTAAGGGGGACCAAAGCCAGTCTATGAGCGTTGTAGAAAAATATATACCCGCTTCATGTCAGAAATCAATTTCAAGATCAACTCCACACCTTTCAACAGGGTACCATTTTTATAACAGAGCATGTGACTCGCTTTGATGAGCTCATTGTTATGAGTGATATCACCGAGGAGCATATAGCGATAGCCTCCCAGCTTTGATCCAGATTAGGAGACATTTGTAAGGAACTTATTCTCCACCACCTGGAGTCAGTCGAGCAGATTTTCCAGCTTGTCTTGGATATGAGTAATACATATGTACTTCTAGTCCAAGACGAGCTAACCAACAAGCCGACAATTCTATGCTTGGGAGGCCTCCCCAACAGTGAACCAGTCCATCCATGCCTACTCGTGCTCCCGTTGACACGAAAGATAAATCCAATGCCACTGGACCCTCAAAGCCCGAAGGAATTCAGTGTTATCAATGCCAGGGTAGAGGCCATGTGACTGTACAGTGCCTCACATGGAATCTACTTATTGAGCAGGACCCCGACCCTAGTACCGAGTCACTGGAACTACCAAAGGAAAATATTGTTGTGGATATAAACGAGGGTTGAAGGGATGAGGTCGATCTTGCACTAAAGATGGGTGTTATCTCTCGCTTACCACATACTCACACACTGAAGAAGATTGCAGATGTACCACCATTTTCTATACTTATTTCCCTAATGCGGGTAGTGCCCGCAAGCTCGCCATAGATAGTAGAAGTTGTGTAAACATAGTTTCCCAGAATGGGAAAGAGCGTATGAGAGTGAAATTTGAACCCAAACCCCACCCCTATCGTGTTATTTGGGTGGATAAGACTACTATATAGGTCACTCAGCGACGCCTCGTGTCTATTACCTCGAGCTTCATTTGAGGATCGAATTTGGCGTGATGTCATCATCATGGATGTCAAGGGATGCAAAATCACCTTATCTCCAACTCAAGGAGTCTTCCATGGGTAGAGTTGACTCTTCAGTTGGTACAGGCTCCATGAAACTTTTACATCTCATGAGAAAAGGTGATTTCCTATAAGAGAATCACAAGTCTGTCATGATATTAGTAGCGTCCTCTGCACAGATATTTGAGACTTCTCGGTACATTAGAGTTCCACCCAAATGTTCGACACATTCTAGATAAGTTCTCTGATATTACGCCAGAGCAACTTTCAGAATAGTTACCTCCCTTGAAAAACATTCACCATGCCATTGACTTAGTACCTGAGGCATCCTTGCCCAATTTACCTCATTGTTGTATGACCCTATCGAACATGTCAAGTTGAATAGGCAATTCTAAGACCTTCTCCAGAAAACTTAATTCGAGAGAGCTTGAGTTCCTATGCGGTCCCTGCCCTTCTTACCTAGAAAGACGAGAGTTGGTGTATGTGCATTAACGACCACGCCATCAATAAAATTACTGTGAAATATCGTTTCCCCATCCCTTGATTAGATTATCTATTAGACGTCATGGTTGGTGCCCCAGTCTTCACTAAAATTGATTTACGTAGTGGACATCATCAGATTAGAGCACGCGAAGGAGACGAGTGGAAAACGTCCTTCAAGACAAAAGATGACTTGTATGAATGGCCAATAATGCCATTCAGATTATCAAACGCTCCTAACACTTTTATGAGGGTTATGAACCAAGTTTTGCGACGATAAATTTTTGGTTGTTTATTTTGATGATATTATCGTCTATATTCAGACATGCACTTATCATTTTCTTCATATTAGTCTTATATTCGAAGTCCTCCAAAAGGAGCACTTATATATCAATATGAAGAAGTGCACCTTTTTTCCACATCTACACATTTTCTAGAATACATCGTGTTTACTGCATGCAGTTCTGCAGATCTTGACAATGTTAAATCTATCAGTGAATGGAATATTCCTTCGAACATTCATGAAGCATGCAGTTTTCACGGACTCACCGCCTTCTATCGAAGATTTGTTAGGGGTTTCAGAACTATCATGACACCCTTCACGAGTTGCTTATGTAAAAGCAATTTTGTGTGGACTAGAGACGCAATTAGAGCGCTCAACAAAATAAAGGCCACCATGTTGCCTAATTTAGTGAGGATATTAAATGGAGTCCGTCGTAAGTATTCTAACTATGATCGAAAGTTCTATGAGATCATTTAAGTATTATGGCATTGGCGTCATTACCACTTGTCCAAAGAGTACATATTGTACCCCGATCATAAGGGCCTGCGACATCTCGATTCGTAGAAGAAATTAAGTCATCAACACGCTAAATGGGTGTAATATATTTAAGAATTTCATTATGTTCTTAAACCCAAATTCAGTGTTGAGAACAAACCGGCAGATGCCCTCAATAGGAGAGTTGGCATACTAGTATACGACACATGATGAGTGCCCAAGTGGAGGGTTTTGAGCATCTCTATTATGGCCTCACACGACACGTTATCTAATTAAATTTATTTATGTTCTAATTTCTGTTCGTATTGATGCATGTTACATTTTTTAATTATCATGTCTGACTCAGTTTATTATATTAGTTAATATTAGGCGTTTTAGTATTTTATGATAAGTCCAAATTTTAGGACACAAATTCGAAGTTGAGAACAAATCGACAGATGCCCTCAATATGAGAGTTGGCATACTACACATGATGAGTGTCCAAGTGGAGGGTTTTGGGCGTCTCTATTATGGCCTCACATGACTCGTTATCCCGTTCAACTTATTTATGTTCCAATTTATGTTCGTATTGATGCATGGCACGCCTTTTACTAGTTTATAGTAAGCGTTTTAGTATTTTATGATAAGTCAAAATGTTAGGACTAATTACGAGTATGCAATTTTGTAATTCTATTTAAGGGACTCCTTGGGTTATGAATGAGATGAATTAAATTATGAAAAATCTCTCCTCCACTCCAGTTCTTTCCTACTCATCCCCCTTCTAGGGTTAGGATTGAGCAAGAATCCCCTACTTCCTCCTCATATTCTCTGTAGATTGAACTCAGCTCCCTTATATCTCCGTTACCTTCACCACAACCACCACCTCCGGCGAGATATCAGAGAGTTAAGGGATAGACCTGTAACAACTTGGCATTAGAGTCATCCTTCCTCCATTTCCCGTGGTTCCAGGGTAAAACAACCCATCCTTCCCCCATTTCCAGTTTACAAGCCATTCACATAGCTCCACTGCAACACAAAAGCAGTCAGTGAAATCGAGCAGCTCATGGTTGCTTTTGCAGTCAGCTCCACTAGTAGTTCACGTAGCCGAGCTCGTAGCTAAAGAGGCGCAACCCTCATCAACTTCTCGTGCATGCCTCGACAACTATTCCAGCAGCGTCCACGAGCTTATTCCATCTGTACGGAGCGTTACAAGATTCACAGAGGTAGGATCGACAGGATCTTAACGACGCTCCATCGGTAGGATCTCAAAGATGCTCCAGCCAAGCTCACCTCCCGCGATCACCCCTCTACATCATCGCTCAGCCTCGACATCATCGACCTACCTCTATGGATCCAGTCCATACTGATTCCACTGCAGTAGGTGAAGCCTTATTAACATCGATCAACCATCTTGTCGTCCACTCCTGTCGAAACCCACTACTTTGCGGAAGACAGTTTATTATCTTAGTTTATATTAAGCGATTTAGTAATTCATGATAAGTTCAAATGTTCAGACTTATTACGAATATGCCATCTTGTAATTCTATTATGGGACCCATTGGGTCATGAATGAGATATGAATGAAATTATGAAACGTCTCTCCTCTCGAGTTCTTTCCTCCTCACCCCCTTCCAGGGTTAGGATTGAGTAAGGCTACCCTTCCTCCTCCTCGCATTCTCTATAGGTTGAGCTCGACTTCCTTGTATCTCCACAACCACCACCACTACCATAGATGAGATATCAAAGCCTTGCGAGATAGACCCGTAACATTCTCATTTAAGACTATCCTACAAGCTCCATTTTGTGAGATGTATAACTCTATATCTAGAGATCCACCGAAGATTGTTGACGAATTTCTTTTGGTGGATGAGTATTTATTTTATAGGTCACGACGGTGCATCACATGCACTTCGTTACATGATTATTTGATATGGAGGATGCAAGTTGGGGGTGTCGCACGTCATTTTGGGAGAGATAAGACGATTAACCATGTAAAGGATCATTTTTCTGGCATAGCCTGAAGAAAGATGTTGCATGTGTTGTCCATCATTGTCTCATCTGCTAGACAGCTAAAGGTGCATGATAGAATGCTGGTTTATTTACTACCCTACTTATACCCCATCAACCTTGGGTGGATTTAGTATGAATTTTGTGTTTGCATTTCCACGAACACTTAAGAAGCATGATTTCATAGTTGTGGTATTAGATCACTTTTCGAAGATGACCTATTTTATCCCTTGCAGCAGAACTGTCGATGCAGAACTGTCGATGCATACCACGTGGCAGCCCTATATCCGGGTGTGATGTTTGTTTAGCGAGTTATTTTTGGAAGACGCAATGATGCATGACTGGTGCTACCCTTTAGTTCTCCACTACCTACCACACCTATACTGATGAGCGAACTAAAGTAGTCAACCAAAGCTTAGGAAACCTCTTACGCTGTTTAGTGGGTGACCATCCTTCTAGCTGGGATTCTATATTGTCTGTAGCGGAGTTCGCACATAACATTTCTGTCAATATGTTTATGGGTTTTAGTTCATTTCATATAGTATCAGAATACGAGCCTAGGAAATCAATTGACCTTTCATTGCCACTTAAATCCAGACCTAGTGAGTCTGCTGAGTCATTTGCACGTAATTTACATGAGCTACATGAAAGTATTCGATGTAAAGCTACAATAAGTAATGATGATTATAAGATTTACGCTAACATTCACAAAAGAGGGCAGAACTTTAGGAAAGGTGAGCAAGTTACGGTGAGAATTAGAATTGAGAGGTTCCTACGGGGAACTACAAGAAAATTAAATGTTAGGCCTGTGTACAGTAGTATGAAAGATTGGCTCGAGTGCTTACAAATTAAATATCCCTAAGAGTATGAGAATCTATCATGTATTCAATATTGAGAGTTTGGCTCCACATTATGAGCCTCAAGAGTACTTGAACTCATCCTCGGACACTACCACTGAGCCTTAGCCCCAACTAGTTACCTACAAATATGCCTGTACGGTTTGGCTCGGTTTGATTTTAGGCGAAATCGAAACAAAATCGAATAACCGAAACCGAACCGAAGTTGATCGGTTTGGCTTTTAAACATCGGGTCGGTTTTTGAGATACTAAATTACAAATGCTAGCAAAATTTACAAATACTATTTGTATTTGTGTCGCACATGATTTTTTATCCTTCAATGGTTTGATCATTACTTTCATCCACCACTGTCATTATATCAAAATTTAACATCTACATTGTAATAAAGATTAAAGGAAGATCAAATGTTTACATGCATACTATTCTTGCATTGCAACACATGTATAAAAACATTTGAAGCATGGTTCGTCTGTTCGGTTTTATCGATTTACCAAAAGTGTAAACCGAAACCAAACCGAACAGGTTCGGTTTTCAACCCATCGAAACCGAAACCGAACCGATCTGGTTGGTTTGGTCCAAAATCTGATTTGATTGTCTCGTTTTGGTTCGATTTAGTCGGTTTCGGTTTTCTGTGCACACCCCTACCTACAGAGCCGCCAACTCCTACAACACTTGAGAGCATCAATCATATTGTCAAACATAACTTTATTTCGACACCAGGCAAACACACAACATGATACGTGGTCCAATGGAGGGAGCATTTGACCATTGACAACGTAGATGTCACCTAGAGAGCTGGACTCATTTCCCCTGGGTTTAGGCAAGAGTATGTAATAACATCAAATAAGTGGCAATTATTTTCCTCATTTCACCCTATAGAATATTGAATTTTTATGTGTTTCATTCAGTTAGAGATATATTTATACATTATTTATATTTTCATGTTAAAGAGTTAAGAAATGAGTAATTTGGACCTTTTAAGCTCAATGGAGCTTAAAGCTAATGAAGGCAATTTGGACGAGAAGGAATGAGAGCAACATATGAAAACACAAAGGCTAAACACACGGTTGTCGTCTATACGCACGTGTCAACGTACGACCACGCACAGACCAGGCACAATCGTGCGTCCACACGCACGTCCGTGCGTCCACACGCATGTTCGTGTGTTTTAAGTACAAATCCAAATGCACATCGGTGCATTCTTCCAAAGGCACGCTCATGCGTCAGCTAGCACGGCCGTGTGTTCTTCCCGACTCCGCTTCATTGGCAGTTGCAATATGAATGCACACCCATTTTTTGGGGCGCACAACCTCTCCACGTCCCCATCAGTTTCAGGCGATTCCCTCCATTTTGTGGGCGGTGTGATGCAATTATGAAAAAAAACACGCTTGTACGTTCTACCCCTTATTTCGATTGGAAAAGGGAGCCTAAGGAGAGCTCATTCTAGTTCAGAGAACCTTTTAGAGCATTTATAGTTTGTATTCGAGAGATTTTAGATAGGAGACCCATAGAAGATCAAAGGAACAATTGTTGAAAGTATGATTTGTAGTCTAGCTTGTGGATGCCCTCAAGATTGATGGCTCTCGTAGCATTTGCATTTCTATTCTGTACTTTGTGAATTTCCTATCTAATATCATGCAATCTATTTTCTTCATCTTCGATCTTTCTATGGTTTGCCCAACAATGAGAGGCTCTCTCTCAAGTTGAGGTGATTGTGTAGTAATATGAAGTAATGCTAGAATTTCTATGAGTGACTGTGCTAATTTCAATTATATTCTGCATGATTAGTATTCTATTCACGTGCCTAATGCACACTCTAGTGTAATTGACTACTACTCTAGTTTCGCGTGTAATCATTGAAACAGGGTCATGAATCAATTAATTTCGGACCCCGCGAATAGCGCCATAGATATAAATACTTATGAGCCACGTGGTACTAGTCTATCTGGTAACTGCGTCAGATATTAGCAATAAAGTAAATTGTGAAAAATTCTCTCAAACACACCCTAAATGCATGCCAATCCAGTATAATTTCAGCGTTTGCTTTTAAAAATAAAAAATAACTACACTAAACCAACCACGTCTCTTGTTCTTACTAGATTTAAACATTTTCTCTATCACCATAAATTGAACTTGAAAGGAAATTCAAGTTTCAAATAAATATGAGCCAAAGTACAAATACTTGATTTGTCTTACCGAAGCTCCCGGATCAACATTATCCATCATAATCTCTGTTATCTTTCCATCCTGTGCTGCTTCTGATTCGGGTGCTAAATCCCTGCTAACATTTGTGGTTGGATTAGCTACAGACATATTTTCTGATGTCGGCTTATCAATCATCCTGGACGGCAAATCTGACTTGTAGCTTGGCTTAAGAACATAAACCTAGCAAACAAAAACAGTCAGGGAAGAAGTAATATACCAAGATGTAAAAGCTCAAGTAGAGTGATTAATAACCTCATTGCTGTAACGCCCATTATACCCTCCAAACGAAACAAGGTAATCCTCCCCGTTGCATGTACTCAAAACCACAGTCAGACCCTACCACCAAAATAGTTAGTCCAAACATTAGTAGTTAAATAAATTAAAGTGTCGTTTACTGGAGGATTAATATAAATAAGAGACACGGGCTGATTTCAATTTTCATTGCAGATTTTCGAGACATTTTTCCCGGAATTTGAAGATCTCTTGTGGTGACGACTCCACGAAACCTCAAGGTGATGACTTCTTGGTATGTTCTTTTGTATCCTTGCCCTTTCCCTTCCATTTTCATCCTTATCGTCCTCCCTCCAATCCCCAAAATCTACAGTCGCCACTTCCAAAAACCATAAATCTGCAGCAGCCCCTTTCAACAATCATTTCACACGGCCAGATCTCTCTCAACAACCATTTCCCCAGTAGCCGCCTCTCTCCCAAGAAGCCTCCAGCCACAAAACTCCCTCCAGCACCTACCCACAATCCCCCGTAGAATTGCTATACCACTGGCCAGCAAGTCCACCACATAAAGGCCTCTTCCACCCCCAAAATGTCCCAACATATCACCAGTTCAGTACCCAGCAGCCCATGGAACCCTGTCACTAGCCACCATACTACATCCCAGCCCTTCCCCAAGCTACGTTCAACCCCTTCAGCCTATCAAAACCCTTGGTCGAACCCCAAAACCCTTCCCCACTGAAATCTGTACACAAAACAGACACTGCCAGTCCAGGAAAGCCACCTACAGCACTCTTCCTCCTTCCCGACAGCTGCCACCCCGTAAACAATCATATATGAACTCGGTTCCTATATGATTATGGATGTCTTGTAAGGCTAGTGCATTATTTTTAAGACTAAATGTAACTTGCAAGATCTATTCCCTGTGCACATAAACGATATAAACTTGGACGGGAGGGTTTGGTAATTTTTAAAGAAATAGAAGTCCTTGTAATTATACAGAGTTAGTGTGGAGTATTTCGTAACTATTCCATAAATTAAACCATTTCCAATGCGGAATATATAAGCCTCTATCACAAATGAATCATGCATTACGTTAGCTGAGTTGATAATAAGACAAGTTGTTCTGTGCACTAATTAAGATAATATAGCCACAAGAGGCTGAAACCGAAGAAAACTACCTAAATGATGCTGGCAGAGTTGATCATCATGAAGATTTGGGTGTTCAAGAAAATACAATTTACTTTGAGCTTACAAAGGTGGTTATTATTAACCAAAGGCACATGCTGATAAGGAACATCTATGTTAAAATGTTGCCGAACGTGAAGCAATAACTAACATCAATAGTGTCAGGCGGCCAAATAGTTCCCAATCCTCAGAAGATTATATCAAAGATGAAATATTTAAATTCATATGTTTTGATTGTTAAGACTGTTGGGAATGCGGATGATTCCGCAGGACAGTCTACAACAACAACACTCAAGCCTTTATTCCCCAGGATAGTCTAAACACAAATTAAAACGCGAAAACTCGGCAATATTTCCTAACAATAATATTGCCAATACTCAAAATAAAGGAGAAAATACAACGTCCGATGCACACCCAAATGAAGTCAGACAACAATACAATCCGCAAGAGAATAAAAAAACTTGACTGCAATCCATAAATATGGATGCATAAGGGTCGCAAACAATCCTTCGTCATCATCAAAGGACCAACCGCCACGACCAGAAGAAACAAACACTGAAATCTCTGTGTCACTGCATTGTTTCCCAGAGCACCGCCAGATATCATCCACCACTTGAGTCGGCTTGATCAATCACAAAACTGCATGAAGCAAAGGACGGGAAAATGATGCAGCCTCGGTTGCATCTTTGCATGACGTCGCTATGCGACGTGGATCTTTATTTTATTTATGCAGTTATTTTCATGTATTTCTTTCATCGCACTCCTGTTTGTTTGAAATTGTCCGGCTCGTCGGGTTGACCGTCCGGTGAGACGCTCAATAAAAAGGTCCGGTAATTTTGGCAGTTAGGACGTAACGGGCAAGCTTAAAATTATTTGAAAACACATAAATTTCAAAGAAAATAAAATCCTAACACTCTAAAGAGGAAATATCCTCAAGAAGGAAGGTTGATTAAGGAGGAATTAATAAAGAAACTAAGAGGAATGCATAAGAGGAATTATCACAATTTGGTGAGACCACCATCAAGCCACCAAGGAAGGAAATAAATAAGGAGAAATTAATTCCCTGAATTATCTTTAGTATTAAAGGAGAGCCGCTCCTCTGAACGGGAGAGCCCGGACATTAGAGAAATTGATATTCAAATCAATTTCTCTGCCTTGCCGGCCTTATCCCCCCGTGTAACGTAGTTGACCGCCGCTCCAGCCCGCCAACCTCCGTCGCACGCCTTCGCCGCCGCTGATTTTGTTTTCCAGCCGACGGACCAGGCCCGTTCGGTCGCAACCCTAGCGGCCTTGACGATGGCGGCCACATTCTTCCTCTACGCTGGTGGGTGGCCCTACCTCTTCACTCCAGCGACCTTCTAGGCCCCTTCCCGAGCCGGTTGCTGTCGACTCCGCCTCATCTTTCCAGCAACAGCCGGCGGCCCATTCCATCTCCTCCCTCTGGTGGCCAGTCAGGTCGCTCTCCCCCACTGTTGCCGCCAACTCAGATAGCCTACCAGCAAACGGCTGTCGACCCACCTCTGCACTCGGTAGACGGATTTGGGACGGGCTTGTCCCCCTGTGGTATCCTTCTCCCGATTTTGCTCGGATTAGTTAATTCTAAATTTACGCGTCATTTCAATGATTAAGAGCTTGCCCAAGCGTTCAACCGTCTTTATTATCGTTATTTTCATAAGTTATTCTATGTGATGTGCTTGTGGATGTACAGATTCCCCTTCGATTCAAATCCTAATTCGTTCGAGGGGTCGTCCGCAAATAAAAATTATCGATCTTGTGAAAATCTATCGGTAAAGAGTTGTATAAGTGCAAAGGTTTCGAATTGGCCCGCTCGGCCTCGGTTTTCAAAATTTAAGTCCAGCATGAATTTTAAAAACCTAATTTTATTTGCTTAAAAATAGTTATTTTTGAGAACCTTAAATCGGGTCTACATCAGTTTGGTATCAGAGGAAATTTGGTTCGCTCCTATCGCGAATCGAACTATCCGTATTTTTAAAAAAATTATTTTAATTCATTCTAAATTTTTAATTTATCTTTTTTCTTAAATATAAAAAATTGTTTTTCCTTCATAAAAAAAAATCATTTTTCTCCCGCTCGGGAACGCTCTTTTTTAAAAAAAAAAAAAAAAAAAAAATTTAACAGCCAAGAAAAAATATTTTTCGATGGAAAAGCGGGTCGATCAATTAGAGAATAGCGTAGGAGATTTGGTCCGACGCATGAGTGATTTAATGAAAACGGTCGAGACGCTCACCACCGGAATGTGTAGTGTCACACATATCATGAACGGGTTGCGCACTTCGGTTAATAATATCGAAGCAACCTTGCACGTCAACCGAACACCTTCCCCGTTGGTCGAAAACGACCTTGACCATAGGCCTCGGGAACTCGCACACCCCGACCCGGAAGCACATAACGAACCACGTCACCAACCTCGTTGGGATATGGGAATCAAGCTGGACGTGGGTGACTTCGAAGGGCGAATAGAGCCGGAGAGTTGCCTAAATTGGTGCGATAGAATGGATTGTTACTTAATTTGGAAGCAATTGCCACCAGCTAGGCAAGTAGAGTACGCCGTCCTTCGGCTAAAGGGGTCTGCCTTAGTCTGGTGGGGACAATTAGAGCGCGCTAGATTCAATTTAGGGTTACCTCTCATCACCACCTGGAATGAATTTAAGGCCCAACTTAGAAAGCGCTACGTTCCCCATGATTATCTCCAAACTTTATATCATAGATTCCATAATCTACGACAAGAGAAGTCCACGGTAGATGAGTACACTGATGAGTTCCTTGCCCTACAGTCGAGGCTAGATCTTCGTGAGAATGATGACATGACTGTATCCCGTTATCTTAATGGGTTACGCTACTCCATACGGGATCAGCTAGAGTTGCATGACTATCATGATTTAGGGGAAGTATCTAGTAGAGCCCGCGGAGTGGAGTCACTACAAAAGCGCACATCTGGAGTCAGACCTATGGATAAGTCTACAACGAGTATCACCACGACCACCACGACCAGGATCTCAGATTCCCCTCACCCCCTGGTCACCACCGGGACTCCGACCCCACCCACTATCCCTTCCAAGGGTAAGGAGATTATTGGGGCTAAGCCCAACACTGGAGTATTTTGATGCTTCAAGTGTATGGAGCCCGGGCACAAATCATCTGAGTGCCCGCGACGCCACTTCGTCGTTATCATCGACTCTACTGATGGACGTGAGTCTGAGTATGAAGTTCACGTGAATGGGACTCATCCTGAACCTGAGCACGAACACGAGACTGAGGATGTCATAGAAGTGGAAGGCGAACATGCTGAATACTTAGTCTGCGTCTTACGATATAGCTTGATCACCCCTAGTGAGTCTACTGAAGAAGATTATTGGAGACACAATATTTTCCACACTACCGCACGCATCAAGGGCCAGTTTTGTTCCATCATCATCGATAGCGGTAGTATGAAAATTTTCGTTTCTCAGCGCATGGTCGACATATTAGGGCTTGAGGTGCACTCGTTAGAACAACCCTACAGCTTATCCGGAGTCAATAGTCATTTAACCATGTCTGTCACTCATTATTGTCTAGTATAGTTTTCTATAGAGAACACGTACTCGGATAAAGTATTATGTCATGTTGTTGTTATGGATGTCTGTCACATCCTTCTAGGGAGAGCTTGGCAATATGACTGACATGTCATGCACGACGACACGAGTAACTCTCATTCCTTTGAACACCACGAGCACAAGATTGTTCTTTTACCCCAGAAGAACTTTCTTATCCCAAGGGAACGCGAGAGGACCTCTATGACTCCTAGTTCACTTGTCGTTACCTAAACTACACTATTACTTACCGCACTCCAGCTTGAACCCCCACCTGAAAAATTAACTCGTAGCCCAAATGTGTCGCCCACATAACATTTATCGACTCTCGTCGTACCACCTAATATTTCTCAGCTTTTTGATACTATACTTGTGGACCACTCACCCCACACACCTCACTCGATTGATTTCATATTTAGAGACCACGTTTTTATTTCGCCTCAATATCATTTAGAGATAGGCAAATTTGTGGAGTTGCATTATTATATTAAAACATATTTTTGGCGTAATTTACGGGGTCAAGAGGACATCAAATTCGAATGTCATAGCTCTTATTACTCTCTAATTGATAGTCAGACCAATGTCATTAATTGGAGTTTGGGGAACATCCTTAGCCACTTTAGTGAAGTGAATGTGACGCGTCAGAATCTTATACCACCACGAGCAAAGTTCACAATTAATAATTCTAACTCTCATTTTTTTATATCTCCTCACGAGATTATCTCTGTCTTACTCCACCTATATGACCGTCATCATCTCTCATTCCGTGAACGTATTTCATTCGACGCGCAAGCTCATATTAATAATTTAAATGAATTGCTTAAATCTAGCGCTAACAAATTGCGAGCAACCTTTGAAGGCTATAAATTCATGGTCGGTCGTTATCGCCGTGAATTGTACCTTTCAAAGAAAGATTGGGTGACCGATTATTGCAGGAGGTTGTGTCCGTTTCAAATTCAGACGCATATCAAGCCACCTGAAATATTGGGTGACCGATTCAACACCAGTGCCGACATCAGACCACTCCGCTGCCAATTTTTGCGAGTTCTCGTCGGGGTCGAGCTCTTTCAACCCCGGGGGAATTGATGCAGCCTCAGTCACATCCAAAATTGCATGACGTTGCTATGCGACGTGGATCTTTATTTTATTTATGCAGTTATTTTCATGTATTTCTTTCATCGCACACCTGTTTGTTTGAAATTGTCCGGCTCGTCGGGTTGACCGTCCGGTGAGACGCTCAATAAAAAGGTCCGGTAATTTTGGCAGTTAGGACGTAACGAGCAAGCTTAAAATTATTTGAAAACGCATAAATTTCAAAGAGAATAAAATCCTAACACTCTAAGGAGGAAATATCCTCAAGAAGGAAGGTTGATTAAGGAGGAATTAATAAAGAAACTAAGAGGAATGCATACGAGGAATTATCACAATTTGGTGAGACCACCGTGAAGCCACCAAGGAAGGAAATAAATAAGGAGAAATTAACTCCCTAAATTATCTTTAGTATTAAAGGAGAGCCGCTCCTCTGAACAGGAGAGCCCGAACATTAGACAAATTGATATTCAAATCAATTTCTCTGTGTTGTCGGCCCTATCCCCCCGTGTAACGCAGTCGATCGCCGCTCCAGCCCGCCTACCTCCGTCGCCGTTGATTTTGTTTTCCTGCCGACGGACCAGGCCCGTTCGGTCGCAGCCCAAGCGGCCTTGACGACGGCGGCCACATTCTTCCTCTACGCCGGTGGGTGGCCCTACCTCTTCACGTCAGCGACCTTATAGGCCCCTTCCCGTGCCGGATGCTGTCGACTCCGCCTCATATTTCCAGCAACGGTCGGCGGCCCATTCCATCTCCTCCCTCTGGTGGCCAGTTTGGCCGCTCCTCCCCCACTGTTGCCGTCAACTCAGATAGCCTTCCAGTAAACAGCTGTCGACCCACCTCTGCACTTGGCAGACGGATTTGGGCCGGGCTTGTCCCCGTGTGGTATCCTTCTCCCGATTTTGCTCGGATTAGTTAATTTTAAATTTACACATCATTTAAATGATTAAGAGCTTGCCCAAGCGTTCAACCATCTTTATTATCGTTATTTTCATAAGTTATTCTTTGTGATGTGCTTGTGGATGCACGGATTCCCCTTCGATTCAAATCCTAATTCGTTCGAGGGATCGTCCACAAATAAAAATTATCGATCTTGTGAAAATCTATCGGTAAAGAGTTGTTTAAGTGCAAAGGTTTCGAATCTGCCCGCTCGGCCTCGGTTTTCAAAATTTAAGTCCAGCATAAATTTTAAAAACCTAATTTTATTTGCTTAAAAATAGTTATTTTTGAGAACCTTAAATCGGGTCTACATCAGAAAAGGTGCATGCTCTCCAATGCAAGGCACTATTACACGTATACAGGTCACGACACAACTTTTGCAGGTGTTGATTCTCGCGGACTAGATTTAAAACCTTGCCCACTATACTGATTCACAGGCCTTGCTCTAATTTATAAAGCCTCCATAAAAATCACATATATAGTTATATACAAGGTTGTCAGGATCGCGATCCGGATCGTAGGATCGCACGATCCTATGATCCAAGTTCTGAATTTCGATCCAGATCACAAACAGGATTGAAATCGGCTTCTTTCGATCGGGAGCGCGATCCGGATCATAGGATCGGTAGGATCACGATCCGATTTCGATCCTACGATCCCGATCAAATTATAAAAATCAAGCCCGTGCTCGGTAATACCCTATTTCTCCGCTTGCGCTCTCTCCTCTTCCTATCTCTGCCGCGGATGCTCCATTCCGTTCCCGACACCGACGACCACGTCGACGGCTCAATGCTCTCTTCCTTTCTCTCTGCTGACGCCGACGCTAGCGCTCTCTTCTTTTCTCTCTGCCAGTCTACCGATGCCGTCACCAACTGTTATCTCACATTCTCTTCATGTATCGTAGATCCTTCATTCCTTCGCTATTTTTGCTTTATTTCCTATTTGGTCGTTCTTTCTTCTTTGTTTCTGATTTCAGATCCGTTTTCTCACTTATGTAGGATCGTTTCTTCCCTATTTTTTCATCAGTTCTGTGACTTCTGTCAGGTATTACTCTCTCCATCTCCTTTTACCTAGTTTTTTTAGATGTGTTTGATATTTTAGATCTGTATTTTTCCGTTTTAGTTTTTTTTCCTTAGATTTGTATCTGTATGCCTAAATATTTCTATATGTATGCTTAGATATCTGTTTTCTTAGATATTTATATCTATATGCTGATCTGCTTCAATTTCTACAACTTCATAATTTCCCTCCATATGAATTTCCAGCAACATATTAAGGGTGTGACTTGAACTCATGCTACCTTGAACTGCTGCTATGAGTGTGATTGTGTATTTGTGAAACATCCTAACAGAGCATTCTTCTATCAATTTTATGATTGTTTTATATAATTAGTAACTTTATATATACTTTATAGTTTATACATACTCCCTCATTTTTTTATGCTTCCTTGTTGATTGATTCTTTACTTATGCTAGAAAAATAGAGATGTCTGGTTCGGGTTCAACTTCCAAGCCCACTACCATAAAGTCTCACAAGAATGCTTAGGGTTTAAGAAGTGATCCGGGGCTCCATGGGATTGAGATTGATAGGACTACTAAGAAAGTGCAGAGCAAATATTATCAGGTAATTCAATCTGATGGAATATACAGGTTGAAACATCACTTGACATGTACTAAATTTAATGTTGCAGCATGTACAAAAGTACCTGAGGATGTTAGACAATATTTTTTGAGTATTCTTCAAGCACATGGAGAGGAAGTTTTAAAGAAAAAAAATATTAAGGAAGTGGAGGATGGGGTTGAGGTTGGCGTGAGACAAACTAAAAAACAAAACAAAAAAGCCAATGGATTTATTAGTTAGAAAATCAAGCCAATCTACAATTAATCAGATTTTCAAAAAGAATGGGCGTGAGATATCATGTCAACAAATTGCTCATTTTTCTATATAAGTGTTATTCCCTTCAACTGTGTCAAGAACCCGGAGTTCATTAGTATGGTTGAAGCAATAGGACAACATGTTCCGAGAATGAAACCACATTCATATAATGATATTAGAGTAAAATACCTAAAATAAGAAGTTGATAGAACTCTAGAATTACTAAATGAGTACAAGGTGGCATGACAAAAAGTTGGTTGTACGATTATGTCTAATGGATGGTGAGATAGGAAACGAAGATGTATATACTACTTCCTGGTGAATGGTACCAAAGACACGATATTCATATCATCGATAGATACTTCTGAAATCTCCAAAACTGCGAATAAAGTTTTCGAAATGTTAGATGAAGTTATGGAAAAGGTTGGGAAAGGAAATGTTGTTTAAGTTGTGACAGATAATGCTTCAAATTATAAGCTTGCTGGTGAAATATTGATGGAAAAGAGAAAATATTTATATTGGACACTGTGTGTCACACATTGTATTGACTTGATTTTAGAAGATTTTGAGAAAAAAATCGAACTTCATAAATTAACAATTGCGAAGAACAGAAAGATATCAACATGCGTATATTCCAGAACTCTTTTTCACACTTGGTTGCTTGACTTTACGAAGGGAATGCATTAATCCGACTTGTAGTTACTAGATTTGCAACAGTTTACTTGACATTGAGATGCCTTTCTGAAAATAAAGGTGGTTTGATGATGATGTTTACCTCTGCCAAAAGGAGGTCCAATTGATTTGCTGGTTCAAATGAGGGGAAAGCCATTCAAAGAATTGTTTTGCATTTTGGTCGATTTTGGTCTTATGTTACATTATGTTTGAAAGCAGTACTTCTGCTCATCAAAGTGCTCAGAATGGTTGATTCAAATGATCCTATGATGAGATTCACATACGAGCAAATGGATAGAGCAAATGAGAAAATTCAATTAAATTTTGATAACATCAAGAAAAAGTAAATAGTTTGATAATTTATGTGTTTTCATCAATGATAATATAAGTGTTTCTTATGATTATATATGTGTTTTACTGTAGATATGAACCAATATGGATCATCATTGATGATAGATGGTCAAGATAACTACATATGTCATTGCCTGTTGCAACTTATTATTTCAACCCTCATTATCATTACAACCCCTCTTTTAGAGCAGATGTAGAAGTAAAAATTGGATTTTATACTTGTCTTCAACGAGTGATTCCTAACGAAGATGAGAGAACAAAAACAGACATTCAGATGAATGATTTCAAAATTGTAGATAATTATTTGGATTAGACTCTGCAAAATCAACTAGAACCAAAAGAGCTACAGGTTAAACATATTTGTTTAATGCAATTTTCAGTTATCAAGCAATAAACACGTTCTTAATTATTATCATATTAAACCTTTAATATATTGTTATTTACAGCTGACTGGTGGGATTCCTACTGAGATAAATGCCCAGAATTGAAAAGATTTGCAATTTAGATTTTAAGTTTGACATGTAGCTCTTCTGGATGTGAACGTAATTGGAGTGCCTTTGAGATAGCGAGATCTACTACACGAAAAATATCCTAACATGTAACATTGATTATTTGACTGACTTCATTTTCATTCATGCATACGTGTTCTTATAATTTTTATTTTTTCAAAATAGATGCATTTGAAAAGAAGAAACTGATTGCATCAAAAGAAAATGAATGATCTAGTCTTTGTAATGTACAATATCAAATTGATGGAATGACAAGATATAAGAGATCCCCAAGAAACTTATAATGATGATAGTGCGGGAAGGAATGTTGAAGAATCTGTTGCAGCAATAGCTGATAAATGTATGTTTGATATTATTTAATTTGAAAATGCAAAATTATTCAACTATATTATGTATCATAATTAAAGTTTTTTTATTTTAGGTGAAGTATATGATTTCACTAAAAGGCACAGTGAAGCTGAATGAGATGATGATCATAATGACAGTGATGATGTAGAGAATGTAGAACTTGATAATGAGGACATGACTGATGTAGCTGTTAAGGAAGTATATTAGTGGTTTTGTGTCGGTCCGACTAACATATATTAATATTTGAAGGTTTACCGTGATGTGAACTTTACGTCATTTTTGGGTTTAGTTGTTCATTAACTTATTTTTGATATAAGTACTCAAACGTTTATTAATTTTGTAGTTTATTGTGAGTTAATTGTGTGTAATTGGATGATAACAAATTTATTTACATATTCTAAGTCTTAATTTAAGATTTTTAAAGAATCTTACGATCCTTGATCCGATCCCACAGTCCGATCTCACGATCCGATCCGATCCAACTGGAAAACAATCATACCTAGGATCTAGATCCTGATAACCTTGGTTATATATATAATATCTCTCTCAATATACAGATATATATGCATGTATGTATATGTATATAGTTAGACTAATATCCAGAATCACACAGGACAATTAATCGATCCACATAAGATACATTTTCCTAATACACACACTATTATATAAAAATATATTTATGGTAATCAAATATATTTAGACATGTAGAGCTTAATACCATTAATATTAGTTACTTCCATTAATAACAATTAACCTAACACTGATTCAGTGTCGAAAACCGAACCAACCCAACAAACACCACCTTGATTTGGGATATTAGAAGGCATCATCTGCATAAAGCACCATCTCAAGTTTGAATGACAGCCGACTCCCCGCAAGTCAACTCCATCTCTACTTTGGCTCACCTTCGGGATGTCGGCCTACGAGGATCGCAAAAACTAACTCACCAAACTTGAGTCACAAAGCGCGATCCACTGCACCACCTCGACCATCCATCATCCCACATGTAAAAATCATGGGTTTGCCACCTCGCACCGTGGCCCTCCTCAGTTGGTACAGGCTACCGAAATGCACAACTTTCATGAGAATGTTGCACCTGTGTATCACTGTAAGAACTCCACCTCTTGCCAAAGTTGCAGCCACCCAAACCCATTTTGCCCAACAAAATCAGATTTTTGCAAAGCTGAAGTCAACACTGCTACACACCACCGCATTATGCTTCCATATGTCAACCAACCTCGTAACTGTAATCTTACAATCAGAGTCGTCACCCAAATAAATGGACCCAATCGCCACTAGGGAACTGAACATTAAAGCATCTGAGCAAATGTGTGTGATGTACCAGAGCCAAAATTCATCTGTTGTATGAGTCTCCGCGACTCTCAGTGATGGTGAGAAGATCATCACTCTCTACTCCCATATCTAACGTCAACATGCCCACATCCTGGGCATTTCCATAACTCTTTGCACGTTGACGACATTTCCTCTAGATGTGACCATCATGTTTGCAGTCTTAGTTATTAAAGGCGCAAGGCACACCAAGGTGCAAAAGGGTCTTGGAGCCTAGGCACAAGACTCAATGCGCATGCGCACGCACGTCGAAAACAAGATGCAACCACATTCATTTTAAATAATCAGCATCAAACATCATTGTATCTTCTCGATCAAATTTTTCATCTATTTTACTAATTAACCATTCATTACTATCGTTTATATTCCTTAAAAAATAAAATCAATGTGGTCACTTGTATCATATCTAAGTCCCAACGCACAATTATCTTTCAGAAACACTGAATCAATAAAAAATTATTTAGACCTTAAATTATTTTTTTCTTTAATTTTGAAAAAAATAATTTATAATAAAAATCTCACTCGGGCGCACCTTTTATATTTCGAAGGCGCAAATAAGGTGCACAAAGGCGCAAACCTCTGAGTTTGGTGAACCTTGAGCCTTAGGCACGCCTTTAACAACATAGTTTGCAGTGATAACATGTCAACCTCTTCTTCGACGTGATCGGGATCGTGAACTTTCAAATCCTTTGTCAAACACCCTTCCCCGTCGATCTACTGCCAAAACATGCTCGTTCTCAGGAGTAGGGCCATACAACATCTCACTGGGCAGTAATACAAATGTGATTTCCTCAAGCTCTACTATATTCTTCTCATACAAGAGCGTGGTCTTCATGTTCTTGTAGGACACCGAAAGCGAGGTAAGAAGCAATTAAACCTTTCCTTCTTCTGCCACCTTCGAGCCAACTATATGCAACTAGCTCAGAAGTCCATTGAACACATTAAAGTGTTCCTGCAGGTTGTCACCCTCTTGCATCTTCAACCCATACAATCTCTGCTTCAAGAACAGTCTCATGGTGACCGTCTTGTCCAGATATAATCGCTCCAACTTCTCCCAAAGCACGACTGAAGATTCCGCAATACTAATATTGGAGAGCAGGCGATACACACACTGATGGAACTAGTGATCATCTCATCCAAATCTTCCCACTTTGCATCCTTCACTAAAGCATGCAACTTCTCCAATCTCCGCAGAACTCACATCAACACCCGCTGAACTAGCATGTCCTTGACAAGTACATGTAGTAGACTAAAGTTTTCGTTACCGTGAACTTTTCCACATAGTACTATTTCAGATCACATTCTTTCCTACTATACATGCTCTCTGACATAACTAAGAGACTTGATTAATTCAAAGGTCGGATTTGAAAGGATGGGGAGCAGATGATTAGTATTTTGTACATATTTTTAGTATTAAATTAAGTATAATATTAATATGAATTAGTAATATTTTGTTTATTTTCATTTATAAATCCTTTCTTTTTCTATTTTATACTAATAAAAGTTTTACTTTGATTTTTGTAGGTCTTATGGAGTATTTGGTCAAAATTTCCAAGTACACGCCCTCGGTCACATGCCCTCGTGTCAAATTAAAATCAGTTCCAGAGCCAGTTTCCACCTTCTAAAGTCATCTACTGAGAATTTCCAAGTACATGCTCATGTTCAGGCAAGTCACGCCCATGTCAACTGCCTGTCACGCCCGTGTAGATTTGTCTAGTAGACAGAGAGCGTCGTCTAGCCAATATGCAAGCCATCTAGCTGATATTGAGGTCACACACGTGTTCAAGACCTGTCACGCCAATGTTCGCCATTCATCGCCCCATGGACATGCCAAATGTCACGCCCAGCTGCCACAATCAATTTTGCCGCCCACTGTCATGCCCATGATCCACCAATGTCACGGCCGTGTCCACTGATTCTTCCTCCCTGGACACGCCCAACCCACTCCAATTGATTTCTGCCGCCTGCGGTACATGTCACACCCTAGGTCATGCCCGTGACCTAGGTCGTGTACTTCCCGGAACACTGAATCCATCTAAAATCGCTCCCACTGGCGCCAAATTCATCCCCTACCATCAATCACTGGTCACGCCCTTGGTCAGCGGACCTATTCATCAACCACCACAATCAAATCTCCCCCAAACATCTAATCAGTTGCCTACGGAACCTCACTCTGATATCATTTGTTGGAAATCTGGACGATTCCCCAGAATATTATAAACACAAATAAACTAAAACGCAAAAACTCTACAATATTTTATAACAACAATATTGTCAATACTCAAACTAAAGGAGAAAATACAACGCCCAATGAACAACGCAAATTTAGTCGGATAACGATACAATCCATAGGAGCATAAAAAAACTTTACTGCAAACCGTAAATGCACAAGGATCACAAACAATCTTTTGTCGTTGTCGGACGACCAACCACCCCATCGAAAGAAACCAACACTGAAATCTCTGTGACACTGCACTATCTCCCTGAGCACCGCCAGTCGAAGTCCACCACTTGAATCGGCTTTACAGATGCCAAAACTGCACGAAGCAAAAAAGGACAAAGATAGGTGGATGCTCTCCAATGCAAGGCACTACTACACATATACAAGTCAAAACACAACTTCAGGTGTTGATTCTCATGACCTGGATTGAAAACCTTGCCTGCTTAGCTGATTTACGGACCTTGCTCTGATTTAGACAGCCTCCTTAAGAATCACTTATATAATAATATATATAATATATCTCAATATATATGTGTATATAATTATATTAATATCCAAAATCACACATGATAATTAATCAGTCCGCATAAGATATATATTTTTCCTAATACACACACACACACACACATTTATATATATATATGAGTGACAGTGCACGGGGACCCCCCGTGCCCCGCGCGACAGTACTCGGCCCGTGGAGGCCTTCGCCCGCCCCCGACGGTTTTTAATATATATATATATTTATAATTATTTAAAATTAAAAATACTATGTTTTTTATTATCATTTTTTTATTATATAATATTTTAAATTATTTATATATTTTATCTAATATATAATATTTAAAAAAATAAAAGAGAAAAATAATCGCACGGGCTGCGCGATTAACGTCGGCGGCGGCAACAACACAGGGATCGGGAGAGGCGAGGCGGGATTGGGAGAGGCGGGGCGACAGATAGCGGGCCTCAGCGTTACACCGCGAGCTGTGATTGGCTGCACATAATTTTTAGTATATATGTATATATATACTATATTAAAAAGGAATATGGTGATAACAAAATTGGCTAACTATGCGAGGCATTGAATGGATCTCAGCCGTCTGATTATCCTCCCAGCCGCCAAGTTTTGAGATTTAATCTCGAAATCCTTCATATATCTGATTACCCCTCCCAAGTCCTGACGACACCCCAATAATCTCCCATGAGTCCTCTTTCTCAATCAACATCCCTCCCGTAGTAGCGCCCAAGCCCTTCCTCTACCCTGTTCCAATTTCATCATTGCCCGCATCGTTCTTACCACGCAAAGCTTCATCGTCAGTCAATAGAGCAACTTCTTCTAAGGTCCACTGCAGTCGTCGCTCGCAAGTAGGTTCAACCATCAACGAAAGAGTTAATCGTGAAGCTGAGGCGAAGTGCAGTGATCCTTCTACCATTTGCTCAGGTTCCCGCATTTCATTATGGACTCCCTTAAAGATCTCAAATACCTATGCCAAGAGCTACTGTTACAGTGCTCATATTAACGGTCTACCAATGATCATCTTTTCCATCTCTCCTTCCTCCCCGCCTGATCTTGCACATGAAGCGCTAAGCTCACTTCATTTGTTCTTTCTTCCCCACCTTCCACAAATCCCCTCCACTTCATCTCTTTGCAATTAACTCGGGGCAGAGGAGGATCCATAGACTATTTACAGGTCGTGGCTTCATACTAAGTTCGGTGAGTTTGTGAATTTGATGATAGAAATTACTTTCCAAACACGTCAATTGAGGCCATTAAGAAATGCTCCTTGGTTTCAATTGTTGTAGTTTTGAACGATTGCTAATAATTTGTTCGTTTGTGATACAATGTTTTAGAATGTGGCGGTGGATTCAATTAAGGGATTTGTGAAGCAGGATAAAAAAGGAGGTTTAACTGTGCTATCTACCACAAATTTCTTAAGGGCATAGTAAGTGGTCTTCATAACTTAAATAAGTAGCTTAGGTGTAGAAGATTTTTCTAAATGTCTAGGGCTCTTTGCTACCATACCACATAATTTGACGTAGCTAAATGTCTAGGGCTTTTTGCTACCATACCACATAATTTGACGCCATTTTATTTTAAAATGACTGTTTTTGTATTTGTTTTAGTCTTTATATAATATTTGCATGATACTTTTACTAGAGTGACAGTTAGACAACAACATAATGGGGCGGCATGTGAAGATATCAATGATATTTAATATACAAAAGCTTGAATGCACAACATATCAATTGCCAAATGATAGAATACTTCCACATCATATCAACTGCCAAATGATAGGATGCTTCCACATGGTATTGATTTGTTATAGGGGCGGAGCCCCATTATGTTGTTGTTTAGCAAAGGGGGCGAGATTGGAGCCGCGTCACATTCACAATTCAGCATAGGGGCGGAGCCCCGTGCCTGTTCAGTCAGCATAGGAGTTGAAGCCCCACATAGAGCCTATTGCCATTAATGTTAGTTATTTTCATTAATAGCACTTGACCTAACACTGGTTTGGTGTCGAAACCCGAACCAACCAAACAGAGACGCTTAAAAAGATTTCAAAGTGAGATACCAAGTTGTATATTATTTGCATATGACATTACTGATGAGATATAAGAAAGTTAAAAGTAAAATAAGGAGTAAAAATTCTCAAAAACCAAGCTTAGGGTTAATTGAAGAAAACTGTGTACAAAAAATCCAATTTTAGAGAATGTGAAATGATAATTAAGAATCAATATTGTTAGGAGATCAATTGATTCAAAAGAATGAGAATAAAGAGGACAAAATTTAGATTGATGTGTAAATAGAGAATTTCATGAAAACTGAAGTGAATTTTACAAACTTGATCAGCTCTATTGTATTGATCAATTGCTAGGTCAAATAAGTTACAGACAACCAGCTTGAGTACTGTGTTTTTTAAAATATTAATCAGGGGATATAGAAATAATTAGGAAAAACAATAATGAGAGTGAGTTGAAAAGAGGTACATAGCTATAGCTAGAAGTTGTGTAAGAAGACTTTCTCAAAATAGAATTAACACATCATGTAACACACAACAAGATGAATGAAAAAGGAAAGGCAGACCAAGCCCTCAAGATAAAGTTGAGGATAACGCATGACATGAACTTATGATATAGTTTAAGTGATTTTTATAATTGTGATATACATTTCATAAGTTCCAAATAGAGAACTAAACATATGTAGAACCGGTTATTACTGTAATTTGTTGGAAGCTTTGCCGGAGAGGTGGTCAGAAGTAGGAGAGGGTGGCGGAGATACGATGGAGTTGGAATCACACCTGCCTAGCAGGGAGCACGGGGGAGGAAAACTATCAATCCATCACCCTAGGAGTAGAGAACTAAAGAGAGGAAAGGGAAATACTTCTTGCTTAAATTTGATGATCCAAGGGGATTTAAATAGAGAATACACAACGACACATTTGTGAATAAGTCCTTATACTAGGACTACACGAAGACATTTGGGAATAAGTCCTTAATGTTTAAAAACTTCATGTTATGTTGCATTGATTTGTGGACTTATTCACAAATAATCGGGAATGAAATCGAGGGTTCTTTTCCGTTCAAGTCCTCCGTAGACGTCCTACGTGTGAAGCTCCACGAAGGCCTCCAGGTCTTCCGTCCACAAATAATTGGAAATCAAATCGAAGGCTTCCAGATCTTAGGTACCTGAACCAAGGTATAACTCCTGGTTGTTGCTGTTTTTCTTGGGGATTCAGAATGCCTATGAGTTTTGCAATGCGTGCATGTTTTTTTTTCGCTTTCACTTGCAAAGATTTGCAATCGTCCCTCTTTGGCAATTCTGCATGTTACTCGGCTCAGCAAAGTCCTCCAAATCTCAAAGCTAGGGCATATGGATTATCATCTGAATCTCAAATCCACGGCATCAAGAAGTTCTTCTTTTAGCTTTGACCTCAATATGCCCATACATTCTCTTCCCCTGAAATTTTTTCAGTATGTTCCTTTCTTGAACTATGCTCACAAACTCCGATTGAAGAACCACATGTTTATCTCTAAGGCACCTTCATCCGACCAACATATAAAAAACTACTAGAATTCCCTTGGCAGCACCTACACATGGATAAAATTTGAGTATTGTTTTCCTAAGCTTCTCATCAGCTGGGATTTTGCTTGCCATTTTCTAATTCTCCCATTGTTGTATACTTGCGTTTGTTGTTTGCGGATTTAGGATATGCACATAAGGTGTTTGTGGAAATATCATGAAAAAAGGATAACAATTTAAGCCCATAAAAATATAACAACCGCACATGTTGGTGTTACCATGGTGATCTAAAAGTGATCAAATATGTAGTCTCACTGTCAACGCAATATGAGCCTATGGGGTCGCACATAAGAGCATTGGAGAAGTTATAAAGGTTTGTGTTGGTCTTGCTCATATGTGATATGAGTAAAGGACCAAGCCTATGATGTTCTGGATCTGAAGGTTTTTCATTCTGAGGCCTATATTGTGAAGATAGGTCATCAGGCAAGTGGTCGGAAGAGCCAAGGGGGCAATTCATCGAGTATAGTCTTGAGGTTTCAACGAATAGGTTTGAATTCGTCGAGTATCGTCATGACAACTCAACGAATCTGTCTTGGATTCGTCGAGTATCGTGTTGACAATTTCGACGAATTAGACTTCGATTCGTCGAATATCTCCTTGCTGCTAGGACGGTTTGCTCTATCTGGATTCGTCGGATATTTACATGTTATTTCGACGAATGGCTTTTTGATTCGTTGGATATCGACGTATAATCTCGACATATTCTGTTTACTCCAGTTTGATTCTTTTAAATCCGGTTGTGTGTGTTCTGCGGGTATCGATGGTTCGGTCTTCTATATATATACACGATATAAACAGTAAACCGAGCAGTCTGCTTTATTTTTCTTGACCTAATCGTTCGAGATTGAAGTGAGCGGCGTTGACTTCTCCCGACGGAACTGTTCTGCACCGATAGAGTCGATGTCGTTGCACCGCGACGCCGACCACCCATCCCATCGCCGGAAAGTGTTTCCTCAGGCTTCGTCTTCGTCTTTGCCTCCTCTCCCTTAACAGTGCTAGCAAACCGGGGAGACGTTGATGGCATACCTTCTTCCAACCGAGATCTTGTGTAACAAGAGTCTAAGGGTTCTCTGTGCTCGTGTGGACATCCGTAGAGGCGTGGACACAATTCTGCGCTCGGTACTCCAGCCGCAAGTGACCGCCGGATTCCTTGGAGCATCTTGGTTGAGCATTGACTCAATCCCGCAAAAGTATATTTTTATTTACAACAATGTTATTTTTTGATCAATGTTCATCGCAAAATCCGTATTTCTTTTGGGTTTTCTTGTTCCTTATTCCGCTGCGCACATGTGATGTGTCATATAATAAAACCCAACAACGCAAAGCCATATATCTTCCAAATTGCATTTTGAAGAACAAAGTGCATAATGAACAATGAAAGACAAACTTTAATTATGAGTCCGACGAATGTTGTCGCCCGTCGGATGTTGCCAATCACCGAATCTGAACAATTATGCCTCTCACCCGCCGAATCTAGCCCGTGTGGAGAGGAGCAACATGCTTGCATGCGAGCGAAGCCCCTCGAGAGCATCGAGCATGGGCGTAGCCCACTTGCCTGCGTGCATGCCCGCCCTTATGATCATAGCATAAATGTTAGTGTTAAGAAATGCTTCACTTAGTTTTGTATTTTATGAATTCTGCATGCCTGCTGGCTTAGATGCGGGCACAACCTGCTTGTCTGTGGACGCAATCTGCTTGTATCATTCAAATGATATCGCCTGATGTCGCTCGCCGAATGTTGCCGCTAGCCGAATGTTGCCGCCCGCCAAATGTTGCCTCCCGCCGAATGTTGCCGCCCGCCAAATGTTGCCTCCCGCCGAATGTTGCCGCCCGCCGAATGATGACGCCCGCCGAATGATGCCGCACGCCGAATGATGCCGAACGCCGAATGATGCCGCACGCCGTGTAACATCCGTAAATTTTTACGCGAAATTTATTTTATTGTAGGGTCGAGTCGCGACCAATTTTGATCGAGGCAGCGCGTCGTCAAGGTATAATGTTATTTTTCCTATTATTGGCGATTGTTAGTTCGTTAAGTGCGTTAAGAATAGTGCGTAACACATGTTATTTTAGAATCGACGCGCGCGAAAGTCTCTTAATATTCAAAAGAACTAGTCTGTGTTTTGGTGTGCCGATAGCCGTTTTATAAGCGTTTTGGATGGAAATGAGGTGCCAATAGCATTTCCCCACTTTTCTCCTCTTGTGGTTATCAATAAACCGCTGCAGCCCGGTTTTAATCCCGCACGCCCCTCATTTTCACGGGATTCAGCCGCTTACAGCAAATCGCAAGCCCGACTATTTTCTCCTCTCCCGTTTCTGCAGGCGACGGCGCACGACGTCTCCTTTCCGCCAGGCCGACGACGCATCTGCCGCCCTAGCCGCCGCCCGTTTCATCTCCAGAAGCTCATTCCGGCAACTCCTCCCTCCGCTGAAGGCGCCAGCAAGCCTTCCTTTTCCTTCCTTGGCCTTGGAAGTGCCGGGTTTCAACCCTAGCCGGTGGTAGTGGAAACTTTTGGTTTTTGGTGAGTCTATTTCCCCCTATCTCCATTCCTTTGTGAAAATCCTTCGATTTGGAGGCTAGGTTAAACTAATTTTCATTTCCTTTGCCCTAATTAGGTCTTGGGGTTCGAGTTTCACCGCGGAATTTGAGTAGGACGCTTTGAGAGCCTAAATCACACCACGAAAAGGTAATATTTGGGTTTTAGCGCTTTAATTTTGTAACCCTAGTTGTTTGGAGATTTTCCACCGGAAACCATAAAGGGAAAAAAATTATAAAATTGGGTTTACCTTAAATGCAGGACTTCGGTGGCCTCAGGGCAACACTCTGAAGGTCCCCAGCAGTAGAATTGCCTTCAGAAGAGAAGATGTCACCGCGCCGAGTCTACGAGCGTCGTAGCACCGCTGTAAGGAAACCTAACTTCTGCTAATTAGACATAGTAATAAATATATATTTTGTATACACGAGTAGATTTATTTCAAGTACCATGACCATGCATAGAAAGTTGTGGTGATAGGAAAACTGTTACGAAAAACGTGTAGGGTGACACTATTCTCTGAGACCGAAGTAGTCAGGTCATGAACAGTAACGTTAGGTACGAAAGCGTTAACCGTGTAAGTAGGTTTGGAATTTGTCCAAACAAGGGCGTGAATGCCCCTTCAAGTCGACCACAAGAAAATCAAGGGTCGCTCAGTAGTTCACCAAAAAGATTTCCCATGCAGAGTAGCGTCAGACCAATAAGGTCAGCCAGCACGCAGAGTTCTTTCGTGCTAGGTAGAGGCGCACTACCTTTCTCATAAGACACATGGAACCTTATGAGTAGTACAAACTTGGGAATTGTCTTCCCTTGAGCCAGTTAGCAGATTCGAGACCGTGTCCGCGTGACACTAGAACATTTGAGTTCGTCAGATGGCCTCGGGTCGTCAGTTTCAGTTGCGCGTTAGGAGCTACTCTGCCTAGAGCCTTCCTAGTAGATGAGCAAGTTAGAAGTCATATAGAACGCAAGTATAAACCTGTCGTGAGTTAGTACACTAGTTAGTCAACATCAGGACTTGAGTAAATGAACGGAAAGTCACGAGTATAGAAATAATAGTTGTGTTGACCAGGAAGTATAGGGAAGGGCATGCATAACATATAACATAAAATGTTTTCAGTGTACGAGACTGTTTTAAAGGCATGCATGCATTCATATGTAAAACTTTTTTTAGTGTCACTAGGAGGAGTTATTTTTCCTTACTCTGACCCTTCGTGGTCATTGTTTTTCAGGTGACCCAGGTGGGAAACTACGTCTAGGATGAGCATTATGGTGGCGCCAGTTTGTAGTATTTTTCCCATTCAGTTTACTCTATTTCAGCATGTACTTGTAGATGTGGACAATGTACCTGATTATTATTTTACATAACTTG
The DNA here is from genome assembly GCA_039513925.1 of Platanthera zijinensis. Lineage (NCBI taxonomy): Eukaryota > Viridiplantae > Streptophyta > Magnoliopsida > Asparagales > Orchidaceae > Platanthera > Platanthera zijinensis. Next base: position 51,414,160 of record CM077080.1, on the reverse strand, counting down.
TATCAGACTATTATTGTTATTCAGATTTTCAGTTAATTCAATTCCAATCATGTTTAGTGGCTCTGTGAATCCATATATCAGGTATGTGTTACCCTTAGTTTACTTTTTAAACTTTCGCTGTAAGTCTTAAATTGCTTAGTGCAGACTTTTATTACTTACTGCTACTAGTTTTAATACTGTTTCCTAGTTTTCTTTATATCGCTGACCCGGACGGACGGCTGATTTTTGAAATACTGGGAAGGGGTGTTACACGCCGAATGATGCCGCACGCCGAATGATGCCGCACGCCGAATGATGCCGCACGCCGAATGATGCCGCACGCCGAATGATGCCGCACGCCGAATGATGCCGCACGCCGAATGATGCCGCACGCCGAATGATGACGCCCGCCGAATGATGCCGCACGCCGAATGATGCCGCACGCCGAATGATGACGCCCACCGAATGATGTCGCACGTCGATTGTTGTCGCCCGATGAATGTTGTCGCCTGCCTAATGTTGTCGCCCGCTGAATGATGCCGAGCACCGAATGATGTTGGACACCAAATGATGTCGGACACCAAATGATGTCGGACACCAAATGATGCCGAACACTGAATGTTGTCGGCTGCCGAATGATGTCGCCCGCCGAATGTTATCACATGCTGAATGTGGCTGCTACTAGGCGCAACCTGCAGGGGAGCATCGAGTACTGGCATATTCCGTGCGAAGATCCTATTGTGTATATATATAGAGAGAGAGAGAGTGAGAGAGAGAGAGAGTGAGTGAGAGAGAGAGAGAGTCACACACACTCGATTACTAGGGAAGTCTCGTGTTTGGTGTAACATTGGACTTCCCTTTATACCCTTGATTTTTTTTTACCTAAGAAAAAAGATAACAGTATTCCTTTCAGCCAGTATATTCTATAACCTGTTATTAGTGGTGAACCTATTGGCTGTAGGTCGGTGTAGGAATTGGGGAGACTTTACTTTACGGTTTTGGAATTCAAATTAAAAATCATAAACAAAAGAGATTTGTATTGGAAAATCTGTAATGGGAGGAATAGCGCAAAGGAAACTATGTGGTTGCACAACATAGTGTGTGTACTGGATTAATGAAATTATTTCATGAATCATATAAGATAATAATTATTGTCTGTATTAAAATTTTTAAATTCTTCTATAGTAACTTAGACGTTGTGAGTAATGTGCACCGGATCCCACGTGACTTTAATCTCTCTCTCTGTGTATATATATCTATACACTATAAAAAAATACTTAAAGGATCGTTTGAGGCCAAATTACATCCAATCATCCATTATCAGCCGCCCGATCAAATTTGCCCCCAAACTTTTAAAATCCCACAACCCTACTCATCTCCTCGCGAAAGCATGTGCAAAAATCCGACAGCACTCCACCCTCCCTCAGCCCGCGGCAACACTCCAGATCTAGGCCATCGCCATTCCAAAATACCCACGCCTGAGGATCTCGCAGAAGCCATCACGCTTCAACCAAGGTTGTCTGGATCAGATCCTAGATGAGATCGTTTTGAGATTGGATCGGATCGGAAGATAGGATTGGAACTAGGATCGTTTTACAAAATCTAGATCGTAAGATCCTATGATCCGGATTGCGATCTTGACAACCATGGCTTCAACTCACCATCCTCTCTCAAAGTCCCTGACGAGCATCCGCCATTCCAAAATACCCACGCCTGAGGACCTTGCAGAAGCCACCGCGCGCCTTCTGTCCACTAGCCGCCCGACTTCTGTTCTCTAGCCGCCATGGGCTCGAGTGAACCAGCGGTGGCTACTCCTTTGCCCGCCCGTGTCGCCGCCCTGCCTCCCGAGGTTCGTGATGAACTTCGCATCACCACTATATCTCTCAGTGGAAAGGCCAACTTTGTCGAATGGGTTCATTCGGTCCGTCGTGTTCTGCAGACGAAGGGTCTGCTCTCTCACCTTACTCGTGTCAAACCTGCTGACCCTACTGATAACTGATTTCGCAATGACGGCCGGGTCCAATCTTGAATGCTTAACTCTATGGATACAGAGTCTTACCGCATGACGATGTATTATGAAACGGCTAAGGAAATGTGGGACAAATTGCACTCCCTATACTCTGGCAAGGACAACTTACAACACCTATTTGACATTATCTCCGCTCTTCAATCACTGGATCCTAGCGCCACGCGCGACTTAACTTCTTTTGTTGCAAAGGCCAAGATCCTGGTGGAGGCCTGGATACAACACCAACCTCCCTCTGCAGACCTTGCTACCAAACGAGCACAGAAGGAGGCTGTTGGGATCTCTATGATGATGGCTCGTGTTCCCAATCATCTTCACAGTGTCCGAGCCCAAAATCTCTCCTCTTCCACTACATCCTCCCTGTCTGATGTTTGCTCCATGTTGCTCAAAGTTACACCACCTTCCGAGGCTCAAGCCAGTTTCTCTTCGGCTCTGCTTCAGCAGCCCTTACTACCTACTCCTGCTCCTCCTGCCCGTGGATCTTCTACTCGGGGAGGCTGCTTCACGTCTCGTGGTCGGGGACGTGCTGGATGCATTACTCTCAAGTGTACCGACTGTGGTTGTGATGGTCACCATGAAACTACCTGCTATCGCAAGCATGGGCTGCCTCCTCATCTTACTGCTACTACTACTGTTGCTCCTCCAGGTTCCTCTCCAATCGAGTCCCCTTCGTCCACTCAGAAGGATATCAACGATTTTCGCCTACAGCATCTGCAGCTCCAAGGCGTGGTTAACCGCTCCTCTGGCTCGGTTGCTTCTTTCTCCACCGAAGGTATCTCCTGTCTCTCCTACAGCTCTCAATGGATCTTGGACTCTAGAGCCACCCACCACATTACCTCTTAAAAACCCCCTCAGTATATGCACTCTGAGTATCCCAAGTTTATCACTGTGCCAAATGGCGACACTACTCTGGTGTCTGGAGCTGCTAACCTACAACTTACTCTTACTCTTTCCTTAACCTCGGTCCTTCATGTTCCGGGATCCCCCTTCAACCTACTGTCTGTTAGTAGGCTTGCTCACGACCTTGATTACTGTCTAATCTTTTCTCCTTCTTCTTTTGTCATGCAGGATCGTCGAACACGGACTATAGTTGGTAGAGGACGGCTGTCAAACGGGCTTTATCTCCTGGATGTTCTTCCTACTGCACTCTCTAAGGTTCCCTCCGTCGATTGGCATCGTCGTCTTGTCCATGCTCTTCTTCTGATTCTCAAGAAGGCCCTTCCTGATGTCTCATTACAGGACTTTTCTTGCGAATCATGTATCTTTGGCAAACAGCATCGTGTTTCTTTTTCCCCCGCATGTAATCGTAGTACTCCGTTCTCTTTAGTTCATTCTGATATCTGGGGTCCCAATAAAGTTCCCAGTGTTTTTGATTATCGGTATTTTGTAACCTTTACTGATGACTATTCGCGCCTCGCATGGCTTTATCTACTTCGTGAACGTACTGAACTCACCTCTGTCTTTTGTGCCTTTATTGCAGAAATACGTACGCAATTTTCTACTACCTTAAAAATGATTCGCACTGATAATGTTCGTCAATATACTAGTCGCACCTTCTCTAATTTATGCACCGAGTTTGGGATTATTCATCAAACCTCGTGTGCGTATACCCCCCAACAAAAGGGTGTGGCTGAGCGGAAGAATCGGCATCTTCTTGATGTCACTCCGTCAATCATGCCTGCTATCTCATTAATCGCATGCCCTCTTCCGTGCTTAACTTTGCTTCTGCGTTCGGTCTCTTATTTCCTTTCAAGTCTCCATTCTCTCTCACGCCCCGTATATTTGGTTGTACCTGCTATGCTTACTCTCTTGGATCACCAACTGACAAACTTGTCCCTCGGGCCACAAAATGTATGTTTGTTGGCTACTCTCGTACTCAAAAAGGGTATGTCTGCTACTCTCTTAGGGACAACAAAGTGCTCGTTTCCACTGATGCCACCTTTAATAAAGATCAGGGTTTTTACTCCACCCCCTCTGCTCTACCACCACCTTCCACTATTCCTCGTCCAGTTATCCCTGTCACATCCCTGCCTCCCATATCTTCCCCTCTTCCAGTGCCAACATCACCCCCTCTCCCTCCTCCACCACTCTGTCTATGCTCGACACTCATCCCTGATAGCTGCCCGACGGCAACCCTCTTCTACTGATGGTCTCCCGCGCCTTGACGATCAAGCACTACCCTCTACGGCTCATCCCATGGGAAACTATGTATCCCTCCATCGCCTCTCTCCGCCTCTTCTCAATTTTGCCATCTCTCTCTCCATTATTTCTCTTACTAACTCTTTGCAGGACGCTCTCCAACATCCGAGCTGGCGTGCGGCCATAGACGAAGAGATGACAGCTCTCTGGGCTAACCAGACTTGGGACCTTGTTCCTCTCCCTCCTGGACAGTCTTGTGTTAGCAGCAAATGGGTCTTTGCTCTCAAACATGCTCCTGATGGTACGGTTGACCGTCTCAAAGCTCGTCTTGTGGCCAGAGGATTCACTCAGCAACATGGCCTTGACTATGACAAAACCATCTCTTCGGTCGCAAAATTGAATACTGTTCGGGTCCTGATCTCCCTTGTTGTGCACCGACAATGGCCTCTGCATCAAATGGACATCAAAAATGCTTTTCTCAATGGTGATCTCCAAAAGACTGTGTATATGGTCTCAAACAATCTCCTCGCATCTGGTTTGATAAGTTCAGTAAAGTGGTTCGCGAAATCGGATTCAGTCGGAGCTCTGCTAATTTCTCTCTTTTCACTCGTCATCAAGCAACAGGAACTGTTCTTCTTCTTGTCTATGTGGATGATATTCTGATCATGGGCGAAGACACCATCGAGATCCGGAACATCAAGCAACATTTGAACTCCGTTTTTTCAAACAAAAAGATCTGAATAATCTGCGATACTATCTCAACGGAAGTACTGCATTGATCTTTTACAAGATGCGGGCTACTCTGGATGCAAGCCTACAGACATCCCGATGGATGTGAATCATAAGCTGTCTGTACATGAATCTGGAACTGACCCTGTTCTTACCAATCCAGAGTACTATCGACGCTTGGTGGGGAAACTAATCCATCTCACAGTTACACGACCTGATATCTCATTTGTTGTTGGAGTTGTAAGCCAGTTCATGCATACTCCTCGGACCTCTCGTCTTCAAGCCGTCGAGCAGATTCTCAGAAATTTAAAGAAGGCTCCTGGACAAGGACTTGTTTATAAATCATCGGCTTCCTTATTTCTTGTTGCATACTCTGATGCTGACTACGCAGGTTCCCTTGATGATAGACGCTCCACAAATGGTTTTTGCACCTACCTCGGTGGACATCTTGTTACCTGGCGTAGCATGAAACAGTCTGTTGTTGCTCGCTCATCTGCTGAGGCTGAGTACCGTGCTATGGCATCGGTCGTATCTGAGGTCACCTGCCTTGAGGGTCTCCTAAATGATATGGACCTCAAACTCTCATCTCCTGCTACCCTGTTCTGCGACAGTTAAGCAACCATACATATTGCCAAAAATCTGGTATTTCATGAGCGAACAAAGCATATTGAAGTTGACTGTCACTGCATTCGGGAAAAATTTCAATCAAAGAAGTTAGTGTTGGAACATGTCTCGACATCTGGTCAAGTTGCTGATATTTTCACCAAAGCTCTCTCTCAGACTTTGTACCATCAGTTCTTATCCAAGCTTGGTGCTTATGATTTGTACACTCGAGCTTGCGGGAGAGTGTTAAGATGCAATAAATAAAGCCCGTTAGGGGAGGCCCATATATAGGCCCATGTATATTCTATTTAGTCTCACATTATAAATGTAGAAGACTCTCTCTCTCTTTCTCCCTTTATATAAGTGTTTGTACTCTTGTTTTTTGAGAATAATACAATTAAGGGTAATTTTCTCTCTCCTACGTATCTCTCTCTACAAAACTAAAATTTATTTAAGCTTCATACATGACCTAAGAGAAGGAAGAAACATGCAAAGCATCATTTTTATTGTTTATCCATATTTTTCTATTTGAAAGTTTATTTATAAGTACCAGTAAACAAGCTTTCTTATGTACGACAAGTATTTCTAAAGTTTTAAATATCATGTGCTCTAGGGACATTGAATTACATCTTAGAAAAATGGTAAGTTCTATTCAACATTATATTTTGTTCGCTCAATACTTTCTATTGTAATGCGTGAATTCCTTATATAGATGGGCTGGATTAAGCATTTGGTTTTTATATAAATTAGATTTGCAGGCGTATATGTACAAAAAATGAGGGTTTGTAAGCAATTTATTGTCTTATGAAACAAGTGAGCTTTGCTTCACTAACAAGTATGCATAATTTTCTATATAATCTTCTCAATCTTATTTTTGGTCATTGCTTTCTTTCAATTATAATTTATGGCATGCTTGCAGTGTTCAATTTTTGTAGGTAATAAAGTTGTTGATAATCTCAATTTCTCTTTGCCGCATCTTCAAATCAAGGTATGTGATGCGGAGCAGAGACGAGGACGTGCGGCGAAGGACGAGTTTTGGCCCATTCGGGGCTGATTTGGTGACTTACCATATATGGCGTGCCCGGATCGACGATCCGACTCCGTGGATGTGTCCGGACTCACATTGCGAATCAATATCATATATAGCTTTGTAATTTTTGGGTTTTATTTAATGTAGTTTTGACCTCGAGACCAACGGCCAATCGTAGTCGTTGATTCCGGGTGCCCTAATATTTTAGTTTCTTATAAATAGGTATTAGGGCTGCTGATTTCAGACATTGCTGAATGTTTGGAGAAGAAATCCCTCCATTCCGGTGATCTCCTCCGCGGTGCCGACGTCGTGGATCCCCTTGATGACGACTCCTTGGGTAAGTTTTGTGTTTCTTGATTTTTCCTTCCACCGGAATCCCTTTTGAGCCCTCCAACGTTCAGATTTCATTTATTTACAGCAGCCCTAATATTCGTATGGTGTTTTGTATTGGTTAAGTGGTTGTAAACATTGTATGGTTTGGATATTATGTCCTTGTTTGAGATTATAGTTTGTTAAAATATCTGCTCTACGAAAATCTTTAACTGCAGGAAGGATCGATTCGCATAATGCTCTAGCTTTGGCCCTCCACGCGGAGGAAAGCCTAAGCTTGCCTCGCTTCATTAAAGTATTTTGTTTTGCTTTGAAATATCCGCTTGAGATTTAATTATTTATTAACTAAATGTGGCGTAATCGTCGGGCTTTGCATATCATGTTGGTAAGGTTATTAATTTTCCGCCGCCTATAGATTCGTCCTGCGTCAATTGGTATCAGAGGAAGGTTTCGCGCTCTCTTGATACACAGTCGTAGAGTCTATAGGAAATTTTTTTTTTCATTATGTCTATGTATTACAATTGTTCTTTTCCTCAATTTTGAGGTTTCGAGTCCACTTCCAGCCGCTCTCACAGAGCCACGTCAGGGATATCCTCACGTCACTACGACGATTATTCACGATCACAGCACACCACTTTTAGAGATCGAGTTGATCCACCGACACGACCCCACTACACTAAAGACGATCAGTATGAGGATTGTCGTCGTTCATATCCTCGCACGCAAGCGGATCGTGTTTATCCTTCGGCTCGATTCAATTATCTTATGGATGATTATTATGAGGATAGTCGTTCTGAGAGAGATCTCAAAAGTCAATTTCGCACCGTTGCCCCTTCTTTTGACGGCTCATCGAGCCCCGAGTCTTTTAGTTATTGGCTCGTGGATATGAAGTATTATCTCGATTATTTTGAATTATTCGGTGAGCGTCGCATCAAGTTTGCGAAACTTAGGCTTTTAGATCAGGCGAGAGCATATTGGTCTAGCGTAGAGAGGACTCGTGAGCGAGATCGTCTTCATCGTGTCACGAGTTGGGTGGGCATGACGCGTATTTTGTGCCAGAGGTATCTGCTTCCATCATATCGGAGTTGTTTGCTCGACCAATTATTTTCCCTTCAGCAAGGACCAATGTCTGTCGCTGAGTATAAGGATCGTTTTAATGAGTTGGTTGTGAGGAGTGATATCCGAGAGGACCCAGCCATGACCACCACCCGATTTCGGTCTGGACTTCGATCTGATATACGTACTGAGGTGGCTTATCACAGTTCGAAATCCCTCGAGCAGACATATCAGTTCGCCCTCCGCTATGAACAGTCCTTGAGATCCGCAAGAGCTGGTCGATGGGATTCTCTCCTTGACCTCCGCAGTACGAGTCCCTCCCCTATTGAGGACACCACGATGCCTGGTGCGGATTGCTCCCACTCCAGTGAGGTGCTTAGCCCAGTGAGTGTCCTACCTTTGGTTTCTGACGCTCCTCTAGTGGCACTGACTGAGAGTGAGCCTGAGCGACCTCTCGAGCCTATAGTGTCGTGCCCCTCACCCACACCACCACCTATGACATGTCATGGGTTGATTAGCACCCCTACCCTGGACTCACGTCTTGACACCGCACCCACAGATTCATTCTTGAGTGTAGTCCTATGTCGCTCTCCCATTGTCCTTACCCCGAGTCACATCACGACCAAGAGCCCAGAGCCTGGTGTTGATCTCGTAGTGGTCATGTCATCCATTCACAGGGACACTACCCCTTATGTTGGTACACATCTGGAGGACCTTGATCCTAGTGAGGAGTTCCATGACGAGCCCCCAGTTGAGCCCCCTGATGATCCGCCACATCCTGGTGAAGAGGAGGTTCAGGTGAGGCGCTTGTTTATGAGTTTCGAGTTATTGACGCCTCTCTCATTATCATCTCTGGCCTTGCCCCAGCGGATGGGTCTTGAGTGGAGTATGACGTATGTAGGGCCTACCTTGAGCACACTAGAGTCTACTCATATTTTGCAGACCTACCTTATGACGCATCACACTCGTGATCAGTTTTGGGACACACCACCCGCTGACCCACCCGATGAGCTCTTCCTTGTCGGAGACACTCACCACACTCGAGAGTCACGACTTTTAGTCGGTATACACGATTTTCATTCAGATGGTCGTCGCACTCGGGATGACTTTTCTTACACACCTCCCGGTGACCCCCCTGATGCGTTACGCCCCCTGAGAGACATTTCGCTCTTTACGAGCTTATATGTGAGTATTGATGCCTCACACAGCCACCTGAGCACTCATCGTACACGGGATGAGTTTTTCTACACTCCACCGAGAGAGCCTCCTGATAGTCCACCACCCTCGATAGATTTTTCGGTTATCATTAGATTTTCTCATAGAAGGCATGTTGTGCATGTTATGCTTTATTTGCATCACTTACATTATTTGCATGAGTCTGTTGAGTCGTTTCGTCATCATTTGCTTGAGTTTGCTGTGTTGCATGTTCATCGATTGCATGGGTGTCATGAGTCGGCCCGACAAAGAATCCATATTGGTAATAAATTCTATAAATCACATGCGGATATTCGTTGGCAAGTGCAGGTACTTCATGAAGGCGAGCAGGTGATGGTGGAAATCTGCATTGTGAGGCTCCGTGCGAGGCTTGCTAAAAGTTTGAGCATTCGACGAATGGATCCCTACTCAGTCCTGAGATGCATCGGGGCAAATGCTTACGAACTGGGCATCCCCGCGAGCATGGGTACCCATACTGTGTTCAATGTCGAGGACTTGATGCCATACTTTACACCTCACGAGTATTCGGGCCCATATCTTGGCGGCCCTCCCGAGCCTTTACTACCATTCTTGCCACCCACCACTCAGTCTATCCCCGAGCCTTTGCCACCACATTTATTGTTCCGTGCCCAGCCCATCCCTGACCCCCACTTACCCGGGATCCTATCTCCAACGGCTTCACCATTGGCACCTCGGATCCCACCGGATCCTTCTACTAGTGTGTTGAGAGATGAGCTTATCACTAAGATCATTGTGCATGAGTTTGACCCCGCTACAGATAGTTTTGTATGCCGCTACCTGGTTTGCTGGTGCGGACGATTCTTCAGCGACGACACTTGGACGGCCCCTGGTGGACCCCTTCGAGTTTTACCCGGCATACGGCGAGAGAATTCTGATCCCTATTCATCGGGAGATGAATTCTTTCAAGCCGGGGAGATTGATGCGGAGCAGAGACGAGGACGTGCGGCGAAGGACAAGTTTTGGCCCATTCGGGGCTGATTTGGTGACTTACCATATATGGCGTGCCCGAATCGACGATCCGACTCCGTGGATGTGTCCAGTCTCACATTGCGAATCAATTTCATATATAGCTTTGTAATTTTCGGGTTTTATTTAATGTAGTTTTGACCCCGAGACCAACGGCCAATCGTAGCTGTTGATTCTGGGTGCCTTAATATTTTAGTTTCTTATAAATAGGTATTAGGGCTGCTGATTTCAGCCATTGCTAAATATTTGGAGAAGAAATCCCTTCATTCCGGTGATCTCCTCCGCGGTGCCGATGTCGTGGATCCCCTTGGTGACGACTCCTTAGGTAAGTTTTGTGTTTCTTGATTTTTTTCTTCCACCGCCACCCGCTCATATTGCTGTCCAGCCACCCTCAACTGGCCGGCCAGCCACCCCTCATCAAACCGCCAGCCGGCAGCCCTCCTCCCACACAGCCGCCCCAAATTCTGGGCTGTAACCAGCCACCTGCGGCCCTGTTCAGCCCAGGAACCAGCCAGTCGGCCTCCTCCCAGCGCCCCAGCCCACTCCCCTCAGGCCGCCGCCCTCCTAACTCCTCTGACCACCTCCAAAACAGGCCAGCCTCCCTGTTTTGGCCCAGATCCAGCCACCACCGCCCCTCCATAACCTCCCCCACCACCCGGCCTTGCCCCAACAGCCCCCCTTGGCTGTTTTCTCCCTCAACCAGTCCAGATCTGGACACCTCCAGCCAGATCCAGCCACTCCGCCAATTCCCCTTTGCTGCCATCACCCCCCATCACGTGGAACCACCCCTAAACAGCCCACCAATCACCAAATCTGTCCAGATCTGGGTATTCCAGCCCAGATCCAGCCACTACCCTCCCCGACCCAGCCCTCCCCACCCTCGACTCACCCCGCCCTTACCCGATCTAGCCCCTCCGGCCACCGGAATCCCTTTTGAGCCCTCCAACGTTCAGATTTCGTTTATTTACAGCAACCCTAATATTCGTATGGTGTTTTGTATTGGTTAAGTGGTTGTAAACATTGTATGGTTTGGATATTATGTGCTTGCTTGGGATTATAGTTTGTTAAAGTATCTGCTCTACGAAAATCTTTAACTGCATGAAGGATCGATTCGCATAATGCTCTAGCTTTGGCCCTCCACGCGGAGGAAAGCCCAAGCTTGCCTCGCTTCATTAAAGTATTTTGTTTTGCTTTGAAATATCCGCGTGAAATTTAATTATTTATTAACTAAATGTGGCGTAATCGTCGGGCTTTGCATATCATGTTAGTTAGGTTATTAATTTTTCGCCGCTTATAGATTCGTCCTGCGTCAGTATGTGCAAACTCAAAGATTCTTTCTTCTTATTAATTTGAATAAAAATGAATTTGAAACATTACATGTGTTGAACCGTAGTTCCTTTTAAATGCATGCATTCTAGGTGTGCTTTGAGGTATTGGTCAAGTAGTGGCTAAGCAAAGCACAATAGACTCCGCGATGAATGATTATAGTGTTGCTCCGTAGTATTGGCCGGTAGAGCGTCAAGCGGAGCAAATAGATCTTTATTTATATACTTTATAGATACTCTCGATTTTCTTTTACATTCTTGTACTCTTGGGTAAAAATGATGCTTTCAAAGGAGATATTGATAATCATCTTCAATTTATGTTCAATTTTAGATTATGTTTTTATTCTATCATAATGCTTTTGTTCTATTTCTCTATACACAATTATCAAAAATATAATTTTAAAAAATATTATTAGGATGACATCATTGATGAAAAGAAAGTTCTAAACTAAGTATTCCTTATGGTCAAATGAAGGACAATTAAGAATAATATGGCGCCGCCCCCGACGAACGGCGCCGCCCCCGACGAACGGCGCCGCCCCCGACGAACGGCGCCGCCCCCGACGAACGGCGCCGCCCCCGACGAACGGCGCCGCCCCCGACGAACGGCGCCGCCCCCGACGAACGGCGCCGCCCCCGACGAACGGCGCCGCCCCCGACGAATGATAAATACCCATATTTGTAAGGTAATAATTTTCGTAGGCATTAGTTCCAACTTTCTTTATAACCCTATAAGGACTCATTCACTCAAGTTGTAGCTTAGTAGCGATTTTTTTTTGGAGCCCCTCCTTGTAAAGTCTGACGTCATGGTCGACACCCGAAAATGTTGCTCAAGTTTGTGCATATTTGCCCGTATCATATATAATTCAATATTGCTAGTAGTTCTCTTCCCGAGGAATTCATACATTTCATGCAAATGATGCAAAACATAGAACATGTGTGAATCATGCAACACGAATACACCATGCACTTAATGTGAATGAACAAGTAACAAATGTAAAAGAAGAACTACTAGCACGACCAACTCAGTAAACTGGGGATTTTGGTATTGTAAGAAACTCCTAAAATGGATACATGATCATGAGGCTCAAAAAATAGGGTATAAAAGAATTCGTCGCGGGTGCGATGAACACTCAAATGAACATTCAGAGACATCAGTAATAAGATGTGTCAATATAGTGTGAACTGTCTTTGCAAGTGCGTGTGGTAAGATATAAGATCAACGAGTCAGTGAGCGCGCCCTCAAACTCAATTGTCCTACTAATGTTAGATACATCCTAGATGAGTAGTGGTCCAACATATGACCTATCAAAGGGTTCACTGGGAGGGGTATAGTGATATTCATCACAAATGCGAGGAGTACTAACGTAGGTTCTAAAAGTATATAAAGTACTCTCATACAAATGATGAGGAAAATGAAGTACATCAAATGTGACATGTCTGCTAAGAGGATGTGAATACATGACGCATCAGGGGGCTCACCAAGAGGGACGTATGAAAAATAATCGTGAATGCAACGATCACCTAAGTGAAAATCATAGGCACCGACAATAGGATGTGACTCTAGTGTGTGGTGAGTGTCCCTCATGAGAAAGAACTCATATGGAGGGTCAGCAGGAGGTACGACACAAAACTCATCACGAGTGTGTGCGATCAGATGGCAAACTATCATAACATCTGAATTAAACTTAAGCGTTCTTAGGAAGAACACTACATATTGGATGCTACACTCAAGATCCTCTCTCTGGAGCACTATCAATATCAAGGGCGATACTGAGAGAGATGTCAACGTCTCGATACTCATAAGTGTGTCACTCACCTGAATCTCATCCTCACAAGAACGAGGTGGCTCATCTGAAGGCTCAACAGTGGGGTTGTCAAAGAACCCATCAATAAAGTGATGGTCCTCCAGATGCAAACCATCATAAGGAGTAATGTTCTAAAAGATGGATGAGGTGGCTACCAAGAGATCACTATTAGGCTTTTGGCTCCTGGTCTTGATGTGACTCGAGACGCCATCGAGTGAAGTGTGGAAAAATTCTATACTCAATAGTGGGCTAATATGTGTAGTGTCGAGGGTAGGCTCTCTAAGTGGAGGTTCTCTCGTGGTGGTTGATTCCTAACACACACATCCTGTGTTGGGAGGGCAACACGTTCTTCCTCAAAGAGAATATCAGGTGGAGTGGGTGAGGATTCCCTGCTTTGGGAAGTGGATTGCTCTTGGCGACCCTCAATGACAGCAACGCGGGTGCGAAGTTCGTCATATTATGCATCCAATTGATCAAACTTCTTAAAAACTCATTGTTGAAATTCTGCTTCCATCATGTTCGCTTTCAGAACACTAGGAAGGTCACTACATGTGATGTTATCTCGATGAAGGTGACCTCTATAGGATTCTTGAGGACCATCGAGACGGTCGTCCATAACATAATCATGTCATGCTCGTGGGTGGACGTGAGTCCTACGAACGTGCGGTGGTGGTTGTGCATATACAGACTCAGGTTTCTCAAATAGAAGAGATGTGTAGCGACAGTGACCTGACTCGGGTTCCTCAAATAGAGGAGATTTGCAACGACGATGATGACCTGAACAATACTCAATTCTACCATCATAAAGTCGCGTTGAAAGATCAACAAGATCTACTCGAGTGCGGTAATAAGGACGACGATAATCATCAACATAATGTGAAGACCTCTCCAAAGACACTTTATGAGGTCGAGAATAGACGGATTGTGGTTGTTCAAATAGAGAATTAGTGTAGTGATGACTACTATGATAAGACATTTAGTGATGTAGAATTTAGTCTCACGTATTTTAAAATAAGCCCTAACCTGGGGCTCAGATACCAAATTGATGTAGGACGGGCTGTGAAGAGGGTGGTGCTAGCACGTTAATACAAACCTACGTGAATGTGAGAAATGAATGTGTCAGGCTCAATCTAAATGATGTGTGCATGTTATAATTATTCCGGAGTACAATTTTAACAAATATAATAATAGAAGTTAAGAAAATCCACACAATGTGAATCTTTAATTTTCAAGTGCACAAACAATCTCAAAGCTTGCTCTACACGAAGGATTTTCAGCCACAATTTGCACGAATAAGTGTTATAAAACTAAAAAAAATGAAATAATAGCACTAGCAATCACAAAACTCAAACAAATATACCATGTTCATCTAGAATTTAATACAGAAAATTACAACACAACAATAATACTCACAATCACAAATATCCGGTGGTGGGACTAGAAGGAGATTCAAAGGTTGGCTGTGAACCGGAAGCAGTCCAAAGATACAGGAACTCGAGATGTAGATGGTGGATAGAAACTGAATCGACAGGGACTGATTTTGGGGACAGAATTGGTAAGGGCTTGCTGAAATGGAGCAGTTCTGGAACCAGGACAGCAACCTGGTTAGTGCAGGATTGCTGTTTGGTGGCTGACAGCAACTCTCCGGAAGGTAGATGACAATAAATGGAGATTTGGAGAAGGGGCCTTTCTGTGGGAGGTAGGTGACTGGAAGTAATTTCAGGAACGAGAAGGTGAACAGGGAAGTGATGAGCGATTTGACGGTGTTGTGCGGGATCGGCATCGGAACAGTAGGAGGATGCTGATCGATGATAGTTGCTGAAATTTGGGCTTTCACAGATGAAATGGGGAGTAGCTTGTGGTGTGGACTCACGAGATAGCTGCTGGTAGCAGTAAACCTGAAATGCGGCGGGTTGCAGGAACTATAGCAGCGGCCGGCGCTGGATTCTGGGGAAAGAGGAACTGGGGCCGTGCGTCTTTACGTGGGAGGAGGAGGATGGTAGATGCGGATGGAAAGGTTGGAAGACTGAGGTTTTTTGGCGAGGAGGGGATGGCTGGATGGTGTCGATCGGTAGGGAGGACGGAAGATGATGAACAGTGGCAGTTCAGCAGTTTTGGCTCGCGAAGGAGATAATGGACAGTAATTTGCAGAAATTGTGCGGCTTGGAGGTTGCGTGGAAATTGATTAAAGGAGGGTGGGGATGAAGGGACGTGAGGGGATAACGTCCGGTAAATGTTAAAGATGGGAAAATTGAAAATAATTGAGGTGTCGCACCTCGGGCTCGCGACGTCGCACCGCGAAGGATTGCCGATTTTGGAATCTCTCACAAAATCAACAATGACTGAAAATGAGAACAATCGTCCCTATTTATAAAGAGAGGGGCGGTTGGGAACCCGGCGTGAACGGTTATGATCGTCCATGCCCGCTATCCTATACCACTAAATACAAATCGAAAAAATAAATAAAATACACAAAATATAAAATGACACTTCGAACCCGTTTGCGGTCTCGGATCACCAATTCGATCAATGCATCTTAGACAAATATGCAAAAACGGGTCCCGTCGAGTGGTGGTCCAATCTCTTCCATCGAACACGATCATGCGGCCGATCCCCGTCAGAGAAAGAGAGAGTTAAATAATGTAAGATGTGTTTAATTGGTTGGATTTAGCACTGCTATAGGTACTTGGATTGTAGCTAGCTGGATAATCGAAAATCTTTTAAAGAGGAAAGAAGCAGAAATAAATGTTAAGAACAAGACAAAAAAATTGCAAACAGGATTACCTCACTCGCAAGTGGTACTCGCCCTTGTACAGTGGTAACAACTGACCAAACTAACGTAGACATGTGAAGTACAAGAGTTTCGGAAACCCCTGCACAGTCATTTGCAACAATCAAAAAAAGCCATCAAGGATAAAAAACTACAATACCACATAAACCAAACGTGAACAGAAATATAGATACTCTCAATTTCCAGTTAAAGGAGTAATCATCTTTACTTATCATAATCCGGATTATAAATATCAGATGTGGCTGGCATGTCAAATTGAATTTTTAAATATCAGACGTCGTGTGTTTGTCGGAGATATTTTACAATATCGATTTTTCATCTCATGCACAAACACACACATAATATATATATATATACTATATTAAAAAGAAATAGAAGGTCTGTCAATAACGATGAATTAAAAATTCACGAAATTAATCTGGACCGTCAGATCGTACGATCGTGGACTGCAAATAAAATTTACCACAAAATCCTCCTCCCATCCCACAAAATGCCCGACGCTCATTTCTCAACGAAAGCACACACACTCAAATTAGAATCGACAACAGTTTTTATGTGGAAAATCTGAAAAGCTAATAACCCACGGGACATGACCCAGTTCACGAAATCCACCAACAATATTGTCATAGTACACGACTGTGTTACTGTGTTAGCGAGGATGATAGGCAACCACTCGTTTTACAATGTTAGCAAATAGTCTTCTGATCGGTGTTCATGTAACGAACCCTTAGGTCGACTCACAATGATGCATTCTGGAGAGCGACATGAGGAGCATTCCTGGAGAGCGGAATGTGGGGGTGAGCACTGGAAAGCGGAGTGCACACTGGAGAGACGAGAGCGGGGGAGCATTGGAGAGGGGAGTGCTCACTGGAGAGCGGAGGGCAGAGGCGCGTACTTGAGAGCAGTACAAGGCATGTTCCTGGAGAGCGGAGTACGGTCTGTAGAGCGAAGCGCGAGGGCGCACCTTGGAGAGCGGCACGAGGCGTGTTCCTAATGAGCGAAGCACGGTCTGTAGAGTGGATTGCCCCTGGAGAGCAGAGCAGAGCAGAGCAAAGGCGCGCATTGGGGAGTGGAGCACGGGGACGGGCATTAGAGAGCGGAGCAAGTTATGGAGAATGGAGTGCGCATCAGAGAGTAGAGCACAGAGCATGCTCTGGAGAGCAGAGCACGGGGGTGCGCATTGGAGAGTGAAACGTGAGGGCGTGCACTAGAGAGCGGAGCGCTTTCTATAAAGCGGAGCGTGTTATGGAGTTGAGCGCGCACTGGAGAGTTGTGTTTGCGACGCGCTCAAAAGAGCAGGGTTCGTTTTAGGGAGTGGAGAGCGCACTGGAGAATTATGCTGGTGAGCGCTCAGAAAGCGGCTCACGAGGATGCTAACGAGCTTTTCACAGAGGTTTTTTGGTGTCGTAAGACACAAGACGCAGAATCTGTACACTTCCACCAATTACTACGGGGACCTTCAAGAAGGAGTAGACCCTGTTTTATAGATTTCAAGAGGGAGCACTAGGAATTTCGTCGTTTTACAGAATTCAAGAGAGAGCGTCCAGAGCACTGTTTTACTATTTTTTGTGTCTGTTTTTCATTTTGAATTTGTATTTAGTGTTTTAGGATACCGGGTGTAACAGTCAATCATAGTCATTCACACCAGGTGCCTAACTGCCCCTCTCGTTATAAATAGGAGCGGAAACTTTCAGTTACAGTCATTGTTTATTTGGCGAGTGAATCAAGAATAGGTAGTCATTCGTGGTGAGACGCCGCGAGATCTCGGGGCGCGACGTCCCGATTAATTTCAATTATTTCCCCTTTTTTTTGTTCTAGGAGTAAAAATGTTGAGGGCTGTATTAGGTAGACGACCGCATAAAATTTAATCACCCTTATGAATATGGATCATTTGAAAAATTGTGCAAAAACTTGGTTGTTCTCCATAAAGAACGCGTCGTATGGTCTAAATGCAGTGTCTTGGCAAGTACCGCTACATCTTCAGGACTTTGGTGTAGTGTTAAATAAGCAAGATTCATCGTCGTATGGTCTGAATGCAGTGACTTAGCAAGGACCACTGCACCTCCAAGAGGACTCGGGTGTCGTGTTAACTAGACAAAAATCCTCACATATTAGACGTTCTAGGAAAGTATATAGTAGGATTTGTGACCAACTTAGGATTGGAAGTTGGTATATAAGTACGCTAACAGGAAAAGTGATGGAAATATTAGATATGATGACTAAGAGAAGAATAAATATTTTATGCATGCAAGAGACTAGATGGGTGGGTGCAAAAGCTAAATTTTTAGACAATTCAGGTTTTAAATTATGGTACACATGAAAAAATAAAGCAAACAATGAAGTAGATATTATTGTGAATACTACTTCGAGAGATGAAATTATTGGGGTAAGTGAAAAATGTGATGAAATATTAGCTCTTAAAGTGGTCATAGAAAAGGAAATTATTAATGTGATCAGTGTTTATGCGCTATAAGTAGGATTAAGTGAAGTTATTAAAGTGCAATTTTGGGAAGACTTGGATGATTTAGTAAAAGAAAACTAACAAATAGAGATGACTTTCATAGGAGAAGACTTAAATGGACATATAGGGATGAAAAATATAGATTATGCAACCGTTCATGGAGGATTTGTGTATGGAGAAAGAAAAAAAGGAAGAATCATTTTATACTTTGTCATAGTAAATGAGCTAATTGTGACAAATACGTTTTTTATGGAGAGGGAAAACATTTGATTACATTTTAAACAGACAAAATAAGTCACAAATTGATTATTTTATGCCTCGCAAAATGGATAAAATGATTTGTAAGGATTATAAAGTCATACTAGGAGAAAATTTAACAACACAACAAATGCTAGTGGTGTTAGAAGTGCAAATTAAATATAATAAATTTAAAACAAGGATAAAAGTGTAGTAAAAAATTCGGCGGTGGAACTTGAAGATAGAAAAAAGTTGATTTTAACACATCAGTCATGAAACAACTAATTGATGACCCTTATGTTAATCCTAGTATCTCATGAGAAGTTAAGTTTCACATTTAATGATAATTGGAAATAACGTACTTGAAGAATAAAAAGTCGTGCTCCCCCAAATAAAGAATCTTGATAGTGGAAAGAAGATGTGCAAAACAAATGAGGGCAAAAAGGGTTTGGTGAGCTATAAAACAATCCACGATTGTAGGAAAAATAAAAACTTGGCAAGGCAGAAAGTTGCCAAAAAAAGCTAAACTTGCAGTCAGTAAAACAAGAAGTCAAACTTATGAAGAATTCTATAGGCGACTTAGATACCAAAGATGGAGAGCGTGATATATATAAAATTGTCCAAGCTAGAGAGAAAGACGAGATTTAAGTCAAGTTAAATGCATAAAAGATGAAACAAGCACAATTTTGACGGATGATGTGACTATTAAAAAGCGATGAAAAAAATATTTTAACTTTATAATAAAACAAAAGACAATGAACTAAAATTAGAATAGTTAAATAAATCAGAAGAATATATGAACATTAACATTTTATCGTAAAAATCAAGTATCAGATGTAAATGATGCTCTAAAGAATATGAAAAATGAAAAAGCGATTGGGTCGGACGATATATCCATCGAAGTATGAAAATATGTATGGAAGAAAAAAATTATGACTTACATGTTTCTTCAATAAGATACTGAAGTCAAAGAAGATGTCTGACCAATGAAGAAAAAGTATTTTGATACCTTTGTATAAGAACAAAGAAAATATACAAAATTATATTAATTACAAAGAATTTAGTTTAATAAGTCATAGTCATGAAACTATGAAAACAAGTAATATAAAGAAGAGTAAGATGAGAGACTAATATCTCGGAAAATCAATTCGGATTCATGCTAGGGCGGTTGACCATGGAAGCTATACATCTCTAGAGAAGACTCATTGAAAACTATCGAGAAAGAAAATAAGATTTGCATATACTGTTTATCGATCTTGAGAAGTTTTATGATAGGGTTTTAAGCGAGATTATGGAGTCTTAGAAAAGAAAGTTGTAAATATAACATACATTAACATAATCAAAATATGAATACAAATTAAGTGACGTGGGTGAGAATATCTTGAGGATTAACACAGGAATTCTCTATCACAGTTGTTTTACATCAGGGTTCAACTTTAAGCACTATCTTTTTACCTTTATCTTAGACGAGCTAACCAGACATATCCAACAAGCAATACCTTGATGTTTATTGATTGCGGATAATATCGCTTTCGTCGATGAGACGCACGAGGGTAAATGCAAAACTTGAATCTTGGCGAGAAACTTTAGAAAAGAAGGGTTTTAGGTTGAGCAAAGGAATGACGGAGTATATTAAGCTTAAATTTAACAGTGCAAGAAGGACGAATGACTTCATTATTAAGTTAGATGATCAAGATATTTCCCACAATGAGTGTTTTAAATATCTTGGATCGATAATTCAAAAAAAAATGGAGGTGTTGATAAAGATATGATACATAGAATCCAAGCAAGTTGGTTGAAGTGGAGAGGCGCGTCAGGTATCTTTTGTGATTATAAAGTACCATTAAAACTTAAAGGCAAGTTATACCGTACTGCAATTAGACCAACGATGCTCTATGGTTCTGAATGTTGGGCAGTGAATTGTGTACATAAGCAAAAAAATGAGAGTTGCAAAGATGAGAATGTTTAGGTGGATGTGTGTACACACGAAACTAGATAAAATTAGGAATGAATATATCTGGGATAAGACAAAAGTGGAACCAATTGCAGAGAAAATGTGAGAAGCTCGACTAAGATGGTTTGGACACATACAAAGGAGACCATTAGAGGCACCTGTTAGGCATTGCGAGAGTTTAATCATTATGCATGCTAAACGAGGGAGGGGTAGACCAATAAAGACTTGGAATAAAACTATAGGGAAAGATATGAGGGAGGAATACGGTAGGCTGCAAGACTAGTGCGGCAAGCCAGCTTTCATCAGGGCTTCAACACATACACCCTAATCAGTATTCCTCCCATCATCAGGAAACGGTAGATTGTTGAGGCTCGAGATCGAACATCAGACCTCCTAGATAAGAGTTTTTCACCAGAGCTCTCATCACCAATTGATTTGCAGCTCAGTTGGTGATGAAAGCACTGATAAGAACCACTTATCTGGGAGGTTGGGAGTTCGATCACATGCCTCAACAACCTATCATTTCCTGATGATGGGATGCGCAGAGCTAGTTGGGGTGTATGGGTTGTAGCCCTGATGAAAGCCACCTTGGTGAGATGCTAGGGTGGGCCACCTGGTGGTGATGCCAGTGTGGCAAGCAGGTGTGACGTTTATCCTGCATCATAAAAGTGCACGTTTATGATGCGGGACAGGCATCAACACTTTCCTGCCACCCTGGCATCCCACCAGTGGGCTCACCCTAACATATCACCAAGATGGCTTTATCAGGGCTGGAGCCTGTACACCCCAACCTGCCCTTCGAGTATCATCACAAGGAAATGGTAGGTTGTTGAGGCCCGGGATCGAACACCCGACTAAGGGTATGCATAAAAAACCGAAACCGACCGAATCGGACCAAATCGATCCAACTAAACCGACCGGTTTGGTTCGGTTTCGGTTTTAGGGGGTGAGAAACTGATCCAAATTCGGTTTGATTTAGTTCGGTTCGGTTTCCACAAGGTGCAAACCGAGAAAAACTAAACCGATGATTAATATTTGATACAATTATACGAGGGCAATGACTTGGGTGATGGGTCACACAACATATAGTCGAGGCTAATTAATATTAATATTTTCTCATTTCTTTGTTCTGAGTTCTCATCCCGTCCACTTCTCTCTTTACTCGTAATTGATCAAACAATGTTTTTTTCAAAAACATTCATCTTTTTATGATATTTTTGTAGGGGTGAATAAATTAATGTTTAATTGATCAATTCTCTGTCATGCAAAGTGTAAAAATATCTCATTATATAAATTTGATGGATAACTATATGTATACATACACAAATCAAAATAGAAATATCAAGTAACATCAGATGAACCATGCATATATATCTCATTGCATGTTAGTGCCTAAACAAAAAAAACTTAACGTGTTGTGGAAAACTGAACCAAACCGTGCAATTTCGATTTGGTTTCGGTTTGAGGTGTGTAAAAACAGAGACCATTCGGTACAGTTTTGGTTTCACCTAAAACCGAACCGAACCGTTTACAGACCTCATAGATAAGAGTCTTTCACCAGAGCTCTCATCACCAACTGAGTTGGAGAGCTCTGGTGAAAAACTCTTATCTAGGAGGTCGGGTGTTTGATCTCGGTCCTCAACAACCTACCGTTTCCTGGTGATGGGAGGCGGAGAGCTGGTTGGGGTGTATGGGTTGTAGCCCTGATGAAAGCCACCTTAGTGAGATGCCAGGGTGAGCCTTCTGGCGGTGATTCCATGGTGGAAGGCAGGTGTGACGTCTATCTTGCATCATAAAAGTGCACTTTTATGATATAGGGAAGGCGTCACTGTTCAATTGGTGATGAGAGCTCTGGTGAAACTCTTATCTAGGAGGTCGAGTGTTTGATCTCGGGCCTCAACAACCTATCATTTCCTGGTGATAGAAGGAGGAGAGTTGATTGTGGTGTATGGGTTGCATACCTGATGAAAGTCACCTTGGTGAGATGCCAGGGTAAGACCCCTGGTGGTGATGCTAGGCCTAGGGTGGCAGGCAGGTGTGATGCCTATTCTACATCAAAGATGTGGGATTAAAAGAGACTAAGAGAGGAATGAGCCCAATGGGTCATAATAAATGGGCTAAATTTATATACTTTTAATATATAAATTTATCAGTTCGGAAAGACTTATAATCAATCAAAGATATTAGTTTTTAAATCTTCTATTTACTATAAACTTGGTATTACTAAAATAAAATTATTATATAATATTAAATTATTTTACAATCTATCAATTTGTAATTGCTAATAATATTTTATTTTAGATATTTTTTGAATTTATTATGAGATATGCATTGACTTGTTGTTAGTATATTGTTAAGCTAATTTTGTTACTTTTAGAAGTTAGAACATATAATTATACATAGTATACATAGATTTTTTTTGTCATTTATAACATGAAAATTTGATAATATTCTTGACATGCCACCGACATCCAACATTTAAAAACTCAACCCGACATTTCCCCGACATCCAATATTTACAACTTTGAATAGAATTTGGAGATGCTAGTCAATTTTGTGAAACCACATAATTGTTAACTTTACCATATGGAGTTTTTACAACACTTGTTCTTCCTTTAGACTTTTTTTCTACCTTCACCCGTTTAAAAGACAATTTTCAGGTTCCAGGGGACAACTAAAAAGGGCAGCCCGGTGCACAAAGCATCCCCGCACAGCGAGGGTCAAAGGAAGGGTCCCACCACAAGGGGGACAACTAATGCTCGAAAATGGAAAGATGAAGCTCAACAAGTTTAATGTAAAGGATTTTTAATATTAGAGGATGCAGATGAGGGTTATATACCAAAAGAAACTTCATTTATTGGCAATGTTGACATTTAAAAAGTCGAGCAATTTTGAAAGTGAAAACTTTGTAAGATTACCATTTTTATTATCACCACCCCCGACTATAAACCAATTTTCCCCCACTTTTACTCCAGCATGGCCAGCTCTTGGACCAGGAGTCACACCCTGCTGTCTTGGCCTTGACCATTCCATCTGCAAAGGTTTGTGTTAAAGAAATTAAAGAAAATCGTTCTGCTACAGTCAAATAGCTCAATATTGAGATCTAGGTCACTTACAGTGTGAAGGTCTAGGACATAAAGATCATTAAAACATGTAGCATGAGACCCTCCACCAAATATAAGAAGGTATCGCTCTGCATGACAAGCAGCAGCATGGTCTGACCTTGGAGAAGGTGGCGTACCTCTGAAAAAGAGCAATGAGAATCTTCATGAAATAATTATACAATTTCATGGTAAATTTTACATATCATGATTAAAAAAGAAAGGAAGCTGTTAGAAAAGCCTACTTAAGGGCTCATTTAGGGGCCCAATTTTCTCTCTTTTCTCTTTCTTTGTATTAGTCTCACATCTTGAATTGGGATTTCTCTTCTTCCTCTCTTCCTATATAAATGTATTCATACTTGTAATTATCAATTCAAGAAGTATATACAAGGTTTGAGACCTCTCTTTACATGGTATCAGAGCCACCGGTCCTCTCCTTGGGTATCCCGGTCTGTCCGTGGTTTCTGCTTTCTAACCGCCCCGAGCTGCGGTCTCTCCTTTTCTGACCGCCCCGAGCTCCTCTCTGGCGGTCTCCCGTCCTACTTGCGGCCTTTTCGCGGTCTCTCTCTCCCTACCCGCATCTCGCTCAATGGCTCCACCCCCCCTCCTTCCCCTCTCCTTTTATAGACTTCCCTCTCACCACCGTGGGCCCAGGTTCTGCTTAATGCGGTTTGTGCGGCCTGCTCGCCTAAACTGCGGCCTATCTAGTCGCGCGGTTTGCTTCCTTCACCGCGGCCTATCTAGTCGCGCGGTTTGTTTTCTTCACCGCGGCTTGCTAGTCGCCCGGTTTGTTTCCTTAACCGCGGCTTGCTCGTCGCACGGTCTGCCTTTGTGATCATCGCGGCCTTTTCCTCTCTTCGGGCTCCGCATCTTTGGTCGCGACCTCTCTTGTCGCTGGTGTGCCTCACCGCGACCGTACGGTTTCCTTCTTCTCTCCGCTGCCGTTTTGCCTTCTGTCTAGCCGTGTTGCTTCTCCCTCTTCTTTGCCGCCCGGACTCCTCTAACCGCCAGGCCTCTTCTGCTTAGCCGCCCGGCCTCCTTCTCTAGCCGCTCGGCCTCTCTCTGCTTAGCCATCGGACCTCCTTCTCTAGCCGCCCGACCTATCTTTGCTTAGCCGGCCGGCCTCCTTCTCTAGCCGCCCGGCCTCTCTCTCTGCTTAGCCGCCCGGCCTCCTTCTCTAGCCGCCCGACCTCTCTCTCTCTGCTTAACCGCCCGACCTCTTTTGCTAGCCGCATGGCTTCCGAACATTCTGCTGCTACATCTTCTCATGCTTGTGCGCCTGCTGCGGCTCCTGAACTTCGTGATGAGCTACGGATTACTACCATTTCTCTTACTAGGAAACGGAATTTCGTCGAATGGGTTCACTCTGTTCGTCGTGTTCTGCAGACAAAGGGTCTTCTTCACCACTTGACCCGAGCTACCCCCGCTGCTCCCTCCGATGACTGGATTCGCAATGATGGTCGGGTCCAGTCCTGGCTCCTCAACTCTATGGACACCGAGCCCTACAGGATGGTCATGTATCATGACACGGCCAAGACCATGTGGGAGGAGCTCCACTCCTTTTACTCTGGGCACAACAGTCTTCAGCACTTATATGATATTCTCTCCGACCTTCAGAACCTTGCTCCTGGTGCTTCCGGCGATATGATCTCTTTCGTTGCACAAGCCAAAACCCTGCCCGAGGCTTGGATTCAACATCAGCCTCCAACTACTGATCTACCTGCTCAACGGGCCCAGAAAGAGGTTGTCACCATCGCGATGATGATGTCCCGTGTTCCTCCCCACCTGCATAGTGTTCGGGCCCAGATCCTCTCTTCCACAACGACTCCTTCATTGTCTGATGTCTGCTCAATGCTGCTTAAAGTTACGCCTCCTACTGAGGCTCCTCCCGGATTTGCACCAGCTCTTCTTCAACAGCCTCTCCTTCCGACTCCTCCTCCTGCCTGTGGATCTTCCACCCGAGGGGGGCGACCTTCATCTAGGGGACGAGAACGTGGTGGTCGTTCTTCTATGAAATGCACATATTATGGCCGGGATGGTCATCTTGAGGCTACCTGTTACCACAAGCATGGTCTACCTCCCCACCTTCCTGCTACTGCTGCTCCTGCTCCCACTGGGCTTCTGCCCAAGATCCGGCGTCCACAACCCGCCAAGATATAGATGAGCTCCGCACCCAACTCCAACAGCTACAGGGTGCCCTCGACCGCTCCTCCGGCTCGGTTGCGTCTTTCTATGCGGAAGGTATAACCCGTCTCTCTCATAGCCCCCGCTGGATCGTCGATTCCGGCGCTTCTCACCATATTACCTCCCAGAAGCCTCCCCAGTATCTCCAGACGACTCATCCTCCGTGTATCACTGTGTCCAATGGTGACACCCTACTGGTCTCTGGCGTCGCTACTCTCCAGCTTACCCCGACCCTTTCTCTTTCCTCGGTTCTTCACGTTCCGGTGGGGTCTCCTTTCAATTTACTTTCTGTTAGTCACCTAACGCACTACCTTGATTGTTGCATAACCTTTTCTCCTTCTTCTTTTCTTACGCAGGATCGCCGCACTCAGAGTATCATTGGTAAGGGGCAGCTGTTGAATGGGCTCAACATCTTGATTATCCCACCCACTCTTCTCTCTGTCGTCTCCACTGTCGATTGGCATCGCCGCCTTGGGCATGCTCCCCTTCTGATTCTCAAGCGGCACTTCCTGATGTTCCTTTACGGGAGTTCTCTTGTGAATCTTGTATCTACGACAAACAACATCGTTCGTCCTTCCCCCCTGCCTGTACCAGGAGTAGTACTCCTTTATCTTTAGTTCATTCTGATGTATGGGATCCTTATAAACTCCTCAGTATCTTTGGATTTCGCTATGTTGTAACTTTTATTGATGATTTCTCGCGTGTTACGTGGTTATATTTACTACATGATCGTACTGAACTTACATCTGTGTTTCATGTCTTTTTAACTGAGATGCGTATGCAGTTCGCCACTCCCCTCAAAGTCATCCGCACCGATAATGCTCGCGAGTATACTGGTCGCACCTTCTCCAATCTCTGCACTGAATTTGGCATCATCCATCAAACTTCGTGTGCGTATACCCCTCAGCAAAACAGGGTGGCCGAACGGAAGAATCGTCATCTTCTCGATGTTGATCGGTCCCTCATATTTCAAATGCAGGTTCCGATCGAATATTGGAATTTTGCCGTCTCCACAGCCCGTCATCTCATACACCATTTACCCTCGTCTGCTCTTGACTTTGCCTCACCTATCCAACTCCTCTATCCTTCGACCAACCCCATCTCTCTCACCCCGCGGGTCTTCGGGTGTGTTTGTTATGTTCACCTTCTTGGCCCCCCTACCGACAAACTTGCTCCTCGGGTGGCCAAATATATGTTTGTTGGCTACTCTCGTACTCAAAAAGGGTATGTTTGTTACTCTCCTTCTGATGGCAAGCTGGTCGTCTTAGCAGATGACACCTTATGTGAAGACCATCTCTTCCACTTACCTTCCCCCACCCCGTCTCCCTCTCCTCCTCTTCCCCGGCCTGTCGTACCGGTCACGCCCTCTTCTCTGCCATCTCCTTCCTCCTCTCTCCCTGCCCCCCCTCGGGTTCCTCCGTCTGTTATCCGTGTCTACACTCGTCGTCACTCCCAGGATGGTTCCCTGCACCAGCTCCCTGCTCCCAGCGATACCACGGCAACGGCAGATCTAGCTCCCGCCTCTACAGCTCATCCCTTGGCCAACTACGTTTCTCTCCATCGGCTGACTCCACCTCTCTACGCCTTTTTCACCTCCCTTTCCTCTATTTCTATTCCTAACAGAGTGCAGGAGGCGCTTCAACACCCGGGGTGGCGGGCGGCTATGGACGATGAAATGCGGGCTCTCTGGGCTAACCGGACTTGGGATCTGGTTCCTCTTCCTGCAGGCCAACACTGTGTTAACTGCAAATGGGTCTTTGTTGTTAAATATGCGGCGTATGGCACCGTTGAGCGTCTAAAGGCCCGCCTCATGGCCCGGGGTTTTACTCAGCAACATGGCCTTGATTATGAGGAGACCTTCTCTCCGGTGGCCAAATTGAACACGGTCCGCGTTCTTATCTCCTTGGCTGTTCATCGTCATTGGCCCCTTTATCAGCTAGATGTTAAGAAAGACTTCCTCAACGGCGATCTACAGGATACTGTTTATATGCACCAACCTCCCGGGTTTGAGACCACGGGGAAGTCTCGGGTCTGTCATCTTCGGAAATCAATTTATGGTCTCAAACAGTCCCCGCGCGCTTGGTTTGACAAATTCAGGAAGGTTGTCTGTGATATTGGCTTCACTCGGAGCTCGGCAGACTTTTCTCTCGTCACCCGACACCGGTCAACCGGAACTGTGATCCTACTTGTATATGTTGACGATATCATCATTACTGGCGATGATACTATAGGGATACAACATATCAAGCAACAGTTAAACTCCGCCTTTCAGACCAAAGATCTTGCCAACCTTCGGTATTTTCTTGGCCTTGAGGTTGCACGTCGCCCTGATGGTCTTGTGTTATCCCAAAGGAAGTATTGTATGGACCTCATTCATGATGCCGACTATTCTAGATGCAAACCTGCGGATACTCCTATAAACAAACGTCAATCACAAGCTCTCGGCCCACAGCTCTGACAAGGGAATGTGTACAAGCCATCCACATCTCTATCTCTTGTCACGTACTCTGACGCTGACTATGGAAGATCCATTGATGACAGGCGTTCCACAACTGGTTTTTGTACCTACTTCGGTGGACATCTCATAACCTGGCGTAGCAAGAAACAGACTGTGGTTGCTCGCTCTTCTGCTGAAGCCGAGTACCGAGCTATGGCTGCTTTGTTTCCGAGTTAACCTGGCTTGAGAGCCTTCTGGGAGACTTAGGTGTTCGTCTCTCATCACCGGCGACTCTATTTTGTGACAGTCAAGCAACAATACATATTGCCAAGAATCCGGTCTTTCACGAACGCACAAAGCATATTGAAGTTGACTGCCACTTTATCCGGGAAAAGGTACAGTCAAAGAAGATAGATTTGGAGCATGTTCCTGCTACAAACCAAGTTGCTGACATCGACTAAAACACACTCCCGACCGCTATACTACCAGTTTTTATCCAAGCTTGGTGCCTATGACTTGTACGCTCCAGCTTGCAGGGGAGTGTTAGAAAAGTCTACTTAAGGGCCCATTTAGGGGCCCAATTTTCTCTCTTTTCTCTTTCTTTGTATTAGTCCCACATCTTGAATTGGGATTTCTCTCCTTTCTCTCTTCCTATATAAATGTATTCATACTTGTAATTATCAATTCAAGAAATATATACAAGGTTTGAGGCCTCTCTTTACAGAAGCAATAGCAAATAGAAATTTTTTTGATACAGGATATATCATCTAAAGTTCAAAAAAGGTAAAATACTTAATTGAACAAAAGAAAGTGGATAATGCCAACAAATCATTGCTAAGCAAAACAGAATGCAGTTTGCCATTAAATCGTAATAACATTTTATAAATGAGAAGTACCAGGATATTCTAGGGAAGGATTTCTCAAGTATGAGGAAAGAAAATATTGAAGCAGGGTAATCAATTGTTCAAAAGCAACCAGGGTCATCAAATCACTTCCAAATAAAGTCGGAAGGGACAAATATTGAGATAATATTACAGAGAGGGATCAGGGATGTACTGCAAAATATCAAATTAAAACTGTTAGAGATATTGTATTTTAATGTTATTGAGTTTAGTCTCACACCGCCTATCGGTGTTGGGTGTCCTGTTGTAATCCTATTTAAAGCCCCTATGTGGATGAATGAATTACACTTTCTATTCTTTTTTACATGGTATCAAAGCATCGATCTGAAACCTAAATAAATTTTTTCCCCATTTCTGTTTTGGCCACTGTTCCTTCCTCCCCCGACCCGTCCTTCCGCGACAACGAGCTGCTAGGGCTCACGGCTATTGCCTTAGCCCTTGCTCCCGTCCACGGAATCGCCGTCTGATTCCGGAGACGGGAGCGGGACATTCTCCCGCCGTCTGTACAATGGCCCGCTTCCTCCTGTACAGCTTCTCCCGTCGGTCGACTGCTCCATCGCCATCGACTCCTTCTCCCGTCGTCTTCATCGACTGCTCCATCGCCTGTTGCTGCTTCTCCCGACGCCGCTGACGCCTGTCGATGCTTCTCCCGGCGACTTTGCCGCTTGTCGCTGCTTCTCCCGATGATGCCGACGGCCTGCTTCCGACCGTTGTCGACGGTTCTGCTTCTCCCGACGGCTCTGCTTCCCATCGACGTCGACGCCTGCTCCTCCGTGCTACTCCTCTGCAGCAGCCGTGCTACTCCTCTGCGCTGCTCCTTGCGACAACTCTGGCTTGCCGACTCCTCTTCTGGCTTGGTGGATCCTTGTTGCTGCTGCGCATGAGCCTCTTCCTCCCGGTCTAATTTTTTTTTTGTAGCTGTTTTTTTAAGTGGTTTGTGGTTATTGTTGTTTGTGTCCCCTTTCGATTTTGGCCTTCCTCCATGTGATTTGGGTTCATGTACCTGACGAGGGTCCCACACGTGCACGTGGTCTATGTGAGGGGGAGTGTACGTCACGGCCTCCAGGCATAGTCTATGCCTTCTTGCACGTATTCCACGTGAGGGGGAGTGTTTGTGATAACGGCAACTCGGATGCCTCTTTCCTGACTCCTGTCTTAGTCACACATGGCCCCCGGGTTGATTTCGTCTATTGTTTGTGTCTCCCCGTTTCTTTTTCTTCGCTTTTTGGTAGGATGGTTTGGCATTCTTGGTTGACCTAGTTTCTGCTCCGAGTGTATCCAGCGTGTTCATGGTCGGTTTGTGGACCAAAGTCGTGTGGCCTTTGCCCGGTTGTGGTATCTACGGTAACACGCGGTTGGGCCTCGGTGGTTGCTGGTTTGTCCCATGTTGCCAACCTTCTTTTACCTTCCGTTTTATGTTGTGTTCAAGGTGTAGGTTTCCCCTCCAGCTTGAGGGGGTGTGTTAGAGATATTGTATTTTAATGTTATTGAGTTTAGTCTCACACCGCCTATCGGTGTTGGGTGTCCTGTTGTAATCCCATTTAAATCCCCTATGTGGATGAATGAATTACACCTTCTATTCCTTTCTACAAAAACAAAATAAATTACAACCAGCTTCGGGTGCATATGCATCACATTAAAGTCCCAACTTTTGGCTAATTTTGAAATTTTGCAATGATAATGTGGAGGAAGCAGATGGTAAGGAAGTGATCAAAGATCGCCCATATGGTTGTGATGGTCACAGTCATGAAGCAGGAAACGTGAAAGTGGTGAGAGTGGAGTAAGAAATGACTGACACGGATTAAAAGAAATATTTAGAGTACAATGTATGTGGTTGAGGCAAGAGACTTCACAATGGGTGGAAGGGTGTGGAGGGGAAAAGATCAGTTTTGGAAGAGGGGGCACCGACCGCCCCACAATATATCTCTGATACGAAGACAGCCGCCACATGGTTCCTTAATAGTCTATGTAGCCCAAGGGGCATTATCATATTTTATGTATACGCACTCCCCCTTATATAAGGAAGTGGGGGAGAGTCATTTAGTATCTTTTGAGATCTTGTTTAGTGTTAAGCTCTCCTAGGTGAGAGAGGTTCTTAGAGGGAACCAACCCTCAAGAGTTCGGGTTTAGCTTGTCTCGATGTTATGCATCCCTACTTTGCGTTCAAGCATATATTTTTGGTTCGTGATAGTGCACATCTATCAATTAGATGCCACGATATTTTGTATCGTGTTGTGGGCTCTCTATTATTCCCATCAACAGGGCCGCAGCCCGAACACCCCAACCAGCTCTCCGCACTGGATTAGGTTGGGTGCTGACCCTTGACCTCTGACAATGCGGTAGGTTGTTGAGGTTGGGGCTCGATACCCAAACCTCCACAGTTTGTGATGAGACTCAAAGGAAAGAACTCTCATCAAGGAGGTAAAGGGTTCAAGACCCGGCCTCAACAACCTATCACGTGAAATATGAGCGCGGAGAGCTAGTTGGGGTGTAAGGGTCGAAGCCCTGTTGTGTGGCTTGACCGGGGTAGAGGGTTCAAGACCCAACCTGAATGAGCGACCCACAATATTTCCCTACTTTGCACTCAAGCATATTATTTTGATTTGTGATAGTGTGCATCTATCAATTAGTCTCACCTGCCATTTAATTAAGGTTCTACCACAACCCTAATTAGATTTAATTCCTTGTTCCAAGCAGCACAAAACCGATTGCAGTTCCGCCGGAACCATTGCTCGTCTCTGCAAATCTGTTGTCGTCCCTCTTGTCTCTTCACTGGCACAACCACCGCTCCAACCCACTCCCTTGCCTCATGTCAATAACCATCGTGCATGACTCCTGCAAGGCAACCGTGTCCATCACCTTCCTCCAGACGCCAGCCAGACCGACGCACTCGACCCTTGTGACGACTGCTTCTTGCAAGTTGTCTTCCCAGGTTGTTCCTCCTCCTCGCATATCAAGATCCAGCACCTCCTCCAGCCCCGCCGCCTACTTCCAATAGCTAGTGACCACCCTTCGTCGTGTCCAGCCTAACATCCATATGCGCCGCTCCTAATGCTTGGTGTTTCAATGGCCACGACACATTTCTTGCACTTTATCGCCGCCCACGACCCTAGTCATGCCTTCCCCTCCCACCACTGCACCCCGTTAAGCTCTGTAGCCCGTTGTTTTTCTTTAACTACTCTGTTCCATGCCTGGAGAAGTTCAATGGCTCTCCACGCCAACAATCACATCTCCTCCTCTTCCTGAGCGAACTTCCATCGCTTGGATCAACTCGAAGCTCAACTTGAGAATCTCACTCTCTTCCTTCGAGAGCTCGCGACCACGGTGGTAAACCTCCCACTACCACCCCATCGGCCCATCCCTTACTACATGGGGTTTTTCCAGCCTGCTACGGACATCCACCCATCTCGTCTTTGTCGGATCGAGATTCTTGAGTTCGACGACACTAACCCCCTCGGTTGGATCGCCCACGCCGACCAATTCTTCAACCTTCAGCCCACCCCCGCCAACCAGAAAGTTCAACTGCCCACTATCTATATGGAGGGTTCGGTGCCCCATTGGGTGCATTGGACGCGTCAACAGGTCCATGACCACTCCTAGTCCACAGGAGAAACTCCGCCAATTTCCCTCCAGAAAGGTACTTCCTACAAGCGCCTCAGCTCAGTGTGCCAGTCCGACTTTGTGGCCACCTACATCGACGAGTTCATCTAAGTAGCCACACACGTATCGGGACAATCTCCCAACCATTACCTGAGGTACTTTCTCAGGGATCTAAAACTCCACCTTTGTGCGTGCCTTCAAAGTCCACAATCTGACTACTCTTTCCCACGCCATGGAGCAAACTCGTTGCCTTGACGAGGAACTTTACACAGCCTCGCCGTCCTCCTTGTCTCAACCACCCCACCAATCGTTGTCACTATCGCCTCCACCACTGAAATCTTCGTCACCACTTCCTCGCATGAATCCCCTGCCCCCACCTGGGCCCACGCTGCTAGGCACGCTGTCGCCAATTATGCCAACCCCGCTTACACAGGCACCCCGACAATCCCGAAGCTTATCTCACCAACAACACCTCAAGCATCGCCGTAAGGGCATTTGCTTTCGCTACCAACAAACTTACTCTCCCACCCACTTCTGCTCTCTCAAGGACATGTGCGTGTTGCTCGAATCTGAAGACAACGGTCCTGACTTCAGCGACCTGGACCATCTAACGCTCGCTGATGACCCCTATGGAGGTCAACCTTGAGGACAAGGTCGATTCTTCGAAAGAGGAGTGTTGGTACGAAGACAGCCGCCATGCGAATCCTAAATAGTCCCTATGGCCTAGTGGCATTATCATATTTACCCACTCCCCCCTATATAAGGGAGTGGAGGGGAGTCATTTAGTATCTTCTGAG
Source organism: Platanthera zijinensis (assembly GCA_039513925.1). Taxonomy (NCBI): domain Eukaryota; kingdom Viridiplantae; phylum Streptophyta; class Magnoliopsida; order Asparagales; family Orchidaceae; genus Platanthera; species Platanthera zijinensis. The sequence continues at coordinate 51,380,469 of CM077080.1, read as the reverse complement.
ATCTTGTTTAGTGTTAGGTTCTCCTAAGTGAGAGAGGCTCTTAAAGAGAACCATCCCTCAAGAGTTCGGGTCGAACTTGTCTCGATATTTTGTATCCCTACTTTGCGTTCAACATACAATTTCAGTTCGTGATAGCTAGCATCTTTCAATTAGATGTCTCGATATTTTGTATCGCTACTTTGCATTCAAGCATACAATTTTGTTTCATGATAGTGTGCATCTATCAATCTCACATATTCATTTTGTTAGAAACCACGGTAAGCCCATATTAGGGGGGCAGACACCAGGTCCGTGACCGATTGCAGTCGAATGGCTAAGAATCATCCCCAACCAAATCTCCCGGGGCCCACGGGGTAAATACCGGGCAGGTTGTTGAGTTGGTATCATGTATCCGCCTAGGAGCTTGATAAAGGAGGTCGTCGGTTCTATCCCACGCCTCAACAACCTGCCCGGTATTTACCCTGTGGGCCTCGGGAGATTTGGTTGGGGATGATTCTTAGCCATTCGACTGCAGTCGGCCACGAACCTGGTGCCTGCCCACCTAAAATGGGCTTACTGTGGTTTCTAACACATTTCATTGTCTGTGTATGCTAGATTAGATCCAACAACTTAAAAGACAAGCTGATAAATGGTAAAGATTAATTTAATCTCATTTTTATATTTATTTATCTATAAAATGTGAAGCTGCAAAAGGCGTACAAAGTACTACTACATACATAGCATCTATATCATCCCAAGTCATTGTTTCCAGGTCAAGAACGTGTAAATCATTTAATAGAGATCTTTTTGCATCTTGTCCGCCAAAGATGACTAAAGTTGTTCCAACAAGAGTCACTGATTGACCTCCACGAGAAATCTGCAAAAAAAAATTGTTAGAAAGTCAGGGATAAGGTTTTTATTACACTTTTGACTTTTAAAGGTGCAAATAACTAATCATTAAGGATGTATTGCCTCTGGACAAACTGATAGAGAGAAATTGATGATTAGTGGAATATAAGAAAGGAGTCCATAAGCAGCCAGATAGGTAAATTACCGGCGGCTTCCCGTAAGTCCTTAAATCCGACCACGTCAAAGTCTGCAGATCAAATTCTTTAACTAACACCAGAATACAATGAGTTATTCAGCAGAAATGTGTACGAATTGTTAATTTGTCAATATCTTTACTTGTAATAGAAACCTGTGACAGTCTTGGAAGGATCTTTTGCATGACCTGCAACCGATAGAATCTTATTATCCCATGAAATCTGAAATGGAGAAAGAAAAAGTACATTTCTATAAGATAATAATCAATAAAGTTTACAGGCTATCATCAGATACTACCAGTAAATAAGAGGAATCAGATTCTCTAGTAATTACCAGTGAATGACCAGCACAAGGAGCAACTTGGGCAGGTGTCGATGATTCTGACAACCCTTTTGATACTTTAGCATCTATCTTTGACCACATTAAACTTCTCAAATCGAGAACCTTTTCCAAGTCAGGGAAAATATCATTACAAGCATCATTTAAGATTAATAAATAAAAGGTAACAGAACTGATTAGTCACTTGTTTCCAAGAATTCATGCCAAATTTCTCAAAAATAATATTACAAGTCAATACCCCATCAAAATTATTAATTTTGATAATGACTCTTACTACTCTACAAAATTCTAGGACTATATACCTGAAGATCACTGAGGTAGCGGCCATTGTGATTTCCACCAAAAATGTACATCTTATCCTTCACTACAGCTGCTCCATGCTGAAAAAAATATTTGTTCAATACTGAGGCACCACAAAACAAGTAGCAAGCAGCATAAAAATAATCTAAATTTTAAGCATAGACATCAAGTGACCTCATATCGGGGTTTTGGGTGATGTCCAGATATTGGAGGTGCGACCCAATTATCATAAACACCAATAGCACCAAGTCCTTCCATTATAATATCTTTATCCTGTGTCTCCATATGATCCCCATTTTCTATTGAAATATGTTTAGACTCTGGAAATGAAGTCCCGCTGGAAATAGCCTTCTCACCAGATGGTTCCAACTTGGATTTCTAATCGGAAGAAATACAAACAGATTCAGATTTTTTTTTCTCTAATTGAAATAAAGAATAAAAAATAATAGATTATAGAGTAATCATAGATATGGACATAAAAATTGAACTGACGAAGAAAAACGCAACTATCTTTACTACTATATTAGGATAAGTGTCGCCAAGCAAAATACCAAGTGCAAATAGCAAAAATAGTGATATATATTTTTGTATATATATGTATGGTATTAAAAGTGGGGCAGAGTAAATTATCCAAATAATTGTCCAAAAATATAGTCAAAACGGCTGTAAAATGATCTGATAGAAATACAAGAATTCTGATTGATACCATAGTATACTATCACACCAATCGGAAGGTTCGGAAATATGATCACTGTGGGCCCCTTTTAACACAAAGATCATGTAGGTTCTAGGGTTCTACTTCAAAAATAGTTAAACATGTATAATAAAGAGAACCCCAAACAAATCCAATCAAATTAGTAATTTTTGTTCGAAGTGTAAGACGTTCTGTGATCACCCTTTTTAATAGTTGTATTCTGCAATGGGAAGAGTTTTTGAGTTAAATGTAAATGTACAATACGCCATTTCACCATGAAAGAAATGATCATGTACGGCCAAAAATTAGTAAAATGGCAATTGAGATGATTTAACATCAGCAATACAGGTGAAGTTATCATGTGTTGATATTTTAGATTTGGTGGGCCTAGTGTCCAACTTCCTTGGCAGCAGTATTTTATAATTTCATATACTTCAGTATTATTTAATAAAAGTACAAACCAATAACTTATCTTAATTGGCCATCAAAAAATTTTAGGATTTCCATTGATTGATGTACCTTTGCAAGATGGCTTCTTGAATTCCTCATTTAACCTTGCCATCAAAGTTGCTCCCTTCCTGAACTGTAAGGAATTTTCTAGAGTATACTCATAGGATTTGTGGTTCACTTGTAGATCTGCCTACCATGTTGGTGCTTTCTCTTGTTGATGTGTCCATACAGGTAGTTGATGCAACTTGTGATGCATCATTATTTCTATTTTATTTTAGGGTCGTTTATCGGGACCTCCCCTTTAAGATTACTTAATTACAGGTTGCACCCCTCTATATATTGAAATTGTAGAAGAATTGAGTAAACGTTGTATATACTTATTGAATACCAAATTACAAGTATGAGTACAAATATATAGGGAGAAGAGAGAGAGAGAGAGAGAGAGAGAGAGAGAGTAATCCCTTATACAAGATGTGGGACTATTACAAGAGGAAGAAGAAGGCCTATAATGGGTCTTTACAAGATGTTTTCTAATCAGTTTTCTAAAACTCCCCCGCAAGATGGAGCATACAAGTCGTAGGCTCCCAGCTTGGATAAGAACTGATAGTATAACGGCCAAGAGAGAGCTTTAGTTAGGATGTCAGCAACTTGTCCTGTAGCAGGAATATGCTCCAATTCTATCTTCTTTGATTGAACTTTTTCTCGAATGAAGTGACAGTCAACTTCAATATGCTTTGTTCGTTCATGAAAGACAAGATTCTTGGCAATATGTATTGCAGCTTGACTGTCACAAAAGAAGGTCGCCGGAGATGAGAGTTTGAATCCCAAATCATTGAGAAGACTTTCAAGACAGGTTAACTAAGATACAACAGCAGCCATAGTCCGGTACTCGACCTCAGCAGTGAGCGAGCAACAACGGTTTGTTTCTTGCTACGCCGGGTAATAAGGTGCCCACCGAAGTATATACAAAAACCAGTTGTGGAACGACTATCATCAAAATAACCTGCGTACTCGGCGTCAAAATACGCAACAATGGATAGAGAGGTAGATGGTTTGTAAACGAGTCCTTATCCCGGAGCAGTCTTTAAATATCTGAGAATGCGCTCAACAGTTTGGAGATGAGATGTCTGAGGAACATGCATGAAACGACCCACAACCCCCACAACAAATGAGATGTCAGGTCAAGTAACCGTAAGATAAACCAGCTTCCCCACCAAGTGTCGATATTATTCTGGATTTGTAAGTAGTTGGTCGGAATCAGAACCATGCGCAGAAAGCTTGTGATTTACATCCATAGGGGTATCCGCAGGTTTGCACCCTGAATAGCCAGCATCATGAAGTAGGTCAACACAATACTTTCGTTGGGATAAGACGAGACCATCAGGTCGTCTAGCGACCTCAAGCCCAAGGAAGTATCGAAGATTTCTCAGGTCTTTCGTCTAAAATGCCGAATTCAAATGTTGTTTGATTTGTTGTATCCCTGTAGAGTCGTCACCAGTAATTAGAATATCATCAACATACACAAGAAGAAACACAGTGTTTGTTGGTTGATGACGGGTGAAGAGGGAGAAGTCAGTTGAGCTCCGTGTAAAACCAACTTCGCGAACAACCTTGTTGAATTTCTCAAACCAAGCATGTAGGGTCCGTTTGAGACCATATATAGACTTCCGGAGATGACATACATGAGAATCCTTCGTGGTCTCAAACCCGGGAGGTTGGTGCATATAAACAGTTTCCTAGAGATCGTCATTGAGAAAGGCGTTTTTAATATCCAACTGGTGGAGGGGCCACTGTCGATGGACAACCAAGGAGATCAGGATCCGAACAGTATTCAACTTGGCAACTGGGGAGAAGGTTTCATCATAATCAAGGCCTTGCTGTTGAGTGAAATCTCAGACCACGAGGCGAGCTTTTAGGCGATCAACAATCTCATCCGCAACATGTTTGATAATAAATACCCACTTGCAGCTGGCACAGGACTGACCGGGAGGAAGAGGAACCAGATCCCAGATCTAGTTAGCCCAGAGGGCAGTCATTTCATCATCCATGGCCTCCCGCCACCCCGGGTGTTGAAGCACTTCCAGCACAGAATTTGGGATAGAAATGGAGGAAAGAGAAACGACAAATTGATGGAGTGACAGAAAGAGGCGTTGCAGAGACATATAATTCGTCAAGGGGTGAGCCGTAGAGGTTGAAGCTGGATCAGCAGGCCGCGGGATGTCATCGGTAGAAGGGAGTTGCTATAGAGAAGTATTCTTGGACTTACGACGAGTATAGACAAGGAGAGGTGGTGGAGGTAAAGAAGGCACTGGTAGGGAGGAGGGAAGAGGTGGGAGAGACGGAGTCGTGACCGGGACGGCAGGACGAGCTGCAGTGGAAGGTGGAGACGGGGTGACAGAAGATGACTGGAATGGTTGATCCTCAAGAAAAGTTACATCAGCCAAAACAATTAGCTTGTCGTCGGGAGGAGAGTAACAAACATAACATTTCTGAGTATGGGAGTAGTCAACGAACATACATATAGTGGCGCGAGCAGCGAGCTTGTAACTAGCGGATCAAGAAGATGAACATAACACACACCCAAAGACACGGGGTGTGAGAGAGAAAGGAGACTTGGAAAGAAAGAGGAGACTAAAGGGAGAGGCGAAGTCGAGTACAGATGATGGTATGCGGTTGATAAGATGACAGGCAGTAGAAACCGCAAAGTTTCAGTATTCGGTGGGCACCTGCATTTGAAACATGAGTGATCGGGGGACACCGAGGAGGTGGTGATTTTTCCGCTCGGCCGCATGTTTTGCTGGGGGATATAAGCATACGAGATTTGATGTATGATGCCGAACTCGGTGCATATATTTGAGAAGGTGCGACCAGTATATTCGCGAACATTGTCAGTGCGAATGATTTTTAACATAGAGGAGAACTACGTACGCGTCTCAGTAACAAAAGTACGAAAAACATATGTCTGTTCAGTACGATCATGAAGTAGATATAACCAAGATAGACACGAGTAATCATCAATAAATGTGACATAATATCGATATCCAAAAACACTAGAGACTTTATAGGATCCTCAGACATCAGAATGAACTAAAGAAAACAGAGTATCACTCCAGGTACATGTAGGAGGAAAAAAGTACAATGTTGTTTGTCGTAGATACATGATTCATAAGTAAACTCTCGCAATGAGACATCAGGAAGAGTCTTCTTGAGAATCGGGAGGGGAGCATGACCAAGACGGCGATGTCAATCATCAGTGGAGACAGCAAAGAGAATGGTGGGTGGAACGTCCAAGAGATACAGCTCATTCGACAGCCGTCCTTTACCAATGGTACTCCGCGTGCGATGATCCTACACAACAAAAGAGGAAAGAGAGAATATAATACAGCAGTCAAGTTCTTGAGTAAGACGAATAATTGAGAGCAGATTGAAGGGGGATCATGGCACACGAAGAACCGAGGATAAAGGGAGAGTAGGGGTTAGTCGAAGATCAGCCGCGCCAGAGACCAGAGTAGTGTCGCCATTTGCGACAGTGATGAACTTGAGATAATAAGAATGTAGATACTGTGGTGGTTTCAGGGATGTAATATGGTGAGTAGCACCCGAGTCCACGATCCAATGGGGGGGTATGAGAGAGACAGGATATACCTTCAGTGGAGAAAGACGCAACTGAGTCAGACGTGCGACTGATAACGCCTTGGAGTTGTTGAAGCTGGGTGTGGAGAGCGTTGATATCTTGTCGGGTAGAAGAATCAGAATCCTGTGGAGGAGCACCAGTGGGAGTAGGATCAGTTGCAGTAGAGGAAGCAAGGTGTGGAGGCAGACCATGCTTGCGGTAGCATGTAGCTTCAAGATGACCCTCTCGACCACAGTAAGTACATTTGAAGGCGGAGCGCTCAGCACGCCCTCATCCCCGAGACGTGTGGCGGCCTCCTCTAGCTGAAGAGCCACGAGCTGGAGCAGGAGTAGGTAGGAGGGACTATTGAAGGAGAGCTAGAGATAAATTTGTTGGAACCTCAGAGGGAGGTGTAACCTTGAGCAACATAGAGCAGACATCGGACAGTGAGGGATTTGTAGAGGAGGAAAGAATTTGAGCTCAGACACTGTGGAAGTGGGGAGGAACTCAAGCCAGCATCATCGCAATTACAACTGCTTCCTTTTGCGCCCGTTGTGTAGCAAGATCCGTGGAGGGAGGCTGATCTTGTATCCAAGCCTCCACCAGAGTTTTGGCCTTGACAACAAAAGAGGTCAAATCACCTGTGGTGTCGGGATCCAGAGTTTGAAGAGCAGAGATGATATCGAACAGATGTAGCAAGTTGTCTTTGCCAGAGTAGAGAGAGTGAAGCTCCTCCCACATCGCTTTGGCCGTCTCATGATACATGGTCATACGGTAGGACACAATGCCTATGGAATTGAGGACCCAAGAGTGGACCCGGCCATCATCACGCAACCACTCGTCAGTAGGAGCAATGGGAACGTCCCGGGTAAGGTGATGAAGAAGAATTAGTTTGCAGAACACGACGAACAGAATGCACTCATTCCAAAAAGTTATGCTTACCACTGAGAGAGATGGTGGTGATCCGAAGCTCATCGTGTACTTCAGGAGAGGGAGTTGTGGCATAAGCGGGAAGAGAGGAAGCCGATGTGGAGTTCATGACAGCACGAGGGCAGCAAGGGCAAACCGCAACGACTAGAGGAGCAGCGGCTAGAGCAGATGTCGACGAACTAGAGGAGCTGCGGAAAGAGCATCAGGGAGAGCAGCAAGCCGCAGACAAGCGACTAGAGTAACAGAGGCCGGCGAACAGTGACTAAAATCTGCCAGCACGAGCAAGCAGCGACTAGAAGAGAAGACACAGCGGCTAGAGGATCAAGCAAAAAGGCAGCAACAGGCAAAGGCGACTAGGCCGCACGAAAAAAGAGAAGGACCGTGCAAGGGCACTAGCCGGGCGAGCAGCAGCGGATAGCAATGGATAAGAGCTGTGAGCATATAACAACGGAGAAGAAGAGGCGGCCTGGAGGACAACGGACCCGAGGCAGCTGCAAGAAGAAACCGCGGGAGTAGAAGCAGACCGCGGCGGTTAGAGATGTAGACTGCAGCGATTAGAGATGTAGACTGCAAGTCGCAATAGAGCAAGCCCGCAGCAGGTAGAGAAGCAAGGATTAGGCAGCGCGACGAGCAGTTCGCACGACAAAAAAGGCATGTGATAGCTGAAGAAGACCGCACGAATTCATAGAAGTCCGCAACGGGTAGAAGAGAAGTCGTAGACCGTGCGAACAGGAGTAGGCAGGCAAGATCAGCAACGAACAAGGGCAGTGTGGTCTGAATTGGAGTGGGACCCAGAAAATTCCCTATAAAAGGGAGAGAGGGGGGAGAGACGGGAGAGAGGGAGGAGAAAAATGGAAGACCGCACGAGGAGTTGCAGTTAGAAAAAAAGAAGACTGCACAAAGGGTTGCGGTTGGGAAGAGTGGAAGACCGCACAAGAAGTTGCGGTTAGGAAATGGAATACCGCACAGGGAGATTGCAGGCCGGTTTCCAGCTTTGATACCATGTATAAGAATTCAGTGACCCTTGTATATACTTATTGAATACAAAATTACAAGTACGAGTACAAATATATAGGGAGAAGAGAAAGAGAGAGTAATCCCTTATACGAGATGTGAGACTATTACAAGAGGAAGAAGAAGGAATATAATTGGCCTCTAAATGGGCCTTTACAAGATGTTTTATAATCAACTTTCTAGCATAAATTACATATTATTCCCTATGATTGGACTAAATAATTTCTTATAATTTGAGGATGCACCCCTCTATCTTTTAATTTCCCCTTTTAATTTAGTCCATAAAATTAAAAATAACTCAAATTACACCTCTCTATCTTTTAATTTGAGGACTATTTAACATTAGGAGAAACCTAAGAATCCATGTTAATCCCCTTTTGATTTTTTTCCCAAACTGTAAAGAAACACAGAAAATAGAAAAAGGAACAAATATTTTATTATTTCCCAAGGAAAAAAAGATAATTTACAACAAGTACATATATATAGGAAGGAGGAGTGAAGGCCCAACTCCATCCTAAGATGTGAGACTAATTTTTAAACAAAAATGGGTAATCCAATGGGCCATTGGATGGGCATTTGTATAACTAATTTCAACACTCCCACGCAAGCTAGAGCATACAAATCACAGGAGCCCGGCTTGGGCAGAGACTGATGTTATAGTGATCAAGGTAAGACCTTAGTGAGGTTGTCTGCAACTTACCTAGCAGCAAGCACATGCCGCAAATCAAATTTTTTAAGTTGCACCTTTTTCCGAACAAAATAACAATCAACTTCTGTGTTTGATATCCTCATGAAACACGAGATTCTTTGCAATATGAATGGTCGCTTGACTGTCATAGAAAAGAGTAGTCGGAGAAAGAAGTTACACACCTAGATCATTTGGAAGGCTCTCCAACCATGAAAGTTCAGAAACGACAGAAGCCATTGAATGGTACTCAATATCTGCAGATCAAAATGCAACCACAGTTTGTTTCTTGCTTCGTCAGGTGACAAGATGTCTACCAAAGTATGTGTAGTACCCACTTGTGGATCAGATATCATCTAAAGAGTCAACATAGTAAGCATCAAAGTAGACAATAAGAGAAGAGGAGGGAGAGGGCTTATACACAAGCCCTTGTCCCAGAGAAGTCTTCAAATGATGGAGGATGAGCTCAACCGCCAAAGTTACTAGCTATTCTATAGGATTCCCAAATATCAGAATGTACTAAATCAATAAGAACAGTGCTCCGAGTATAATGAAGAGAAAAAGTAAAAAGATGTTTCCTGTAAATACAAGATTCATAATGAAAATCAGAAAATGAAAAATCAGGAAAAGACCGCTTGAGGATAGGTAGAGAAGCATGCCCAAGACGTTGGTACCAGCCGGTGGAATGACGGAGGAGAGAACTGAGGAGGGGAGATACAGAGTATCATTGTTTTAAATGTCCTCCGACATGTCCGACATGTCTCCCGACATGTCATTTTTTAAGGCCAAACGATATGTTTTTCTAAAAAAATAGATTATGTTCTTTTGTAAAATATAGGCCGACATGTCCGATTTTTTCCGATATATTGGCCGACACGATTTTTAAATATATCGTCCGCTTTTTTATTTTATGTAATATTAGCATACTAGCAACATATATTTAAATCTCCTATGAATATTATATTGTGTATGTTTAAATCGATTAGACTTATTGTTTTTATTTTTTAACGTTTTATTCTTACTACCAATTTTATATAATTGTTTCACAATTTTTAATTTTATATTATAAAAAATATGAAAATATTTAATACCTTTATTATTTTGATCGTTTGCATATTTTTAAAATAAATTTATAAGTTTGGAAAGACTTATAATTAATCAAAGATTTTTAACTTTTAAATCTTCTTTATTTCCAATAAACTTATTATTATCAAAATAATTTTATTGCATATTATTAAATATATTTTACAATGTATCATTTTGTATTTGTTAATAATATTTTATCTTAATTATTATTCGATTTTATTTTGTAATATAAATGACTCATTTTTATTTATTTGTTATATTATTTTTCTATTTTTATAACATATAATATAGTTAGTATACATACAAATAAAAATTTTATTTATAAGATATGGAAATCCGATATTTTAAAATATCCCCGACATGTCTCCGACTTCCGAAATCCGACATTTAAAAACTCAATCCGATATGTCGCCGACATCTGATATTTAAAACATTGCAGAGTATACATCACATTGGAAGAAAAAAGATGATTAAGCAATCATGATCCTGATTTAAACGACTGACGGAGAGGAGATTAAACTGAGAGTCGGGAACATGAAGCACTAAACAAAAAGAAAGAGATGGAGTACGGGGCACATCGCCAGACCCGCAGATATGGGTGGTATCACCATTATCCACCGTGATAAACTTACGAGAAAAGACATTTGAATGCTAGGAAGTCCTCTTTCTCAAGATTCCTTCATCTGGGAACCCTAGGAGAGCCGTCGACTCCAACTAGCATCCATGTACGATCCATACTAGATCTAACCAACTGCCCATCCTACCTCCTCTACGTTCTTGACAGCCCATCTTTTGTCTCAGTAGAGTCTTTCAGTGGCATGTTTTCGTTCTCTTCCCCATTCCTTAGAAAAAGTGAGCCATCGGGTTCAGGTACAAGGTACTATCATTATGGTGTGGGGGAGATGTGTATGGTAGCCCCACATTCCATGATCCACACCGAACAGTGGGAAAAACAGGAGATACATACGAGGGAGGAAGAGGCGACAGAGTCAAAAGTTCGAGACATCCCCCGAAGTTGTTGGAGTTTGTCGTGCAAGAAGTCAATGTTAGAGAGGGAGGTGGAAGGAACATCCACGATAGGAGAGGCATGAGGCGCAGTAATGGACAGTGGCGGGAAGCCAAGTTACTTGAAACAAGTGGCCCCAGTATGATTCAGGCGGCCACAATAAGTACAAAGTTGATTATTGGATCGGGGGGGGGAGCGAGTGCGATTATCACGTCCGCCGATGCGGGAGCAATGGAGACCGCCCCGAGACCCGGGAGGAGGGATCAATGCAGGAGTGTGTCCCAGAAGGGTGGGAGAGAGGGACAACACAGTATTAGGAGATAGAGTAACTTTAAGAATCATGGAGCACACATCAGAGAGAAATGAAGCAGTGGGTGATGAGAGAATGGTTGCACGAACGCTGTGAAGATAGGAGAGAAGTCGTGTTATCATGAGAGCTATGTCCATAGCCTCCTTTTGTGCATGCTAAACAACAAGATCCAAGGAGGGGGTTTGTGCTGAAGCCAGTCTTCAATGAGGGTCTTGGATGTAGCCACAAAGGAGGTCAAGTCATCAGTCACACCAGGGCAGGCGCCTGGAACCCAGTAAAGATATCATAGAGATGTAAGAGACAGTTTTGTCCTAAGTAAAGTGACTGAAGTTCGTCTCACATGGCTTTGGCAATCTCGTGCTACATGGCCATACAGTATGACTCAGATGCTATAAAATTAAGGAGCTAATCTTGAACCCGACCATCGTCATGGAGCCACTGCTCCGTAGGTTCAATGGGAGGAGCACGAGTAATATGATGAAGCAGGTCTTTGGTCTGAAGGACACGGTGCACCGAGTGCACCCATTCCACAAAATTTGTCTTCTCATTGAGGGAAAGAGTGGTAATCTGAAGTTCATCATGGATGTCAGGTTGAGGAGCCGGAGTAAGATTCAGAAAAGATGAAGGGGATCCCGCAGATGTGCCCATGACCAGCGAAGGGAAAGTAAATACTGCGACACAGGAGGAGTAGAGATATCAAGAGCAGGGACATTACAGGAGGCGGGCATGCCGGGCTCAAAGTCCTGAGGAAGAAACGGCAAGGAGGCGGGCACAACAGGCTCTGCGTACTTGAGGAGGAAGTCGTAGGTAGGCGTACACAGCTAGCTCTGCGGGCTCGGTGGGCTATGAGGCCTGAGGAAGAAACCACAAGGGGCAGACACAATGATATCAGGAGCAGGGACATTACAGGAGGCGGGCATGCCGGGCTCAAAGTCCTGAGGAAGAAACGGCAAGGAGGCGGGCACAACAGGCTCTGCGTACTTGAGGAGGAAGTCGTAGGTAGGCGTACACAGCTAGCTCTGCGGGCTCGGCGGGCTATGAGGCCTGAGGAAGAAACCACAAGGGGGCAGACACAATGATATCTGCAGCCTGAGTATGAAACCGCAAGGAGGCGGACACAACCGGCTCTACGGCTGAAGGAAGAAGCTGCAAGGAGGCGGGCACAATGGGTTGTGTCCTGAGAAAGAAGTCACAAGGAGGCGGGATCAGCGGGTTCTGCGGGCTTGAGGAGGAAGACGTTCGGAAGAAGAGGTTGTGGTCACATGTTGTTGAGAGGGGAGGGTGCTACGGTCACATCGCATAGGGGGTGGACAGCAGAGCCTCAAGCCGAGCCTATAAGAGGCAGAGGGGGTTCAAAAACCACGCCAAACGGAGAGAGGGGAGCATGGTAACCACGAGTTTTGCGCGGTTCCGCGGACAGGAGTACGCGGACAGGTCAAACGAAGGAAAGTTCCAATCCACGAGAACAGAGGCACAATCGGGAAAAATCGAGCCGATCAGATCAGATGACTCCGATACATGTAGAGAAACACAGGAAATGGAAAAAGAAACTAATATTTTATTATTTCCTGTGGAAAAAAGATAATTTACAACAAGCATAAGTATATATATATATATATATATATATATATTTTGAGGACTGAAGGCTCAACCTCATCATAAGATGTGGGGCTAATTTCTAAATAGAAATGGTACGAACAATGAGCTATTGGATGAGCCTTTCTACAACTTAATTCAACACAAACCATGTAATACCTAATTAAATATATATTTCAAGTCTTTTAAAACTTCTTTAAAACCCCGTCCCCAAACCCTATCACACTCAGTTGGGATAAAATTTTGAAGCAAAGAAAATGCTCTATGTTTCGAGACATCCAACACCACCTCCTTCATGAGCCAACCTGTCGATGATCCCTCCGACCGGCAGACAACCACAACCCTCAAGACCCCGCTACAACAGCCAAAAACCTCCCGAAGCACCGATGACCCTATCTAATCCCTCCTTTGATGAAGTCAACACACGCATCAACAGTCGGATCTGGCGCGTCTAGCCCAGGCTTCATCTCCAATCCCTTTGCTCAACGCCGTCGAATCATCGTTTAACCTCCCAATAGACCATCTGGCCACCCCATGCATCCTCCCATCGACAACCAGCCAAGTCCACTTGACCTACACCTCCACACTTTTCTTGCCCCACTCGACCTCAGTCCAACCTCCATGCACCTCCCCACTTCAGTTACCCTCTCCTTCACCCTAGCCCGACCCTAAATGGAGAAAATCGCACAAATGGTTCCCTCCTGCCTACCAAAATCAGCCCCATCACATTCCCCATTCGACCCACTCGACCATCATAAACTTTCCAAAGTTTCATCATTTCACTCCTCTCATTTACTTGCCGCCTTAGCCTTCATTCAGCGATACCCTAGTGACCCTGGGTACTCCTCTTAGCCTTCTCATTGTCTTACTTATCCCTTGGTTGCTTGTCATGACTTTCAAACTTTACTATTTATTTTCTTTTCTTTTCTTGCCTGTGGAAGAATCTGATGTATTGTTCGCATCTGAATGATAGTCCATTGTGCATGTCATACGAAACCCTAAGTTAATTCTTATTACTTAACAAGTCAATTCTCGTACCGCTTAATTTAAATTGATCGCAAAATATTTAATATTAAAATTTCAAATTCCAATCTAAATCAGTTTAGTATCAGATCCTGGTTAACTCACTCCTACGGTAAGTTAGTTGTGTTCCTCGTGCAGAAATAAAATTTTGATATTAAAATTACCTTTTTAGTTCCATGGAAAATCATGCAAGAAGCTAGAGGGTGGTGTAAAGGATTTAGAAGATCAAGAGCAATTTAATGAAAAATGTCAAAGACCCTCACTACCAATATGAGTGATGAGAGGCAAGCCATGAAAGGCTTATGAACTATAGTCAACAATATTAAGTCCACCATACACGTAAAGAAAGCAACTCGTCATACACCAGAAGAGAACCATCACCTTAGACAACAAGATCCCACACAGTAAAGCCCAAAATTCTGAACCCAGCATGTTGAGCCACTGGAGTCAAGTTAAACGAAGGCAAGTTTGAGGGATGCTTTGAACCTGACGGATGCTTTGATTGGTGAAATCATATAGAAAGCTTCATAAATTCGAAGCAGATGCCCTTGAATAGATAAGTTGAGTGCACTACACTTAGATTGAAGGGACTCGTGTTAGTCTGGTGGAGTCAACTGGAACACGTGATATTCAAATTAAGGATACTGCCCATCACTACCTAGATTGAATTTATAGTACAACTGCGCAATCGTTATGTTCCCGCAGACTACCTTTGGACCCTATATCGTAGACTCCATAATTTATAGTAGGAAAAATCATCAGTGGACGAGTACACCAATGAATTGCTAGTCCTTCAAGTCTAGACTAGATTCAAGAGGACAATGAGATGAATGTATCATGTTACTTGGATGGGCTGCACTATTCCATTAGAGACAAACTAAAGTTGTACGGTTACCGTGACTTGAGTGGAGTATCTAATAGGTCCCATAGAGTGGAATCCTTGCAAAAGAAGACATCGAGGTTTAGGTCTACTGATATACCTTCATCTAGCAACACCATTGTCCCCATTGCTAGGATCATAGATCCCCCTTGTTCTACCATCCCTACAGGTAGCCCGATTTCACTTATCTCCACTTTATCATTCCTTTTTGTAGTCGTGCTTCTGCCTAGTCCCCTACTCCACAAAGGAGATAGAGAAGTGCCACCCATCTTTAATGGCAGAATCAATCTCGATTTCCCCCAACACTCCTAGGCTACTGCAACCTCATATTTATGAGTTAGCAAACATCATGTCAAACGAGCACATACCTTTGCCACGAGAGACATTACATCATTCAATAGATTTTGTATTTGATGACCACACCCTTATTGCACTCCACTATTCTCTAAGAATAGACGAGCACAACAGGTTTCATTGTCAAATATCGATATGTTCAGACAAATTCGTGTTATAAGGATAGAGAGAAACCAAGGACTTTCACTCCTTATAGGGACATGTGCTTTAAGGATTTTTTTTTGAATTCTAAACAGGTAGATTTGTGATCATACTTAAATTTGGTGGCGCTCATCAACCTCCATCAAGTGAGGAAACTGAGATTGTTAGTCAGTGTTAGGGCAAAACTACGGAGAGAGCAACTAAGAGGGAGATCTAGAGAAAACTAAGAGAGGATTAGGGTTAGAGAGGGAGAAAGAGGCTACCTGATAATACTCTTCATAATCCCCAAAAGGGGGGCTGCTCGGATATAAATATATCCGGGCATGGAGGGGCCGGCCGGCCCCTCCCAAGGGGGCTGAACCCGCCTGGTTCAGCCCCTGGCCGGCCGGTTCACTGAGTGGGGGTTGAACCGGAAGGTTCAGCCCCATTGTTTAGCGCGCCCTTGCTTCTCCGAACATAATGACGCCTCGTAAAGCGTAGCGGGGGCGTAACATTCCCCTCCCCATCAAGCACCAACCTGTCCCCAAGGTGGTAGTCCGGGTAGAGCTCCTTGAAATCGAAGAAGTCCACCCAAGAGTTGTGTGCTGGCGACAGGGTCTTCCATTTGACCAAGAGCTCGGGCCGGAATTCCGCGCCCCGGTTCTTCCACCTGTGCCCCAAAATATCCTCTGGCAGCGGCCGCAGCTCCCCCGTAGAAGTAACCTCAGGCAATTCAGTACTTGGCTGGACATGCGGACTCAACTTCCGCTTGAGCAAGGAGACGTGGAACGTAGGATGAATGCGGGAACCCTCCGGCAAGGCCAAAGTATAAGCTACCGGCCCCACCCTGCTGACGATCTGAAAGGGGCCGTGGTAGCGCGGGGACAGCTTCCGGTTGCCACGACGAGCCACGGACAACTGCCGGTGCGGCTGGAGCTTAAGAAAAACGTCATCACCAACGGCGAACTCCCGCTCCGTGCGGTGCTTGTCCGCCTGGGACTTCATGCGTTCCTGTGCCAGGCGGAGATTCTCCCGAAGAGTGACCAACATGCGATCCCGATCCAGAAGAGCACGATCCACCGCCGGAAGAGCTGTGCTACCCGGCTCATAGCTAGCCAAAGACGGAGGCGGCCGCCCGTAAACCACCTCAAACGGCGTCATTCTGCTGGCTGAGTGATAGGCCGTGTTGTAACAGTACTCGGCCCAGTGTAACCAATCCGGCCAACTCCGAGGCTCATCCATCACAAAGCAACAAAGATACGTCTCGACACCCCGATTAAGCACCTCTGTCTGGGGGTCCGACTGCGGGTGATGTGTCGTGCTGAAGTGTAAGCGAGTACCCTGCAACCGGAAGAGCTCCCTCCAGAACCCACTGACGAAGGTGGGGTCTCGATCAGAAATAATGGCACGAGGGAGACCATGCAGTCGAACAATTTCCCGAGCAAAGAGTGCGGCCACGGACTCCCCGGTATACGGATGGCTGAAGGCCAGAAAATGGCCATACTTGGAGAGCTTATAAACCACGACCAGAATGACTGACTTTCCTTTAGACTTAGGCAGCCCATCAATAAAGTCCATGGACACCGTGTCCCAAACAAGCTGCGGGATGTCCAATGGCACGAGCAGCCCTGCAGGAGAAGAAGTCTCATATTTATGTCGCTGGCAGATGTTACAGTGGCGAACAAACTACTGAATGTCTCGTCGCATGCCTGCCCAAAAAGCGTTTGCTTTCGCCCTCTGGAGGGTCCGGAGCACCCCCGCATGCCCTCCTGTGGGCGACGAGTGGAACTCATGCATCAATACCGTCTTCCAAGCTGAGTCGGCGGGCACGACCACCCGGCCCCGATAGTATAGCCGACTGCCACTGTCTCACCCCTCTGTAAAGCCTCCACCAACGGCCGGAGCGTGTCGGATCGCAACACCTCCTCCTGAATATCCTCCAGGGAATCGACCAACGGCGCCGAAATATGAGAGAGAGCAGCCTCTGGAAGACGAGAGAGAGCATCGGCGACCACATTCTCTTTGCCCCGGCGATAAACAATCTCATAGTCGTAGCCCAGAAGCTTGGTAACCTATTTCTGCTGCAGAGGCGAATATACCCGTTGGTCCAGGAAATGCTTCAAGCTCTGGTGGTCCGTCCGGATCTTAAAGTGTCGGCCCAGTAAATATGGCCGCCACACGACCACTGCGTGAATGATCGTCAACATCTCCTTCTCGTAGGCCGAGAGACCCAAAGTACGAGGAGCCAATGCTTTGCTGTAAAATGCGATTGGCCGCCCCGCCTGCATCAAAACTGCCCCGATGCCGACCCCCGACGCATCCGTCTCCAGAACGAACTCCTTCGTGAAGTTTGGTAATGCAAGGACTGGTGTGGTGGTCATGGCTCGTTTGAGAGCCTGAAATGCCTCCTCCGTCTCCTCACTCCAAGAAAAAGAATCCTTCTGCAGCAGCTGGGTCAATGGCCCGGCTATCTTCCCATAGTCCTGCACAAACCGCCGGTAGTACCCTGTGAGTCCCAAAAAACCCCGCAAGGCACGGACTGTAACCGGTCGCGGCCAGGACAGCAGACTCTGAATCTTCCGCGGGTCGGCCCGAACGCCCTGACCGGAGACCAAATAGCCCAAATACTCCGCCTCCTCCTGCCCGAAGGAGCACTTGGAACGGTTGGCATAAAGATGGTGTTGACGCAGTCGGGCAAGGACCCGTTCCACGTGGCGCACGTGGTCCTCCCAATTCGCGCTGTAGATGAGGATATCATCAAAGAATATCAGGACAAAGACCCGCAGGAAATCTCTGAATATCTCGTTCATGTTAGCCTGGAATGTAGCGGGCCCCCCAGTCTGTAACATCCGTAAATTTTACGCGAAATTTATTTTATTGTAGGGTCGAGTCGCGACGATTTTTGATCGAGGCAGCGCGTCGACCAGGTATTTGTTACTATTCCAAATGTTAGCGTCCGTTAGTTTGTTAAGTGCGTTAAGATTTTTGTGTAACGCATGTCACTTTAGAATCGACGCGCGCGACGATTTCGGTTAGTATTCAAAAGTATTAGTGTGAGTTTGGGGTGCCAATAGCATTTTGCCCCCTTCTTCTCTTGCGGTTATCAGTAAACCGCAAACCGCTAAGTTATAACCCGCTTAAATCCCGCTATTCTAAATCCCGCACCTCATCTCACGGGATTAAGCCGCACGGAACCGCAGCCGCCGCTCCCGTTTCCGCAGGAGCCGACGCATCCCGCAAAGCCTTCCGCCGGCCGATTCCCCTCTCGCTCACATCTCCGGCTTCTCCTCCCTCCTCTGCAGGCCCCGGGGAGTACTCCTCTTCTTTCCTTGGCCGTGGGAGAAGTGGGTTAAACCCTAACCGGAGAAGTTGTGTTTCGTTTTGGTTCCGGTGAGTCGATTTCTCCCTTACCTCGATTTCCTCTTGAAGATCCTTCGTTTTGGAGGTTAGACTAAACAAGTTTTTGTTTCTATTGCCCTATTTTAGGTTTTGGTGTTCGTGGTTCGCCGCGAAGTTTGTGTGGGACGCATTGAGAGCCTCAATCACTCCACGTAAAGGTAATAATTGGGTTTAGCACGTGTATTTTGTAACCTTAGGTATTTTGGAATTTTTCCACCGGAAAACCCTAAAGGGAAAATAACGAAATTAGAGTATGCCCTAAATTGCAGGTCGTTGGTGAGATCGAAGCAGCATTCTGAAATTTCCTAGCAGTCGGATTTACTTTTGGAATAGAAGATGTCGCCGCGCCGAGTCTACGAGCGTCGCAGCACCGCTGTAAGGAAAATTAAATTTCTTTTAGTTAGATATATCAAGTATTGTATTTTTATACACATGAATATATTCATTTCAAGTACCGTGACCATGCATAGAACGATATGGTGACAGGAAAACGGTCACGAAAAACGTGTAGGGTGACACTATTTTCCCTAAGACCCAAGTAGTCGGATTATGAACAGTAACGTAGAGTACGAAAGCGTTAACCGTGTTCGTAGGTTTGGAATCTGTTCCGAACAAAGGCGTGAATGTCCATTCTAGTAGACCACAAGAAAGTCAAGGGTCGCTTAGTAGTTCCCCAAAAAGATATCTCAATCAGAGTAGCATCAGACTGAAAGGTTGATCAGCACGCTTAAGTTATTTTCGTGCTAGGTAGAGGCGCACTACCACTCTCATAAGGCATATGGTATCTTATGAGCAGCATAGCCTTGGGAGTTTACGTCCCTTGAAGACAGTTAGTAGATTCGAGACCGTGTCCGCGCGACACTAGAACATTTGAGTTCGTCGGATGGTCTCGGATCGTCAGTTTCAGTTGCGCGTTAGGAGCTACTCTGCCTAGAGCCTTCCAAGTAGATGTGCAGGTTAGAAGCCACCTAGAACTCAAGTATAGACCTGACGTGATACAGTATGCGAGTTAGTGAACGCCAGGACTTGAGTTAGTGAAACAAAAGTCACGTGCGTAGTACGAGTAGATGCTTGACCAGAAAGTAGTGCGAAGGCATGCATAGCGCATAGCATAAAAGTTTTTAATGCATAAAATTGTTTTCTAAAGGCATGCATTCATCATAGTGAAACCTGTTTTAGTGTCACTAGAAGGAGTTATTTTTCTTTACTCTGACCTCTCGTGGGCAATGTTTTTCAGGTGACCCAGGTGGGAAACTACGTCTAGGATGAGCTTTTTGGCGGCGTCAATGTGTAGTACTTTTCCCATTCAGTTTACTATATTTCAGCATGTACTTGTAGATGTTGGACATTGTACCTGGCTAATATTTTTTTGTAACATGTATCAAACTATTTATTGTTACTCAGATTTTCAGTTAATTCAGTTCTATTCATGTTTAGTGGCTCTGTGAATCCAGTTGTCAAGTATGTGTTTACCCTCAGATTATTTGTCTAACTTCCGTTGTCAGTCTTAAATTGCTTAGTATAGATTTTTATTACCTGCTGCATATTAGTTTTAATACTGTTTCCTAGTTTTCTTTATATCGTTGACCCGGCCGGACGGCTGATTTCTGAAATACTGGGAAGGGGTGTTACAAATTGGTATCAGAGACAGGTTGATCCTTGGACCCTAGAAAGAATTCACAGAGCCATAGGATTGTGTTAGAGTAAACTCTTGTTAGTAGAGTATTTTTAAGTGGCGTTTAAGTCATAGTTTTCGCTAGAGTACGAAATAAACTGCTAAGCCAAATTTCTCAGATGTGTGTTAAATAAATAGATTTCCTTTGTATGTTCTATCAGGCACCACGAGTTAGTGAACCAGGTGAATCTTCACGTCAGGACCCTGTTCCTAATGCGACCATGGGAGACGCTGCCGTGCCACAGGTTCCACCAGTTCCAGCAGTTTCAGAAGGCACATACATAGCGTCTCAGATAGCCAGGGCAGTCACTGTTGCCTTGATGGAGTTTCAGAGAGGACTGGCTGCAGGATTTCCAGCTCCAGTACAAGTACCAGTTCCTGCACCAGCTCCTGCCCCAGTACCCGTGGAGATGACCCTGGAGCGCTATTTGAGAAATTTTAGAGAACTACAGCCTTCGAACTACAGTGGGGATGAGACCCCGATGGACACTGATGATTGGATAGCTAACACCAGAGACCTGCTGAATGTTTTAGAGTGTCCAGAGAACAAGAAGATTTCTTTGGCTGTTTTCCTCCTCCGAGGAGAGGCAAAAGTCTGGTGGGACAAGTACCGGGCAGATGATCCTGCAGGTAAAGTGTTATGATAAATTATTTTATTTTTAGGAAGAAATGCGTTTCATGTTAAATTGTATGACCATATGTTTGACCAGGTCGTACACCAGACATGTTTACTTGGGGCGAGTTCACTAGAGCCCTTGCAAGTTGGTTCGTGCCTCCTTCCGCACGACGAGGTCTTCAGAAGAAGTACCTTAGGTTTTTCCAGGGGGACAGGACAATTACTGAGTACGAGCGAGAGCTTACTCATCTGGCTCGTTATGCGGGCGTAATGCAGGGAGATCAGTCTGAGAGGTGCAGCCGTTTCGTGGATGGCTTGCGTGACTCATTGAGGCAGCCGCTGATGACTATGGTCAACGCTGATTACAGGAGCTTGGTGGATACAACTCGCAGACTGGAGGCTGATCAGCAGAGAGTTCAGAAGCGCAGTAGTTTTCGTGCGAAACGATCTCAGGATTCGCACCCGCCGCAGCAGAGCAGGAATAATCAAGGAAAGAACTGGAATAAGAAGCTGAAGCCCGATGGCAAGAAGGGTGGTCAATCTGGTGACCGGAGCAAGGACTATCCCACGTGTCCCAAGTGCCAGCGTCGCCATCCAGGAGAGTGCTTGGCCAGCGCAGACGTATGCTTCAAGTGCCGACAATCTGGACATATAGCTCGCTTTTGTCAGGAAGTTGGTGCAAACCAGGTAATCAAAGTTTGTTGTATTACTTTTCTTTGTTTGTAATTTCAGTAGATGATAAATGAAAATTTTTCCTGCAGCCGAAGTTCGAAGTTGGTAACTCTAACAGGGCTGATAAGGGCAAAGCGTTGATGATTACTGATGGGAGACCACAGAAGGGTCGAGACTTAGTGCAGCCCAGAGCTTATAGGCTGGGTCAGCAGGAGGCGAAGGATCAGGAGGATGTAGTGACTGGTAAGTGCTCTATTTTTACTTAACAAGTTTATTCAAATCCTCCGTAGTGACACATTTATTTTCATCCCTCATATTTCATTCTTGTAGGCATCCTTATGATTCGTAATTTACCTTCTAAGATTCTGTTTGATACGGGTGTCTCGCACTCGTTTATCGCGGAATCTCTAGTTTGTAAGTTGGACTTAGAAGTCTTCCCAGAGTCAGTACCGTTGGAAGTCATGATGCTGAATGGATCCCTTCTGCAGACCAGAGATAAGTGCAGAGTACCAGTGAAGTTTGGTGATACTGAGATTATCGTGGAAGCTTTGCAGCTACCTATAGCGGGATTCGACTTGATCTTTGGGATGGACTGGCTTTCAGCAGTCAACGCCAGGATTGACTGTAGGGCGAAGCAGATTCAGTTCGATGGCCCCAACCAGACATCTTTCTCTTTTCAGGGTTTGAAGGGAGTAGTGAAGATGATCATATCTGCGGTCCAAGCGAGAAGGTGCATCAGTAAAGGTTGTGAAACCTTCGTAGTACTGATGAGCACAGAGTCTGAGACTGACTTGTCAGAGGTACCAGTGGTGCAGGAGTTTCTCGATGTTTTCCCAGAAGAGCTCCCTGGTGCCCCTCCTGATAGAGAGGTTGAGTTCCCGATAGACTTGCATCCTGGGGCTACACCGGTAGCCAAATCTCCCTATCGGATGGCTCCAAGGGAATTAACAGAGCTGAATAGCCAGCTGCAGGAGTTGCTTGATTTGGGTTTTATACGTCTCAGTACTTCGCCTTGGAGTGCTCCAGTACTGTTCGTGAAGAAGAAGGATGGTAGTATGAGACTGTGCATAGACTACCGTGAATTGAACAAGCTGACCGTTAAGAACAAGTATCTGATTCCCAGGATTGATAATTTGTTCGACCAGTTGGTGGGAGCGAACACTTTTTCCAAGTTAGATCTGAGGTCGGGCTATCATCAGTTAAAGATTCGTGACGTGGATATTCAGAAGACGGCTTTCAGTACTAGATATGGACACTTCGAGTTCGTGGTCATGCCTTTTGGGCTGACCAACGCTCCTTCAGTGTTTATGGACCTGATGAACAGGGTATTCCGGGAATACTTGGATCGTTTTGTCATCGTTTTCATAGACGATATCTTGGTGTTCTCTAAGAGTGCAGAAGATCATGCAGCACACCTCAGGATTGTTTTGAGCACCCTCAGGAAGAACCAGTTGTATGCTAAATTTTCAAAGTGCGAATTTTGGCTTTCAGAGATTGCATTCTTAGGCCACATCATCAGTCAGAAAGGAGTTAGCGTTGATCCGAAGAAGATAGAGGCCATAAAGAGTTGGCCAAGGCCGACGTCAGTTTCAGAGGTTCGCGGCTTTTTGGGTCTTGCTGGATACTACAGGAGGTTCATCAGAGATTTCTCAAAGATAGCCTTACGACCGACTTCCCTCACTATGAAGGGAAAGGGCTTGGATTGGACAGTCGAGTGTGAGTTGGCTTTTGAGGACTTGAAGGATAGGTTGATGACCGCACCAATTTTGAGTTTGCCTTCAGGACCTGACGGGTTTCAGATTTATAGCGATGCTTCAGGTCAGGGTTTGGGTTGTGTTCTCATGCAGCATGGAAAGGTCGTAGTCTATGCCTCGAGACAGTTAAAGGTTCATGAGAGGAACTATCCCGTGCATGACTTGGAGCTTGCAGCAGTTATTCATGCTCTGAAGATTTGGAGGCACTATCTCTATGGAGTACGTTGCGAGATCTTTACTGATCATAAGAGCCTCAAGTATATCTTTGATCAGCGAGAGCTCAATTTGAGGCAGCGTAGATGGTTAGAGTTTCTATCAGACTACGATGTAGACATTCAATACCATCCGGGAAAGGCGAACGTTGTTGTTGATTCCCTTAGCAGGAGAGGTTCGTGTTTTTCCCTTCTCACTCAGCAGAAGGAGTTAGTGCGAGAATTGGAGAGTTTGGATATCATCGTTGTGCCCTGTTGTAGTCTTGGTTCTGCAAGGTTGAGTTGGATGGAGATTTCGTGCGACATTAGAGATAAAATCAGGACAGCTCTACCGTTGGATCCAAAGATGGCAGAGATTTGGATCTCAGTGCAGTCAGGTCAGAAAGAGAGGTTCTCTATTCAGGATGAGTTATTATTGCATGATGGCAGAGTGTGCATCTCAGATGTTAGTCACCTTCGTGAGGACATTCTTTTCGAGGCACACAATTCCAGATATTCTATACATCCTGGTAGCACGAAGATGTATGCAGATCTTAAGAAGACAGTCTGATGGCCAGGTTTGAAGAGTGATGTTGCAGATTATGTAGGGAAGTGCGAGACATGCAAGTTGGTTAAGGCCGAGTGCCAAAGGCCTGGATGCAAGTTGCAGCCACTTCCCATTCCCGAGTGGACTTTTGAGGATATATCCATGGACTTCATTCATGGTCTGCCGAGATCGCAGAGTGGGAATGATTCGGTGTGGGTTATAGTTGATCGACTTTCTAAGGTCGCCCATTTCATTCCTCTTAGGAAGACAGATCAAGGTCCGAAGCTGTCCCAGTTATATTTAAACGAGATAGTTCGACTTCACGGTGTGCCCAAGACTATAGTTTCAGACCGAGATGGCAGATTTACCTCCAGGGAGTGGTGTTACGTACAGGAGCGGTTGGGTACCAGGTTACATTTCAGCACCGCATTTCATCCCCAGACAGATGGACAGACCGAGCGCACAAATAGGACTTTGGAGGATCTGCTTCGGATGTGCATTCTAGATTTTGGAGGAAAGTGGGAGAAGTATATTACTCTTGTGAAGTTCTCCTACAACAACAGTTTTCAGGCAAGTATTGGGATGGCACCGTTCGAGGCCCTCTATGGTAGACGTTGTCGGACACCGTTATATTGGGCAAAGAGTGAGGAAAGATCTTCTATCAGAGAGTCATGGATTGATAAGACCACGGACAGGATTAAGCTCATTCAGGAGTGTATGAGGACAGCTCAAGATCGTCAGGCCAAGTACAATGATCAGAAGCACAAGTCAGTAGAATTCAGTGTTGGAGACTACGTTTATCTGAAGGTCAGACAAGTCAGAGGAGTCTCTAGAATAAAGCGGATGAAGAAGCTGAGCCCCAGATTCGTTGGTCCTTTTGAGGTACTGGAAAGAGTTGGGGAGGTTGCATACAAGTTGGCCTTACCTGAGGAAATGAGTGGTGTACATGATGTATTCCACATCTCCTATTTGAGGAGAGCAGTCAGAGATTCTAGTCAGATTATCAGTACCGAGGAAGCACCAATCGAGACAGATCTTAGTATTGGGGTTAGACCAGTCAAGGTAATGGATTCAAGGATTAAGAAGCTCAGGAACAGAGAGATTCACATGGTCAAAGTCCTTTGGATGAACTGTGGCCGTCCAGAATATACTTGGGAGCGAGAGGATGAGCTTAAGAGCAATGCAGACTATTCTTTTCTCTTCGATTCAGGTATGGTTTCAATTTTCGAGGACGAAAATTTTTATTAGGAGGGGAGATTTGTAACATCCGCAAATTTTACGCGAAATTTATTTTATTGTAGGGTCGAGTCGCGACGATTTTTGATCGAGGCAGCGCGTCGACCAGGTATTTGTTACTATTCCAAATGTTACCGTCCGTTAGTTTGTTAAGTACGTTAAGAATTTTGTGTAACGCATGTTACTTTAGAATCGACGCGCGCGACGATTTCGGTTAGTATTCAAAAGTATTAGTGTGAGTTTGGGGTGCCAATAGCATTTTTCCCCTTCTTCTCTTGCGGTTATCAGTAAACCGCAAACCGCTAAGTTATAACCCGCTTAAATCCCGCTATTCTAAATCCCGCACCTCATCTCACGGGATTAAGCCACACGGAACCGCAGCCGCCGCTCCCGTTTCCGCAGGAGCCGGCGCATCCCGCAAAGCCTTCCGCCGACCGATTCCCCTCTCGCTCACATCTCCGGCTTCTCCTCCCTCCTCTGCAGGCCCCGGGGATTACTCCTCTTCTTTCCTTGGCCGTGGGAGAAGTGGGTTAAACCCTAACCGGAGAAGTTGTGTTTCGTTTTGGTTCCGGTGAGTCGATTTCTCCCTTACCTCGATTTCCTCTTGAAGATCCTTCGTTTTGGAGGTTAGACTAAACAAGTTTTTGTTTTTATTGCCCTATTTTTAGGTTTTGGTGTTCGTGGTTCGCCGCGAAGTTTGTGTGGGACGCATTGAGAGCCTCAATCACTCCACGTAAAGGTATTAATTGGGTTTAGCACGTGTATTTTGTAACCTTAGGTATTTTGGAATTTTTCCACCGGAAAACCCTAAAGGGAAAATAACGAAATTAGAGTATGCCCTAAATTGCAGGTCGTTGGTGAGATCGAAGCAGCATTCTGAAATTTCCTAGCAGTCGGATTTACTTTCGGAATAGAAGATGTCGCCGCGCCGAGTCTACGAGCGTCGCAGCACCGCTGTAAGGAAAATTAAATTTCTTTTAGTTAGATATATCAAGTATTGTATTTTTATACACATGAATATATTCATTTCAAGTACCGTGATCATGCATAGAACGATATGGTGACAGGAAAACGGTCACGAAAAACGTGTAGGGTGACACTATTTTCCCTAAGACCCAAGTAGTCGGATCATAAACAGTAACGTAGAGTACGAAAGCGTTAACCGTGTTCGTAGGTTTGGAATCTGTTACGAACAAGGGCGTGAATGTCCATTCTAGTAGACCACAAGAAAGTCAAGGGTCGCTTAGTAGTTCCCCAAAAAGATATCTCAATCAGAGTAGCATCAGACTGAAAGGTTGATCAGCACGCTTAAGTTATTTTCGTGCTAGGTAGAGGCGCACTACCACTCTCATAAGGCATATGGTATCTTATGAGCAGCATAGCCTTGGGAGTTTACGTCCCTTGAAGACAGTTAGTAGATTCGAGACCGTGTCCGCGCGACACTAGAACATCTGAGTTCGTCAGATGGTCTCGGATCGTCAGTTTCAGTTGCGCGTTAGGAGCTACTCTGCCTAGAGCCTTCCAAGTAGATGTGCAGGTTAGAAGCCACCTAGAACTCAAGTATAGACCTGACGTGATACAGTATGCGAGTTAGTGAACGCCAGGACTTGAGTTAGTGAAACAAAAGTCACGTGCGTAGTACGAGTAGATGCTTGACCAGAAAGTAGTGCAAAGGCATGCATAGCGCATAGCATAAAAGTTTTTAATGCATAAAATTGTTTTCTAAAGGCATGCATTCATCATAGTGAAACCTGTTTTAGTGTCACTAGCAGGAGTTATTTTTCTTTACTCTGACCCCTCGTGGGCAATATTTTTCAGGTGACCCAGGTGGGAAATTACGTCTAAGATGAGCTTTTTGGTGGCGTCAATGTGTAGTACTTTTCCTATTCAGTTTACTATATTTCAGCATGTACTTGTAGATGTTGGACATTGTACCTGGCTAATATTTTTTTGTAACATGTATCAAACGATTTATTGTTACTCAGATTTTCAGTTAATTCAGTTCTATTCATGTTTAGTGGCTCTGTGAATCCAGTTGTCAGGTATGTGTTTACCCTCAGATTATTTTTTTAACTTCCGCTGTCAGTCTTAAATTGTTTAGTATAGATTTTTATTACCTTCTACATATTAGTTTTAATACTGTTTCCTAGTTTTCTTTATATCGCTGACCCGGGCGGACGGCTGATTTCTGAAATACTGGGAAGGGGTGTTACACAGTCAACTCATTGGCCATAACCAAAAACTCATAATGGTCGTCATGAGTTCGGAAAGCCGTCTTATGGATGTCCTCCTGTGCCATCAAAATCTGATAATATCCGGAACGCAGATCCAGCTTGGTGAACCGCTGCGCCCCATGCAGCTCATCCAGTAATTCTTCTATGTGAGGGATCGGGAAATTATCTTTGACAGTAGCGTCGTTCAAGGCACGATAGTCCACACAGAATCTCCAGGACCCGTCCTTTTTCTTGACCAAAATAATGGGGGCCGAGAAGGAACTCGTACTCGGCCGAATGATGACGGCCTCCAGCATCTCGCGGACACTGCGTTCAATCTCCGCCTTCTGAACGTGTGGGTAGCGGTACGGACGGACATTCGTAGGCTCAGCACCCACCTTGAGCGGAATACGGTGATCTCGAAACCTCGGCGGTGGCAAAGTGCGTGGCTCCTGAAAAATGTCAACATACTCTGTCAGAAGTAACTGTAACTGAACCGGTACCTCAGAAGGTGTGGAATCGCCGGTCTGGACCTCCCGAAGGATGACCATCATCTGCCCATCCCCGCTCAACCGTTGCATGTTGCGAAGAGAAACCTCTTTAACGGAAGAGGACATGATACCCTTCAGGCAAAACTGTTTCTCTCCGTGCACAAACTCCATAGTCATGTGTTCCCAATCAAAAGTCACCCGTTGTAACTGACGCAACCACTGAACTCCCAGCACCATATCGGAGCCCCGAATAGGCAGCAGGTAGACGTCAGTCCGTCCCACATAACCGTGTATCTGCATCTCCACTCCTTTCAGCACCCCCTCACACTGCAGCTTGCTGCCATCCGCCACCATAACGTGAAAAGCAGCCCCCCTGTCAACCACGTGCCAGACTCGTCGTGCCACGTCGGGATGTATGAAGTTGTGGGTGCTCCCACTGTCCACCAGAATAGTAACCTTCTCTTGGGCAATCCGGCTCGCCAGCCGCATAGTAAGCGGGGGAACACAACCCTCGAGAGCATGTAAAGAAACCCCGAACTCCGTCTCTTCCAAGTCCACCTCCAACTCCTCATCCGGGGCCGGCTCGTCCGCATCCTGATGCAACATGAAAACTTGTGTCTTCTGGCATTTATGACCTGGCACAAACTTCTCGTCGCAATTACAGCACAAGCCCTTCTCCTTCCGAGCGGCCAACTCGCTCCAAGACAATCGAGTCACCGTCGGTTTGTTACCCGTGGGCTGCTCCCGTCGTACTGCTGTGGCAGGGGCCAAAGGCGGCCTACTCATGATACAAGCCCGCTGCCTGTTGAACCTCTCCTCCTGGATCCGCGCCAAGGTAATGACGTGATTCAAGGAACGGGGCATGAGTGTCTGCACCTCGTCACGAATGTGCTCCTTGAGACCATATATGAAACAGCTGTAGAGTGTCCTCTCTGGCCACTGAACCCGATTCGCCAACTTCTCGAACTCCGTGCGATACTCCATCACCGACCCTTTCTGACGAAGCTTCTGAAGGAGTGCCTCAAAGTTCTCGTACTCCAGTGGGCCAAATCTGGTCGTAAAGCCATCCACAAACTCCCCCCACGGCACGTACTCCCGTCCGCGCAGGAACCACTGTGTCCACTGGAAAGCGTCGTCCTTCAAGTGGAAGGACGCTAACTGCACCCACTGGCCTTCAGGCACCTCCTGGTACTGGAAAAAGAGTTCAGTCTTTTGAATCCATTCCAAGGCGTCGCCGCCCTCGAACTCCGGAAAATACATGCGAGTTAATCCGGGAGTCAAACGTTGGGCCCCTTGACCTCCTTCCCGTCTTGCGTGCTCCCCATGCTCGAATCCGTCGTAGCCTTGATGCTGACCCGCTCCCCAAGGCGGAGGTTGTGGCTGGCCGCCCCATCCTGGGCCAAAACCGGCCACCCCTAGCGGCCCAAACCCGCGCGGCGGAGGGAGGAGCCCCCCTCTTTGTTGTCCTGTCGTGTCGGGTGGCCGCCGGAACCCAAATGGGTCGTCACTGCCCTGGCGCCACTGCCCTTGGCCCGATCCAGGCTCGTCGAGCCCCACTGCCGTAGATCCCAGCGGGATCGACCCCGCCGGACCCCCGTACGCCGCCGCCGACCCCCCGGGTGGGCCGTAGGCCGCCGAACCAGCGCCCCCCGTCCCCGGCCAAGCCGTGCCAGGCGGAATCCCGTCGGACGCCCGCAGTCGTTCCGTTTCCGGAAACCGCACGCCGCCGACACCTTCCGCAAGCCGCGCGCCGCCCGCAGCCGCAGGATCGGCCTCGATCCGGCCAAATCTTCGCTCGCCGGTGCCTTCCCTTTCAACAAGGTCTTCAACTCCTCCATCCGAGCCTCCAACCACCCTTCCAAGGCCGCCATCAAGTCGGTTAGGCCAACAACGTTATCCTCTAGGGTTTCAATCCGCGAGGACTCCTCTTGAGTGCGAGTGGTCACCATTTCGGAGAGACGAACACCTCTGATACCAAATGTTAGGGACAAACTACGGAGAGAGCAACTAAGAGGGAGATCTAGAAAAAACTAAGAGAGGATTAGGGTTAGAGAGGGAGAAAGAGGCTACCTGATAATACTCTTCATAATCCCCAAAAGGGGGGCTGCCCGGATATATATATATCCGGGCATGGAGGGGCCGGCCGGCCCCTCCCAAGGGGACTGAACCCGCCTGGTTCAGCCCCTGGTCGGCCGGTTCACTGAGTGGGGGCTGAACCGGAAGGTTCAGCCCCGTTGTTTAGCGCGCCCTTGCTTCTCCGAACATAATGACGCCCCGTAAAGCGTAGCGGGGGCGTAACAGTCAAAATATAGTAGATACCCTTAGGTGTAGCAGGAGGCCGCAAGATCATCGAGCCTGCTTACCTATTACTTTGCATATTTGATTGTCACTTCCTTCCATTTTGATATTTAGGCTCCATTTGGTTTGGCGGTGGCGGGTCGATCCGGCGGGTGGAAACGGAGTGTTCGAACCGGAGGGGGAGGTGGCTGCTCCAAACGGAGCTTTTTGGGGCGTTTCTCAAGGCGGGGGATGGAAACGGAGCAAACGCCGCCGTAGGTTCATTTGTTTACCCTCTTTCTGGCAGCGTTTGCCCAAAACGGAACAGCGAAACGCTCAAACAAATAGAGCCTTAATTTTATTTGATCACTTAAAATTATGCATAAAATTAGATTTACGGTTTGCAAGCGTCTTATGAGAAATATAATTCTATTGTTGATTTCAATCCCCGTGGATTATATTTCTTCGAAGGAGATTGATTTTTTTTCTTTTAGGAATGAGAGAAAGATTCGTCCCTTGTCAGCCCAACTACCACATCCCAGAGTTTTCCCCACCTAGCGTGCCACTACCTTTTGGGCCTATATTGGAGGAGAGCTTAGGTATTGGTTGTTCATCACCAGAACGATAGAAAAACATTTTCAAATCACCCATGGATCATCAGATCAACGTCCAAACATCCAAGTAGCAAGTTACATAACAATCTAGACGGAGTTGAGCTCCATCAATTTGAAGGGAATTAATGCAACCTACTGCGCATTATTATTTCTTTTTTATTTTATGTACCTCAATATTTTTATTTGTGTAGTATCGTGTTGGTCGATGAGACACGCGGGGGTGTAAACGCGAAACTTGAATCTAGGAGAGACACTTCAGAAAAGAAGGATTTTAGGTTGGGCAGGATAAAGGCGGGGTATATGGAGCTTAATTTAAGAGTGCAAGAAGGACGGATGACTTCGTTATAAAGTTGGGCAATCAAAATAATTCTCGCAGTGAGCGTTTAAAATATCTTGGATCGATAATTCAAAACGATGGATGTGTCGATAAAGATGTGATACATAGAATTCAAGAAGATTGGTTGAAGTGGGAGAGGCACGTCAGGGATCTTATGTGATCGTAAAGTACCATTAAAACATAAAGGCAAGTTTTACCTTACTGCAATTTAGACCAACGATGCTCTATGGTTCAAAGTATTGGGCAACGAATTGTACACATGAGCAAAAAATGAGAGTTACAGAGATGAGAATGCTTAGGTGGATGTGTGGACACACGAGACTGGATAAAATTAAGAACGAATGTATCAGGGATAAGACAGGAGTGTCACCAATTGTAGAGAAGATGCGAGAAGCTCGACTAATATGATTTGAACACCTACAAAGGAGACCATTAGAGACACCTATTAGGCGTTGTGAGAGTTTAGTCACTAGGCATGTTAAATGGAGGAGGGGTAGACCAATAAATACTTGGGATGAAACTATAAGGAAAAACATGTACTTAGACATTAGAGAGATTATGACTAAAGATAGGGCACAATTGAGACAAAGGATCCATATAGCAGACCCCACTACAGTAGAATAAAGGCTTGAGTGATGTAATTGTTGTTGTAGTGCATGCCGTCGCACACATTCGTACATTATATTCGCGCTGGTGTACTTTTATATCGCATGTCATTTGCACACACTCTTATGGTTCATTTGTGTAATCGATCAATATGATCCTGAATGAAAATGTTTGTCATGTTAAATATAGTGAAAATTTGGATATCCAAAGAAATTAAAATTTCAAATTTAATATCTCGTTATATTATAAATAGTTCTGATATTTAAATTAAAAAAAAAATTTTATTTCAGGATTACTTAATATGAAGAGAAACCTGAGAGTCCATGTTAATCCCTCCGGGGCTATTTAATTTTCCACCCACTTAGTACTTAAAGTCTTCTAAATTCTCTTATAAACCCACTCTCCAAACCATAGCCCACTCAGCTAGGATAAAATTATAAAAGGTGGAAAACTATTATGACATATCCAACGCCACCTCCTTCACGAGCCAATCTGTCGACGATCCCGCCAACTGGAAAACTACAGTCCTCTAGAACTCTCCACCACCACTGGAAACCTCCCCGAGGATTAGCGACCCTACCTCCTCCCTTTGGCGCACCAAAAATCAGATTTAGTGCATCCAAGCCAGGCTTAACCACCAGTCCCCATCCTTAGCATCGCCTAACGAATTATCTCCTATTTCTGGAAACTGTCAGACCTCCCCTAAGTCCGGTCGGCCACCTCTCACCACCTCCCACCTTTGATGGGCCAATTCCACCCAACTGCACCTTTTTCAAACCTTTTGCGGCACCACTCAATCTCAATCCTAGTCTCACTACCAAGGTTGTCAGGATCACGATCCGAATCATAGAATCTTACGATCCTACGATCCAGATTCTGTAAATCGATCTTGATTTTGTAAAGCGATCCTCGATCCGACCTTACTATCTGATCTGATCCTACCTCAAAACAATCTCATCTACGATCTCGATCCTGAAAACCTTGCTCCCTACACCTCATCATTTCAATTTCCTCTCCTTCGCCCTAGCCTAGGAGAGGATCCAGAAGGGGGGAGGAGCTAAGGGACATCCCCCCCACATACACTCACCCTTTTTTTACAAATTGTTAATAGCAAGCCAACATTTTGCTATTGGCAGACCAAGTTTCGCTATTGGCAGACCAAGTTTCACTATTGGCAGACCAAGTTTCGCTATTCATAGACCAAGCCCAATTTTGTGGATCCCCAAATAAAATTCGACCAGGGCCCGCCTATTCCATCTCGCCTAGCTTAGTTAATTCTGTGCGGCGTGTGGGTCTTTCGTTCAGCATGGGTTCACAAATTCGGGTAATCTTCTCGATCTCGCCGTTCCCGATCCCGCAACCCGCATTCACGAATTCAAGTAATCTTCTTGATCCCGTCGTTCCCGATCCCGCAACCCGTCGTTTCAAGGGTTCACTTTGACTCTTCTCGTTGATGGTTGTTCCCGAACCCGCAGGCGCCAGGCCGCTATCCTCTCGTTCCCAATCCCACAGAACGACGAATGCAAGCCCACAATTTTCCAATTCCTGATTTGTCCAATATTCACGGCAACCCTTCTCTGCTCTCTCTTCACTCCTTTTCCATTTTTCCTTCCTAGTTCCTATGTTAATTTGGTGGTTCGAATGAGTGTATTTTAGGATGGCTGAAAACCCTAATGTTTTGAATTCATCATTTTGGTTTTTTTTCTTTCTTTCTTTTTTTCTCTGAATATACATAAAGAAGAAAGGTTACTATGAGGCTTTTAAATTATTTTTTGTGTTTTAAATGTGTAGGCAGAAGTATAATAACAAAATAAGAGGCAGAAATATGTGCCTATGTTGGACTATAATGTCTTAAAGCACTTTGGAAAGGAGACGGACTTCTAGTTCTTGTTTATACCGTTATACGACTCTTCTCCGACTACAGATTGTGGCTGAGGTTTTGCTCCCCTCTTCTCTATCTGCATTTATATTCATGTACTTTAATTTTTAGGGCTGCTTTGAGGTATTAGTCAAGTAGTGGCTAAGCAAAGCATGTAGTCTCGTTGATGAATGGTTGTAGGGATGCTCCGTAGCACTGGTCGGTAAAGGGTTAAGCGGAGTAGATAATGTGGTGGATCAATAACAACACTCAAGCTTTTATCTCACTAAAGTGGGCTCGACTATATGGATCCTTTATTGTCATTGTTCCCCATCTTTAGTCAAAATCTCACTAATGAAAGTACGTCATGTCTTTCTTTATAGTTTCATTCAAAATCTTTATTGGTCTACCCCTCCCCGTTTAACATGCCTAGTGACTAAAATCTCACAATGCCTAACAGGTGCCTCTAATGGTCTCCTTTGTACGTGTCTGAACCATCTTAGTTGAGCTTGTCGTTTCTTCTCTGCAATTGGCATCACTCATGTCTTATCACCGATACACATTCCTAATTTTATCCAATCTTGTGTCCACACAACCACGTAAGCATTCTCATCTCTGCAACTCCCATTTTTTGCTCATGCGCACAATTCACTGCCCAACACTCAGAACCATAGAGCATCGCTAGTCTAATTGTAGTACGATAAAATTTGTCTTTCCCCGACACGCCTATCCACTTCAACCAACCTGCTTAGATTCTATGTATCACATATTTATCTACACCTCCTACTTTTTGAACTATCGATGCAAGATATTTAAAGCACTCACTGCGGGAAATACCTTGATCACCTAACTTAATAATGAAGTCATCTGTCTTTCTTGCGCTACTAAAATTAAGTTCAATATACTCTGTCTTTGTCCTGCTCAACCTAAAACCCTTTTTTTCTAAAGTGTCTCGCTAAGATTCAAGTTTCACATTTACACCCTCGCGCGTCTCGCAGACCAAAACAATATCATTCACAAACAATAAACACCAAGGTATTGTTTCTTGGATACGTCTGGTGAGCTCATCTAAGATAAGGGTAAAGAGATAAAGCCTTAAAGCTGACTCTTGATGTAAGCCAACAGTGATAGGAAGTGTTTGTATTAATCCTCCAGATGTCCTCACCCTCGTCACTGAATTTGTATAGATATCTTTGATTATGTCAATGTATGATACATTTACACCTTTATTTTTTAAGACTCTTCATAAGATCTCTCTTGGAACACTATCATAAGTCTTCTCGAGATTGATAAATAGCATATGCAAATCTTGTTTTCTTTATTGATAGTTGTCAATGAGTCTCTTCAAGAGATATATAGCCTCCATGGTCAATCACCCTGGCATGAATCCAAATTGATTCTTCGAGATGTCAGTGTCTCATTTTACTCTTCTTTTTATTATTCGTTCTCATAGTTTCATAGTATTACCTATTAATTTAATGTCTCTGTAATTAACACAATTTTGTATCTCTCATTTGTTCTTAAACAAAGGTACAAAGATACTTTCTCTTCATTGGTCTGACATCCTCTTCGTCTTCAGTATCTTATTGAAGAAACATGTAACCCACAAAATTTCTTTTTTCCCTAAACATTTTCATTTTTTGATAGGTATATAGTCTGACTCAACCAGTAGTCTTATAGGCACCAGTAGGGTATCAGTTGTGCGTACGTTTGGAATATCATTTATAATAGATCTCTCATTATGTCATATACAATGATAACTCCATTCTTTATATCTTATAGGCACCATGTTCCATTGAAGCGGGCGAGCCTTCTCATCAAAATACAACTCCTGGAATAGTACACCAGTAGCGTCTGCAACACCAGTAGCACCCGCAGCATCAGCAGTGCCAGACCTAACAGACATGGTTGTTATTATTGCTAGGGTGGTGGCCTTAACCATGGTGGAATTCAGAAATGCACTGCTTGTTATATATCCAGCAGCACTTCCTGTGCCAGCTGCCAGGGACTTAGGGATGGAGCATTACCTGAGAAATTTTTGTGATCTTTACCCATCCAATTACAATGGGGAAAACACATCGATGAAGACTGATGATTGGTTGATAAAGATCCGTGAATTACTTGAGGTGATAGAGTGCCCAGAGCAAAAGAAAGTTCCTTTAGCGGGATTTCTCCTGACAGGGGAGGCCCATCAGTGGTGGACCAGGCACTTAGCGGGCGACCTCGCTTGTGAGTAACTTAGTTTAGAATTCTCTTTCTCTGGTATTCATTATCTTTTAGCGTAATGATAATGTGAACTCCATTGTGGTCAGGTCGTGTCGCAGATATGTACACGTAGAATGACTTCTCGACAACACTAGCTAGTTGGTTTGTACCCCCGTCCGAGCGTCGCAGTCTCCAAGAGAGGTACCTTAGGTTTATTCAACGGGTAGAATGGTGGTAGTATATGAACGGGAGCTGACCCACTTATCTCGATATGTGAGGGCGATTTAAGGGGACGAGAACGAGAAATGTAGCCATTTTGTGGATGGACTGAGTGATTCTCTGAGGCAGTCGTTGATGATTATGGTCAATACTGATTACAAGAGTTTAGTGGACATTGCAAGGAAGTTGGAAGAAGACCAGCAAAAAGTACAGAAGCGCAACAACTTTTGATCGAAGCAGCCTCACTCCTCAGGATAAGAATGGCAAAGGTAGGAACTGGAATAAGAAGCAGAGGTCTGATGGTAAGAAAGGTGGACAGACCGAAGACAGGATCAAAGATTACCCCCTTTGTCTTATGTGTTACCGCCACCATCTAGGTGAGTGTTTGCCTAGTGCAGTGGTGTGTTATAAGTGCCAGCAACTGGGACACATAGCCCGTTTCTGCTATAGAGGTGTCGTGAACCAGGAAATTTAAGCTTAAGTGTTTAATCATTTTATCTATATATTTATACCCTCTCCACCTTAGTTTGATAAGCGTAACGCATTCTTGTAGTCGAAGTTTGAGGTTTGTGCCCCTAGTAGAGTTGACAAGGGAAAAACACCAATGGGTTCTGATGTGAAGCCAACTCCGGGACGAGGTCCGGTGCAGCCTAGAGCTTATGGGCTTGGGCAGCAGGAAGCCAAGGAGCACGAGGATGTTGCGACAGGTAAGTGATTGTCATATAGATAGTTTGATTTAATCCTTCCTAGTAACATTGTTAATTTCATTGTTCAAATATTCATGTAGGCATACTTATGATTCATAGCGTACCCTCCAAGATTCTCTTTGATATGGGCGATTTGCACACGCTCATAGCAAAATCTCTACTGCATAGGTTGGGTTTAGAAATTCTTCCAGAGTCAGCATCGCTAAAGGTTAAGATGCTTAATGGTTCTTTCTTGCAGACCAGACATAAGTGTAGGGTACCAGTGCATTTTGGAGAGACGGAATTCGTTATAAAAGCTTCACTCCTTCCTATTGTGGGTTTTGATCTAATTGTGGGTATGGACTAGTTAACAGGATTAAACGTCAAGATAGACTGTAGGAATAAGTTGATACAGTTCTAAGGACCCAACCAGATCGTCGTTACCTTCCAGGGTATGAAAGAAGTCGCAAAATTAATTATCTCCTCTGTCAAGGTTGTCAGATGCATTAGCAAAGGTTGTGAAACCTTCTTAGTGTTGATGAATGCTGAAGTCAAGGCTGCTGTTAGAAGTACCTGTAGTACTGGAATTTCTTGATGTCATTCCAGAGGATTTACCTGGTGCTCCTACTAGAGAGATTGACTTCCAAATCGATCTTCTACCTGGAGCTGCACCAGTGGCCAAGTCCCCTCATCACATGACTCCCAGAGAACTCGCAAAGTTGAAGGTTCAATTGCAGTAGTTGCTCGACTAAGGCTTTATTCGCCCCAACACTTCGCCTTGGAGTGCGCATGTTTTGTTTGTCAAGAAAAAGGACGACAGTCTGAGGTTGTGCATAGATTACCGTGAGTCGAACAAGTTGACAGTTAAGAATAAGTATCCTAACCCTAGGATTGGCGACTTGTTTGACTAGCTTGAGAGATCTTACACGTTCTCCAAGTTAGATCTGAGGTCAGGCTACAATCAGTTGAAGTTTCAGGATGTGGACATTCAGAAGACGGCGTTCAATACCAGATAAAGACACTGTGAGTTCGTGGTCATGTCGTTCGGGCTAACCAATGTCCCGTCCGCTTTTATGGATTTGATTAATAGGGTATTTCTGGAATTCCTGGATCGTTTTGTTATCGTCTTCATAGACGATATTCTGGTATGTTCTAAGGGAGCAGAAGATCATGTTATCTCAGGACTGTTTTGGGTACGCTCAGCAAGAATTAATTATATGTCAAATTTTCTAAGTACGAGTTCCGGATTTCGAAGGTTGCATTCTTGGGACACATCATCAGTCAGAAAGGAATTTTTGTCGATCCGAAGAAAATAGAAGCAATAAAGGATTGGCTGAGAACGAAGGCAGTTGCTTAAGTACCCAGTTTCCTTAGTTTAGTAGGGTACTACAGAAGGTTCATTAAGGACTTCTCAAGGATAGCTTTACCTTTGACTTCGCTCACCGAGAAGGATAAAGTGTTTACTTGGACAGTGCAAAGCGAGCTGGCATTTGAAGTGTTGAAATCCAGGCTGATGGCCGCCCCGATCTTGAGTTTATCGTCAGGGTCAGATGGATTTCAGATTTATAGCGACGCCTCAGGTCAAGGTTTAGGTTGCGAGCTTACGCAGCATGGAAAGATCATAGTCTTCGCCTCCAGACAGTTAAAGGTTCATGAGAAGAACTACCATGTGCATGACTTAGAGCTAACAACCGTCATCCGTGCTTTGAAGATTTGGAGACACTATCTCTATGAAGTTCGGTGTGAGATTTTCACTGATCATATAAGTCTCAAGTACATCTTTGATCAGCAAGAGCTCAATATGAGATAGCGCGGATGGTTAGAGTTTCTGTCAGATTATGATGTGGACATTCAGTGCCACCCGGGAAAAGCAAACGTGGTAGCTAATGCGCTTAGCCGAAGATGTCTGTGCCACTCCCTCCTTACTCAGCACAAGGAGTTGGTGCGAGATTTGGAGAGATTGGAGATCAGTGTTGTCCCGCGCTCTAGCTTTGGTTCAGCAAGTTTGAGTTGGATGGAAATCACCTGTGACATCAAATATAGAATCAGAACAGTTCTACCCTTAGATCTGAAGATGACAAAGACTTGGGATTTGACACAAGCAGGTCAGAAGGAGAAGTCCAGTATTCAGGAGGGTTTACTGTTACTCAATAAAAGGGTGTGCGTTCCAGATGTCAGCCACCTTCGAGAGGACATACTGTTTGAGGCACATAATTCTAGATATTCGATACATTCGGGTAGAGCGAAGATGTATGTTGATCTTAAAAAGAGAGTTTGGTGGCCAGGCTTGAAGAGTGATGTTGCAGAGTATGTTGGGAGGTGTGAAACGTGTAAATTAGTTAAAACTAAATGTCAGAAGCCAGGAGGAATGTTGCAACCTTTACCCAATCCAGAGTGGAACTTCGAGGATATCTCGATGGACTTCATTCATGATCTTCCCAGATCACAGAGTGGGAATGATTCCTTAAAAGTTATAATTAACCATCTCTCTAAAGTTCGTCATTTCATTCCTAATAAGAAGACGGATCAGGGTCCGAGATTAGCGCAGTTGTATGTAGATGGGATTGTCCGTCTGCACGGTGTTCCCAAGACTATAATTTAAGACAGATATGACAGGTTTACTTCTAAGAAGTGGAGATACGTTCAGGAACGGTTAGGCATTAAGCTACATTTCAGTACCGATTTTCATCCCCAGAGAGATGGGCAGACGGAGCGCATAAATAGAACTTTGGAAGATATGTTTTGCATGTGTATTTTAGATTTTGGAGGCAGCAGAGAGAAGTATGTCACCCTGGTTGAGTTCTCTTACGATAACAATTTCCAGGCAAGCATTGAGATGACCCCTTTTGAGGCATTGTATGGCAGACGATGTCGGACACCGTTGTGTTGGATTGAGGGTGAAGAAAGATCTTCCATCAGGGAAGCTTAGATTGATAAGACCACGGATCGAATTAAGCTCATCCAAGAGCGTATAAAAATAGTTCAGAATCGTCAGGCCAAATACTATGACCAAAGACACAAGGCAGTGGAATTCAGCATTGGAGATTATGTTTATCTGAAGGTCGATCAGTTAGTGGTGTCTTTTGAATCAAGCAGATGAAGAAATTGAGTCCAAGGTTTGTTGGTCCATTCGTGGTTCTGGAGTGTATTGGTGATGTTGCTTATAGATCAGTTAGTGGTTTACATAATGTATTTCACGTCTCCTATCTGAGGAGAGCAGAAAGAGATCCTAATCAGAAAATCAGTATTGAGGAAGCACCAATTGAACCAAATCTTAGTATCAGTATCAAACCAGTTAGAATAGTGCATTCGAGAATTCAGAAGCTCAGGAACAAAGAGATCCGTTTAGTAAAAGTCCTTAGAACAACGGCCGACAAGAGTATACTTGGGAATGAGAGGATGGACTCCGGAGCAAAGCAGATTTTGCATTCCTCTTTGACTCAGGTATCTTTGTAATATTCGAGGACGAAATTTTATTAGGAGAGGAGATTTATAACATCCATAATTTATTACAAAATTAAATTTGATTTCAGGGCCCGATCGCGTGCATATTTGATCGACGTCATCTATGATTTAGGTATTTGTAGCCCCTACGATAAATTCCTCGATTATTTTCCTAAACTAATTAATTCATGAATTTGAGCGTCGACGCGTTTTAATTTTTGCGCGAGAGCTTTTAATTTTTGGGCGAGAGCGTAACGTGCAGACGTAACAGATTTGTGGGGAGGCCAGTTTTATTAAAGTACTTAATTTCCTATTATAATAAAAACCTATTTGCAGTTTTTCTTTGTATTACGCCTGATTGGAAGGTATAATCGAATAGCGCTTTTTCCTTTTGGAATCCTATCAGACCGACGATTTTAAAAACTGTAACCCCTGTCCTGTAACCCTATTTTTGTCGTTGCCCCTTTTGTTTTCCGCAGTCGACAAAACCGTCGCGCGTTTCCGGCTTTTCCCCCATCTCCCTCGTCTCCTAGTGAAGCACCGCTCTTAGGGTTTTGCCGTGCAGAGATGTCCGAAGCCCAGGCAAACCCCTTCCCAGCAGAAGGAAGTCGTCGACCCCTCCCCCCCCCCCCCCACGTCGATCCTTTCAAGCGACGATGAGAGTCTTGGTCGGGCAAATCGCTAGTGCTGGGAGGCTCAATATCGGTTTTTCCTCCTCCCTATTCCTTGGAAAGGCGCGCTGATCCTTCCCTGGGTTTGCAAGCTTTTCTTCCCCATCGATTCTTCTCCCTTCGTCTGTTCAGGTACCCGCCAAAGGCTTTTCTTAGTAAAACCTGCGTAGATTTCAGCTCATTTATTTTTCTCCGTTGTCTCCTTCCTCTGCAGTTGTGAGGCTCGGCACCGGTTTGAGTCGCTTCCTGTGGGTTTCTCACTGTGTGATTAGAGACTTATTTTGAAGCCTTTCCCTTATCTCCTCCAAGAGAGTCTTCTTAGGGACTGATCTTTCTGCTCAGGTATCATTACCTCCTCAAATAATTCCTTTCTCTCAAATCAATATGATTTACCAGTCAACTATACGTGTAAGAGACAAATCACATGTTTAGTTCTCTAGTCTATAATTGATTCCTAGTACACCGTTACAGTTATGGATTTGGGCGTAGTCGACTCCGATACGAAAGTCTTTAAGCCCCGCTAATAAAGAAGTGGTAAATGTCTTCCTTAGGTTCTAAAACAATTTTCCCTAATATTTGGAAAGGTATATATAATTTTGTTGAATGCCCTTTTAGGTTTCTGGAGGAAGTAAACCTCCTTATTAATCAGAGATCAAATCAGTGCTTCAGAATATTTTCTCAAAGAAAATTATGTCGTCGCGTCAAGGTGTACGAATGCCGCAATACCGTTGTAAGAAACACTTATTATTTTTGACTAGACATATCAGATAGCTTGCATAAAAATGTTCATATAATTCGATTAAATTATTATAGTTGCACAAAATTGTTATTATCGTTAGAGATTTGTAATCCAGTAATCATTCAGCTAGTATATGCAAAATATCAACAATTTATAAATTTCTCGAGTAGTTAGATTTGTAATCCAATAATCATTCAGCTAGTATAATGCATATTAAGGAACTTATACACTCGTATAGATTTACGAACATGAAATAATAAACTCATGAATATGATTTCTAGACGATTAAATCAATAAGATTAATTCCCTATAATACGCAAATATGTTCACAAGCAGAGTAGCACTAGATAAAAGATGATTAGTAAGCATGTTTGAGACCTCTCGTGCTTGATAAAGGCGCACTATCTTTCTCATTGGGTGTAGTGTACCTTATGAGTCTCAGTTTT
The DNA here is from genome assembly GCA_039513925.1 of Platanthera zijinensis. NCBI lineage: Eukaryota > Viridiplantae > Streptophyta > Magnoliopsida > Asparagales > Orchidaceae > Platanthera > Platanthera zijinensis. The sequence continues at coordinate 51,338,150 of CM077080.1, read as the reverse complement.
TGGGAGATGATTTCCCCTTTTTGAAGATTAGTGGATGCGAGTACGTGTTCGTGAGACACTAGAACGCTTAAGTTTGTGAGTAGAGACTCGGATCGCTAGACTAGAATTGTGCATTAGAAACTACTCTGCCTAGAATTTTAAAGAAGGACAAACATAAGTTATTTAGAAACTCAAGTATAAACCGAAGCTTAGAAACTATTTTATTCAACCAATTTTGGGAACTTGAGTAATTATGTTTCTCATGTTTAAACTAGAACAGACATTTATATGGCCTTTAATAATTTAGAAGAACAAGCATTGTAAACAAACACTTAGTTTTCTTCAGTATAAAAACTTTATTTTAGTAAACATGCATTCATACTTTTTCAACTTATTTTTAGTGTCACTAGGAGTAATAGTGTTTCTTACTCTCTCATTGGGCTGACCCGTTTTCGGGCATGTTTTAGGTGGGAAGTTGCGTCTATAATGAGCGTATATGTGGAGTTCTTCATATAGTTTGCTGTCTTTTAGTTATCTTCCCTTTCTGTACTATACTATTTGTTTTCTTTTGCGGACACTATGTAACTTATTTGTTTTGTAAGTTTTCATGTATCAGACATTTTATAGTACTTCAGATGTACGGCTCACTTTATCTATCTAGTTGGCTCTGTTCAGCTTGATGAGGTACACTTTTCCCCTTAGCTGAAATTTCTACTTCTGTTGTAAGAATTTACTTTCAGTACTTTTCAATTATGTCTGTTACGTACCAATTATATTACCATTGCTTAGTTTATTTTTTATCGCGGGGCATAATCGGACTGCTGATTTGTTGATAAACTAGGTAGGGGTGTTACATGAATGCTCCTCTCAGGCGCTCCTCATCGATGTCGACCACATAGCATCACAGCACACATCATTCTCTAGCCCCACCAGTCGTCCCTCTTCATGCCCTATGGTCGAACCCCAACTCTAACAAATGCTTGCCCTACTCCACTCTATGCCACGAAACATTTCCCCCATATTATCACCCAACATCACTCATTATCCCTCTCCTCCCATCATATTCCTTGTCAGTATTAATATAAATAAATCCTCACTTTCACACATTCACCCAACCGCACACAAAACTTCCCTTTCTCGTACATAATGGACCCCCTCGATTCATTCTCCCTCTAAATGACTTTACCTTCAATCTCATACTTTGCCACCAATCACAACAACCGCCGACCAACCCCATGCCCCCTTTTTTTATTCATATAACTATGTATTTCCACCAAAAGCATCCTCTCCGCCTTTGTTCTGGCACCACTCAACGGCTCCGGATTCGCTTTTCACGAGAATTGTTTTCACTCATAAAATCGCCAAAGACCTCAACAAGTTTGCTCTGTTGTCCTTACCTCGTTACGACTCCGGCCAAATCCTTTGCCCAACTGGCGCGCTTTCACAACAACAAAGATCACCAAATTCACTTCTCCGTGCTTGCCCATGGGGACAAGCTCGATTTTCAAGATAGGTGTATTGATATGTATACGTCATGTGGACAAGCGCGCTCTGACGATTGGCCTCACCTCGCGAGAGTTTTTCAATGATGTGGTTACTTGTACGGTAATATTGAATTTTTAATTAATTGTGTCTTGTCTTTTAGTATGTTTTTCTTGTAGCAGGGTCTTCATTTATATAAGGAGCTCTAGTTTGAGTGTTAGGATCATCTTAAAGTTAGTTGTTTTTTGCTCTCTTGGGAGAGAGGGTCTCTAGAGAATCCCGACATCCCACCTTCAAGAGTTGGGAATGAGCATGTGTATCTTTTTCTTATTTTCAATGCAATATTACTAGATTTTGCTTGTGTTCTTAATACATTGTTGCTTGTTCGTATCAATATCTAACAAATTCACAGACATGTTTACCATTATTGATAGCATACCTTTTGATGATCAAAGTTTGTGAGTGAGTCGTCATCCAATGGGGACTGCACGAGTCTACGTGTGCAGGAAACATTGATCAGGTGGTCATATGGGCAATCTGAGCATGAAGTCGTGTCCGGAGTGACAATGAAATATTTTTATGCATTTTTATTTTGAGAGATTTGGCAATCATTATAATCGTGTGATCTGGGCCATTCACAATGGTTTCCCTAGATCGTTTATCTATTTAAACAAGCATATGAGCTGATTTAGAGATATCAAGGATTTTGGAGGCTTTTTTGAGATCTGGCGGTCATCCCAAGGTGCCGATTTCGCAAATTCTAAGGTTTGTTTTCCCTTCATCCCCTCCATCTTCACCTTGGGCTGCCGGCTGCCGCCAAAAATCAATCCTACATCCCCACAGCTGACCACCCTCCAACATCAAACCAGAGAGGCCAACAATCCCTTCAAGCAACCTTCAGTCGACCATCCACATACCTTCCCTTGCAGCTGCACCTCATCCTGAATCCCTACAGTAGCCGGTTTCATCCATCCAGACCCGACGCTGCCGCCGTTTCCTCCATCCAGCCTTCCCACTATCGCTAGTTACCTGTCCAGGCCTTCTCCACAGCAGACTTCTCCAATCAGTTCCCCATAACCGCAAGATCCACATCCAGCCCTGCCGTACCCTCCTGTATCTCATTCCTTCATAACAGCAGCCTTCAACCTTCTTCCACACCAGCCATCTTCACCTCCTGGCAGCCACCAGACCAGATCTCCACCACCACGGCCTAGGAACCCTATGCTAGCATGAGCTTCCTGATTGGAATTTCTTTTCCTTTTTATTGTACAAACTGATTACTATATGATTATAGACATGTTTATCATAGCTTTTTTGTCTTTATGATTTTATACTGACTTGTAGACTCTACTCTACTGTGCATTCGATTTAAAAATACCCTCGCCGCAGGAGTGAATCTACTCTTGCTATTTTTCTTTCTGATTTAATTTCTTATTCATGATAAATTTTATTTCATTTCTTCCTAATTACAATCATCCGTCAGAAGAGTCCTTGTGTGTTGCATTACCTTAGGGTATAGCTAGATGTTACCGGCACAGTGCACTGTTATGATTTTATAGCCTAGAGTCGCACTTATTACCCCACGCTACATCAATACCTTAACTGTTGGCATACATTTTACAAGCACATCAACAATGTAAGTATCAGAACAAGAGCAACCTAAACAATAGTACAATACCATGACAACTAAACCATACAAAGTTTAAGCAATAAAAATACATACGTGGATTTCTGAACTAATTTTTACAATAGGTTCTGGGACCCTTGAATACCAAGCAGGATCTTCCTCCTAAAAAGAATGCCAAAGAATCAGTTTTTTATCTCGACTGTAGGTTAGAAACAGCATAAATTTTGGCATGCACCTCCAATATTTTCACAAACAGCCGCATTGCTTCTGTTGAAGCCATATTTTCAAGTCCATGCCAACTGCAAAGACAAAGAAATAGTGCTAAGATAATTTTAACCGGAACAATAAATTTATCCCAAACACAGCCAATTTTTTAATCAGAAATTCCCAATCTGCAAAATATCACTTTGCATCGATGATGATGATGATGGTGCTAGTAGCATGCTTGACCCAATCTGCAAATCATATGTTGTGGGCAGCTCATTCACGCTAGGTCAAGTTTCCTTTACGCCGGTCGAGCCACACAATCACAAGGTCGCGGCCCGCACACCCCAATCAGCTCTCTGCACAGGATAGAATCTATAGAGTAGGTTGTTGAGGCGGGGGCTTGATCCCCCGACCTCCTTGAAGAGGTTCCTCATCTTGACCCCCCTCACCAACTGAGTTGCGGCTCAGTTGGTGAGGGGGGTCAAGATGAGGACCCTCTTCAAGGAGGTCGGGGGATCAAGCCCCCGCCTCAACAACCTGCCGCATCTCCAATTGTATCCGGGGTAGAGAGACGGTTGGGGTGTGCAGGTCGCGGCCTTGTGATTGTGTGGCTCGATCGGCGTAAAGGGAACTTGACCCAGCGTGATTGAGCGGCCACAACATATAAAAGTGGTTGTTGTCCAGTGATTGTGTGGCTCGACTGGCATAAGGGAACTTGACCCAACATGAATGAGCGGCCCACAACATATAAAAGTGCACTTTTATATGTTGTGGGCCGCTCATTCATGCTGGGTCAAGTTCCATGTATGTCGGTCAAGCCACACAATCACAGGGTCGCGACCCACACACCCCAACTAGCTCACCGCGCTCATATTTCACGCGGTAGGTTATTGAGGCCGTGGCTCATTTGATGATGAAACTCGAAGGAAGGAGCTCTCAATAAGGAGGTAAGGGGTTCGAGATCCGGCCTCAACAATCTACCGCGTGAGGTATGAGCACAAAGAGTTGGTTGAGGTGTGTGGGCCGCGGCCCTGTTATTGTGTGGCTCGATCGGCATAAAGGGACCTTGACCCAACATGAAAGAGCGGCCCACAACATATAAAAGTGCGGCTCAATTGGTGAGGGGGGTTAAGATGAGGACCCTCTTCAAGGAGGTCAGGGGATCAAGCCCCCGCCTTAACAACATGCCGCATATCCGATTGAATCCAAGGTGGAGAGTTGGTTGGGGCGTGCGGCAAGCGAGCCGGTGTTTGTGGGCTTGACCAGCATAAAGGGAACTTGAACCAACGTGAAAGAGCAGCCTACAACATATAAAAGTGCACTTTATATGTTGTGGGCCGCTCTTTCACGCTGGGTCAAGTTCCCTTTACGCCGATCAAGCCACACAATCACAGGGCCGCGGCCAGCACACCTCAACCAGCTCTCTGCAGCCACAACCTACCGCGTGAAATATGAGCGCAGAGAGTTGGTTGGGGTGTGCGGGCCGCGGCCCTGTGATTGTGTAGCTCGACCGGCGTAAAGGGAACTTGACCCAGCGTGAAAGAGCGGCCCACAATATCATATTAATGCCATCTCCAAGAAACATCAGGAGTCTTAGGCGGGTGCAAGTGTCTTATGTCATCCTGTCTTCTACTATAACAACAATGGATTGACTTGCCAACTTGAAGATGACTGGAGTTGTGATACGCGGTAGCTGTGTATGTATCAGGTTGACTTTCCAATCTGAAGATGACCCACAACAGGCACAACAAGCTGTGCAGGTCAAATAGCTAGTATAACAAAACCTATTTTAAAGGTGTTAACAGAGCCATCCAAGCACTTTTAACTAAGCCCTCCCAAGGTCGTCATAGACTTGAGCTAATCCAGAAATATGACTACTGCAGGTTTCTGCTCATTTAAGATATAATAGTACAATTCTTCCAAAAGAACCCATGTAGATCACAAATGATTGATCCAAACAATTCTTCCATGTCGATTGTAGCAAATGCTAGTTCTGATGAGTATAAAATAAATTCATAACTCAATCTTACATGGGGTCTGTTTTAGGCGGGAGCTCGCACCCGCCGTGGAAATGTCGAACGCAAGAACACCAACCATGGGTATCCGCCTATGAAGCACCAATACTTCCTTGAGGGTCGCGTACCCGTATCGGATACGTATCCGGTACCGGTACGTACCCGATACTCGGCTAATACACCTGTTACTCTAATCTGTAGATACATTTGGACTTGCCAGATCATTCTGCATATTGTGATAGAGTATGTTTTTCTAAAGTAAACAAAAGAATTTTGTGCGACTTTTAGAAAAGAAAATTTTATGAACCATAAATGCAATTAGCGGTGTTTGTTTATAACAAAATACGCTTCAAATTTAAGTATTTTTTTTCATTAAAACTGTAAAGAATTTGATTTAAATTTTATTATTTTGTTTTTTTACTATATACATGTGCTGTTAGTTCTTCGTACTCATGTTGTTTAGTAGGTATAAGGTATAAAAATTGATGATTTATGCAATTATGTTTGATCTAATATTGTTTTGAGAACTTTTTATTACATTTGTGAGATATATATACATATTTATTAAATTTAATACAACGTATCCCGCCGTACCCGTATCTTTGCTTTTAAAATTTTGTCATACCGCCGTACCAGATACGTATGGTACCCGATACTCGCACCCGTATCGGTGCTTCCTAGGTATCCACCTGAGGTTGGCATTTGGGCGAAAACAGTGTTTCTGGCGGAAAATTGGCTGCAAATACGGGACCACAATTGAATCACTAAATACTACGCCATATTTGGGTTGAGTTTCGAGTAGAATGTCAGGATGGTAACTCATATCAAGTTGAATTCAAGCTCATGATAGTTAGATTAAAATTTAACTTGCCTAATTAAAACTACTATTTATCTTTATATATTTTGTACATGTAAGAAAAAGACTATTGTGCATATTTGCAGAGATTTTATCATACTAATATAAAAACTCGACAAATCATACCAACATAAATTGACAGTAGCAACACAAGAGGCGAGTGATGGTGTCCAGTGCGACAACAGAGGTAAGAGGAAAGTGAGCAAGACACAAGGCCCACAACAACAAATTCAGCTAAAATGGCTGTGGTGGTCCGTGGTGAATGATAGTTGATGGTGACTTATGATAGTGACAATGAGTGGTGTTGATAATGGTTCTTAATGATAAAGATGTTTGTAGAGGGGTAATGAAAAGACTTGAGTTCATTAAGGGGAAACCCTAATCCTTTCTATATGGAGGCGGATCAGGAAAAACAAATACCTGATTAAGAATAAACTGCACATAATAACGATAGGCACATCTCAACATGTAACAACTCAAAAAAATGGGATTTAATTTTATTGATTAAATCTGAGTGACAAATTTGTAAATAGCAAAGATTGAGATTTCCTCCTCTTATACCTAACCCCCCCCCCTCTTATTTCCCGCACGAACCCGCCGGCCTGGGGTTTTTCTCCCGATCCCGCTCTAGCCTCGACTCCCTTGCGCCGCAAGAAAATCCTGTCTCCCGCATGTCACCGCCCTCCTGCAAGCCAGCGTTGACGTCCCTCCTGCTCCCGATTCTGCCTCCAACCGGCAACAACGGCAGCTCTTTCTTCTTGAGGCGGAGAGGCCGGCGCTGCATCTCCTCCTTCCTCTTGGCCGGCAATCATCCTTCTCCCTGCAAGAAGCCGGCTGCAGCAGCAACAATTTCTTTCTCCTCCAGAGGTGCCGACACCAGTTGTGTTCTCCTTCTACCTTCCTCTCGAGGCCGACAACCGCCTCCTCTTCCTCGGCAACTCGTTTTCTCTGTCTGACAGCCCTAATTTCTTTGATTCCTCGTCGTTTTGACCGGCAATTGCTAGTAAAGCGACTAGGGTTCACTCCTTTTCTCCCTCTACTCGGATTTTGGACCCGGATTTGGCTCTTTGGGCCCGATTTTGGACTCCTTTGGTAAGCTTTTTCTCGTGTTCCCCATTTATTCTTATTTCCTTGAATTTCTTTGGAATTAATTGTCTCCAAATTGTGTTTATCTTGTGATTCATGATTTTACCCCTCTCGTAATCTTCTAACCATTGTGTATTCGTGTTTTCCGGCGCCGCTACTTGATTCTTTTGGCATGGTCTCTCCAAAATCCTCTCTGACTTAGGGTTTCTCCTAGCTGAGCGCCGCCAAGTCTCCAATTTCTCATGGTATCCCCTCTCCCCTCACTTTTGAGGGACGTAATTTCTAAACTCTCTCGTGTTTTAGATTTTGTAAATAATTCTCTATGCTAGAGTAGAATTTCCGCTATGTCAAATATCAATATCATTGTTCTTAAACAGGTTCGAAATAGGTTTCTGATTTTGTTTGCGTCGTTTTGCCGCCATCGTCAGATTCAGCCTCATTTAAGTCAAGTAGAGATCTCTCTCTCTTGCAACATTGGGTTTAATTTACTGTACCTGTTCTTTTAACTGCTTGGCCCCATTCTTGAACATATTGATCTGTCAAATGAAATGATATCTTAAATGTTCAATCTGATACGTTAATAGTTTAGGGTTTAATATGTTTGGAATTACATGAGTTTGTGATCGTAGATAATCTTTTTGTTTGGATATTTGCTTAGAATAGCATGAGTTAAGGAACGAAAGTGATTTTGGATTGAATTCTCACTTAGATGAATTTCGTCTCATTTGATGAATAATTGGAAGAATAGTAGTTTTTTTAGCATGATCAGTAATTATTATGATGATAAATGTCACAATTTCTTGCTAGCAAATAGATGAATGATGTTTTATAAAAAATGTTCGGATCATACACATGTTTACTTGGAAGATAATCGTGCCTTGTAGTGGATCAATCTAAATGAATAATTGATATCCCAGGAAATGATGCATAGTAATCTTATCACTCGTGAATGTTTGAACCCGCAAACATATAAAGTTCACTATCTAGTTTCTTTATGTAATCGAATCTTATTTTTTATGTTTGTCTGGTTGCAAGACCTGAGTAAAGTTTGTTCTTGATCTAAACTTTCCCTTTAAGTAAATTTGTTCATGTTAGAATCACCAAAAATATGAATCATTTAACTCAATAATATCTTAAACAATCATTGAAAGGTAGTGTTTAATTGGTGCATCTTCTTGCTTGCATGGTCACGGCAAGCAGAAATTTTTCTAATAAGACTTGCACTTGGACTTGAGCGTGAACCATGTGTAACCACTAAAAACACTTACACTATTCATTGATTACAGCTTATGATATTGCTTGAACAATTATATGTTATACTCCAGACTAGTCAAATAATTTAACTTGTTTCTGTTTGGCTATTTTACTTGTTTGTCTTGCTCGCTTCGCTTCATTGAAAACTGGTACACATACATTTTTGTTTTTCTTGCTAATTATGTACCTTACATTGTTTATGTTATCAATGTTCTGAGACTTTCCCTTCTTGTTTTGTATTTACCTTAGCGTTCGTGTCTGCGCCATCTGCTTCCTGAGCCCAATCTGCGTCAAGCTTCAGGTTCTGTGTTTACGTTTCATTTCCTTTACTATCAGTGATACGATTACGATTAATTCCCGAGAGGACTCCGGCAATGGGAAGGGCTGGCGGGGGGTGAGCGAGAAGGAAGGAGGAAAAAAGAGACGAAATTAGGGAACAACCCTAAAAAATACCTTCATACATTCCAATATAATTTCACACATAAATCTCTCCCTCTTATATAGATGAGGGAGGACAACTAAATAAGGAAATACAAAAGACACCCAAACAAGAAAATACAAAAGGCATCCCAACAAGAAAATACAAAAGGCATCCCAACAAGAAAATACAAAATAATTAAGTTAATTGATTGTTATTAATTAGTATGAATTAATTAATATCAATTAATTAATTCATACAAATTAATTTTAAGAAGGTCGATTATGGCGGCTTCCATATGCGCGCTCTTAGTTATTAAAGGCCCAAGGCGTAAAGGGGTCTTGGAGCCTAGGCGCAAGACTCAAGGCGCAGGTGTGCGCCTGACAAAGTCAAGGCGCAACCACATTCATTTTAAATAATCAACATCAAACATCATTTCAGCTTCTCGATCAAATTCTTCGTATAGTTTACTAATTAATCATCCATTGCCATCGTTTATATCTCTTAAAAAATATAATCAATGCGATCACTTGTATTCTATCTAAGTCTCAACGCATAATTATCTTTCACAAACACTAAATCAATAAAAAAATGGAGTTCTTACATTATTTTTTTCTTAATTTTTGAAGAAAAAATTAATAACAAAAAACTCACTCAGACGCGCCTTTTTATATTCTAAAGGCGTAAATAAGACGCACGGAGGCGTAAACCACTGAGCCTGGTGAGCCTGGAGCCTTAGGCGCGCCTGAGGAGTGCCTTTAATAACACCATAAATTATGATGAAAGATCCACTTAAGTTAATGTGCCCACGATCACGACGACTTCCATATGCGCGCTCCATAAATTATGACGAAGGGAGCCCACCTGAGTTAATGTGCCCGCGACACGTAGACTCGTAACACTCCATTCGTCCTTCAAAACGAGCTTGCCCTTAAGCTCATGTGTAAAGCGGGTGGCTGGATCTTCTAATACCTTGGCCTCCCGCCAGAACAAGGCCAGGTAGCGTGTAACAGCGTCGACGGTGTTGGTGAGTCGCGGCGGCGCCATCGGAAAGACGGGCAGCAGAAGTAATGGCTTCCGCAAGGTCGGCGGAGCGGTGGTGAGCAGCAGTCATAAGGATGTCGGAGACGCGATGGTCGGCAGCAGGAACGGATCCGTCAGGGACAGCAGGGAACAGGAATGCAGAAGAGCCGGCAAGGCGGCCGGTGGAAGCAGCAAGGCAGGGGTCGGTGGAGCAAGAGCCGAGAGAGGAGGCGGTGAGATGGTCGAAGGAGACGACCAAGTGGGTGACCGGGGAGGTGGCGAAAGTGGTGGAGGTACGGCCACCGTAGAGAGATGTGGTAGGTCAGCGGTCGGTTCGCTCTCAACAGGAGGATCAACAGCGGGGCGGAGGGGCCAGATGGTGTCGTAGAGGAATGTTGGGGGCGGCATGGCAGGATAACTCTCGCATGGTGCAGGAAGTAGTCGTGGTGGAGAAAACTTAGGGCAGAGAACCTCGTGGGGGGTTGCAGAAGCCCGTTCGTGGTACACGAGAAGACGATCGACTTGGGCGTGGAGGGAGACGCATGTGGCTTGGATTTGTGCAGCAAGGGCAGCAAAATCTAGTCGAGGGTTGGTGGTCAGCGACGACAAGAACAGCGGCCCGGGAGCGGCGAATTGACCCGCAGCCATGGTGCCCAGGATGTAGGCTGGATGTGATGTCGGCGATGTCCGTCGCGGCACGACAGGTTGGCACAGCGGAACTGGGAAGGGGAAGCAGATTCGGCAGAAATCAGCGGCAGAACCGGTCTTGTGGCCTTTTTGCGGTAAATCAGCGGTGTCGGCCGATCGGCAGACGCAGAAAAATAGGCGGAGTGGCAGTTGAAGCGCGGAGGGTGGCGGAACTGTGATCGAGATGCGGAGGACGAAACCCGCGGGAGGCGGAAACCTGCGGCTCTGGAAGCGGATCGGCAGAACTGGTTGCACGCTGCTGGAATTGCGGCATGGCGGATTGATAGGCGCGACTGACTGGCAAAACCGATGCGGTGTCGCACGTTGCTGGAAGCCACGGATCGGACGAATGATTCCAGCGGAGGCGACAGAAGCCAAAAATGAGAGCGGAATTTGCGGAAGCGGCAGACGCGCGTCGCTCGGTGCGGAAACTGAAACGGTAATACCCGCAGAAGCGGAAATTTCAGCAGAAGCAGATCGAAACCTAGCACAATCTTGAGCAGCGGCGGCTAGAAGGTGGGCGGTGCGGCAGGTCAGGTCAATTGATACAATTACGATTAATTCACAGGAGGAATCCGACAAGGGGAAGGGTCGGCAGGGGTGAGCGAGAAGGAAGGAGGAAAAAAGATATGAAATTAAGGAACAACCATAAAAAATATCTTCATACATTCCAATATGATTTCACACATAAATCTCTCCCCCTTATATAGATAAGAGAGAACAACTAAACAAGGAAATACAAAAGACACTCAAACAAAAAAATACAAAAGGCAACCCAACAAGGAAATACAAAATAATTAAGTTAATTGATTGTTATTAATTAGTATGAATTAATTAATATCAATTAATTAATTCATACAAATTAAGTTTAAGAAGGTCGATTATAGCGGCTTCCATATGCGCGTTCCATAAATTATGATGAGGGGTCCACTAAAGTGAATGTGCCCACGACCACGACGACTTCCATATGCGCGCTCCATAAATTATGACGAAGGAGGTCCACTTCAGTGAATGTGCACGCGACACGTGGACTAATAACAGTCAGACATTTCTTTTATGTAATAATTATGGTCAGTAGATCATGGACAACTGCTAGGCTATATTATATGTACTAGAATTTAATATTATTGTATGTTCAATAATTTAAGTCTGTCATTGCATGAAAATTGTAGCTGAATTTGTATCAGAAGTTTTAATAAAACGTGCATGCAACAATTTCTCACTATCATGTTTTAAATATTCCGCATAAAAACAAACTACTTTCGTTCAAATTAATTATTTTAAAACCTATTAGCAGTACCTTTGCTCCCGCCTTACAGTCATGAATTTTCTTTCCGCCCATGTCTGTGGCATCACGACTTGCCCCAAAATGCACTCTGAATTTTATTGAGACGGGTCGTGACATAACACCCCCGCCCCCCCCTCAAGTTAAGTGTGTGATGTTGAACATTCCCAACTTGCCAACAAGTTATTTAAAGAAATCACTACATAATCTCTTCGTGAGGAGGTCTGTCAATTGTTGCTCAGAGGGCACAAACAGAGTAACAACGATGTCTTTATCTATGTTTTCTTTGATGATGTGTTTGTCGATTTCAATATGTTTTGTAGGGTCATGTTGCACAGGGTTGTGAGCAGTACTGATCGCAACCTTATTATCGCATTATAGCCTGATAGGCTCACTACTTTTAAGCCCAAGATCGGTCAAAATAGTTTGTATCCATATCCCTTCACAGATTTCGTGAGTCATAGCCCTGAACTCCGCCTCAGTGCTAGGTCTGGCCACCACATGTTGTTTTTTACTCCTCCAAGAGACTAAATTTCCACCCACCATAGTGCAATATCCAGACGTGGATCGCCGATCTTCAATCGATCCAGCCCAGTCAACATCCGTGTACACCTCAATAGTCAGCTCTTCATTTGACGAAAACGGGATGCCCCTCCCAGGAGAGGACTTGAGATATTTGAGGACACGATGAGCAGCATCTAAATGACGGGTCCTCGGGGAATGCATATATTGACTGAGCTCTCATAATCATTGGAGATATCTGGGCGAGTATGCGACAGGTAGATCAGTTTTCCAACCAGCCTCTGAAAACTGGGAATGTCTTCAATCATGTCACCATCATCTTTTTCAAGTCAGTTGTTGACTTCGATTGGAATGTCAGCCGGTCTGCACCCACTCATTCCTAAAGCTTCAAGGAGATTAAGAGTATATTTTCTTTGTGATATGAATATCCTATGTTTGGACCTCGCAACCTCAATACCCAAGAAGTACTTGAGGTTCCCCAAATCTTTTACTTCAAATTCTTTCGCCAGTCTCACTTTTAATGTCTGAATCTTGTTCTGATCATCATCTGTTATAATGATGTCATCTACATAAACTATCAGAGCAGTTAGTTTTCCTTCATTGTTTTTGATGAAAAGAGTATGATCCTCATTTACTCTGGGAGAATCTGAAGCCTATCATTGCCTTGTGAAATCTTCAAAAACTAAGCTCTAGGTGATTGTTTCAAGCCATACAAGGCCGTCTTCAGCTTGCACACTTTGCCTTCAGATCCTCTGGGAGAGAGATCGGGAGGTAGAGTCATGTATACCTCTTCTTCCAGATCACCATGAAGGAACACATTTTTTACATCAAGTTGGTTGAGACTCCACTACTTGCAGGAAGCATACGTCAGGAGAATCCTTATAGAGTTCATCTTAGCAACCGGTGCAAAGGTTTCTTGATAATCAATACATGTCGTCTTAGTGTACCCTCTTGCAACCAGCCTAGCATTGCACCTTTCCACAACCCCCTGAATGTTCTGCTTGACAGAGAACACTCACTTGCATCCCACAACAGTCTTTCCTTTAGGCAGATGTACTAGATCTCATGTGTGATTCTTATCCAGAGCATGCATTTCTTCAAGCATAACCGCCTTCCACCTGTCATGAGAGAGAGCATCCTCCCACAAAGTAGGGATTGAAGTAGCATCCAAAGATGAGACAAAAGCTCTATGGGAAGCCGTTAGGGACGAATAGGAGACGAAGTGAGATAACGGGTATTGTGTAGAAGTACCTTCCCTTAGAGTAAAGGAACCTGACGACGGATCAGATGTCTGCTTTGGGACTCTGGAAGGGCTAGTGTGTTCGTTCCCTTGGGACAACGAGAGTAAACCTGTAGGGGCTTGGCAATAGGAGCAGCAAGAGTTAGCGCAGGAGTTGGCGCGGGAGCAATAGGAGTCGGAGTCGAGTGATAGTGATATAACGGAGGAATGGGTAAAGGAGTTAAGGAACTCGCTTCCAATATATAAGAGTTCCCCCCCTAAAGTGAGGACTCGTAGTAGCTCTCAGATTCACGGAAGATGACATCCATAGTAACAAAGAATTTCTTAAGCACCGGGTCAAAGCATTTATAACCCTTTTGAGTAGGAACATAGCCGATAAAGACAAATTTGTGAGCCCGAGGATCAAGTTTAGTCCTTTGGTAAATATGGATAAAATAAAAACAACCAAATATACAAGGTTATAGAGTAATAAGAGGCACCCCAAGAGTGTGAAGAGGAGTGTTATAATCCAGGACATGAAAGCGCATACGATTAATAAGATAGGCGGCAGTGAGAACAACATCCCCCCAATAGTACTTTGGAAGGTGCATTTGGAGAAGAAGACACCAGGCAACTTCCAAGAGATGACGATTTTTGCGTTCAGCCATCCCATTTTGAGCAGGAGAGTGAACGCAAGACGCTTGGTGGATAATCACATGATGTGCAAGGTAGCGGTCAAATTGAGAATCCATATACTCGCGGCCATTGTCGGTGCGAAGGATTTTGATAGTGGTATCAAATTGCATAGAAATCATTTTATGAAAACACTGAAATAAAGGGAAAATCTCATTTTTAGCCTTCATGAGATAAACCCATGTAGTACGAGAGAAGCAGTCAATAAAAATGACAAACCAACGGCATCTAGAAATAGAAGAAACAGGGCAAGGCCCCCAAACATCGATGTGAAAAACATGAAAAGGAACAGAACTAGGGGATGAAACATTATTAAACGAAACATGATGAAGTTTTCCAAGTTCACAAGCATTAAAAAAAAATTTATCAGCTAATACAGTAGGCAAAGTAGGAAATAAACGTTTCATAGACATAATAGAGGGATGTCCAAGGCGGCAATGTCAGGACTCCAAAGTGACTGCCTGAACAGCATGAAGGGCCTGAGGAGAAGATGTAGGAGTGGAAGAATCAAACATGTAGAGCTCATCCACCAGACTACCAGAGCCAATCACCGTCCCCATCTTCAGGTCTTGAAACACAAAAGAAGAGGGAAAGAAGGTTACAGAACAGTTCATAAAGTTTGTCAGATGATTAATTGAGAGAAGATTGCGAGTAAACTTGGGTACATGAAGGACAGAAGAAAGAGTAAGAGAGGAGCAGGGGATTGTTCATTTTCCAACAATTGGAGATAAGGAACCATCCACGATGCTCACTTTGTCTCGACCTGACCAAGTAAGGTAAGATACAAAACCTGTAGCAGAGTCGGTCATATGATATGTTGCTCCAGAATCGATAATCCAATGAGTAGAGGGACAAGAGGACGCATTATGAGCACCTGAGGGTCCTTGATGAGCATAAGAAGACGAGGACACAGAAGGCTCTAAAGGCTGTTGCTGCATCAGATGCCGGAAGGTAGAAATCTCAACGGCGGACAAAGCCAGAGGAGGAGCAGATTGGGTAGTGGGACGAAGCGCCTCCTCAGAGGCATCAAAAAGGTGAGCAGAGCGGGGAAGAGAAGAGCGACCTGGAGAACGACCGTAACCACGACTGCCACGTGGTGTGGAAATTCCACGGGGCGCAGGAAAGCCATGAAGACGAAAGCAGGTGTCCCAAGTATAGCGGGACTTGTCGCAGTAATCACAGAGCAAGTGATCTTTGTCGGTGGACTTAGTCCTGGAATCACGTGGGGCTCTACTGCCAAACTGAATAGCTAGGGCAGAACCTTCAGGAGCAGTATCAGGGGTCCATGTCTGTCGTCGATCAAATTCCTATTGAACAAGACTGAAAACCTCGGGAAGGGATGGCAGAGGAGAGCGCCCAAGAATCTGCACACTGATCGGATCAAAGCCGCGGTGGAGGCCATGAAGGAACTCAAAAACTCTGTTCCTATCTTCCCGAGCTCGAACAAGGAGCTCATCTGCAGGAGACACAAGAGTAAGGGAGTCAAAGTGATCATACTCTTGATAAAGTTAAGTGAACTCCAAGTAGTAGACAGACGGAGGGCGATCACCCTGACGAAGGATGAAGATCTTTCGTCGCAGCTGAAAAATCTGTGCAGCATTACTTCGGCAGGGGTAGATCCCGGCACCGGAAGAGAGAAGGAGAAGGTCGAAGAAGAAGAAAAACCGCGAGGAGCAGGAGTTGCGGGACGAAGTGCGGGATACGGCAGAATGCAGGACGGGGTGCGAGATCTGGAGATGCGATGCGGAAGCGGGATGGAAGCGGATGTGGAGGCACGATGCAAAAGCGGGATGCGGAGGTGGAACCACAGGAGCCCTAATCGTCTAAGGCTCTGATACCATGTTGAGGGAAATGAAAAGACTTGAATTCATTAAGGGGAAACCATAATCCCCTATATATATGGAGGCGGATTAGGAAAAATAAATACAATAATGCCCAATTAAGAATAAACTGCACATAATAATGATAGACACATCTCAACAATGTTCAATAGAGTCAGTGACGTAGGACATATATATAGAAGACTGACACATTGCTCTAATTCTAAATGAATGTGAGTCAGCATTCGGTATGCAATCAGATGAACCATAAAATGAAAATTGAAAGCATACATTCATGCAATCAAATGAAAATGATGCTCGGGGTATAAACCATAACCCGAAAGCAAATGCAAATGATTCAATCATGCAACTAATTCGCACAATTAATTAAATAACATAAATTTAAAATTGAGCAAACAATTCCAGTTGATCACGATCAATTCTAATCAGGACACAAGTAGCAGTCTATTACAAACGTGAGGGAAGGCGAGTCAAGACCACGGGAGTGACATTTTTACTCGGGACGCAAAAACGCGGAGGCGGACACCAGACATTTATTCACAAGCATGTTTACTTTTTGCAGGCTATTATCTATTGTATTTTTCATGTTTTATTTCAGAACTCTTATTTACACTTTGGACCTTGTCTTAGTATATAAGGTACAAAGATGTATGTTGGATGAATCTTATGAAAAATTAGGGGGCCGCCATTATGTCGATTTTCTCCTCCTCCCCCTCTCCCCCACTACGGTATTGGTCAACACTGTCGGTTCCACGCACTTTTACTCTTCTCGCACCATCACATGCTGATGTCCTGCTCCATGGACATGCTTCTGCCTGGATCCATGGGCGAATTCGACCTCTCATGTCGCCTCGACCCCCAGGTTGAGACGCTCGCATCACTAGCCGTGAGCATCTAGGTGATCCTCGCATGATTGGATAACCACTCACTCACGTGTCACACAAGGTCAATGTCGTTTGCCATGGAGGACTCCTTGTTGCTACAGTTTTCACCAGAGCTAGCTACTATCACACTGCCTTCGCTTTCCACATCCACGACCCTATGCCAAACCCTGTGCATTTCAACGGCACAGATTCAATTAGTTGGATCGCTTGAACCGATCATTTCTTCGACCTCCGCGGCACCTCGAACCTGCTGACCATGCTTCTCAGTATAGAGGGTTCCGCCCACCATTGGGTTTGTTGTCATTCGCTACGACGTTCTCTACTTAGGCATGTCCATCAAACAACTTTGTGGAATCCGCCAAACCGCTTTCCTCGATGACTATATCGATGAGTTTATCTCCTTGGTCACTCATGTGCTCGGCCCTCCACTAGATCTCTATTTGAGTTTCTTTATGCAAGGACCTCTTCCTCATATTTGTTCACAGGTCCGCACTTATCACTCGTGGACGAATGTCGGCGCGATTGATGTGACTCCCCTTGTGGAGGCCAACTTCGACGTCAAACCAATGGATTACAACAAACCACCACCCGGATATTCCAGCGAAACCTTGTGATTGGTGTTACACGCGCCCCTCTAGGCCATGCCACCCTCGAAAGAGAAACCACCACACTGCAATGCCCTCGCAACCCGCCATTCCACCTCATCTGCCCTGGACTCAAATGACACATCGGATGTCAATCATGAATACAATGATTTGCGCAACCGTCGGTCATGTTTTCATTGCAAACAACTGTACTCGCCAACGAATGAATGCCCTATGAAGGAGCTATGAGAAATCATTGTCGAGGATTCACCCGAGGATACCTTAGTCAACTTCAAAGCTTTAGAACTCTGCAAGAAGTGTCTTCCATTACCTACAAGACATCTCAACCGTCTCGACTTCCTGTGCTGCTTAGAGTGTGGGGGGGGGACCCCAAACAATGAAGCTCGCAGGGTCCATCCAAAATACTCTTGTGGTGATCATGATTAATGGCGGCGCGAGCCACAATATTATCTGGCAAGTATTGGAGAATCGTTTGAATGTCTGGCACACCCTATCTCCCTCCTTAGTGTGCTTGGGCGCTTGGGGGATGACCATCGTAGGCCGATCAGTGGCCTCTGCACCACGTTACTCTCTTTAGGACAAAGAGACATCACAGTGAACTTTTACGCATTTGAGGGCGGCATCAATGTTATTCTTGAAGTGCCTTGGTTTGCACCTTTCGCAACATCAACGTGAATTGGGACATGATGATCATGCATTTTGTAATCCACAGGGGTACCTCAACTGCTTTGTGGAAACACAGTTCTTCTCTATACAACGATCGCATTCAACGTTATTGTTAAAACAGCAACTGTGGATTTTGCAAACCCCCTGTGGACGGCAATCACAGCCCCGACCCCACTCGCGCACATTCATCGATAGCTGGAGACTGGAGTGCCTCCTGACACGATTTCCGTCGATCATGGAAGAGCGCCGCACCTTGCTGCCTCAACGGGCTTTGAATCACCATATTACACTCAAACAGAGTGTCCCTTCAATGTCAACCTGCTCATGCCAATACGACTACATTCAAAAAGATAAGATCGAGCATCGCATGCGTAGCATGCTTGTATGAGGGCTCATCCATCCCAACTCAAGCTATTTCTCTTGCTTGGGGCTCCTAGTCCACAAGAAATACAGGAGTTGGAGTTTCTGCGTCGACTACCGCAAGATTAATAAAGCCACGGTGCCTGACAAATATCTGATTCTGGTCATTTAAGAGGTATGGGATGAACTGTGTGGGTGTAACGTTCTTCTCCAAACTTGATCTTCGGGCATGGTACCATCATATTCAGGTGGCGTCCAAGGACTTCCCAAACATAACTTTTCATACTTATGACACACTACGCGTATCTCGTTATGGCCATTGGGCTAATAAATGTCTGTCACCTTCCAGACCACCATAATCAACATCTTATACATTGTTCTTCGTAAGTATATATTGCACCTTTTTGAAGATAACCTAATTTACAGTGCCACCTGACAGGCACATCTGGCTCACGTAGAGGCCACATTATCCATGCTTCAACAATGCCATCTGATCATCAACCCCAAAGTGTCTTTGGACAGATTACCATCTGTTACCTCGGCCATACCATTTCCGCGCAAGGGGTACAAATGAACCACACAAAATTGAGGCCGCGTTGCGCAGGCCGCAACAGCACTCCCAGCACCCTCAGGATATTCATGGGTTTCTTGGTCTGGCGGGATACTATAGGTGGTTCATTCGCATGTATAGCAAGATCATGAAGCCTCTTGCGACACTACTCAAAAAAATGGAGGACGCATTTTCAGTGCCCGGCGGAGGCGGATCGAGCCACCGGAGCCCTCCAGGAGGCTTTATTGGCAACTCCAATTTTTTCATGCCAGACTTCTCCCAACCTTTCATAGTTGAATGTAATGCCTCCAGCACCGGGATGGGGCGATGCTCATACAAGGCGGTCGCCCGAGGGCATACTTCAGCCTCCATTGCCACTCAGTTAATGAGAACAAACTCATGGCACGTGTGGTTTTCATCCAACATTGCGTCCCTACTTACTCAGATAGCCCCCTCACAATCTGTACGAACCATCACAGTTTGTGGTACCTACTCACTCAGAATATTGCAATACCATCACAAGTAGGGATGGCAAAGTTCTTAGTCTATGACTTCATGATGGAATTCTGCTCAAGCTGCACAAACAAAGACATTGACGCCTTATCCCGCCACACTGAATCTGCTTCTTTGCTCACTATCTCCCGACTGGTGTAGCAGGATGCTCACACCATCCAAGAGGAGGTGGTTTTTTATTTCAAACTTGTTCAAAATTTAAACTCTCCTTTTATATTTTATATATATTATTTAAAATATATTATTTATATTTATATTATATATATATGAATATTCTGATAATATTTATATTGATCATATATTTTTGATGATATATTTACAAAGTTGGTCTAACTTTAAAAATATTTTATTTTTGCAACCCAATAACTCTTTTGATTTTGGAAAAATTCTTGTTTTATCACTATATTGATTTATATTGAAAATTCGTGAGATGATTTTTTCTTTCTTCATAATTGTGCTTTTCTTTTTTGAAAAGTACAATTATGATATACAACAAATAATCTGATAATCTGAAATATATCTAAATCCATATATTTCATTATGTTTTATACTAAGGTGTTAGGTCTCGAAAAAATTGAAAAAAAAAATTCAATTGTATATGCCAAATTCGTAAGGCTCTTCAAGACAACATTGCATTGTGGCCCCCGTGTATCTTGGCTAGTGGATGGTTGCTTTACCAGCGTCGCCTCGTTCTTTGGGCTTCATCATCATGCATTCCCTCATACTCGCGGAATTCCATTGCACCCCAACAGCGGTCCATCTCAGGGCCGAATCGCACCTTTCACCGCCTCACAACATCCCACCATTGGAGATGCATATTTCAACAAATCAATAAATTTGTATCAATGTGCCTTTCTCGCCAACAACAGAAATATGAGACCCATTTTTCTGACAGATTATTACAGTCTCTCCCCATTCCAAACCACGTTTGAGAAGATACTGTCGTGGAATTAATTACACACCCGCCAAAATCCAAGGGGTATGATAACAATCTGGTTAGTAGTTTATCATTGTCAAAATACGAGCACTTCATTCCACTGTGGCGTCATTTTTCTGGAGCCACGGTGGTTGTGACATTCAATGAAAGGGTTGTTAAACTACACTGCTTTTCCCTCTATCGTCCGCGACTAAGGCGCCCACTTCTTAAATACATTTCGGCAAATATTGTTTCAACTTTCAATCGCAAGACACCTACTTTTGTATGAGCATCATGTACAACCCCGCAAACCGATAGCCAATCGGAAGTACTCAATTGTTTCCTTAAGAAGTATCTATGATGCTTTGTATGTATTATTGTGGATATCGATCGACATAAGGGTCATATTAGCGGACATAAAGGTTTCAAAGACAAAACGACACATTTTAGTTTTTTTGCAAAATATCCTTTTTGAATATATTGCCGATATATCAGCTATCGAACGATATATTGTCGATATATCATGATGGTATATCGCCTTGACTTTTTTTAATTTAATTTATTTAGCGTATATGACTTAATAAACAACATAAGATTGTTTCATTATCTAGGTTGTTTTATGCCCTAGATCATGACTTTCTTCCTACATCCTCTAGCTTTCTTTCCTCCGCATGTTTGTCATCGACGTCAATTCTGCTTGATTTTTTAAATTTTAGATTGAAGGATCCTTATCTTCAAACATCTTTGATGACTAACAGGGTAACAGACTTCCTACTCTCTCATTTTTTCATGTGTTACATTGTCATTACCTATGCGACATAAGAAGTATACTAATATGGTAGATTTAAATTTTCAAAAAAGTTGAATTGTTAATATATCAGTATATATAAATCAAAAAATGATTATATGTATATAAATAATTAAATATTGTAAAGTAATATACAAAATATCGTTGTAAGGTTAACATCGGCGTCAGAGCAAACAGCAGGTGCAACAAAAATGGTGGTCAGAGCCAACAAACATCGTTGCAAGGTTCAGTAACAAGTTTGGGACTACATCCTCCTCAAGCTTCGCCCTTATCGACAACCATCAGTGAGCCATTGGCGGTACCCAAACCTCGCAGCGCGTTATTTTAGATCATTTTTAATTATTTCCTGAATCGGTGAAGTGTCATATCGCCTCCAACTCCCACCATCTAGTCGGATCCACCCTATGTTTCACGTCTCCCAACTCAAGGGGCGGTTGGAAGTCATTCCAGGGAGCCTACACTACCGACACAGGTTGTTATAAATGACATCTTGGCATACACACTGGCGCCTATCCAAGCTCATTGGATCATCAAACACAACAGTTTAGACATGGCTCAGATGCTCATTCACTAGCATCACCATCTCAACTCAGACGATGCCTAACTTGATTATGAGGAGTTTTGCGACAAATTTCCCAACTTCCACTTAGAGGACGAGGCGGATTTTCTAGAGGATGGAATTATTATGGAGTGGGGGAAGGCAAGTCGAAACCACAGGAGTGAAGCGTTTACTTGTGACGCAAACAAGCAGAGGTGAATATCCAATGAGGTGTTTACTCACATGCATGTTTACTTTCAACAGGTTAATATCTATTGTAATTTTCATGCTGTATTTCAGAACACTTATTTGCACTTTTGACCTTGTCCTAATATCTAAGGGATGAGGATGTGTGTTTGGAGTTATCTTGGATGAATCTTAGAAAAAAATAGGCTCAAACATCATATTAGTTTTCTCCTTCACTTACCCATCTCTCCCCCTCCACGGTATACAGTCACACGAAATGGAAAGTGTTAAAGCATTGAGTGTCAGGCAAATAAAGCATGCATGTCCACTGAAAGGAATTTAACAAATAAATAGAGTAAAATATAAGTAGAATTAAAGTAGTGCATTAGTACAAATGCAAGAAAGTGAAATCTAAATAAAACTCATGAAGTAATTGGATCTGATGTGGGAGGTTAGGCGGGCTTGGGTGCAATGTGATGGTTGAATGCACGATTGGCATGGAATAATGAAGTGAAGAATTTCTAAGGTTGGGGAAACTTAGAAATTCTAGAGACTCCGAGGAATGGGGAGGAACTCGAACTACTGTAAGGGGGTGGGTAAGGGTCGATGGAGGGAGTGGTTAAGAAAGAAGAAAAGGGGCCATGTTACGGATGCTCGAGCAGAGGAAGGAGCTGACAATGGAGGGGAAGGTGATTGGGGAGGAGAAGGTCAGATGTGATCAGAAGAGACAATAGAGGGTTGGAGGCGGCGGCAGGGGGGCGGGAAGTTGTGTCAAGTTGGCAAGTGAGGCGGGGTGAGGATCCTAGAAGAGTGTGGATGTAGAGGAGGTATGAGACTCTTTGGAGGTTATGAGAACAGACGGCGACAAGAGATCCAGAGTACATAGGAGTCGACTACGGCGACTGGCGGAGTGTTTCTGGCATCAACACCAGGGTGAATCGGTTGGGCATTAGCAACGATCCACGAGACTGCGTGGATAATGTCATGAAACCAATCTCTCGATCAAATTCCTAGAGCTAGAATCGTGAGGTATATGGTTAAGCGAATCCAATGACCCGGATCGTCTGATCAGACAACTTAACCTAACTCCCAAAATAAATCTCAGAAAAATAAAAAGAACAATAAATAAATATTAAAATCATGTTGAAGGCGATGATGGCCATTGATCGTCCACTAGATGATCCAAAAATTGTTGATCATGAAAATCAATTAAAAGATGCGAGACCAATCTATATCTTTCTCCTTGCCTCAGAAGCAATCATTTTTTATGAATGGAGACTATCATGCCCTTGAATAAGTCTTTCATCGAAATTGTTGAGGGTTCCACAAATGATGTATGTCATGGTAAAGGTGGAAGGCAAAGTTGCAGTGAGGTGAAGGTTGAGATTGGGGTCAAGGTGTGGCTAAGGTTGTAGTGAAGTATCATGTTGAAGGTGTGACTGAGGCTGTAGTGGAGTGTCAAGTTGAAGGCTCCAATGCACAGTGGATCATCACTTACAATAAAATCCTTTACACCAAATACATATAAATACTCATATTGCTAGTTATATTAAGCTCATAAAAATCTGAATCACTCACTCTCAAGACAGTGTATGGACCTATTTGTCAAGCACTGAAATTCATAGTAGTTCTCAAGAGAACCCTCAATTCGTGTGTTAATCGTCACTCGGCCACCTTCTTTGAGCAGCTGATCAGGCATGTGATTATCCATGCAAATTTTAAAAGTTTCATTATTTAGTATAACTTTGCATTAGAGCATGGCATGCAAACCATGCAACCTATGCAAATGATTGATTCAGAAGACTCGCGAAGCTTAACTCTACATACCAATGGTTTATCAGGAGGCTCTTTGAGTGGGAGTAAGAATAGTACTCAAGTGTGTGAGAAACACTTATACAACTACGTGAGGAATCAGCACAAAGATGTGAATTCATAGTATGTCAAATGTCTCTCAAGGGATGTAACTCGCAGACTGCACACCAGGTGGTTTGTAGAAAAAATTGTCGCAAATGCAAAAACACCCAAAAGAATACCTAAGACATCAACAAGAAGGCGCAACTTTGTGATGTGTCGAATGTCACCAAAAGGGAAAAAGCTTATTAGTCGGTTCACCAGGGGGCCATCAGGAGGCCCATTAAGAATTCATCAATGGCGGGATAATCCTTTAGATAGGTATCATCGACGAAAGTAAGACCCTTGGAATCGGGTGGTAAAGTCACTACAAGGTCAGTATTAGGCTCTCAAGTCTCACCCGTGACATGATTCGTCACTACAACATGCAGAGGCTCAGCATAAAATGCACTCAAAGATGAGCTTATGGTAGGGACAATAACTAGTCCTTGAAAGGGAGTATGAAGAGGGCATTTCACTACTTCGGGCTCACTAGGTCACCCATGATCACTCTTTGTCGATGTCATAGGGTGAGGTTAAGGCTCAATCTCATTGTCAAGTGACAGACTACTCATCGGGCATTGAGCCTCACTGAAGTGGGATGACTCTATATTAGGTGACCCGTCCTTTGTGGGGACTCCTCATGATGGGTCGGTCAATGTGTCAGCCTTCTCTACTAACTCTAGAGGATCTCAATAATTGTTAATAATGGGGAGGAATGTGAGCTGAAATGTCTGTTTGAAAGAATCTAGGCAGTCATAAATCAATTCATTATATATCTCGTCTCGGGCCCCATACCAATATTTGAAAGTGGGCACAGTTCCTCTTGAATATCGCTCCTCACTATTAACTCGTCAAAGCTAGCCTACAATCCGCAACAGACATGGGCCCTGTGATGTACGCAGTACTGCAAACATATGCTTGAGGAGATTGCCTCTTAGATGAAGCTGGAATATATTTCTTACATAACTTCTGCTTCTTATTTACCCAACTAGTAGCGGAGCAAAAATGATTGCGCTCAAGAGTCACCTATATCTTACTCCAATATGTTTCAGCCTATTCGAGAAGTCTAGTTTTCACAAATCTAATGCGGCGCTCATCTGATAACCCATATATATACAGGTAGTGATGCGGGATAGGAGTCCACCTGCCCACCACCCTGGAGTCCCACCAGGGGGCCCACCTGGAGTCAGCACCAGACGGCTTTCATCAGGCCCGCGGGCCGTACACCCCAACCCATCCCCGGCTCCACCACAGGGCCGATAGGTTGTTGAGGTCGGGGCTCGATCCCCTGACCTCCTTGATAAAGAGCTCTCAGGCGAGCTCTCATCACCAATTAATTCGCGGTTCAGTTGGTGATGAGAGCTCGCCTGAGAGCTCTTTATCAAGGAGGTTGGTGGATCGAGCCCTGACCTCAACAACCCATCGGCCTTGTGGTGGAGCCGGGGATGGGTTGGGGTGTACGGCCCACGGGCCTGATGAAAGCCGTCTGGTGCTGACTTCAGGTGGGCCCCCTGGTGGGACTCCAGGGTGGCGAGCAGGTGGACTCCTATCCCGCATCAAGTAGTACTCCACATCTATGAGCCAGTAACAAAATAACAAGGGACTTGGTAAACCATCGAAAATTGGGGCAACTTTCTAAAATACATACTCAAGATATTCCTCTATATAGTACTATCCCTGATGTGACTTTTGATAATCATCATAATAAGAGTACTCGTCCCTGCTATAGTTGGATCATGATGGGAGGTCAACATGACCTCAATGGAAAGATGAACAGGGTATAGTATGTATACTAGCATGAAGATCTCTCGTAAGGAACTCTTTGGGTCCGAGCATAAATGGGCTCCGGACCATCAAATAAATAGGGATTGTAACGACAATGACCTGAAACATACTCATCCCTATAAGCATAAAATTATGTCAATCAGTTATGATGACTAGCCATGGATAACCTATAGACTTCATAATTACGTATCGCAAACTAAGCCCGAACCTAGGGCTTGATACCAATTAACCTTGGATGAATCTATAGGAGACCGATGTGATGTCCTAGTTCTCATGAGACAAGTGCAATTGGAACCATGGAAAACCCTAAAATGAAGATATGAAAGAATGCATGAACATAATCCGATGAACAAGATGCTCACGACATAAACCCTAACTTCAATGCAAATGCAAATGATTCAATCATGTGATCAATTCTGATGTACAATAAAGTAAATAGCATAAAAGTTGGGCAAACAATTCCAGTTGATCACAGTTAATTCTAATCAGACGACAAGTAACAGTCACACGCAACTGGAGGTCTTAAAGCATTGATTATCATGCGAATAAAACATATATGTCTACTGAAAGAATTTTAGCAAATAAATGGAGTAAAATATAACTATAAATAAAGTGGCATCTGTACAAATGCGAGGAAGTGAAATCTAAAATAAAAATCACGAAAGTAACTAGATTCGATGCAAGAGGGTGTTGTAGGCGGGCTTGGGTGCAATGTGACGGTTTGGTGCACGATTGGTGGGGAATTATGAAGTGGACAACTTCTAGGGTTTGGGAGTTCTAGAGTTTTGTGGGACGGAGGAAGAACTCAAATTGTTTTGAAGGGGTTGGGAAACGGATGGGGAGGGAGGGAGAGGTTGAGAGATGCAGCAGTTGGGGGAGAGAAGTGGATTGTGGTTGAGTGGGGACTCGGTTGGGCTGTTTGAGGGGAGGAAGAAGCCAAGAATGGAGGGGAAGGTGGTTGGGAGGGGAGGAGACGGTTTGACGGGGTTATGAGAGGAGGCATGGGGCTGGGTGAGACTAACAAGGAAGGCGGGAGGCTATAGCGAGGTCCGAAGTGGCAAGGGAGATGACAGTCTTTGTCAGCGAAGGCAAGGGATGTGATAGTGAGGCTCTTAGATGAATGGCGTTAGCTGTACAGGAGGTATGGGACTTGTCAGAGGTCAAGGAAGGGGGTATGTAGAGGCAGGGGCGCCAAAATGCATAGGAGGCGGCGGCTGGAGGGGTGTTTCCTAGCGTCATCAGTCATCACCCATCAATAAGACCAAGTGTCTACTGTCGAGGAAGTTATCTCTAGATCAAAACTCTAAGGCTAAAATCGTGAAGTATATAAAAAGGGGACTTAGGTTAAGTGTATATGAAGGTCATGATCGTTCGATCACACAACTTAACCTTACTCTCAAAATAGAACTCCAGCAAAATAAAATATACATAAAAATAGGAAAATCGTGTTGAACATGATGGCGGTCTCTGATCGTCCAGAAAAAGATCCAAAAATAGTTTTTCATGAAAATCGACTAAAAGATGTGCAACTGAACTCCATCAATTAGCCCTATAAGGGTCGAGCTTATGGGATTAGCTTAACAGATTTTTAGCCCCTCTTGATATCCATCAATTACTATATTTGATGCTAAAAGATAGTTAAGAAGCTATTCATTCCTTCCTTGGACAAATGAGCAAGAAGAAAGACCAAATGTTGACTTAATGTTGGGTTTAGCATAAAATGTTGGACGATCATGACAAGATTTTCTTGAACTAACAGTAAAACATAATTGAGATCGAATGTGATTTCTTTGAAAGAGAAAATTATAGCCCCAACACAACAACTAATGACCAAGCAATCAATAATTACCACTAGCCTAAATTATTATTTATCTGACACGTCATCATCATTATCAATACCCTTATGCCAACAATTTGGGGTCAACTTTGTGAATCCTCATTTACATTTGTTCTTGTCAAGTGTTGTTTTAGGTGTTAAAACTAAACTACGGAAATCATCTTGAACAACTTTCACTTGTGTTAAGTTGAGTGGGTCTATCCATTCGCTCTAGTCCTTCAATCTACTCGTCTAATAGTTGCATTTTCTAACCATTGTTGCCGAAGCACAAATTACATAATTCTATTTTTTATTGTCTTATCTTCGAGAAATGTCACCCTCATTGTTCTTCAAATATAATTAAATCCTCAATTTTATCTTTTCTAATGTTGCCACACAACTATCTAGATATTCACATTTATATCGCATTAAACTTGAATATTAACACATTTACTTCCAACACTCAAGTCCTTACATCTTCGCCGGCCTAATTGCTATTTATAAAATTTACCTTTTAAGTCTCCATATATTAATTTATATCATAGCACTTACAAAATAGTTCTCTATTTCAACCAATTCATTTGACTCTTCACATATGAGAACAAGGAAAGAATACATCCCCTAGGCATGTGAATCTAAAATGATTTTTAAGTGATTGCAATTTAGCAAAACCCCTCGGCATGTGAATCTAAAATGGTTTTTTAAGTGATTGCAGTTTAGCAAAACCCCTCCCAGTTGTGTATGTCCCCATAAAACATTAATTTGTTCATTTGTTTTCTGCTACAAACGGATTAACAATTGATGTCACATATCGCATATAACTATGTTTTTTGCGAACATGCAAAACGAAGGAATTATGATGCGCATTATCGTGGGGCTTATAACAACATTAACAGGAGAAATCTCTTTTGAAGTGAAAACTTAATGGATGAGGCAACTTTCTAGAGGATAAGCTTAAGAATAAGATAAAAATTATGAATCTGACTCGAAGCTAGCTCACAAATAAAATATCAGACTCAAATCAAAAGCAACAAGTTGACTAATGAGTCAGCCCAAGCTAAAATCAACATGGAAGTGAACCATATTGGATCAAAGCGAGAAAGTCTTTAATTGGATGCTACAACCATTTCTTGCTTGTTTTCATCAAAACATTGAACAATACTTCAAAACTAATAGTTTGTGCCCTGTTAATTTGCATGATAGTTGCATTCTTTTCTACATCACATTATCTGCATTTAAAATATACACTCTTAAGATTCTTACATCATGCTGCCACTAGAATGCAATGTGCTTAGGATTGTGGGCAGGAATTGAGCTCATAATGGATCTGGATTGATGTCAAAGACCATGCAATCAAGATCAAGGTAGAAGTATCACACACAAGAGATACACAATTCAAGTTGTTTAATGCTCTATTAGAATAGCTTCATAGCTTCTAAACACGAACAGTAAGATCAGCAGTTTCTCTATAACTAAATCAGATCAATTCTATCAAGTCATAGGGTACTAACCTAGTCCACTTGCTGTGCTCCACCGGGTTCCATGCTCTCGGTTTTGGATCATTGCAAGGTCCCACTGTCGCCTGAATCAAATAACGATTTAAATCAGGACAACAAACTGAAGTCAACACCTAAACAACAAATTTCTAACGGAATTCTAGCTGCATAGATCTGCATTGAAATTGAAGCGAGGAAGCCAGAATATCGGCCATTCACTCAAGATCTGCATAAAAACCTACTTGCGAAACGCAGAGAAACCGAGTGGATCTAGCAGAAAGGAGAATGAAGAATAAAAACTGGAGATGAGTGAAAGCAAGGAAGAGCTCGCCTGCTGATAGAGGCCATAGAGGAGAAGGGCGACGTCGTTCTGGAATTTGGATAGGGAGGCGGTGGAGGAGCTCGGTGATCCGCCGAGTCCTACGTAGGAAGCGGCGGCGAAGAATCTCTCCGGGTAAGCCAGGCCGGTACTCGACCTCGCCATCGCCATTCCGCTTGCTGCCGGAGAGTGCGGGTTCTCGCGGGGAGCTTCGGACAAATGGCCGTGGCACGGGCCGTAACGCTTTCGCCGGTATTACTCTGCTCCTGCTCCTTTTTAAGTGTTTTTTGGGGTGTTGTTTGTTTCGGTTCAATATGCAGGCCCATCTTCTCTCGCATATTTGGACACCGCAAAATATTTATGGGATAAATTTAGGGGATTGTTAGCAACAATTCGAATTTGGCTTGTGGCATCCCAATATTAATCGCAATCCGAAATGTTATCCGCAACCCGATTTCTAGCTTGCCGCAACCCGATTTCTAGCTTGCCGCAACCCGATTTCTAGCTTGCCGCAACCCGATTTCTAGCTTGCCGCAACCCGATTTCTAGCTTGCACGCATTTTTCCTCCTTCCTCGCTGGTGTCATCCGACATCTCCTACCTGATCAATACACTATGTTGCATCCTCCGGCCGGAAATGAATCCATCGATTCACTACTCTGCTTCAAAAACAGAGATATGAAGCAGGACTGCCATTTTTTCCCGGCTCCCCAGAAGCAAACAGTTGAAGCCATTAAAACTGGAGCAACAAGAAACTCCTGCAACAGCCTAAAAGGATAATAAATGTTATAAGGGAGATGATTAAACTTAAAAGTTGTGTGAGAGATGAAATAGGGGAGGGGAGAGAGAGAGAGAGATCTTCTCTTTAAAGGTCCACCCATACCTCTGCGTCTATATAGGTTTTGAACTAAAAGCGAAGGCAAAAAAGTACAGTGAAATTCCCTTGTACGTGAATCAAAAAAGACGAGGAGGACGACCCAATATTGAGTCTTTACTTAGTACCCACAAAGCAGAGGCCAGGGAAGGAAGGAGAGAGGAGCCTCATGTTTGGCTTTTCAATCAATGGTTGTGCCCTGCCCTGCCCGACTTTTCCACTCTCCCTCTACACGTCATGTTGGAAGAGGAGGAAGATGATCATGGTGCATGCCTGGGTTTCAAGAGTCGTTGAAAAGCCCTTCTTTTCGAACAATCTCTCTGGATGGTGGTAAACTGCACCCTGACGCATGGGGGTGTTGCTGTGTTGAGAGTTGAGACTGTGCGGGAGGAAGCTGGTGGGCGGCTTCAGCGGGAGGAAGCTGGTCGACTGCTTCAGCGGAAGAAAGAGACGTTGGGTTGCGATCGACCACAATGAAAATGTGTTTTTTTTTTAATTTTGGGGCGCGATTATCCAATGACGGGTTGCGGTTAACAATCGCCTAAATTTAATCTTAAAAAAAAAAACTTAATGTCACTTGTAAATGGCACCTCTCCTTTCCATTGCCGCTCTCAATTAGGCCCTAACCCTAGGCGCCGCTCCCTCCCATCGCATGGCCGCTGCTCAGCCCGATCTCCACATTCTCCCCCTCTTAACGGTTGCGCCTGATCCTTGAATCCCTCGCCTATAGTCGTCATCTGAAGCCCTAGTGCCCTACCTATCGCGGTGCTTGAAACCCTCGCCCGAAGTCGGCGTCTGAAGTCCTCGCCAAACACCGAAATCTTTCGGCTGATGCGGCTATATGATTTTCTTTTGGGTGTTCTGCTCTGGTTGAAGGAGAGCAGGTCATCTTCGAGCACTGTTGGGGCTTTGCACTGCACGGAAGACCTAAACAACTGCTATTTATGATTCCTTCTCTGCTTCTCCTTAGCTCAACTATGTTAACACTAACTTTCTCATTTCTAATAATCTACATTAATTCCATAAAGGATTAGTTCATCACGATTTTTCTTTAACATGGATTAAATCCAAAAGAATAGTTTTCGAAAAATTATTTTGAATCTTACTTGCTTGTGATGATGGTTATATAGAATGCAATTTAAATTCTGGAAGTTTCAGTCTTAAATTACAAAAATAAGTCAACTTAATTATTCTAAGTCCTAAGAAATTTTTTTACAATACAAAAAATTAATATTATATTTAACCTCATTTATTTATGGTGACTTTAAATAATGTGATGCAATTAACATTTTAGAATATCTTTAGTCATGTGTAATGTCTTTAATAAAATGGTGTCATTAGCCTAATCTATGATGTCTTTAACAATTCCCTAATTTTTGTGTGTACAAAATTACATTTGTAAGCTAATTAGTAGTTGTAATGGATTATATTTTTATTTTTATTTTTGCCACACAACTATAATTGTAAAATAATTAATAAAAGATCAGAAAATTTTTCCATATACGTTCATTGAACAGAAAATTTTTCCAATAGAGATTGTTGTTTAGAATTAAGAGAATTTTTTACACAGTGCAAACATTTATATTAAATGGGTTCTGACTTGTGGCCTAGCGGTCATTTACTTTGCTTTGGGACATCTAGCTGACATTTTAGCCAATGAAAATCTGAAAATTAGTGGGACTCATGATACACAGATTTACTGTGCATTGTAGACCCCACAAATTTCTGTCTTTTCCTGCATTTTATTGGTGGGGCAGGATCAGTGTAGCCAAATCAGCCGACCAAGCCATGGATGCCCGCACCCGAGCAAGGAGAGCATGACAGTTACGTTCATGGTCGTCATTTTTCGGGAACCGTGAAACCTTTCCTCTAGCATTTCATACAACCGAGATACTATTGCGTCCCTTTCTTGCATTTTCCGTCATTCTTCTAGCTTCCAAAACTGTGTTCGTTTGGGATGCTTCGTTTAAAATTCTATATACGAAGGTGCCGACCGCATTTTCATTCATTATTCTAGCCTTCAAGAGGATGTTCCAGCTTTATAAATGCAGCATTTTAAAGCATCTCATATGACTGTTCCACATCTCTATTTTCTTATATATGTGACATATGAGATGTCCTTCTAGACAGCTCAAGTGTCAAAGAAAGACATCTAATTGTTTTAAGAGATATCTCAGAGATGTCTTATGTGATATCTCAAGATGTCTTATGTGACTTCTCAAATGTCGATAATGTTGGAATTAATTCTGTTGACCGGATCAATTTTTATGTTTTAAGATTATTTTATATTTTATGGTTGTGTGCATTAAATAGGAGTGAAAAATTTTGTTGTTTTACTTTGCTTATAAAAGGCTCCCCATGTACTTATTTTTTATTATGTTGAATAGAGAGAAAAGCTTCCCCAAGTTTTAGGTGTAAGTTTTGAGAGAGCGCCGCAACGCAAGAGAGGTGGTGTTTGGAGTGGTGTGAAGTACCAAGCGGTCAGGGGGGCTTGCCGTGCGGGTTGGCTAAGTAGCCGCGCGGGTTGGTGATCTCGCTGCCGAGACGGGTCTCGCTGGAGTGTGCTCGCCAGGCGGGTGTTGTTGTCGCGCGGGTTGACGGTGCTGTCGAGCGGGTTGCTGACCTATCGCGGGTTTGGTGGTAGTGAACTCGCCGGGTTGTGTTGATCTCGCCAGAGAGAGAAGGGGTTAGCCGGGTGATCTCGCGGCTAGGTGTGGTGGTCTCGCGTCCTGGTCGTCTCGCAGGAGGGAACTCGTGCGGGTAGGCGGCTGGTGTGGGCGGTCTCGCCGGCTACACTTGGTGTTAAGTGTTTTCGGCTTGTTGAGCTAGGTCAAGCGGGAGCCTATTATCGTTTCCAACATATAAGGCATCTCAGATGTCATTTGAGACCTCTTAGATGTCATATGTTATATCTCAGAGAAGTTATCTTCCTAAAAATATTTTGTGAATGCATAATATTTTTTAAAAAACACTATCAGAATGCATATTTTCTCGAATATTTCATCTCATCCATGAGAATGCATTAATTTTTTTTCGTAATATGTCAACTGCATCTCAAATATTATAGAAGATATCTCACAAGTCTAATAAGATGTCACAGATGTCATTGTTGACATCTCATATGACTTATGATGCCATACTTTTTTGCGTATATTCAGAACTCAACTATGTTGAAGGGCTTCAGGAGGGTTAACTTTCTCTTATGTATGTTAACCTAAATCCTGCGACAAGGGACATCATCAGACAGCGTCAAGGACAAGTCTTCCAGGCGGTCGCCTCAAGTGCCTGCGGACAATGATCGGTACTCGCGGACAGGAGGTTATTCAGGGTTCCTGCGTACACTCCCTATGTGGCGGTTTTGGCATTGCAATAGTCGTTGTGAAGCCAGGCTACCCCTTAGAGGATAGTTCGAAGATCTAGCCAAGAGGTCGCGGCAGGTGACTACCCTCAAGGACCAGATGTGCTCGAACAGGACAGCGGACATAGCCCAGAGCCTACTCCATTGTAGGTGCGGACACTAAGTCCTTTCCTTTTTGTCTTCAGTTTCTCTTGTACTCGCGCAGGTGCTCGCGCCTCCTTGTACCCCCTTTTTTGGAGATAATCCAAAAGCCCGCCGCAAGAGTTGTCGCGGCGGGTAAGTTTGTTGTTCGTCGTTGCCAGCGACACCCGTCTCTATCTATTTTTCCCTTTGTTCGCCGAATACGCAGGGAAAGTAATCGGCCGATTGCAGTTTGCAACCCCTCCTGTTGAAATTTCACAAGATGATCAGGAGATAGCTCTGATACCAAGTAAAAACTTCCAGAGCTATCAAGCTGACAACTTGATCAAGCGGAAAACGGGAACCAGGCGCAGGAGCACTCCAACCATAAACTGAGCTAAGTAAATTAGAGACAACAGAAGACAATCACAAGTCTTGTATTATCAATTATCTTCATTACAAGACAAGACATACATGGTGAGACATGATTTCGCCAAATACAAAGGAGAAGCAAATAAGCAAACAAGAACTTTAAGCCGGACGGACTGCCTCAGAGACCGTCGAGTCCGCTAAGTTCGCTACTGCACCACTAGACTACGGAGTCCGCGAAGTCCGCGGACAACCCGTTATTCTGCTGAACGACCGCTCTGCAAGCCGCCGTCGAACTGAAAGTACAGACCGTCTAGCCCGCCGAGTCCGGCGGACAGGTTATTGAACTGGAAATTGCTGAAAGAGAGAAGACTGGCTGGCCGTAAATGCAACCTGCTGCAAACCGCCGATTGATAACCGCAAGCTCTACTGATCCCTGACCGCAGTCAGAACCAGACTCCTGGCTTCTCAGTGCTAGTCGCACAACCTGCAAACAGCAACCAGTTCAACCTTCTCAATCCGTGCAGACAAGAAAACCGAGACCACAGCAATTAACTCACGCTCAACTTACTGTTACTCTCTGTTACTGTTTATGTGACGGGGGGGGTCCTATTTATAGGCACGATGAGGAGTGTGATTACCGCCCTACTGGATAGAACCACCACCCCAGCTCGCAGCTAGCACCAAGCAGTCCGCCCAGTCTACAAGGACAAGGCCGGAAACCAGACAATCCACCAGGCACCAAGGCAAGAAGCCAGTTTGCAACCCGGCGGACACCGCACCAGTCTGCACGTTATAGCGGACACAACAATAGCTCGCACAACCCACGAACAACGCACCAGCCCGCAACAAAGAGTCCACGACCAACATGCACAAACCGCCCGGTCAACCAGCGGACATTGCGGACTCTGCGATCAACCTGGACTTGTCACAAATTTGACAAAGTCCAGCAACCAACCAAACTTAGGCGCGAGCTCGGCGGACAAGAGCTCAGTCTGCCAGCTCCCCAAGACAGTCTGCCACAAGCGGACTCCGCGACCTCAAAAGGAGTCCGCCACTCCCCGTGGATATACCATCTATCCGCCCGGTTACCTCAAGGAACAACCAATATCAGAACAAGCTGATCAAGCTGGTCGCCATCACCAGACCTCACCCTCAGACCGCCTAGGCCGCACGGTCTGCCTGATCAACCCCCACTTTCACTTCATAATTTTCAACACTCCCCCTTGAAGTGAGAAGTGGTGACCAAGCTCAGCAATCCCTGTAATCGAGTAAAGGGCACCTTCGGCAGCGACTTCGTGAAGATGTCCGCGATGTTGTCCTCACTCCACACATGCTCCACCATAAGAGATCCCTCCAACACCTTCTCCCGAATGAAGTGGTGCTCAATCTTTATATATTTGGTCCGTGTGTGACAAACTAGATTATTCACCAGTTTCAGGGCACTTTCATTGTCACCGCACAGTAGAGTTAGACCGTGCACTTCATCATAGACGTCCTTTACTAGTCTCCTGAGTCAGATGGCTTCCCGAGCTGCCAAGGTCGAAGCCTTGTACTCTGCTTCCGTAGTAGAGACGGACACCGAGTCTTGTTTCTTGCTACACCAAGAGATACTAGTTGATCTATATGTGAAGACATAACCGGATGTTGACTTCTGGTCGTCTAAATCTCCCCCATAATCAACATTCGAGTATCCTTGAAGAGTAAAACTCGTGCCTCTACTATAAAGGAGACCCATATTAGAAGTGGACTTCACGTACTTCAGAATATTCCTTGCCGCCATCAGACGAGGCTTCCTGGGTTCTGCCATATACCGACTTACTCGGACAACCGCATAAGCAATGTATGGTCTTTTAATCGTCAAGTAGATAAGACTCCCAACCAGAGCCCGAAACACCAAAGGATCTGGAAGAATCCTCCCCTCATCTCGCCGAAGTTTGATGTCTGAATCAAAAGGAGTAGAGCTACTCTTCCCTTCCCGCATGCCGAATCGCTGAACGATCCGTTTCGCATATCCCTTCTGGGACACAAGTATGCCGCTCTCTTTGCTCTCCACATCGATTCCAAGAAAGTGGTGGAGCTCACCCTAGTCCTTCATCTCAAATATTATAGCTAGCTCTTCCCTGATCCTAGTTACCTCCTCCTTGGAGTTCCCCGTGATGACCATGTCATCCACGTACAACAACACCAAGACCAGAAGCTCCCCCTTCTTCTTGACGAACAAGCTTGAGTCTGAATTTGAGGCAAGATAACCACAGAACCGGAGGTATTCTTCAATCGTCCCATACCAGGCTCGAGGAGTCTGCTTCAAACCATAGAGGGCTTTCTGGAGCTTGCAGACGTAGTCCAGATGTTCTTCAGACACATACCCCAGTAACTGATCCATGAAGATGTCTTTATCAATTTCCCTGTAAAGAAAGGCATTCTTTACGTCTAGCTTCCACATCTTCCAGCCCTGGCAAGCCGTCAAGTCTATCACCACTCGTACTGAAGTCATCTTCATCACGAGACTAAACGTCTCCTCATTGTCTTCTCCGTACTATTGTGAAAACTCTCGAGCTACAAGGCGCACCTTGTACCGCTCGATGATTCCATCCGCCTTCTTCTTCAGCTTGTATACCCACTTGCAAGTCACAGGAGTAATGCCATCAACCTTGGTCACAAGGTCCCATGTCTCATTCTTCTTGAGAGCATCCATCTCCTCATCCATGACATCTTCCCACTCCTTGAATCCATTGGCTTCATTAAAGCTAGAAGGCTCCCGCTCATCTAGGGGGTCTGCGAAGAAACAAGAGACAAAGCTCACCGTGTTTCCTTCGCAATAACGAGTTGGTGGCTTGATGGTCCTCTTCGATCTCTGAAGAGTCTGCTCCTTGCTCACCACCTCTGCCGCTTCTTTAGAATCTGCTCCATTCCTAGGCACACTTGGAGCATCTCTACCTCTGCTTCCTGAACCAGAAGCCTCTGCCCTAGAGCTTGAAACACCTGGAGCTCCTGGTGACGCAGACAGCTCCACTTGAAGAACTTCAGCAGCCTCCTTCTGCCCTTCATCAACCCTGCTCTCCTACAGCTCAACAGAGTCACCTCCATACAACGCCAGTTCATAAAATACAACGTCTCTTGATACAACGAACTTCCTTGTCGCAGGATCCATGCACTTCAATCCATTCTTCCGCTCATCTAGCCCATAAAGAAAAGCTTCCTCGCCTTTGCATCTAGCTTGGTCCTTTGAGCATCTGGGACGTGTACATAGTAGGTTGATCCAAACACCCGAAGGTGTTCCACGTTGGGTTTCTACTTGAACATCATCTCAACGGGAGACTTCATGTTGATCGGACTCAGAGGCATCCGATTGATGACATAAGTTGCGCAGGTCATTCCTTCCGCTCAAAAGGACCTGGGAATGCCCTTTGCATGAAGCCAGCACTCGCAAGTTTACGTCAAATGACGGATCTTCCTCTCCGCCACTCCATTTTATTGTGGAGTATGAGCACAAGTAAGCTCTCTCTGGATCCCGTGCTTCCTGCATAAGTTAAGGAAATCGGATGAAACAAACTCACCTCCATTGTCCGTTCTAAACTTCTTGATCCGCAGTCAAATTCGTCCCTCCACCAGCTCCTTGAACTCCACAAACAACCGGAAGGCATCTAACTTCTCCTTTATGAAATACACCCAAGTGTATCTTGAGTAATCATCAATCAGCACCAACATGTATTTGTTGCCTCCAAGACTAGCGGTAATAGTTGGCCCCATCAGATCACCATGGATACACTCCAATGGTGCCTTGCTCCTTATTTGTGACTTATCAAACAGAATTCAATGAGCTTTTTCGAACTAACACCCCGCGCAAACATGGCCATCTTCGTAGGATGATAACTTTGGCAAGCCTTTCACAAGACTCCTCATCGTCATAGCTTTCAGCTTGTCCATCCCAACATGCCCAAGTCTTTCATGCCAAATAGCAACGCTATCGTTGGCTCTCATACGATCAACATAAGAGCTTGTTGTTAAAACAAACAAGTCTCTAACTCTTCTCCCTACATGAGCAACATCATCCTTTACCGGTGACACGTTGCGGAGAAATTTCACTTCTATTGGGCCAAACAGAATGTGATAGCTCGCGTCAACCGCATTGGTTACTAAGAAGAGGTTCTTTTTTATGTCAGGTATGTGATACACACTCCTTAACGTGAGTGGACTCTGAGCACTATCCAAAGAAACAACATCCTCCTTCTCTATAGTATGAACAAAATCATCAGCTGTAATAATAGCTTCATTACCTGAGAATGTTTATAGCGATGAGAACTTCGACTCGTCTCCAGTGAGGTGATGACCACACCCTAAGTCAACTATCTAGTCATCTTGGTAATTGACGGTGGAAAGAGCACAGACACACGTGCCCGTCAGAAAAGCTCCTCCCCACCCGACCTCCTCAGCGTTGGAACCAGCTCCCTCCTTATCTGTAATATGCCCAGGTCGCAGCTTGACCTTGCAATCACGTTTGAAGTGACCTGGTTGATTACACCTGTAGCACTTCAACTCCTTCCAGTTCTTCTTAGGAGCAGCGCTCCTCTCTTACTGATAGGAAGTTGAAGGCCCATCCGAAGCAGCAGGCTTCTTCTTCTTCTTCTCCCATCTCTTCTTCTTCTTATCAGTGAAGAGAGACTCACTACCTCCTTTAGAGATAGTAACCCCATCCATCTGCCTAGCTAGGCTCTCCTGTGACGCCAGTAGATTCTCCAGCTCCAGCAAGGATGACTGAGTTGCCCATCCTTGAACAGAAGTCACAAAAGCCACATATTCCTTCCGCAACCCGCGGATTATGTGCCTCTTCAACTTAACTTCAGAAATGGGCCCATCAGGATTCAAAGCTGATATCTCAGCGCATAGGTTCTTATCTTAAGAAAGAACCTTGAGATGGTTAGATCTCCTTGAGTTGCTTTAGTCAACTTATTCTCTAAAAACTGTAGCGGCGCTACATTCTTCCTGTTGAACAGTCCATCAATGGATGTCCAAATCTCAGCAGCAGACTCACATCCTAAGATGTGATCAAAGAGCTCAGGTGAGACAGTTCACTTGAAAGCAAACTCTGCCTTTGCATTGGTCTTCCTCTAAGCTCTCACCTATTCAGCAGTACCAGTTGCAACAGTTACTTCTTGCTTGTCGTCACCTCCGAAGACTTCCCACAACTCCTCACCCAGAAGATAGCTCTTCATACACGACTTCCACTTCTTAAAGTTAGTCGTTGTAAGAAGTTCAATATCAAGACCCCTTGCGAAAGCTCCTTCCATTGCAACAACCACTGATCTAATAGCTTCCAGAAGCGCCGAGCACAACTAAGGTTGACCACTGCTCAAGTCACTGTTCCCTCTGATACCATGTTGAAATTTCACAAGATGATCAGGAGATAGCTCTGATACCAAGTAAAAACTTCCAAAGTTATCAAGCTGATAACTTGATCAAGCGAAAAACGGGAATCATGCGCAGAAACACTCCAACCATAAACTGAGCTAAGTAAATAAGAGACAACAGAAGGCAATCACAAGTCTTGTATTATCAACTATCTTCATTACAAGACAAGACATACATGTCGAGACATGATATCGCCAAGTACAAGTAGAAGCAAATAATCAAACAAGAACTTTAAGTCGGGTGGACTGCCTCAGAGACCGCCGAGTCCTGCGAGTCCGCTAAGTCTGCTAAGCCGCTACTGCACCACTAAACTACGAAGTCCGCGAAATCTGCGGACAACCCGTTATTCTGCTGAACGACCGCTCTAGAAGCCACTGCCGAACTGAAAGAATAGACCGCCTAGCCCACCGAGTCTGGCAGACAGGTTATTGAACTGGAAATTGCTGAAGGAGAGAAGACTGGCTGGCGGCAAATGCGACCTGTTGCAACCCGCCGATTGATAACCGCTAGCTCTACTGATCCCTGACCACGGTCAGAACCAGACTCCTGGCTTCTCAGTGCTAGCCGCACAATCTGCAAACAGCAACCAGGTAAACCTTCTCAATTCGTGCGGACAAGAAAACCGAGCCCATAATAATTAACCCACGCTCAACTTACTGTTACTCTCTATTACTGTTGATGTGACGGGGGGGGGGGGGGGTCCTATTTATAGGCACGATGAGGAGTGTGGTCACCACCCTAGTGGATCGAATCACCACCCTAGCTCGCACCTAGCACCAAGCAGTCCGCCCAGTCCGCAAGGACAAGGCCGGATACCAGACAATCCGCCAGGCACCAAGGCAAGAAGCCAGTCCGCAACCCGGCGAACACCGCACCAGTTGATGAGTCCTATTTATATACTGATTTCCGTACTCATCTGGGCTAGTTTTCTTTCACAAGCACTTCACTTTTAGTTCGTTATCGTATATATTTCTTCTAATCTTTATTTCCATAGGAAGTATAGTTATAGGCTCATGGTTGTGTATTTTTGTTATTTTTATTGATTGTACTTCTTATTGTGATTGTCTGGAATGTCTGCACATATCAGTGGTTAGTTTTTCCTGCAGGTACAGGGGTTATGTTGGTGATCTGGGTTGGTTTGGGGCCCATTTTTGCCTAAGGGCCACTGATCATACACACGCACGCTCAGTGGATTCCTTAGCGCACGACCACTGGTCGTGCGCCACTGATCGTGTACATTGATTACATTTTTTCTACCAGGTTTTGTCATGCCTATGCGCACTATCACAGGAGACAGTGCGCATGACCACTGGTCGTGCGCCACTGATCATGTGCATTATATTTTCTGCAATCTATAAATACGCAGGTTCCGCCCTAATTCCGAATTCTGGACATTTTCTCTGCCGTTTTCATCTCTGAGGAGGGTTCCGCCGATCTCCTTCTTCCTCCACCGTAGGGAGGGGATCCGGGCAAGCTTTCAATGCCAAATTCAAGCCGGAGCTTCCTCTCGGCCTCCTCCTTCATCCTTGAGTTTCAAGAAGGGTTTGACCTAGTTTTCATCATCAAGTTTTTGGCGCCATTGCTGGGGAACACAGTCATGAGAATTTTTGGAGAGGGAGATAGTAGATAGAAGCCTTTTTCCATTTGTTCATTTCATGTTTTTTCTTTGTTTTAGTTTTTAGAATTTGTTGCTTATTTTTCTTTGTTCCTTTTCTAGTTTTAATTTTTTCAGTATCAGACATTCCTTTTCTTTTATCTGCTCGTGTGTAGTTAATTTTTGCTTAAAATATTTCTGTTGCTGAATTCTTTATTGTTGCACCATATTTTCTTATATGAATATCCGTTGCAGATGGTGCGGGGATTATGGGCATGGTAGTGATGAGTGCCCCACTGAAGATAGTGAACATAATTCTCGTGGTTCAGTGTATGGAGCACCGTCCTCTTATGGTACTTCATACACCATACTCAAGTCTTATGGTCACTTCTCTTCTACGCCTTCATCTTTTTCTTATTCCTCCCCGGTCCCACCAGGACTGAGGAGTAATGGAAAATGATGTTTGTATTGTCGTAGCACCGAGCACGTGTTGAAAGATTGCGCAGAATTTCAGCGCCAATTGGAGGAGGATGATAAACCGGGTATTTGATTCGTTCCATCCACCTGTCAATTGGCTGTCCCTTCTGATTCTGATGATATATTCGCAGTACCACCTTGTCTATGGGGGACTGCTGCGGATATACCCATCAGACTTTCTACTGATCGGTGTGACAACATTATGGTGCCGTCTCTCCCTATGCATTCTTCCCCTCTTTTGGATTCACCCCCGGAGGAACCCGCACATATTTTCTCTGATGTTGTTGTTCCTCCGCTTTCTTTTCAAGAATTATCTATCCCAATTTTTAGTGAGTCGGTTGATGATGTTATGTCAGATAGTGATTCAAAGCCTGAGGTTGCGCCAATGTGGGACGAGGACGTTATTCTCTCCAATGGAGAGTGTGACACCTTGGAACATGATGACGCACCGAGGTGGGATAATGAGGAGATCCTTTTTGATGAGGAGGTTTTCACTTCCTTGTTGGATGAGGAGGTCCAAACCACCACCGAGGACCGCAAGCTCTCGGATTCCCCTCGCTATGACTCAAATGACACCGACGATGATCTATGCTTGGATCCTTCTGGGAGCGAGACTGTGACCACAACCCTATTTTTGATTATTTCAGTTTTTCATCTCCTTTATTTCTTGATCCCCTTTCTGTATCTGAGCCTGTGCGGGTTGAGTCTTCGCAGGTACTTAAGGACGAATTGGAGCTTTCAGCTCGAGTTATGGATAATAGCATCCTCTTTTACGAGGAGTTTGATTCCTCCTCTGTTGAGGAAGGTCCATTAATTGCTTTCTCCTCCTGCTGTCTCCCTATAGACGATACCTTGCTGGGCAAGGATTTATTTATGGTAAGATGAGTGAGGACCAGCGCTCCTCCTCTTCTTACTATATATTTTCTCTGCCTGTGAGGAGCAGGTATGATTATTTGGGCAGAGGAGTAACTGTTTTATCGCCGCATCGGTACCCGTTACCGAAACGGATAATGGAACAGTTACCTGTGCACATTTCTTTTCATAGGCCCATTAGCTAGAAATGTATAAAATTTAATAAGTCGTGCTGGGAGGACAATAACCCCAGTAGTTATCTTACATTTCCTGCATTTTTATTTTTCATGTTTATCTTAGTTTTAGTATTTCTTTGTATTTTGTCTTTTTTTTGCGGAGCTCACCACTGTAGGTATTCATTGCAAATTCGTATTGGCGGGGTTGTGATTCTTTGTTTGGCGGACCTGCTTCTGTTTTTTCACGCGTCTTCTGGTATGCTCACTAGTTGAGCATTGGGTAACTTCTCC
This sequence comes from Platanthera zijinensis, assembly GCA_039513925.1. NCBI lineage: Eukaryota > Viridiplantae > Streptophyta > Magnoliopsida > Asparagales > Orchidaceae > Platanthera > Platanthera zijinensis. Next base: position 51,295,099 of record CM077080.1, on the reverse strand, counting down.
CCTTGTCTCTATCTGATTTTAATTTCAATATCATATGCTGTGTAGCTTAGTTCAAGTCTGGGGGAGAGCCAATATTTGTTACCTTTTGCACGCGCACATTTCATTTGCATATTAGAAGCTTTTATTGTTTTATTTTGATTAGTTCATTGCATCGCACACCACTGCACCCACATGAGCGCGTGCTTGATGTTAGTGTGTTGCGAGTTAAATTCATTTCTTTTGTATGATTTGGGAAAATTATTGTGTTGTCATATGATTGTGAGACTGAGTAAAATATTGACTCCTGCAGTGCTCCTAGTCGAGTGCTCTCGTCTCGTGTAGAAATTGGAGTAGATTTAATTTTTCTGTATGCTTATAGTTTTATATTTTTTCTAATTGCGTAAATACTATTTATTCTATTCAAAAATCGGTGAATCCGGTGTGAATCCGACGGTAGCTTAGAAATGTGTGTAGACGGCCGTTAGATTCGTATTGCTCGAGTCGGGAGGATGGATAGTCTTTCGCGTTGGCTAGAACTTGCCCCAAGCTATTCTTGAAGCATGGGTATAGGTTAGTTCAATCGCATGAGCGTGATGTAAGCCATCATTTTGGCCCGGTTGAGCTTTGTACTGTTCCTAACGTCTTATTCTCGCTAGCACCGATGTGCCTACCCCTTCTTTTGATTCAGCTCCACCATTATTTCACCAAAGCCTCATAGCCGATCCTAGTCGCACACCCAAGTTGAGCTTTAGTGTTTTACATTTTCATTTTGGGGTGTTGATGTGGTGATATTCCTTGTGAATATGTGGATGTGCTCCAAAGTGTTTATTTGTTGAAATTGTTAAAATAAAAAGATGATTTGAAAAAATATATAAAAATTAATTGTGAAAAAGGAAAGTGAAAAGAAAAAGTATAATTGAAAATTTTATTTGAGATAAGATTGTATTTGAAGTAGGCGGTGCACACACCCATATTTTAAAAATTAAGTCTGGGGGTGTGGTGTACCCGCATGTATTTTGGTTAGTGGATAAATTCTTTTTTATGCTAGCTCATTTAGGTTATGTGCGTAGCCTTCTTATTTATCTTCGTTTACCTCACTGAAACTCAAGCCCCATCTCTTCACCTAAAGTCCTACTGATTCGTGTGTGAACCAAACCAGTGACATGGAGAGAGTACGAACAGGCAAGCATATGGTCACCGACATTAGTGGATTCCTTTGGAGGTTTTCCCGAGCCCCGATCTTTGGCAATGCTCGCCTTAGCGATTAGTCTACTTTCTCCCTACGCGTGACCAGAAGATTCACCGTGATTCAATTTTTGAGTAGTAATAAAATATTGATATGCATTGTGAAAAGTATAAACTATTTTGTATACTTAGAAATTTCCTCTATTATATTTTTACGCGCGCGAGCATGCGACTTCGCATGTTATTCTGTATCTTAATTTCTATGTTAGCTAGTTTATTTTCCCTATCTTCATAGATTTTGTTTGCTCGGGACGTGCAATCAGGTAAGTCTGGGGGTGTGATGAGTCCTATTTATATACTAATTTTTTGACTCATCTGGGCTAGTTTTCTTTCACAAGTACTTCAATTTTAGTTCGTTATCGTATATACTTTTTCTAATCTTTATTTTCATAGGAAGTGCACTTATAGGCCCGTGGTTGTGTATTTTTGTTATTTTTATTGATTGTACTTCTTATAGTGATTGTCTGGAATGTATGCACATATCAGTGGTTAGTTTTTCCTGCAGGTATAGGGGTTGTGTTGGTGCTTTGGTTTGGTTTGGGGGTCCATTTTTGCCTAAGGGCCACTGATCGTGTGTTTTTACACGTGCATGCTCAGTGGATTCCTTAGCGCACGACCACTGGTCGTGCGCCACTGATCGTGTGCATTGATTTTATTTTTTTAACAGGTTCTGCCATTCTTATGCACATTATCACAGGACACAGTGCGCACGACCACTGGTCGTGCGCCACTGATCATGTGTATTATATTTTCTTCAATCTATAAATACGCAGGTTCTACCCTAATTCCGAATTTTGGACTTTTCTACGCCGTTTTTGTCTCCGAGGATGGTTCCGCCGATCTCCTTCTTCCTCCACCGTAGGGAGGGGCTCTAGGCAAGCTTTCACCAGTCTGCACGCTATAGCTGACACAACAATAACCCGCACAGCCCGCGAACAACGCACCATCCCGCAACAACAAGTCCACGACCAACAGGCACAAACCGCCCGGTCAACCAGCGGACATTACGGACTCTGCGATCAACCCAGACTTGTCACAAATTTGACCAAGTCCAGCAACCAACCAAACTTAGGCGCGAGCTCGGCGGACAAGAGCTCAGTCTGCCAGCTCCCCAAGACAGTCTGCCACAAGCGGACTCCGCGACCTCAAAAGGAGTCCTCCACTCCCTGCGGATATACCATATATACGCCTGGTTACCTCAAGGAACAGCCAACAACAGAACAAGCTGATCAAGCTGGTCGCCATCACCAGACCACACCCTCAGACCGCCCAGGCCGCACCACCAGTCCGCCCAGGGTGCACGGTCTAGCTGATCAACCCCCACTTTCACTTCACAATTTTCAACATCTCCTCCAAATTCCCCAGTTAGTTGTTGAGCATGGAAGGACTATGTGACACTTTTTGCACCAATAGTTCGAATATACACCATTCAGATTCAGCCAGCCGAAGAAAGCGTCAGATGGCAAGTGGGCAATCGTCAGACCACGATTAACAGAAAGTTACTCATGTTGAGTTCGACCTTCTTCTCCGTCATGTCAACCAGATAGTCGTCTAGGGGCAGCAACGTGCTCAGGTCGTCGAACACCCGGGAGAGCTCACAACCCCCACTCATCTACCACCACTGAAGAATCCGCCCCCACTCCAGCCACGCGATGAGGCTACCCGTGACAGCCAACAATTCTTTCATGAAGCCGCCCGGGACCATCCAGGGAGGACTTTGGATTTTGAAGACGAAGAGCCTTTCGAGGGAACTGAAGTCTGCTCGCCTTTCGTCCTCGGAATTGCCGTGGAAACCGCCCTTATGAATTCAACGAGCTAAAACTCCTCCACTACTCAGGGAAAGATGATCCCTCTTCATATATGTAGGCGTTCGATACAACCGTGTATTTGTAGCCTCTTACTGAGGGATTGTACTACAAATTGCTCTCCACAACTTTTGATGGAAAGGCGAGAGAGTGGTTCCATAGTCTACCCCCCGGGTCCACTTTTTTCAGAGATATAAGAAGGGATTTTCTACAAAGGATTACTACGTCAAAACGGCGAAGGGCAGGCATTGACACCCTATCAAATTTAGCAAGGGCTAAAGGAGACTTTGAGGCAATGCGTCGATTGCTTCCAATGCTTGATCATGGAAGTTCTGGGCGTAGACCCTAAGGTATACTGGGTGGCTTTCACCAATGGCCTTCGGCCCGGGTTATTGAAATTCCTTATCAGCGAAAAGAAACCGAAGACCTATGCAGAGCTCATCGAGAGAGCAAATCAGTTCATCGAAGGAAAAAATCAATAATAAGGAGTTTATTGCAGGACTCTCAGACTTAGGGGCCAGGTGTCCGCAAAGTTCTTCCAATTGCCCCTAGTTCCCCCTTAAAAGATCAATCACATCCGCCAAGAGTATCGACCCTCGAACCTATGGGGGCGAAATTTTCATCAGCAAAGACCGCATGTCGTTAAGTAGATGAGGCTCGGGCATCCTCAACCGCAACCAAGTAGTGGTAATCCTCCTCTTTAGCTCACAGCTTCACCTGAGTAGTGGGGGAGTTATTTGCAAGAGTATACCAATATAGGTTTGTCGATGGAAGAAGTTTTTGAAATCCTCCAGCAACAGCCATACATCAAGCCCCCAAGGCCTATGCAAGGAGGGTTCGAAAGCATAAATTTCAACCTCTATTGTAAGTTCCACTGTGATGTGGGTCACGATACAGAGGATTGTCGGGTCCTCCGTGACTTGGTGGAAAAGTTGTTAAAGGAGGGAAAGCTAAAGTATCTGCTGACAGGGAAGACCGGGGAAACCTCATCCCAGAAAGGGAAGGAAAAGGTAGGAGAGTGGTCAAGTACCCTGAGGTGTAATATCATCAAGCAAGGCGGAAGTGCTGAAGGGAGTATGGAAGATGAATACGTATAGATAGAAGGAATCATGCCGCTAGGATGTATAAACTATAAACACGGCAGGGTAGGAGAGAAGTCTTCCAGAAAAGGGAGTCTGAAGTGATTGCAAGGAAGGGAGGTTGCCTCAACATCGCTAGTTCCGTCTATTTGCGGGATAATGACGTTCAGGGAAGAAGATCTTCCTCAAGTTGCTAATCTTTTTCATGATGTCGTCGTCATCAAGACTGTCCCGGGATATTACGTCGTGGCTCGTATCCTCATGGATATGGGCATCTCTGTTAATGTCCTCTTCAAGCCTGCGTACGAGATGATGAAGAGGAACAAGCCGCTAACAGATTGTGATGGCTTGCTATACGGCTTCACAAGGGAGAAGAAAGAGGTCGAAGGAATCATGAACTTCACTGCCGTCCTATGTGGGATAGCCCTACAAGAGTTCTTTTTGGTGATTGATGTGCCTAACAACTATAATGCAAATTTCGGGAGACCTCTCACGAATGATTTCCAAGCCATCACGTAGACTTATAATCAGGTCCTAAAGTTCCCACTGGGTGGAAAACAATTCAGGGTCAGGAGCGATCTCAGGACTACTCAAAAATGCTACATTCGATCAGTGACCCATCCTTCTAGCTCCCGGCAGTTCCAAAAAAAAATTCTTATGGTTTTATGGTTTTATAGTTTTGTTATGCTACTTTCTTGTGACTATTACTTAAAGATCTTTGCATGTCTGCTTGTCCCCAGAGCCTAACGTTTTTAATCATATATGTGTTTTAAGGCTATGCTGGATGTGTACTTTGGGGTTAATACTTGACCCCCAAAACAAACCAAAAGTGATCAGGGATTGACACCCATGTGCAGTTACCGTAGCCTGCTTGGACCTCTTTGAATGTATACAGGCGTATCATATGGAGGTCATCGAGCTTCCAACCCTCTTGCTATATGAGCCACTTCCCCCACCCTAAGACCACTACGATTTTCCTCGTGGAAATACTCCCAAACGACATATATAGCATGTTCGAACATGTTGGTCAACTACACATTGATTGAGATATTGTTATTATTATTGATTCCTTTCCGAGGACAAGCTCTAAGCAACAAGTGTTTTATACCCCTCTAAGTTCTTCAATGTTTCTTGCAGACGAGAACCCTGCATATGTCATACGCCTGACTGGAACCCTTAACCTCTGACAACGAACCCTATGGTATAGAGGATAGCTCCTCAAAAGGAGCATAATTGGTCCCTCTCATTTCCTGCAACAAGTTCATGCTCGATAATTCGTAGCACTTTGCCAGGGACTGTTCAGCAAAAGCCCGCTAGGTAATTCCCAGCACTTTACATGGGTTTCCACGTGCCTGCGCTCGCTCCCACCGCCATGACTATTTAGCACGAGATCTTGTAACCAGGTCATCTGGCTTTCTTATCTTAATTGGTGAACCCTCAAGATGAGGTTGCCTGGCCTTCTTATCTTAATTAGCAGACACTCGGGATGAGGTCGTATGGCTTTCTTATCTTAATTGGCTCACACTCAGGATGAGGTTGCCTGGATTTCTTATCTTAATTGGCAAACACTTGGAATGAGGTCGTCTGACTTTCTTATTTTAATTGGAGGACACTCAGGATGAGGTCGCCTGACTTTCTTTTCTTAATTGGTGGACACTCAGTATAGGGTCATTCAGCTTTCTTATCTTAATTAGCGGGCACTCGGAATGAGGTCGCCTAGATTCCTTATCTTAATTGGCAGACACTCAGGATGAGGTCACCTGACTTTCTTATCTTAATAGGCAGACAATCGGGGAGAGGTCGCTCGAGTCACTCAATCTAAGGTTTTGTTTGGCGCGGCGTTTTTGTCCGGTGCGTTTTTCCCAAATGTGGTCCGGCGAGTTTTTTCGTTTGTTTTTTCGCCATTTTTTTGAACCGCCGGCGTTTCAGCGCTGTGTAATTTTCCGCGTCCCGAACCCCTGGCCCACGCCTCCGGTTTGCCGCGTTTAGGGAGGAGGAAAGAAATCCGTGTCTTTCCTCCGGCGATCTGTGTAATTCCTCCGGCGTTTCAGCGCAGTGACGTAAGCAGTGAGCTTCTTAGGGCCCAACGAGTTGTTCGGGAGGAAGACGACCCTGCAGGGCGGAGACACGGAGAAAGCAGGCGGAGGGCTCAGTTTTTTTTACTTAAGGGCGGAGGAAGACGGCCCTGTAGGGAGGAGACTAGGCGGAGACTAGGCGGAGACAGGCGGAGGCAGGCGGAGGCAGGCGGAGGCAGGCGGAGACAGGCGGAGGAGACAGGCGGAGACAGGCGGAGACAGGCGGAGGGGCTCAGATTTTTTTTACCTAAGATCTATAGTTATAAACAGTAACATTATATATATATATATAAACAGATAATAGAAAAATAATAGATTAGAATAAGAAAAGAAATAGATTAGAATAATTATTTTCAGAATTTTAAATATATTTATGTAATAATTAAATATATATATTATTAAAATATTTATAAAACGAAACCGTTGCTTTACCAAATGGTTCTCTGTTCTGAACAGCTCTGGAAACGCAGTCTGTCCAAACAAATCTCAATTTCCAGCAACCAGTTTCCATCAACTCCATTTACAAAGCTGCATTTACAACAACTCCTTTTACAACCGCAACCGCTCTCCCAAATGAAGCCTAAGTAGACGGATACTGAGAATGGAGTCTCTTGTTTCTCCTACTCTAAAATAGACGGACATTGCACCACAGATAAAATAAATTTGAATTTCTATAAAGAAACTTTCTTCACGGCAAAAATCAAGTAAGCTTTTTTCTATGAGTACTCGCAAAAATATTTTTAATGTATGTGTTGAAGCCAAGAAAATTCCCAACCTCAAAATTCGAATCAAGACAGCCTAAGGTTATTGATTCTACGGTCCGACGTCACAGTTCAAATGGCTAGCGCGAGAGAGAGGAAACTATCTATAAGCACACCTCAAGTGCTCCAGCAGGGAGGTCCCACCACGTACCCGAAAGTTTGAGAGAAACTTCCCCTCCACAACCAAAAGGCTGGGCGAGGTACTAGGCAAACATGGATTGGGCGAGTATCCACTTGGGGGGGACCTCAACCTCTTCCAAAAGTCCATTTCTAGTACCCCTGAGGGTCTATTTATAGAGAAAACCTGGGGGGGAGGGGTATAGGCGAGTATCCAGCCACTGCCAGCGAGTATCTAGGGCTACTCGCCCAAACTCGCCACTGCTCGCACCAGCTTGCCTCAGCTCGGCCAAGCTCGCCTCTGCTCGCCCAAGCTTGCCTCTGCTCGCCTCTGCTCACCTTTACTCGCCTAAGCTCTCCTCTACTCGCCTCTTCTCTCCCAAGCTTGCCTCTGCTCTCCTTTGCTCGCCCAATGGTCTGCGAATAGCCGCCTGCTTGGGTACTTCTGATCTCGACGAATTACTGGTTATACACAATCCCCATTTTTTCGAGCTCGATATGAGCTTAGAAAAATAATAACTGAAGGAGGAAAGAGAATGTCGACACCCCCCCAAAGGTAGAACCCAACTGAAGGAGGTGGAGAAGAGTCGACACCTCCCAGACCATTCGCTAGGCGAGCGAGCTCAACTAGAAGAGGTGAAAAATTGGTGACACCTCGCATGTCAAGCATACCTGGATGTGTAGAGAAGGTTGAAATCTCATAGGACCGAGGTTAACTAAATTGGAGAAGAGGTCAACACCTTGCAGGAGCCGAGCACAACTGAAGGTAGAGACTACATCTTACAGGAGCCGAGCTCAACTAGAGATGAGTCGACAGCTCTCAGGAGCAGAGCTCAACTAGAGGTGGAGGTTACATCTTACAGGAGTCGAGCTCAACTGGAGATGGGTCGACAGCTCTCAGGAGCCGAGCTCAACTGGAGGTGGAAAAGAGGTCGACACCTAGCATGACCCGAGCACAACTGGCGGTGGAATAGAGGTCGACACCTAGAAGGAGCCGAGCTCAATTGGCGGTGGAAAAGAGGTCGACACTCAGCAGGAGCCGAGCTCAACTGGCGGTGGAAAAAAGGTCGACACCTAGCAGGAGCCGAGCTCAAATGACGGTAAAAAAGTGGTCGATACCTAGCAGGAGCCGAGCTCAACTAGAGGTGAAAAATAGGTCGACACCTAGCAGGAGTCGAGCTCAACTGGCAATGAAAAAGAGGTCGACACCTAGCAGGAGCCGAGCTAACCTGGAGGTGGAGAATATAATCAACACCTAGCAGGAGAAAGCTACACTGAAGGTGGAGAATCGACAACTCACAGGAGCCGAGCTCAACTGGAGGTGGAGAATATAGTCGACAACTAGCATGAGGAAGCTCAACTGAAGGTGGAGAATCGACACCTCACAGGAGCCGAGCTCAACTGGAGGTGGAGGCTACATCTTACAGGAGTCGATCTCAATTGGAGATAGGTCGACAGCTCTCAAGAGTCGAGCTCAACTGGAGGTGGAGGCTACATCTTACAGGAGCCGAGATCAACTGGAGATGGGTCGACAACTCTCAGGAGCCTAGCTCAACTAGAGGTGGAGGCTACATCTTACAGGAGTCGAGCCAAGTGTTGAAGCCAGGAAAATTCCCAACCTCAAAATTCGGATCAAGGCAGCCTAAGATTACTGATTCTACGGTCCGACGTCATAGTTCAAATGGCTAGCACGGGAGAGAGGAAACTATCTATAAGCACATTCCAAGTGCTCCAACAGGGAGGTCCAACCATGTACCCAGAAGTTTGGGAGAAACTTCCCCTCCACGACCAAAAGGCTGGGCGAGGTACTAGGCAGGCATGGATTGGACGAGTATGCACTTGGGGGGGACCTCAACCTCTTCCAAAAGTCCATTTCTAGTACCCCTGGGGGTTTATTTATAGAGAAATCCTGGGGGGGGGGGGGGGGTATAGGCGAGTATCCAGCCACTGCCAGCAAGTATCTAGGTCTACTTGCCACTGCTTGCACCAGCTCGTCTCTGCTCTCCCAAGCTCGCCTCTGCCCACCTAAGCTCGCCTTTGGTCACCTAAGCTCGCCTTTGCTCACCTCTGCTCGTCTCTTCTTGCCCAAGCTCGCTCAAGCTTGTCTCTGCTCGTTCAAGCTCGCCCAAGCTCGCCTCTGCTCGTCCAATGGTCTGCGAATAGCCATCTACTTGGGTATTTCTGATCTCGATGAATTACGGGTAATGCTGATCCAGTCTGCCTCTTTGTCAGCCGAAGCTAAAAAAACAATTCTGCTTCCATAAACGATAAAATGTACAAGTCAGTATTTTAGATTTCCAGGTTATAGCAGCTACACCCAAAGTGAATATATATTCAATGGTAGACTTATGGTTCCTAATTTCTGAACACTACAAGACATCAAAAATATCCACAATAGGAGGGTGTCTAGTATAACACAAAACTTGATCTTTAGTATCTTTTTGGTATTTCATCAACCTATCAAGGGCATCGCAATGTTCTTTACCTAGATTACTAGTGAAACAACTCATCATACCAACAAAAAAGGTAATGTATGGTCTCGTACAGCTTGTGACATATATACATGAAACTATTAATATTCATAGAATATTTAACTTGATCAACACCATGCTTATCAACACTAATTTTCATACATATAAGGGTATCAGCAGGACCAAGGTCCTTCATATATTTTTTTTTTCAATAGCGGATATTATATCACTCATTAAAAAATGATCCAACCTAAAAATCAATATATCATCAACATAAAGACATATGATGACTGTTTTATTTGACAAAGAGCGGTGATAAAGGTACTTGTCTAAAAACTGGACTGGAATCCATAGGTCTTTACTATTTTGTAAAATCTAAAGTGTCACATCTTAGCCGCTTGCTTAAGACCATAAATTAATTTATTCAGTTTTCACACCTTATTTTTTAGATCTTTCTAGATATAACATTATTTTGTGTCATAGAGATTTTTTCATTAAAATCTTCATTCAATAAGACTGTTTTACATTCATATGATGAACTATAAAGTTTTTTATAGGCATTCGACCATTTTGATCTCCATTCAAGAAGGCTTGGCGATTTTCTTGACAAATCACTCGTTAGGTAGGCACCTCTCCGTGCGCCCGCTGAAAAAGGAGGATAGAGTGAATACAATTTTTGAGGACGAACTCATGATTCCCCTTGACCATTTTGAACCATGGCTGACCCTCCCTTTTTTTCCAGTGGTGACGAGGGTGATGAATTATTATGGGATTATACCTACCCAGCTATCACCGAACTCTGTCGCTATTATTATGTCCTTCACGACTTACCTGAGATCGTAGCAGATAGCCTTCACCTGGAGGTATTTCGCTCCTTGTTTTGCACACGAGCTCTCAAGTGCGGATAGTTGCACTATAGCTCTGATAAAATACAAATTTTGAATGTCGCGGGCAACCCCGCGGGCTGGTGATCCCACTTCGCCTTCTTCAAAGGTAACCTGGGCGGGCTCAGTGTCAACCCGACTTTTCATTCAGAGGAAGTTTTATATCCTCCCGTCTTATCTGAGGTCAGCTTGTGAATCACTCGCTACTTGGAGAAAGAGTACTTGGACACACGTTATTATGTCCGTCATGTGAAGGAAGTGGAGAACGCGTATCATAGAATGTAAGACTCTCCGAAAAACATTTAATATCCGTGCGTACCTGGTCTGAGACTTTCATAACTTGCAGTTGTCCTAATGGTGTCAGGCTCTTATTCGTAAGCTTCGTCTGGGGATATCATGTTGGCCACCGAGAAGCTGCGCACCCAGTTGAAGTAGAAGATTAACGCCAGCTCATCCGCCTCTGGAGTCGAGCCCTAGTTTTGAGTCGATCGTTCCACCAGTCATCCGAGGGACTCAGTCCGTCGAGATCAACACCAAACTGCCCTCCTAAAGGGAGACCTCATAGGTTCACCGTCACACGCTGGTGGTCGCGGGGGGCAATCTACGGTTTGGCCGACAGAAGGGAAATATAGACAATCCCTGTGAGAGATCTATCTACGAGGGCTGTCGCGGCAAACCTGCGGGATCTCGCCTATAACATCACGTCCTGGAGCCTCCTCAATGATGCAATGATGATAAACGCCCGCTTGCGAGAAAAAAGGTAAAAGTTGGTCGTGAGCATTACTTATCTTCCTTTACCCGTGCAGAAAATCATTTTCCTGCGAACTCATGCCGGTGTTGGAAAAGAGAGCGACATATAACTTGAGGTCCCGTAAAGAACCAGCCTAGCTCAGCAAGCGCTTGACGGAGACAACAATCCTCCTTTTGAAGGAGAATGATGCTCTAAAGCCAGAACATGAAGAAGTTAAAGTTGGAGTCTTTGTGATCTAGAAGTAGTCAACGAGTTAGTCTTATAGCCAACGTAATATGAGCTTACGGGATCGCACATAATAATGTGCGAGAAATTGGATAATTGATCGAGGTGGCTCGACACATATATGATATGAGTCCAGAGGCAGATTTTGTGTCAGCTAAGTCATTTGTTGAATGGATGGTTTGTCAGCTAGAAAGACTTGTCAGCTGGATTGTCCAGGCGATGCAGTCGATATGCATGCAGCTAATGCAATCGATCCAATCAACATGACATGTAGCCGATGCAGTCGACATGACATGTAGTTGATGTAGTCGATGCAATCAACATGGTATGCAGTCGATGCAGTCGATATTTCTATAATATATGTTTGATAGTCTGCCGACTTGATGGTACAGTCGATGCAGTCGATAAGATTGTCTGCTTGGATTTTTTTCTAAGCCAAATATCGGCCTGACGCGCCTTTCTACTGCCTTAAGTCCCGAATCCAGATCGACTTTTCTTTTGGTAATTCCTGTTAAAGCCAAACCTGGTTCACTGAACATTATATATAGATATAATTTCAGGATTAGGGCAAAAGTTTTGCAGCTTTTTTCCGAGCCCTAATTTCGGAAGAGTTCCGAGCGACGAATACCCGACAACAGCCTCCCCTTGCGAATCGAAGCCCTAGCACCGACGATTCTCTCCTGGAAACAAACCTAACAGTTCATGGAGACTAAGGCCTCGATCTCCTCTTCCAACCTCCACTTTGTGACGACGGCGAGAAGTTTCTCCCGTTAGTGTGGATATCCTGTAAAGATGCGGATATACTTTCTGTGTTCTCAGGCTCAACGTACAAGGAGTTCTTGAAATAGGATTCCGACAAAGAGAAAGAGGATTTCCTAGAGCATCTAGATTGAATTTGTATTGATCCTGCACAGGTATATTGCGCTTTCATATTCATACTTCTTGATTAATGTTTCATCGCAAGATCCAGTTTCTCTTTAGGGTTTTCTAGAACTTTATTCCATTGTGCACATGTGCTGTGCTGTTCCACTAACCCATAGAAAACTCTACAGTTGACTACACAACTCTCTTCGGGAGCCACAAGGATGAGATGTTTCCGAGTTCAGAAGTGAATTCCGCCAAGGACTAACCGCAAATTAAGTCTGTGCCCTGGCTTAGGGCTCATCGACCGCGTGGCCATACGTCTTTGGCTTTCCTTCATTCCTGTAACATACTATATAACCCGTAATTCGTCGAGATCAGAAGTACCCAAGAAGACGGATATTCACAGACCATTGGGCGAGCTGAGGCGAGCTTGGGCGAGCTGAGGCGAGCTTAGGCAAGCAGAGGCGAGCAGAGGCAAGCACAGGCGAGCAGAGGAGAGCAGAGGTGAGCAGAGGTGAGCAGAGGTGAGCAGAGGTGAGCAGAGGTGAGCAGAGGTGAGCAGAGGCGAGCAAAGGTGAGCTTGGGCGAGTTTGGGCGAGCAGAGGCCAGCAGAGGTGAGCTTGGGAAAGTAGAGGTGAGCTGGTGCGAGTAGTGGCGAGTTTGGGCGAGTAGCCCTAGATACTCGTTGGCAGTGGCTGGATACTCGCCTATACCCCCGCCCCAGATTTCTCTATAAATAGACCCCCAGGGGTACTAGAAATGGACTTTTGGAAGAGGTTGAGGTCTCCCCCCCCCCCAAGTGGATACTCGTCCAATTCATGTCTGCCTAATACCTCTCCCAGCCTTTTAGTTGTGGAGGGGAAGTTTCTCCCAAACTTCCGTGTACGTGGTGGGACCTCCCTACTGGAGCACTTGGGGTATGCTTATAGATAGTTTTCTCTCTCTCGCGCTAGCCATTTGAACTGTGACGCCGGACCGTAGAATCAGTAACCTTAGGTTGTCTTGATCCGAATTTTGAGGTTGGGAATTTTCCTGGCTTCAACACTTGGCTCGGCTCCTGTAAGATGTAGCCTCCACCTCCAGTTGAGCTCGGCTCTTGAGAGCTATCGACCCATCTCTAGTTGAGCTCGACTCCTATAAAATGTAGCCTCCACCTCCAGTTGAGCTCGGCTCCTGAGAGCCGTCGACCCGTCTCTAGTTGAGCTTGGCTCCAGTAAGATGTAGCCTCCACCTCCAGTTGAGCTCGGCTCCTGAGAACCGTCAACCAATCTCCAGTTGAGCTTGGCTCCTATAATATGTAGCCTCCACCTCCAGTTGAGCTCGGCTCCTGAGAGCTGTCGACCCATCTCCAGTTGAGCTCGGCTCCTGTAAGATGTAGTCTCCACCTTTAGTTGAGCTCGGCTCCTGTGAGCTGTCGATTCTCCACCTTCAGTTGAGCTTCCTCCTGCTAGGTGTCGACTATATTCTTTACCTCCAGTTGAGCTTGACTCCTGTGAGCTGTCGATTCTCCACCTTCAGTTGAGCTTCCTCCTGCTAGGTTTCGACTATATTCTCCACCTCCAGCTGAGCTCTGCTCATGCTAGGTGTCGACCTCTTTTCCCTCACAAGTTGAGCTTGGCTCCTGCTAGGTGTCGACCTCTTTTTGACCTCCAGTTAAGATCAGCTTTAGTTCAATGTTTTGATATTTCAGAGTTTCTTTTGTCACTTGATAAGCATATTGTATTTCACTGATGTTTGTGGTTGTTGATCTTGAATTTGGTGTTACATTACAAATTTTGATGTTTTTAACTTCACTTGAATTCTACTTTCTTACCTTGGAAGAAAGTATTAAACCAAATTTTATAACTTTATTTGATTTTTCTTTTGTTAAATAATATCATTCTAAATTATGATGACATTTGTTTTAACTCTAGAAGAATAGTGACTAAGATATTTCAAATTTAAAACACAGATATAACTGCACTGTCTAGAATTCTCAATATTGTCTCTTTTGAAATAGATAATAGATTCTAAAATGGAACATATAATACTCTTTATAATTGGTAGGCATTCTACTTGCTTAATCACTTGGTACTAATTTCTTATAGTAGAACTAGATAAATGTAATTTTTCAAATCGTTGAATTCATTCTTATATGAAATTTTTTTACTTAAAATCTACAGGAGACTGTGAAGATGGAGGATCACTTCTTGAATGAGATTAATCTGAGGTTGATCTACTATACATCTGAGGTCGATGACAATTTTGCGTGTTATTTTTATTATGTTCTGTTTTATACTTCTATTTAGAGTTGTTTTGTTTCTTACTTCCATGTTTTTGTTTTGAACTTTTGTGCTTTGGTTGACTATTAGACACGGACTGGGATCCTCTCCATTTCAGGCGAAATGAAGGGGATCCAGTTCGTGGCTAGGATGAAGCCAGGCGAGATCGAATGGCAGTCAGGCGAGATCGGCTGAAAGGCGAGTGGGCCCCGCGAGTGCAGGTTTGTTTCTTCCCATCGTCCGATTTTGGAGAGACAATCAAGGCCGCGAACTGAACCCCTCCATTTCACCCGAAATGGAGAGGATCCCGGTCGATCAGACACTAGGTTTGCTAAGACTCTGTGTTATTGTTTTATCATAGAATCTATGTTATGTTACTTTGAATTAATTTTATTCGTATGCCCGCATACATTTTTTCTAGTCTATTCTTATTTTAAACATGTTGAGATACTATTGTGAATGATTCATGTTTAGTTGAACATTGCACGAACCACTTATATCAAAGTCCGGTCTGTGACAGACATATGAGAAGATTGCTGAATATTTCATAGTATGTTCACGCATGTCATGACCGACTCAATAGTAACACGTGGGTTTCGTGTTTGTCTATGGCAAATCTCTATGCCAGAGGTACACAATAAATACATATTCCATACTTAATAGAGTATTGTAGAATACTTTGAGCAAAACTAATCATAACACTTTTTTGTGTGTCCATAGCATATCATGTATTGGAAACCACACCGATCATGTGTGATTAACATAAGGTGTTCCAAGGGAGACTTTAGTTAGGTATAATTATTCTTATGAGCTTTAAACAATAATATTGATTGTTTTTTTATATTGAATTTGGATATTGACCATATTGACTAATATCTTACATGAATATTTTTGCAAGGTACATAATAGCAGAAGGTTTAAATTGATAAATTTCACAACATAAGTGTGATTTGCAATATTAAATAGTAAACCTTTATTTCAAACATGATCAACACAACCTTCCTCAATAATAAACATCTTTTATATATAGTGACATACAAACTACAACATAAGTGTGATTTGCAATATTGAGAGACCAACATCACGAGTATCAATCATCATACTATCGAGACGGATAGTAGCAGTGTCCCCTACTACCACCGCCGCCTGGGTATCCACCTCCTCCGCCACGACCCCTGCCCCCACCTGGGCCATATCTGCCATCCCAACCTCCACCTCCACCACTGACGTCCCAATAGTCTCCACCGCCCCAGCATCCGCCCCCGCCGCCCCCACCCCCAACGTTTCCTCCACCACCTCCGCCGCCACCAAAGTTCCCACCACCACCGGCACCTCCTCCGCCACCTCCCAAACCGCTCTACACCAAAGAAAAAGATTTAAACAATTTTAGGAACCAGCATAGCACAATAAATGTGTATTGATATTCTCTAGAGGGAGGAAGGACTCACCATTCTTCCTTTCTAATAGGAAACTTAGAACAGTGATGGAGCGCAAACAGTAGATGATTGGATGGCCATTGAATAAGAAAAAACTAAGTATTTATAGGGGATTTTAGGCCCTCAATGTGTAAATAACCAAAACATTGGACCTATTTTAATAAAACATTATTTGTATCTACCTCCATTTTTTAGTAATTGATATTCAAAACATTATGCAGCAACTAGTCATTCTTTAATCTCTTGAAAGTTGACGAATGTTAATCTATTAAAGTCTTCTAGTCATAGAGTTTATCCTCTATAGGTGGCTTTCTCGTGGAAGTTACATGCGTTTCTATGTGTTAGCTTTGGCCTAACTCATCTGAAAAATCGGTTCAACAGGTGAGGGTTGTCTTGCCATATAAACAGATCATAATAGAGTGGATTGGCGGTGTGAGACTACTATTAACATCCCCCTCGCCCATAGAATGGATTGACCGGACGGAACTGGGATACATAGCTCATGGGTGGACCGGACGGAACCGGACAGAAACTGGATGGAGTCTGCCTCTGATACCATGTTAGGTTTGGCCTAACTCACCTGAAAAACCTGCTCAACAAGTGAGGGTTGCCTTGCCATATAAACAGATCAGAACAGAGTGGATTGGCGGTGTGAGACTATTATTAACACTTGGAACAAATATTTAGTTTAATTTATCTTTTTGGCAAAATTCTCATTTAAGTCTCTAAGGTTTGCTTACTTTTAAGATTTCAATCCCCAAGTTTTTTTTTCCAAGAATTCAGTTTCTCAATTTTCTCTTTCTCTTGATTTAAGTCCCAAAACAATCCCATTGTATTTTTTGACAAAATACCTAAATCAGTCTCCTAATGTTTGAGGGTCATTTGAAATAGGTCTCTAAAGTTTTAAAAGTTTGAAATTGGTCAGTAATATTTCAACCTTTTTCTAAATAGGTCCCATTTAACTTTCTGCCATCTATTTTAATGGAATATGCTTTGATGGCGATGACAGAGCGCCAAGGTGAAGTTTATGTGGATTTAAGTCTACTTTTACAAATTTATAAAGAATATTTAGTTAGAAAACTTTAAAATCTAGTCCTCTAGAAAAATCTATTTCATGAGTGCATATAAATTATATTATTTTTTTATCCCAAAATTTTATTTTTATATCCCAAAGTTTTATTTACTAGCTCAGTGTGCTTAACATGGAAATTATCTAGATGAATATCTTGATTATATGTGACAAATTTATATGCAGAAATAAAATTTTGGGATAAAAAAATACAATAATTTATATGCACTCACCAAATGGGTTTTTCAAGTTTTTGATTTCATATGCTAAGGACTATATTTTAAAGTTTTCAAACTAAATATTTTATTTAGTTTGTAAATGTAGTTAAATTCACATAGACGTCATGTTAGCGCTTTGTCATCGCCACCAAAGCATATTCCATTAAAGTAGATGGAAGAAGATTAAATGGGACCTATTTAGAAAAAAAATTGAAAGTGTTGGGGAATAATTTCAGTCTTTTTAAACGTTAGAGACTTAGGGCCTGTTTGGGAAGGCTTTTCAGAAAGGAGAAGAAGTGGTAGCAAAAGGATGGTAGGAAAATGAGCTTTTGAAAAATATCTATTAGAAAAGGAGAACTGTTTGGGTGAACTTCTTTTGCAGAGCTTTTCAAAAAGAAGAAGCACTTTATAAACCGTTTGACAAATCTCCGTTGTAGTAGCTTTTTTATTAAAAATGTGCGTCCGGGGGAAAATGCGCAATTATTTCGTCGGGGCAGGTTTTTTTCGCCCGAGAGCGAATATTTCGTCCGGGAGCGAATTTTTTAGTCGGGGCGCGATTTTTTCGCCCGGGCCGGTTTTTTCACCCGGGCACGGTTTTTTCGCCCGGACGCGATTTTTTCGCCCGAGCGCGGTTTTTTCTCCCGGGCGGGAATTTTTCGCCCGGGCGCGAATTTTTCGCCCGGACGCGATATTTTCGCCGGGGTGCGATATTTTCGCATAGGCGCCAATTTTTCGGTCGGGCCCTATATTTTCGCCCGGGCCTCAATTTTTCGGTCGGGTACCAATTTTTCGGATGAGCGCAAATTTTTCGAACGGACGCGAATTTTCCGAACGGACATGAATTTTTCAAACGACCGCAAATTTTTTGGACGGGCGCGAATTTTTCGGACGGGTAAAAAATTTTCGACTTGGCGGGAAAATTTCGCCCATTCGCGAATTTTTTGCATAGAGGTGAATTTTTCGCACGGACGCGATATTTTCGCTCGAAAGCAAAAAAAATTGCATTTGAGCGGAAAAAATAGCGTCCCTGCGAAAAAAATATACGACCGGGCAAAAAAATCACGAACGAGTAAAAAAATCACGTCGAGGCGAAAAATTCGCGTCCGAGCGAAAAATTCGCCCACATTCGAAAAAATCGCGCCTGGGCAGAAAAAACCTGTCCGGGCAAAAAAACATGCTATGACAAAAAATATCGCTCATGAGAAAAAAATTCGCGTCCGGCTGAAAAAATCGAGACAGACGAAAAAATCACGCCCGGGCGAAAAAAATTGCCCCCGACCGAAAAAATTACGAACGAGCAAAAAAATCACGCCAAGTCGAAAAATTCACTTCCGAGCGAAAAATTCGCCCCCGAGGGCGCTAAGGCGACAAAATCGCGCCCGAGCAAAAAAAATGTGTCAGGGTAAAAAAATATCGTTAACAGGCAAAAAATTCACGCCCGATTGAAAAATTCCCGACCGGGAGAAATAAAACAAAGCCCGGGCCAAAAATTCGCGCCCCGCGAAAAAACCGCGCTCAGGCGAAAAAATTGCTTCCGGGCGAAAAACCGATCTCCGGCGAAAAAAACAAGCTCCGATGACAAATATCGCTCTCGGGCGAAAAAAATAGTGACCGGGCGAAAATATCGCGTCTGGGCGAAAAAATCGCGCTCGGGCGAAAAAAACGCGCGCGGGCGCAAAAATCTACCGCGGGCAAAAAAATCGCGCGAGGGCGAAAAAATCGCGCCGGTGAAAAAAAATCGCTCCCGGGTGAAAAAATCTCGTCGGTAAAAAAAAATCACGCCCGACGAAAAAAATCGCGCCCGGACAAAAAAAATCGGCTCGGGTGCACTGGCAAAAAATTTCACCCGGATGAAAAAAATGCACTCGGGCGAAAAAATCACGTCCGGACGAAAAAAAACATGCTCGGGCGAAAAAAAACATGCACTGGCAAAAAACCGCACTTGGGCAAAAAAAACTCACCCGGGCGAAAAACCCCGCGCCCGAGCGAAAAATGCCAACCAGGGCGAAAAATGCCAGCCCGGGCAAAAAATGCTAGCTCAGGCGAAAATTCGCGTCCGGTCGAAAAATTCGCGCCCATGCGAAAAATTCGTGCCCGGACAAAAAATTTGCTTCGAGCGAAAAAAATACGCCCGGGCAAAAAAATTACGGCCGGAAAAAAAATCACGTCAAGACAAAAAATCAAGTTATAGATTTTTTTTAAGAGAAGTGTTTTTGGATGAATAAGTGCTTTTCGAAAAGGTTGAAAATTAAGGATCTGTTTGGGAGGGCTTTTTAGCTCCTTTTCGTTTTCTGGAAAACGCTGTCACACCTAATAGACCGTTTGGATTGTCTATTGGTGGGAAAAGCTACCGCGAAAAACTCCATTATCTCATCTTTTAAAAAAGTCATTTGTCACCTACTTTTCAATCTTTTCGAAAAACACATTCTCATCCAAAAATACTTATCTCTTAAAAAAAATCTAAAACTTGATTTTTTTTTATCTTGACGCGATTTTTTTCTCTGGCGTATTTTTTTTGCCCGAACAAGTTTTTTTTGCCCGACGCAAATTTTTCGCCCTGGCTGGCATTTTTCGCCCGGCTGCGGGGTTTTTCGCCCGGGTGAGTTTTTTTCGCCGAATGCGATTTTTTTGCCCGTGCATGATTTTTTTTCGCCCAAGCATGTTTTTTTCGCTCGGGCTGATTTTTCGTACAGGCGTGATTTTTTTGCCCGGGTGCGTTTTTTTAATCCATGTGCGCTTTTTTTGCCGGTGCATTATTTTTTTTCGCCCGAGCCGATTTTTTTGCCTGGTTACGATTTTTTCGCCCGAGCACGTTTTTTTTTGCTCGGACGCGATTTTTTTGCACCGACACGCTTTTTTCGCTCGGACGCGATTTTTTTGCACAGTCTCGATTTTTTCGAGCACGGGCGATTTTTGCCCCCGCGCGCGTTTTTCGCCCGGGGATGTTTTTTTCGCTCGGGCGCGATTTTTTCGCCCGGGCGCGTTTTTTTGCCCGGACGCGTTTTTTCGCCCGGGCGCGTTTTTTCGCCCGGGCGCTTTTTTTTCGCCCGGGCGCGTTTTTTTTCGCCCGGGCGCGTTTTTTTTCGCCCGGGCGCGATTTTTTTGCCCGGGCGCGATTTTTTCGCCCGGGCGCGATTTTTTCGCCCGGGCGCGATTTTTTCGCCCGGGCGCGATTTTTTCGCCCGGGCGCGATTTTTTCGCCCGGGCGCGATTTTTACGCCCGGGCGCGTTTTTTCGCCCTGGCGCAATTTTTTCGCCCGGGCGCTTTTTTCGCCCGGGCGCTTTTTTTTCGCCCGACCGCGATTTTTTCGCACAGGCGCTATTTTTTCGCCCGGGCTCGATTTTTTCGGCCAGTCAAACAATTCGTGTCCGTCCGAAAAATTTGCGGTGGTCCGAAAAATTTGTGCATGTCCGGAAAATTCGCGCCCGTTCGAAAAGTTCGCCCATGTCCTAAAAATTCGCACCCGGACGAAAGATTGGGGGTGGGGCGAAAATATAGGGCCCGACCGAAAAATTGGCGCCCCGGCAAAAATATCGCGTTCAGGCAAAAAATTCGCGCCCGGGCGAAAAATTCGCGCCCTGGCAAAAAATTCGCGCGAATAATTCGCGCCCGGACAAAAAATTCGCGCTCGGGCGAAAAAACCGCGCACGGGCGAAAAAATCGCGCTCGGGCAAATAAACCGCGTCCCGACGAAAAATTCGCTCTCGGGCGAAAAAAACCTGCCCCGGCGAAATAATTGCGCATTTTCCCCATGACGCACATTTTTACTAAAAAAAGTTACCGCAACGGAGATTTGTCAAACGGTTAATAAAGTACTTCTCCTTTTTGAAAAGCTCTGCAAAAAAAGTTCACCCAAACAGTTCTCCTTTTCTAATAGAAATTTTCCAAAAGCTCCTTTTCCTACCATCCTTTTGTCACCACTCCTTCTCCTTTCTGAAAAGCCTTTCCAAACAGGCCCTAAGTGACAAGTGACTTTTCCAAAAGATGAAAAAATGGAGTTTTTCGCGATAGCTTTTCCCACCGATAGACAATCCAAACGGTCTCTTAAGTGTGGTAGCGTTTTCCAGAAAACGAAAAGGAGTTAAAAAACCCTCCCAAACAGACCCTTATTTCAAATGACTCCCAAATGTTGGGGACTGATTTATGTGTTTTTCCTTTTTTTTTCTTCTTTTTCGTTAGCATTTTCTTTAACTACTCGTAAAGAAGTTTAGGAGCGCATTTTTGTAACGGAGAAATCTGATCGGGCGAGTGAAAACCTTGCGATTGTACTAGCGGTGTCGATTCAATAAGTAGTTATGGCAAGATCTGTTGAAAATTGTGAAGTGAAAGTGGGTGATTAGGCGACCTGGGCGACCTATCCGCGCGGTCTACGCGGACAGGACTGGTGGTTAGCCAGGTCGGCAGAGCTGTTGCAGACGGCTTGTTCTTTGACGGCCTGGGCTGTCTGTTCGCGCGGGCTGTGCGGACAGAGGCGGCGGTTAGCCAGGCCGGCTAATGCTCAGCAAGCAGTTGGATCCCAGAAGGTAATCGGGCGGATAGCTTCTCTATCCACAGAGTCCAGCAAGGCGCAGACTGGACTGGAGCTCAGGAGATCGGCATGGCAAGTGCCTTGGAGTTCTGGTGGCGCGGCAAGTGGTAGCCGCGGAGATCGCCGGTTAGTGCGGACTGTATCTGGAGGTCTTCGGGATTGGCGGACTGTTTCTAGTGTCCGCCAGTAAGCGCGGACTGCTCCTCAGTTCGCCCAGCTCGGCAGCAGTTGCCTTGTGCCTTGGTAGCGAGCTCGGGGAATGCGGACTGGAGCTGAGTCCGCAAGGCGTGCGGTCTGATGCAGTGTCCGCCAAGTTTGGCAGCTTGGCTGTTGTGCCTTGGTTGCAAGCTTGGGGGTGCAGACTGGAGCTGTGTCTGCCTGGGCATGCAGACTGTTCTTCTTGCCCGCTGAGTCCGACAGTTGACGTTTGTGCCTTTGTTGCGGGCTCGGGATATGCGGACTAGAGGTGAGTCCGCAAGGCGTGCAGATTGGAGCTATGTTCGCTAATAGGCGGACAAGGTGTTGATGCAGAGTTCGGCTGGTGGCGGCGTCCTGGCTAGGCCTTTGGCGACAAGGCGGATAGAGGTTGTTGTCCGGCCTTGGTGATGCTACTTGACGGGCTGGCTATCTGGCACAGGTCACGGTGGACCGGCTGTGTATCCGCGGCTTGCGGATACACTTGGTTCTTGCCGCGGGATATAGGGCGGTTACCCTATCGGCTAGGGAGGTGACCACACTCCTCATTGTGCCTATAAATAGGACCCCCTTCCACATCAATAGTAATCAACTGAATAGTAAGTGAGCTCGCGGATAGTTGCTGCGGACTGGTTTTTTGTGTCCGCGCGGTTTGAAGGTTGATCGGGTTGTGCTGTGCAGGTTGTGCGAATAGCGCTGGAAGGCCAGGACTTGGTTCTGACTGTAGTCAGGGATAGTGCGGACTCTGCGGATAGCAACCAACGGATAACAGCAGGTCGCCACCAAAGCATATTCCATTAAAGTAGATGGAAGAAAATTAAATGGGACCTATTTAGAAAAAAATTGAAAGTGTTAGGGAACAATTTCAAGCTTTTTAAACGTTAGAGACTTTATTTCAAATGACTCCCAAATGTTGGGGACTGATTTAGGTGTTTTTCCTTTTTTTTCTTCTTCTTTTCCGTTAGCATTTTCTTTAACTACTCGTAAAGAAGTTTAGGAGCGCATTTTTGTAACGGAGAAATCTGATCGGGCGAGTGAAAACCTTGCGATTGCACTAGCGGTGTCGATTCAATAAGTAGTTATGACAAGATCTGTTGAAAATTGTGAAGTGAAAGTGGGTGATTAGGCGACCTTGGCGACCTGTCCGCGCGGTCTACGCGGACAGGACTGGTGGTTAGCCAGGTCGGCAGAGCTGTTGCAGACGGCTTGTTCTTTGACGGCCTGGGCTGTCTGTTCGCGCGGGCTGTGCAGACAGAGGCGGCGGTTAGCCAGGCCGGCTAATGCTCAGCAAGCAGTTGGATCCCAAAAGGTAACCGGGCGGATAGCTTCTCTGTCCACAGAGTCCGGCAAGGTGCAGACTGGACTGGAGCTCAGGAGATCGGCATGGCAAGTGCCTTGGAGTTCTGGTGGCGTGGCAAGTGGTAGCCTCCGAGATCTCCGGTTAGTGCGGACTGTATCTGGAGGTCGTCGGGATTGGAGGACTGTTTCTAGTGTCCGTCAGTAAGCGCGGACTGCTCCTCAGTCCGCCCAGCTCGGCAGCAGTTGCCTTGTGCCTTGGTTGCGAGCTTGGGGAATGCGGACTGGAGCTGAGTCTGCAAGGCGTGCAGACTGATGCAGTGTCCGCCAAGTTTGGCAGCTTGGCTGTTGTGCCTTGGTTGCAAGCTTTGGGGTGCGGACTAGAGTTGTTTCCGCCAAGTTTGGCAGCTTGGCTGTTGTGCCTTGGTTGCAAGCTTGGGGGTGCGGACTGGAGTTGTGTCTGCCTGGGCATGCGGACTGTTCTTCTTGCCCGCTAAGTCCGACAGTTGGCGTTTGTGCCTTGGTTGCGGGCTCGGGATATACGGACTTGAGGTGAGTCCGCAAGGCGTGCAGATTGGAGCTATGTTCGTTGATAGGCGGACAAGGTGTTGCTGCAGAGTTCGGCTGGTGGCGGCGTCCTGGCTAGGCCTTTAGCGACAAGGCGGATAGAGGTTGTTGTCCGGCCTTGGTGATGCTACTTGGCAGGCTGGCTATCTGGCACAGGTCGCGGTGGACCGGCTGTGTATCCGCGGCTTGTGGATACACTTGGTTCTTGTTGTTTTGATGGCTCCAAACCGGGCCAGTCCAGTGGTTATTGCTTTTTCGGTTTGGCCTTGGGCTGAACCAGTCCTTGATTTTTATGCTATATATAAATTCTTGCACAGGATAATCCATTCTAACCTAATCAGAAGAAATTGGGAAGAGGAGCGGCGACATTAAGGAGAAACACGAGCAGCAGTTTTTCGGGAGAGGCGGCGACATCAGCGATCAAGATCGAAGGCAGCGGGCGGTCCTCCTCCGGCGACTTCGACAAGGGATCGGGATACCCAATCTGGGCTTCTTCTCCGGCGACGTTCCGAGATCAAGATCGGAGGCGGCGAACGGTTCTCTCCCCCGGCGACATCGATAAGAGATCGGGATATCCGAGCAAATGCGTTATTTCTCCGGCGACAGCAGCGATCAGGCGCGGCATCTGGCGACGTTCGACGGAACGGTCCAGCGGCGGGTGGTTCTTCTTCGGCGAGGATCGGGATACCCGATCTAGGCTCTCTTCTCCGGTGATCTTGGAGATCCGGCGGCGGCAAGGGCGGACAGAGGTTTTTTCCTTCTCCTCCGGCAACATCTAGGCTGTGGCGGTCTAGATTTTTTCCCACATCGTGACTGCAGACTCTTCAATACCGATGTTGAACAACATCTTGTCGTCAACGCACATCCTAATAGCACTAGTGGCGCGCTCATCCATCTTTGTCCACTCAGAATCCTTCACTGGAGAGGGCAAAGAATCACGCCCCGCAACACTTGGATCAACCCCTGCTCGACCAGCATATCCTTGATCCGAATCTGCCATAGGCGAAAGTTACCGCTACCGTCAAATTTCTCCACCGAATATCTGGCCAACACGATGTTCTTCCCTTCCATAACTTCCTGCAGTACCTCTAGATGATATGATTAATTCACGGATCAGATCTGGGAAGATAGGGAGCGGACCGATGTCGTCACCTACTGTTGACCCAAACCTAAAATAGGAACATCCAATCAGTCACCTACTCGGAACCTCCCTATGATACCACTTGTTTTAAAATCGATACACACACAGTCACATCTATAAAATATTGCAAATAAACAAGAAAAACAAATGAGCACAAAACTGCACTCGGCAAAACCCGCCAAGGCATAACCACAAATATATAAATATATTCGCCTCACGGACGCACAAGGTTCACCGAACTTTCAACGTCGAAGTCCGACGTTCAACCGCACCACCACCAGAGAACAACGCCGCCACCGGAGAATAACTCCACCACCTGAGAGAAACAACTGTTGAGGCTAACTGCACCACGCACGCCGTCAACACCACGCCTCTCCACTCCAACGAACTTCCACTGCAACGCCGGCGATAAAATCTAACAATCCTGGCGGCAACTCCCTCTCACAATGCCGGCGGGTACCTCCTCCAAGACCGACGACAACACCCAAGGCCAACGGCCTCTCCGAGTGCACGAGCGAGAGAGAGAAAGGAGACAAAGGCGGCAGATTTCCTCTCACAGGCAGCTCTCCAAAACTCCAGGCAGTTCCTACAGTTCTCACAGTGGGCTGGCTCTTCAATATTTACACCACCCAATGACAATAATGACAGGCTATTCATTGTTGTATAGGCCCTCAAAAAAGGAATCAATTAATTCTTATTCCTCTATTGCCTTCTCAGGAATAAAGTCAAAACATAAATACATATTTTTCCTTTTTCCCCTTGATTTACGGATCCGAATCAATCCTCAAAAGCAACAAGAACAATCAAAGACCCGCCTATTTGAACCCATAGAAAAAAGTTATTAATATCTCGTGATGTTCTCTTTAATGAAACAGGCCAATGACAATATGACTCAGGAAAGCAAATATGATTACCTCAAAGAAGAGTGGTTGATTCATTAGTGAATAATGAAACCTTCCATCCTCTTCCGGATCACCTAGAACAAGAGGTAGAACACTCCTCGAGTGAATTTATAGGATCAAATATAATGAAGATGAATCTATCTCATGACATAAAGGTTGCCTAGTCGTCAAAGGCTATACACAACAATATGAAAAATACTATGAAGAAACCTATGCTCTAATCGTCCGAATGAATACCATACGAGTCCTTTTAGCATATGCAACACAATTATAACTTTCATTCTATCATTATGATGATAAATTTGTGTTCATAAATGGGACAATTGACAAAGAAATTTATGTGAAACAATCACAGGGATTCATTCATGATGAGCAAGAAGCCAAGGTCTATAAATTAAGCAAAGCTCTAAATGGCCTTAGACATGCACCTAGAGCATGAAATGGAAATATAGATGCATATTTGCAAGAAAAGAATTTCAACAAATGTCAAAATGAATCCATCTTGTACTCCAGAAAATAAGCAGGTAAATTTCTTCTCCTTGGCCTTTATGTGGATGCTCTTTTGATCACAGGAAAGTCCACCACAATGCTCAACCAGTTTCAACATAAAATAGAAACCAAATATGAAATGACCAACTTAGGGAAAATGAAATATTTTCTCAGCCTCCAAGTGTCCCAACAACCTAAAGGCATATTTATATCACAAAGTAAATATGCAAAAGAGATCTTAAAGAAATTCAATACGAGTGAAGCCTCTGAATAGTATGGTAGAAGACCTATATCGATCCATTGTCGGATCTTTGATCTATTTGTCCAATACGCGCCCGAATATAGAGAGTACCATGAATGTTGTTTCCAGATTTGTAAGTTGTCCCTCCAAGCTTCATTTTGCTGCCCTTAAATGCATTCTACGATATATACATGGGACCCTAAAGTATGGACTCCTTTATGGTAAAGATAAAGATTTTCGACTACGTAAATACAATGATGCAGATTGGGATGGCGACCTATAAGATAGAAAGAGTACCAATGGATACTTGTTTATGCTAGGGCACAAAGCAGTAACCTAGAGCTCAAGGAAGTAACAAATTGTGGCACTGTCAATAGCAAAGGCCAAATATATGGCACTCGGTGTTGCAAGCTGTGAAGCAACTTGGTTAAGAAAAACTATGAAAGAAATCACAGGGAAAAAAAGAAGATGAAGCTACCGTTTTTGTTAGGGTTACTCCCGGGGCTCATCCAACGGCCTCAGGACACCCAAATTCATCCACTGGTGAAGGACTGAACAGCTCAGGCAATGGATCAACGGACATCAAGAGAGACGGGGACAACTCTTACAGCAAGACAGCGGGCACAGTGATGCCAGAAGACAAGACATCGCAGAGATCGAGGCCCTCTTACATCATCGGCCTGGAATCACAGCCCTTGAAGAAAGCCACAGTGGATATTACCTGGAAGAAAGCCACGGTGGATATTATCTAATATTATGTCTGTAACGGTCATATGTGGGACTCCGGTCCCAAGCTTTCATTTTGCTGTAACGGTCAGTTGACCTGGGGGATATATATATATAACCCTTTTCCTGTATCTTGGAAGGCATGAATGAATATGAATATTTCTATTTTCCTCTCATTTCTTATCCCCAGTTCTTCTTCCTAACCAAGGCCCTCCCTCCTGGCCTTCTTCCAATCACAAATCTCCACCACCCACCTCGTCATCCCACGGGATCATTACAGTTTTTCAATGCGATAATACTTTTGTTATCGCATTAGCAAAAAATCTACTAACACAACATAAATCAAAGCATATTGATCTGTGATTGCATTTCATTCGTGAGAAGATAGAGCAAGGAAGCATTAAAGTGATCTTTTGCAGCATTGAAGAGAAAATCACCGACATCCTTACAAAACTGCTGCCTAGGGCACGGTTTATCACACTCCGGGAGGAAATGGGGGTAAAAGCAAACCCAACTGCAGGGGGATGTAATAAATGAAATTGGGTTGAGCTGACATGTAACATGTTTATTTTAATATACTGAAGTATAAACATTGTTGGAATGAAATAAGTAAGATAAAAGCGAGTATATCTTCGTATGACTGTTGATATTGTTGAAGTGTGAAGTTGGAAAAGCCGGGTGGTTAAGGTGGTCTAATCGCTCAGGCTGCAGAAACCGCGCAGATTAGGCGGATAGCATTGACGGGTTGCCTAGTCGGATAACCAACTTGATTGTGGTTTCTGGCGGTCTGGACAAGCAAGCGCTCTGGTGGAGTAACCGTGCAGATACGACGGTTATCCCCGGTTTGTTGGCAGGTTCTTTGATTCGCTAAGGGGCAGTCGGTTTAGCGAACTGGGGCGGTTTACCCTCAGGTCGCTAGTGCCTTCTCGAGGGCGGGATGGGTCAGAGTTCGCTGGTTATTGTGCGGACTCTATGGAGCTCGCAGGTGTTCGACATAAATCAAAGCTTGCGGTCTGGATGTTAGATCGTGGAACAAGCTTTGTTGTGCGGACAGTGTGCCTGGAGATCGTGCGGTCTGATGAGGCAGTCTGCATGGATAGTTGTGGACTAGATGTTCAGAAGAGCGCGACTTGGTATTAGGTGGGGCGGTCTGGGTTGATGACCGTGGGTTTCGTGGATTTGGTCTGGGGGAGACAAGTTCAGCTTGTTGCCTAACTCGCCGAGTTCGTCTTGTGCGGACTTGTTGGCAGCTCGCCGAGCTCGCCTTGGTTCAGTCTGTTCGCCTTATGCAGCTTGCTTGGTTACTCACCGAGTTTTCCTAGTGCAGACTGCCTTACTATTCACTGAGTTCCGCATTGTTGGTTGGATTTGCCACGGGCTGCAGAATGGGCGGATACAAAGCAGTATCCGCGCGGGTTGGCGAACTGGTGGTCTATCCGGCAGGAGTGGTTTGGGCACGATCTGGCGATCTGGTTGGTATTCGCATTATGCGGATACAGATGTTAGTCGGCAGGATTTGATGGGCGGTTATCCTATTGGTATAGGTGGTGACGACACTCCTTCCCACATCTATAAATAAGATCCCTGGCTCATCATTATATAACGAGTGAACAGTAAGAACGAGCTCGCACTTGATTATTGCTGTTACGGTTTTCTAATCGCGGTGACTAAGAAAGTTGGTTACTTTGCAGGCTGTGCGGCTAACACAAGGTAGCTAGGCAACTAGCGGGAACGTTGGTGTGTGATAGTTCGCGGATACAGTCAGCGGTTTAGTAGCAGGTCGCAGTTCTTGTGGCTTGGTCACTTCCTCGGAGTTGCGGATAAGTGGAGCAGTTCGCCTGGTCTATCAGCGGGTTCTGTTTGGTCTCAGCATTTGCAATAACAGTATTCTGTGCGGTTAGTTGCGGGTAGGCGGCTTTTGCGGTCTAGGCGGATAGGGCTGGTGAGTTGGCGTCTTGTGCGATTACTGGAAACAGTACACGCGGTTTCTTCTTTGCTGCAGTTTTAGATTGTTCCCAGTTTACATTGTAATCATGTATTGCAATGTATGCCTCAGCCTGTAATAGAAGTTGATTCTGATAGGAAACTCTTGTGCTTCCATTATTGCTATTTTTTATTTGGTTTCGGTTGTGATTGAGTGTTCCTGTGACCTCATTAACTCGCGCTTCAGAAATTTTTTAATTGGTATCAGAGCGGTGTTGAAGAGTAGCAGTTCACCTTCGTGAAGCTCAAGTGATTCAGCTGATAACATGTAAGTCGGTTATGTAAGAGGGATTGGAATCGAGCTCTTAACGCAGACCAACTTAAAGCATTGGAGGTCCTACATGGAGAGCTACCTTCTAGGCGAGGGTTTGTGGGAGGTTATCGGTGGAGACAACTAGCAAAAAGTGGATGCTACTAGGGACAATGCTAAGGTGGTGAAGGCGTGGAAGCGTATAGATGCTAAGGCTGCATTCGCTATAAAACGCGTCGTTTCACCGGAGCTGTTCGATCACATTATTGATTTTTGATTGGCAACTGAGATCTGGATGGCCTTGGATTGCTTGCTCAATAAGAAGAATGTAGCTTGACTACAATTCTTAGAAAATGAGTTTGCTAAGGCCACTCAGGGTGACCTGTCAGTGGCATCCTTCTTATTGAATATGAAGAACATTTGCGCTGAGATATCAGCACTGGACCCAGAAGAGCCTATTTCAGAAGCAAAGCTGAAAAGGCACATCATCCACGGATTGCGGAAGGAGTATGTGGCCTTCGTAACTTCTGTTTAGGGCTTAGCCAATCAGCCATCGCTACTGGAGTTGGAGAATCTTCTTGCTTCGCATGAGAGCCTGGCAAAGCAGATGGCTGGAGTGTCGGTTTCCAAGGGAGATGACGATGTTCTCTACTCAGGCATGAATAAGAGATGAGACAGGAAAAAGAAATATGTTGGCAGTTGTCCATCTTCTTCATCTCAGCAGGAGAGGAGCAAGCCTCCTAAGGCTTACGACAGGAAGAAGCAGAGTGGACCATGGTGCTACAGTTGTAACCAGCTTTGTCACATTCGAAAGGATTGCAGGGTTAAACTTCAGCCGGGGCATGCTGCAGAGAAGAATGCTGAGTCCATATCTGAAGATGGAGGATGGGGAGGTGCCTTCATGACGGGCACTTGTGTTTGGGAACTTTCCTCCATTGATTATCAGTAGGATTGGATTGTAGACTCCGGATGCGGTCATCACCTCACGGGGGACGTCTCCAAGTTCTAATCTCAGCAGGAGTACAAAGGTAATGCCTCTATTATTACTGTTGATGATACTGTGCATGCGGTAGAGCAGGAGGGATCAGTTTCTTTGGGTAGTGATCGGGGGCCACTCACCTTGCGGAGTGTGTATCACGTACCTGGGATGAAAAAAAATCTCTTCTCGGTGACTAATGTTGTGGATGCTGGGTATCACATTCTCTTTGGCCTAATAGAAGTGAGGTTTCTCCAAAACGTTTCAGCTGTGAAAGCTGACGTCACTCATATTAGAAGGAGGGTGAAAGACTTGTTCGTTTTGGCGACAAGTTTTTATGTTGACAAGATGAGGGTGAATGATAGCGCGACTATCTTGCATGAGAGGTTGGGGCATGTAGAAATGGATAAGCTAAAGGCTATGACGGTGAAAGGCCTGATACATGGTCTGCCTAGTCTTTCCTCCTATGGAGACGGTCATGTCTGTGACGGTTGTCAGTATGGAAAGGCACATCACCTTCCATTTGATATATTGCAGACTAGGTGTAGATCACCATTAGAGTGTATTCACGGTGATCTAACAGAGCCTACCATCACACCCAGTCTCGGCGGAAGCAGGTATATACTTATTCTTGTTGATGATTACTCAAGGTATACATGGGTATACTTTCTGAAGGAGAAGTCACAAGCATTCGGAAGGTTTGTGGAGTTTAAGGAGCTTGTGGAGGGTCGGCTTAGTCTGCGGATTAAGAAGTCGAGAACAGATAACGACGGAGAATTTACTTTGTTGGATTTCTCTAACTTCTGCAGGAAGTTCGGCATCCAACGAGAGCTTATTTGTGCTCACACTCCACAACAGAACGACATTGTAGAGTGGAAAATACGTCATCTGATGGAGACCTGCAAATGCCGGCTTCACGCAAAAGGCATTCCTAGGGCCTTTTGGGCAAAGGGAATGACCCGTGCGATATACGTCATCAACATGATGCCCTTAAGTCCTAACAACATGAAATCCCCTCATGAGTTGGTTTTTAAGGAGAAGCCCAGCATGGAACATCTTCGGGTGTTTGGGTCGACTTGCTATGTGCACGTTTCAGATGCGCTCAGGACAAAGCTAGATGCGAAAGCAAGGAAGCAAGTCTTCGTTGGATATGATGAGCAAAAGAAGGGATGGAAGTGCATGGATCCAGAGACACGGATGTCTGTTGTCTCCCAGGATGTGGTATTTGACGAGTTTACATCATACCAGAGTAGCCCGTCTGTAGAGCTACATGAGAGAAAGTCTGACGGAGGACAAGAAGATGCTGCTCGGGATCTTCTAGTGGAGTTGCCTGTGTTGCCAGGTGCTCTGGTGGCAACTAGCTCTGGGGCAGAGGATTCTGGATTTGGAAGCAGGGAAAGCGATGCTCCTGGTGTGACCGGGATCAGAGTTAACATAGAAGAAACAGCGGGAGTGTTAGATCAGGGTCAAGCCTTGCGGAGGTCCAAAAGGAATATTATTCCACCAGCTTGGTATAGGGATGGAAACATGGTGAGCTTTGTCTCATGTTTCATCGCAGGTCCCTTGGATGAACGTGAGCCTTCGTGCTTTGAAAATGTCATTGGAGTCAAGGAGTGGGAGGATGCTATGAATCAGAAGATGGCCGCCCTCAGGAAGAATGAGACTTGGGTTCTTGTGCCCAAAGTCGAAGGCATCACTCCTGTGACGTGCAAGTGAGTGTACAAGCTGAAGAAAAAGACTGATGGGAGTATCGAGCGGTACAAGGCACGCCTTGTAGCTCGTGGGTTCTCTCAATAGTTCAGAGAGGATTATGAGGAGACATTTAGCCCTGTGGCCAAGATGACTTTGGTGCAAGTAGTGGTCTCCTTGGCGGCTTGTCAAGGGTGGAAGATATGACAACTCGACGTGAAGAATGCTTTTCTATATGGAGAGATTGACAAGAACATCTTCATGGTGCAACCACCGGGTTACGTATCTGAAGAACATCCAGGGCACGTCTGCAAGCTGAAGAAGACCCTCTACGGTTTGAATCAAGCGCCTCGAGCATGGTATGAGAAGATCACAAAATATCTCCAGTTTTGCGGGTACTTTGCTTCAGAATCAGATTCTAGTCTATTTGTTAAAAAGCAGGGGGAGCTTCAGATCCTCGTTATGTTGTATGTTGATGACATGATTATCACGGGGAACTCAGAGGCGGAAGTAGCTAGGCTTTGGGCTGAGCTAGATATCCGCTTCGAGATGAAGGATCTGGGTGAGCTTCACCATTTCCATGGGCTCGAGGTGTAGAGGCAGAAGGATGACATGCTCGTTTCCCAGAAAGGCTATGTGGAGCAGATCGTTAAGTGATTCAGCATGGGGGATGAGAAGAGCAGTTCTTTTCCTCTAGAGGTTGGCCTAAAGATTCAGCATGGGGAAGTCTGATATACCTGACTATAACTAGGCCGGATATTGCTTACGCAGTAGGCTGGGTGAGTCAGTATATAGCGGAGCCGCGGAAACCTCATCTGGTGGCGGCTAAGGTATCTTGAAATACGTCAAGTTTACCTTGGAGATGGGTCTCTTGTACAAGAGGGACACAAGCTTTTATTTGCATGGTTTCACGGATGCTGATTATGGGGGAGATATAGATGATCAGAAGTCAACATCTTGCTATGTCTTCTTCACGGGATCGACGATAGTTTCGTGGTGTAGCAAGAAGCAGGATTCGGTGTCTGTCTCCACTACTGAGGCATAGTACAAGGCTTCAGCCTTAGTTGCTCAGGAAGCCATTTGGCTTAGGCGACTAGTGGATGACATCCATGAGGAGGTGCGGAGTCCTACTCTGATTCGCGACGACAATGAGAGTGCTCTCAAACTGGACGAAGCACATCGAGATCGGACATCACTTCATACGGGAGAAAGTGTTGGAGGGGTCTTTGATGGTTGACTACGTTCGGAGAAAGGACAATGTGGCGCATATCTTTATCAAGGCGTTGCTGAAGGGGCCGTTTACTCAGTTACGGGAGTTGCTCGGGCTGGTCTCTACTTCTCACTTCAAGGGGGAGTGTTGAAATTGTTAAAGTGTGAAGTTGGAGAAGTCGGGCGGTTAAGGTGGACTAATCGCTCAGGCCGCAGAAACCACGCGGACAAGGCGGATAGCATTGGAGGGCTGCCTATTCGGACAGCCAACTTGGTTGTGGCTTCTGGCGATCTGGACCAGCAAGCGCTCTGGTGGAGTAACTGGGCGGATATGGCGGTTATCCACGGTTTGTTGGCAGGTTCTCTGATTCGCTAAGGGGCAAACGGTTTAGCGAACTGGGGCGGTTTACCCTCAGGTCGTTGGTGCTTTCTTGGAGCGGGATGAGTCAGAGTTTGCTGGTTGTTGTGCGGACTCTATGGAGCTCGCAGGTGTTCGGCATGGATCAAAGCTTACAGTCTGGTTGTTAGATCGTGGAACAAGATTTATTGCGCGGACAGTGTGTCTGGAGGTCGCGCGGTCTGATGAGGCAATCCACATGGATAATTGTGGACTGGATGTTCAGAAGAGTGCGATCTTGGTATCAGGTGGTGCGGTCTGGGTTGATGACCGCGGGTTTCGTGGACTTGGTTTGGGGGAGACAAGTCCAGCTTGTTGCCTAGCTCGTCGAGTTCGCCTTATGCGGACTGGTTGACAGGTCGCCGAGATCGCCTTGGTTCAGTCTATTCACCTTAGGCGGCTTGCTTGGTTACTCGCCGAGTTTTCCTAGTGCGGACTGCCTTACCTTTCGCTGAGTTCGGCAGTATTGGCTGGACTTGCCACGGGCTGCAGAATGGGCAGATACAAAGCAGTATCCGTGCGGGTTGGCGAACTGGTGGTATATCCAGCAGGAGCGGTTTGGGCACGGTCTTGCGATCTGGTTGGTATTCGCGTTATGTGGATACATGTGTTAATCGGCAGGATTTGATGAGCGGTTATCCTATCGGTATAGGTGATGACGACACTCCTTCCCACATCTAAAAATAGGACCCCCCGGCTCATCATTATATAACGAGTGGACAGTAAGAACGAGCTCGCACTTGATTATTGCAGTTGCGGTTTTCTAATCGCGGCGACTAAGGAAGTTGGTTACTCTGCTGGCTGTGCGTCTAACACCAGACGACTAGGCAACTAGCGAGAACGTTGGTGTGGAACAGTTCGCGGATACAATCAGCGGTTTAGCAGCAGGTCGCAGTTCTTGCGGCTTGGTCACTTCCTCGGAGTTGCGGATAAGTGGAGAAATTCACCCGGTCTATCAACGGGTTTTGTTCGGTCTCAGCATTTACAATAACAGCAGTCCGCGCGGTTAGCTGCGAGTAGACGACTTCTGCGGTCTCGGCGAACAGGGCTGGCGAGTTGGCGGCTTGTGCGGTTACTAGAAACAGTCCACGCGGTTTCTTCTTTGCTACAGTTTTAGATTGTTCCCAGTTTACATTGTAATCATGTATTGCAATGTATGCCTCAGTCTGTAATAGAAGTTGATTTTGATTGGAAACTCTTGTGCTTCCATTGTTGCAGTTTTTTATTTGACTTCGATTGTGATTGAGTATTCCCGCGAGCTCATTAGCTTCCGCTTCAGAAATTTTTTACAATCACTGTATTATCAAATAGGACAAAAGCTAGCTTATCTGCAGTTTTTTTCTCTCAGTCTGCCGCCATGTAAAAATGATTATAAAACAAATTCAGCAAGCCTGAATAAAAAAGTACTTGAAGTGTGTTCTTCTTTACTTTGCACTTGTTTCTCAATATATCTCTCCATGCATTTATTAACTCCTATTGGAGCAGGTAATGGAAAGGCTAACTGAAAAGAAGCTAAAAAGTTAACAGAGCTATTTTGGGACTTTATTCAAAAGGAGAAAATGAGGGACTGAAATCTTGAAAAAATAACTTGGGGACAGAAATATTAAAGTCAGCAAACCTTAGGGACTAAAAGTCTGAAAGGAAGATTTTGCCTATCTTTTTTTTTTTGGTGCAATGCGCTAGAAATGTAGGCTCCGTTTGGCACGACAGTGGCGGTCGTAAATGCGGTGGTTATGAACCGTTGTTCGTGAACGCCCAACCTCAGCTAAGAAATTTCAACCGCTTCTATCTTCAAAACTAGTTTTCTTTTCTTGGTGGCGGTCTTAACAAATGTCATACCAAACATACATTCTATGATGGTGACATTTTTGTCCAAACTCACATGTGCAAAAACGCCATGCCAAACAGAACCTTAATCTAATAATAGAGATTGGAGCGTGTTGAAAACTATAGACTTCTAATATTTATCATCATAGCCTTACCCATAAATACGACTCATCGTCAAGGAGCTAGAAGGGTAGTGTTTGTGACCCATAGTTGGCCTGATCTCCTAGAATCAGCGCACCTGTCAGCACGCCCATCGAGCCTTCCCCTTCCCCCTTAACCTAGCACATCATTTTGTTTGGGAGGGGGAGTTCCTATACACTCTCGGGTGCGAGGTGGGACCTTCAAGTTATCACTATTCATCTTCTGATCTCGTGACCTTTCTCGTCTGTGACGTCTGCTTCAACGGATTAATAATCGCTGCCCATACCCAAGTCCAAACATTGATATCTGGCCCTGGCTTCAACAGATATCATAATCACTCCTACTACTATAATATTCTTAAGCAATGTGAGTATGTCGCATCCTCAACCCAATTCTTATTTTAATTTCATTTGGCTCATCTTGTTGGAACATTGCAAATGGCAATATGAAAACTTATCTTTAGATGATATACAAATTATTGGTATTATCAAAATTAACTTCAGCCCACTCTTATAATTGTAAAACATATAAAACCTCTCACAATGGATTATTATACACAATTGCCTACATATTGCATTGGTGGACCCTTTTATTTAATGCTCGATAATATAAAGACAGATTTGATGCATGTGACATGTAGACTAGACTTTGCTATACTTGTTTGTATGTTTGCTTTCATTTGCAACTCGTATTTTTATTTCATGTCGCATCGTCAAGCCAATTCGTATTTTTATTTCACGTGGGATCCCTACTTGCGTTTAGGGAGCTCCTAGATCAGCTAAGTGGTTCAAACTAGGGGTTGGAAATGAACGGCAAGAGGAAGTAACCGCGATTATTAGTCGATGACTATCCTGAAGTGATGGTCGTCCTAAAGAGCCTGTTGCATGGAGCGCATTATTTGCAGGCCGCTAGAGCACATGACGACTTTCCCGTGAGAAGAGGCAGTGGGGTCCTCCCTGCATAACCTATCCCACAAGGATTTTGTAGGTCGTATGTGCATGCGATCGACCTGAATGGAGCTGTAAGGAGCCATACCAAAAGATGGAGGCGGAATAAGAGACGGGTGTTCGGAACCAATCTCATCGGGACCGGCCTAGGGAGATCGTCGAGCCTCTTATATCAAAGACACCGCCTCAAGAAATTCATGTCGGGGTGTCACCGCCTACCCTCTAGTTGCGACCTCAAGAATATGATATATAGAAAAAAGAGAAGAAGAAAAAAAAGAATGAAATCATTATACTTCATAGCTACAAGGTGTGATCACCTACAAGATGTGGTGGGAACTCGCACTTCATCCTCACTTGTTTGCTTCATTTTCAGCAGCATGGATTGCAGCTGACAAATCCATCTGGGCAGCCATTGATGTGCTAAAAAATTGTGCATCCGAAATTACAATCTGATGAGGTAAGTGTACCTATCGTATCATATTATATATTATTTTAAATAAAAATATCAAGCGTCATATTTCACGGAATTGTTGATTACTTCTGCTCACAAAATTACTATTATTTTATCTTAATAATATAGTTGGGAATTTATAATAAAAATAAAAGACAAATAAGAGAAAAAGTAGTACTAAATCTATAATTACTCTGAAATAAATATTAAAACTCAAATTGATTTATAATCTTCTCAATAAAATATCTCGACTTTGGAGGTTCTTAAATTATGGTAGCATATATCTCGAGAAATACTACAACCTAAGCTTAGGTTGATTGATAAAATTTTTGTTATATAATCGAAACCCCTAAGCTCATTTTATGAGGTGTGTTGAAGCCAAAAACTGGCCTCAACGAGAGTTCGGACCTTGGGGTGTAGCTAGCACCTACTTCTCTCAAACCTAGACCTATGACTAGTAACAAAGAACTTGGAATTGACCCTAAGCCTCAGCTGGGAGGTCCCTCCACTAACCCGAAAGATCTCTGAGCATTCCCCCTCCAAAGTCAATCACTGTGCTAGGAGAATCTCAGAAGGCACTAGAGAATTTAAGAAATGATGACTTCTGAGGAATTCCATGGGTCTATTTATAGATTTTCAGTATCTGGTCTACCAAAAGCGTAATCATAAACGTTTATATACAGATTATATTTTTTTTTATATTTATAAATTATTATTTGCAGATCAAATTTAAACTTTAACAATCAATGTTTTCTTCTTACGAAAAGTGTCTGACAATGAAGGAACATCTTTGTCAATTTTTTGAGCCAATATTGAAGACAAAAAGGTGAAATTCACGTCAAAATGGTGAAATTCATGTCAAATTATTGGAATGGAGTCGTCGGAATAAGCTCAAATAGTTTTCCTATTAAAAGACTTCAGGTGGTTCTAAAAGCCACCGGTGCTAAAAGATGCAGTGCGATTCTGAGAGTTTTTAGGTGTAAAAGACCCAATGTAGTTCTAAGAGTCTCCAGGTGTGAAAGACTCAGACTGGTTCTAATAGTCTCTAGCGTAAAAGACTCAAGCCTGATGATAAAAATGATCTTACAAGACGCTAGGGGAGGGGATATTGTTGGGGGTCAGTGTCATCTCTCAGTCATGAGTGAAATGTGTTGCTTATTTAAAGGAACTAATAACAAGCTTCTCATAATTTCGAGCTCATGGGTCAGTTTGATATGCACTTGATCTTACAACTACTATTTATTCCCAAGAAAACATATACGAATAGATGCTCAGACTTTATTCTAATTAAAATAGAGTGATGCTAAGTGCAAACATAATTTTGATAGGTGCAAACCATTAAAAAAATCCAACCTTAAATTAAAATAAACTCCCTTAAACCTAAAATGACCTAAGTGCAGCTCCCAGCTTATTTGTTTTCTCTCGTAGCTCTGCGGTTGTTCCCGTTTCGCGTGAAGGGCGAAACCCTAATCCCCGACTCCTCCGGCCACTTCGGGCCTCATTTTTGCCGGCGAATGGCTTCCCCACCGCCGGTTTCTGCACGGAATGCCGACGGTGAACCCTCCCCTCCGTCCGTTGATTTTCCATCGAGGTATTTTTCCGCCCGATCAAGTATTCTTTCCTTTTTTTTGCATTTTTCGGCAAGTTATTCTCATTCTTTGCATTTGTCAGCTATTCCTCTCATTCTCTGGCCCTTGCTCAGATTTCTGACTTTTTTTCTTCATATTTTTGACATTTAGGGTTTTTCTCCGTTTCTGGATTTCTACATATTCTCAGATTTTGAGTTTCTGATTTCATCTAATTTCTTATATTACTTTGTTGTAGGATCATGGAAACACCGTTGTTTGGATCTTCATTTCCTATAGCTTTAGTCACACATTCTCCGGATGATGGTATTGTTCCCTCACATTGATTAAATCCTCAATGTAGTATTGATATTTGATCAATAATAGCGTATTGAATTTTTAATATAATTTTTTTTTAGATATCAAAATGTTATGTTATGAAGAATCAAATTCGTGTTCACAAATTGATCTTGACATTCATTTTATCACGTCTACTATATTTCCAAGGAAGGATGGATTAGTGGATTGGGCTAGAAAAATTGTGAAGCGTTTGAGATTTATCATTACTATTCAGAGTGCAGACAAACTAACAAGTAGGGTCAAACCTATAGTTATTCTTGGATATGATAAAGCAATATATTATCGTGACAATCAACGTAATAAATGATAAGTTAGAAAAAATATGAGGAAAACCTCCTCGATTAGCAACATTGAAACAAAGAGACCCGTCTAATTGCACTGTTTTGAAACAATATATAATTGCTATGCTTGGACATTTTTCTCTTAAATCTAAAATGACCTAACTGTAGCCCCCGCTTATTTTTCTCCCGTAGCTTCCCAACTACCGGTTTCTACACGGAATGCCGATGGTGAACCCTCCCCTCCATCCGGATATTCTCCTTCAAGCTGGTAAAACTTCACCGGATCTAGCGTTGTTTCCCTCATCGATATATGTAGAGAGAATGACATGATTTTCATTACTTTGTTGTAGGGTCCTCGAGATGCCTTCATTTGGATCTTCGATTGTCGGAGACTCAGTCACGCAACCTTCAAATGATGGTATTGAAAACTTGATCTCTTGTCCGTCGTTGTTTTAATCTAATTCACTTTTTAAATAAAATGAGTAGCAGTAGTAGTATTTTTCATTTGTAGATATCAAACAGTTATGTTACAAGGATTTAGATTCATCTACTCGTGTTGATGTTGGTATTCATTTTATCACCTCACATGTTTTTCCAAGTAAGAATGAGATGCTGTGTTGGGCTAGAGATATTGCGAAAAGTTTGGGTTTTGTCATTACTGTGAAGAGTGCAGATAAATTAACTAGTAGGCCTAAACCTAGAGTTCTACTTGGATGTGACAGAGCAGGGTATTATCATGAAAACCAACAAAACAAAGGATGGGTGAGACAAAATAAAAGAAAATCCACATCAAAAAGGTGTGGTTGCATGTTTTCTCTTAAAGGTCAAAAAAGTGCATGTTCGGATGAGTGGAGTTTGGAAGTGATGTACGTGTGGGTTTCACAACCATGAGTTTGTACATTTAGAAGCTCATTCGTATGCGGGGAGATTGGAACTTAATGAGCAGGCTATCGTCCGTGAGATGTTTATTGTCGGTGTCAAGCCAAGAAAAATACTTACATCTTTGAAGCAAAGAGATCTCTCTAACTGCAGAAGCTTACGAACAATGTACAGTGAAAGAGTGAGAATGCAAAAAGAAGAATTACAAGGTGCAACATCTATTCAATTCTTATATAAATGCATTATCGAAGACGAATACGTTAGTTATAACAGGGTTTCCAAAGAGAGTGGTGCTTTGGTGAGTTTATTTTTTGCTCACCCAGTTTCTGTCCAACTTTCTAAAATGTTTCCAACTGTCTTTCTTATGGATTGTACCTACAAGACAAATAGGTATCGTTTGTCATTGCTAAGTATTGTTGGAGTTACTTCTATTAATCAAACATTTTATTCATCATTTGCTTTCATATCAGATGAGACGCAAGATAGTTATGTTTGGGCGCGCACTCGATTGCTTTAAATTTGTTTTGGACCAACATTGTATGTCACAGGTGATTGTAACTGATAGAGAGATTGTCTTGATGAATGCTATTGAACTTTTGTTCCCGTGAAGAAAAAACATTTTATTCAAGGTACATATTAATAGGAACATTTTGGCCAAATGCAAATTTTTTTTTTCAAAAATGGCAAGCCGTGGGAAAAATTTCTTACTAACTGGAATATTATTGTTGACTCGCGTACTGAAGATGAGTTTGGTGAGCGGGTTGCTTCCATGTTGCAAAAGTACAATGGAAATTATCCTGATGTCTGTTCGTATGTGGTTTCTATTTGGCTTGATCCGTACAAAGAATTTTTTATTTATGCATGGGTAGATAGGTTCTTGCACTTGGATAATTCTACCACGAATCGTGTTGAAAGTGGACACAGTCATCTAAAAAAATTCCTTGAAGTCTGCGTGGGAAATCTAACAAATATATGAAAGACCTTCAATCAGATGCTTATA
Source organism: Platanthera zijinensis (assembly GCA_039513925.1). Lineage (NCBI taxonomy): Eukaryota > Viridiplantae > Streptophyta > Magnoliopsida > Asparagales > Orchidaceae > Platanthera > Platanthera zijinensis. The sequence goes on along the minus strand of CM077080.1, from coordinate 51,253,818 downwards.
TTACAACACTCGGAGATAAGGAGATCCTTTGGGCAAAGTACAATTCAACTAAATAAAGAGTTTAGTGGTCTTTTATACTTTGAACTTGTTGGTCGTGTTTCTTCCACTGCTTTGGACTTAATAAAAAAAGAAGAACTCTTAGCGAAGAATGAGTGTGTAGATGTTTGCAATTGCGCGCATAAATGTCGACATGCATTGGGTCTACCATGTCACATGATTTAGTGGCTTATATGTCGAATGCTAACTCATTTCCACTATGGATGATCCACAACCATTGGAAGCAATTAACATTAGATAACAATGTCACTAATGAGAACATGAAAGTTAAAGTTGTGAATGAAAGTGAAATAGATATTGAAATGGAGGGTATTTTGAAGCGATACAAGAACACAAGTGTTTTACAAAAGCAAGAAATAAAAAAAATTTACGCGATATAATGAATCCGACATCAACTCAAATATTGGAGCCTAAGTTACCAAAAGCATTGAAAGGTCGGTCACGGTGTAGCTACAAAAAGTGTAAGGATGATGCAAAATCTACAAAGTGCAATCCTTCTCTATTTGAGTATGTATTGATGGATGAGCAACTATCGTAGACCACAAGTACATTACGTCCTACACAAAAGGTGGTATTAAAAGAGAGCCGAATGTTACGTATTGTTCAAAGGGAAATGTCACCATGCGTTTCTGAGTTCGTTACAGATGTGATTGATGTATTAGCAGATGGTCATTGTGGGTATAGAGTGGTAAGTAATGCAATGTGCATGAGTACTGATTGGATGAAGGTACGCATATAACTATCATTGGAGCAACAAAGTAGGGAAAACGTGTATGATAATATATTTGGCAATGAAAGAAGATTGGTGCTGCTTAGTTCACTAGATTGTACTATTTCTCCAGCTCCGTATGACAAGTGGATGTCAATGCTGGATATTGGATTAGTGGTTGCTTCTTGCTATAACATAGCGTTTGTTCACTTATCTAGATACCAGTCATTCACGCTTCTACCTTTGCATTCACCTCCTCCGGCGTCTCACAAGATAGTTTACATCAGATTTGTAAATGGTAATCATTTTATTCAACTGCAAATGTGCGATGATTTTCCACTGCCTCCAACAATATCTCTTTGGAGAACACATCAGACAGAAAATGCGGAGCACTGGGACAAGTTCAATGAAAAAGTTTTAAAGAAAAATTGATTTCAAGGTACAATGATTTTTGTGTTAATACAAATTATTTAAGTCATTTACAAACACTAAAATTTTAACATGCAGGATTCTACGCAATATATGGGGTTTATTTTGGTGGCAAGTTTACCTCCTTCATATTGGTAAGTTAATGATTAACTAGAAGTATAACTTATTTAATAAGATTTTTTATTGAGCTCATAAAATTTTATATTTTAATGGAGGCGACAATTAATTTTGGACTAATAATTGGATATGGAAAAGAATGTTTCTAGTGTATTAAAGTTTTGTATTAAAACAGATTTTATATAGTAATTAGTATGATATTAAATAGTGAAGTGGTAATTTTTTTTAAATTTTTTTTGGTTTGCATATAACAAATTGTTTTGCACGTAAATTTTGCTGATTTGCACATAACCGTGATTTGCACGTAGCCAAAATGAATTTACACATATAATTACTCTTAAAAAAACCACTGTCTTCATGTCAAGTGTTAGTTGTGTAAATGTTGCAATAACTTTTTAAATGTTTAAATTGATAAATTTCATGTATAACCTATCAATTTTTTGTTATTTTTATAATTTTTCTTGTCCTATTTGTTATTTATATAAATGACCTATTTTAGTTTAGGGTTGCGTACGAGTATGCAAAAATTGAAGATGAGAAGAGGCGGAATAGAAGCGGTGTACTCTTGATCTCCTTTCATAGTGGATTTTTTGGGTGCGGGTGGTTGTAATTTTTTCCTTGATCTTGGGGTTTTTTCACGTTAAATCCTTGTGTTTTTGCTTGTTAATTTTTCTACGATTACTTGCGTGTTTTCTGGATCTCGTACTTCCTAACAATTTTCATTTAAACTTGAAATATTAAATAGTAAACATTTATTACAAACATGATTAATACAACCTTTGTCAATAGGAAACATCTTTTAGAGAAGGTGAGAAACCCAGAAAGACAAAAAATGATACAAGATTTATTGTGATATAAAAATGACTACATAAGTGCGATTTGCAATATCGAGAAGGCTAACATCACGAGTATCAATCATCTTAGTCTTCGTTTGGCGGGTCGGATACACGCCAGTCGTGTGCACATCATCTCCCCGTCATGAAATAGGGGGTTTGGAAATCTCACAGTCAGACAGTCGGGCTTTGCCCTGCAGAACAAATTTGTGGGATTTTCGCGAAAATCTACCGCGCCGCGGGAACCGCGGCGGTGGTCCAGCGGCGAGGTGATTTCCGCATAAGCCCCACCGCCCCGCCAAACGAAGCCTTTAGTATCCTCGCCAACCGTCATAGCCTCCACTACCACCGTCATAGCCTCCACTACCACCGCCATAGCGCGCCACCACCTCCTCCGCGCGCCACGACCCCTATATGGGCCTGGGCCACCCCAGCATCCGCCTGGGCCACCGCCACTGGCGCCTGCGCCACCGCCACCACTGCCTCCCCCGCCCCCGCCCCCAAATTTTCCTCCACCACCTCTGCCACCAGTGTCACCACCTCCTCTGCCGCCATCACCACCACCGCCACCTCCCCGACCACTCTACACCAATAAAAGATTTAAATAATTTTAGGAACAAGCATGGCGCAATAAATTAATGTGCATTGATTCTCAAGAGGGAGGGGAGGACTCACCATTCTGCCTTTCTGATAGGAAACTTAAACAGTGATCGAATCGAGCGAGCGCAAAGAGAAGATGATTGGATGGCCGTTGAATAATTAGAAAAACTAAGTATTTATAGGGGGGATTTTGGCCCTCAATGTGTAAATAATCCAATTATCGGGCCTATTTTAAATAAAACATTATTTGCTTCTATCCTCACTTATTTCCAACTGGGCGTTCTTTATGTTTTGTGAGTTGACGGAAATTAATCTATTAAGGCTCCGTTTGGAAGGGGGCTTATTTATTTTCATCGGTCAAACAGTTACAACCTAATGATCCGGATCTTAATTATGGTCTAGCTCATGTTGTCGTAACTGTTTGACTGGTGAAAATGAGTCCTCCCAAACGGAGCCTAAAACTCCATTTGGCGTTTGTTACATAGTCCGGCGGAAGGCCGGCAAGGAAACGGCAGTCAGCCGGAGGAGAGAGGGAGAAGCTGGTTTGGGGAGAGAGAAGAACTGGTAAAAGGTGAGAGACAGCATTGAAGGAAAGATAAGAGATTTATTATTCATTAATTGTTATTACAAGAGTTGTAGCCTATTTATACATATCAATTAATATATGCCTAACGGTCACATTCTGCAAGGAAGGCACATGTCGCCAGCTCATTGCAGAAGTTTTATTAATTGCATTCCATGCTGTAGCCTTTCCTGTGTCCGAAGGAATGACCTCTTATGTAGCCAGCTGAGTTGATTACAGCTGGCTTCATCCCATCCGTTCCCGGAAAAACATCGCTCCTTTATAAATCGAGAACGTCCTCCTGCAAGCCGGAATCCAAAACCCTAGCTTGGCGGAGCGAGATGTGCTTCTGTGGATCGAGGTTCTCTGCGGCGGCGCTGGAGTGCCGATCGTGGTCGCCGGTGAAAACCCGGTAAAGCTCGAAGTCGATGGACGAGAGATGTTGATATGCGCATGGATCTGCGCGGCTGGGTCGTCGGTACTGTTAGCGTGGTTGAAGCTTATAGCTGCTCCTCCTCTGGTTCACAGGTTTGTTCTCCTGTCTTGAATAGCTCCGTTGTGTCCTTTAAATCTGGAAAATAAAATTTGTTTTTAGGCGTGTGTTTATCCTGTAAGTTTTGGATGACATTTGTGTTTGAGCTTGCGATTTCATCACTTTTTCCGTGTTCTTCCATAGCTTTTGTTTTGAGCCTTTCCTTGTCTGGAGTCATGCAAGCCATTGTTGTTTGGAGTGAATCTGGCATATTAGTAAATAATTTGTTGTTAGAAGTAGTATTCTGTGTACGCGGTTGGATGACACGTGAAAGGATAGAATCAGTGTCGTCCCTGTCCAGCCATGTCTTGGAATTGTTGTTCTGAGATTTGTGTCCCGGTTATGTTCCTGCGTCATCATACAGACTAGTTTTATTAATATTATCGGCAGTTGAATCTGAGGGGATGACATTAATAGGGGTTGTGAGAGTGTCCCTGTATTGTTGGTTGTCCCCAGGTTGTCTGAGCTTGCTTACAGTGTCTGGATCGAGTTGAGATAATTTGATCCAGGTCACCTCTTCGGGTAGCTGTCCGTCCCATTGAACCAAAGCTTGTTCTTCATTTTCTGTGGTCGAGTGTCATAGATCTAAGATTGCAATAGGGTGTGAGATTGGTCGTCCTCTAGATTTGTGGGTTGGCAATGTCTGTGTGATTGGTGTTGTTGAGTAATAATAGCGTTTAAGAAGTGATACGTGGAAAATCGGATGGATCTTACAATCGCTAGGAAGGTCCAGTCGATAGGCCACTTCCCCTATTCGTTCTAAAATTGTAAAGGGACCATAATACTGAAGTCTGAATTGCTTTATTTTTTGTGGATGCAGGGTCGCCTGGCGGTATGGATGAACACGCAGCAAAACTGAATCTCCCTCAGCAAACACCACCTCTCGTCGCTTGCGATCCGCAAACCTTTTCATTTTGGCTTGTGCTTTTGTTAAGTTTATGTGTAATCATTTTAGTATGTGTTCCCTGTGTTGTCTGTCCGGAATGATAGCCGTGCCTGGCCCGCCTATTATTGCTGGTATAAAGCATGGTGGCGGGCGGCCGAAAACTGCCTCAAAAGGCGTCATTCCAGCAGAGGCATGGAAGGTTGTGTTATAGTGGTATTCGGCCCAACTTAATAGCTGGGCCCAATGCCCAATGCCTTGGATGCTGAAATGCAAAAATACGTAAGTACTGGTTGATGCACCGATTTACGCATTCCGTCTGTCCATCCGTCTGTGGATGGTATGCGGAACTAAAGTGCAGTTTGGTGCCATTTTGACGAAAAAACGTTAACCAGAACTTACTTAAAATAATTGAATCACGGTCGGACACCACCATTTCTGGTAGTCCATACAGTTTACCACAGTAATCCCAGTATGCCTAGGCTACCAGGGGAGTCGTGTAGTGGGCCGACAATGGTGCAAAATGCGTTCCTTTTGAAAATCTATCAACCATAACTAATATAGTAGTGTAGGATTTAGAAGTAGGCAAATGAGTAATGAAATCGATAGAGATGTCTGCCCATATCTTAGTCGGGATTGGTAGAGGTTGTAAAAGTCCGGCAGGATAGGTATTGCGGCTCTTTGCCTTTTGGCATAGATCGCAATGTTTGATATATTCGGTGACCTCCTGCAATAATCCTGGCCAATAAAAATATTGCGAAAGTCGTTTCCAAATAGCCGTTATGCCCGAGTGTCTCGCCATCTTAGTATCATGGGCCTCAAATAATAATATGCGTCTAATGGGAGATTCTGGTATATATAGTTTAGTTTTATAGTAGAGACGCGAATCTAGTTTTATCCAACCCATGGCTGCTTGAGGCTGGTCCTTGAGTAATTGTAGAATCTCGAGTGCCTTACAATCCGTTGAATACAATTTCTCTAAATCATTGAAAATATTTGAATATGCAAAAAAAATATTTTGAAAACTGTGGAGATGACCTCCCTGGGTGGACTCGTGAATCCTGGAGAGGGCATCTGCGGCACTATTCTCTTTACCTGGTTTATACTTAATAGTATAATTAAATCCCAAAAGCTTTGACAGAAATCGTTGTTGTTCCGGCATAGTTAGGGTTTGTGTCATTAAATTGTGCAAAGTTTTATGGTCTGTTAATATGGTAAACGTGGTCCCGATTAGATATTGCCGCCATTTACTTACCGCTGAAGTGACTGCTAGTAGTTCCCTAAAGTAAGTTGATTTAGCCTGTTCTCTGGGTGTGAGTTTCTTACTAAAAAACGCAATAGGGTGTCCATTCTGAGTCAAGACCGCCCCAATGCCAACGCCCGATGCGTCACACTCAATTGTAAAAGGTTGGGAAAAGTCTGGGAGGGACAGTATGGGTGATGTAGTTAATAAGGATTTTAGGTAATTAAAAGTTGTAGTACACAATGGAGTCCATATGAACCTATCCTTGGCTAATAAGTCCGTTAGAGGAGCAGTAATGGTTGCATATTGCTTGATAAATCGTCTGTAATACCCAGTTAGACCGAGGAAGGCCCGTAGGTGTCGTATGGTACGGGGTTCAGGCCATTTTTGTATAGCTTCCAACTTATCCGGTGTTGGTTCTACTCCCGTGATGGAAATCACATGTCCTAAAAATTCAATGGACTCGGTGTTGAAGACACACTTAGACGATTTTAATACCAATTGATTTGTTTTCAGAATGTCAAAGACCTGTTGTAGATGTTGTAGGTGTCTGGTTTTGCTGTATATTAAAATGTCATCAAAAAAAATGACAACGAATTTCCGTAAGTAAGGTCTGAATATTGTATTCATCAAGGCTTGGAATGTGCCTGGGGCGTTAGTAAGGCCAAATGGCATTACTAAGAACTCATAACATGACTCTCAACGAGAGCACCAATTTGTTACATAGTCCGGCGGAAGGCCGGCAAGGGAACGACAGTCAGCCGGAGGAGAGAGAGAGAAGCTGGTTTGGGGAGAGAGAAGAACTGGTAAAAGGTGAGAGACAACATTGAAGGAAAGATAAGAGATTTATTATTCATTAATTATTATTACAAGAGTTGTAGCCTATTTATACATATCAATTAATATATGCCTAACGGTCACATTCTGCAAGGAAGGCACATGTCGTCAGCTCATTGCAGAAGTTTTATTAATTGCATTCCATGCTGTAGCCTTTCCTGTGTCCGAAGGAATGACCTCTTATGTAGCCAGCTGAGTTGATTACAGCTGGCTTCAGCGTAGCAGCTTATTTGCTCCGGTGAGTTAATCAAAAACTGTGTTATCGTAGCATAAATGTTTGGCAAGACAAAAGTTATGACTGCTAGAAGAAAATAAACTAGTTTTGAGAATGAAATTTTTTTATGTGTGGTCGGGTGTTCACGAACAACGGTTCACGACCGCCAACATCATGCTCGTTTGGCCCGGTGGTGGCGGTCGTAAACGCATGGGTTAAACCGTCATTCGTTAAGTATCACCTAACATACATCATCCGTTTGAACATAAAAGTGGATGTAGTTTTGTAGGTGGGTGTTAACGAATGATAATTTAATTCACATGTTCAGGACCGTCACCATCATGCGGGAGACTTATTTTCATCGGTCAAGCGGTCACGATCACATGAAGGTCCGATTCAATCGATCGTAACCACTTGATCGGTGAAAATAAATCCACCAATTGAAACCTAAGTCTTCTCATCATCATGAAGTTTATTGACTTGTTTTTATAGGTGACTTCCTGGGTGCAAGTTGCAATTTAATAATGGAGTTGGTGGATGTTGAAATTTGAAAACTCAAGGCTTCTAATATTTACCATCATAGCTTTACAGGTAAATAAATAAATAAAATTCTCATTTTTAGGTGATTGTTTACCGCAATCCGTTATTGGCTGGTTGCACCCCAAAATCTAATAACTTTTCGCATCTTTTCGAAATACGCCTTGTGTACAATCTCGTATCCAGCGAGTGGGCTAACAGGAGCCGATCCGGCCGGCCCAGACCGCCCCCGAGCCTCAGGTGAGTTTAGCAGGGTATGCCGAGCCCAGCATGCCGAGTACGTGCTCGGCAATCGTCGGGCCGAGCTCGAAGATCGTGGAGCTGAGCCCGACGAGAGGATGCCGTTCATTGTGGGCCCGGCCGAGTATATGCTCGTCTAGAACCACGGGGTCAGCGAGTACCAACATGACCGTCATTGGCGAGCAAGGGCTTCAGGCCCGACCTTCCCAGGCTTGAGGCGAGGCGAGTCAGGTCCACGGCGCGAGTCAGGTCCGCGGCGCTGCGAGAGGCGAGTTCATCCGCCGCTCCTCACCTCGGCGCAGGGGGAGCCTTCTCGCGCCCGTACTCGCCGCCCCCACTCAGTGAGCTCTTCTCAGGACCGGCTCGTCCTTCAGTTGTGGGGTGTTTTTACCATGTTATCCCCCTTGGATTGCCTACAGCCTCGAAAATAGTGACGCCTGGTTATTTGCAGCCCGTCTATTCCTATAAATAGGACCCAAGGGGTACCTCAGAAGGCACGCTTTCTTGTGCCCGGTCTTTTAGCGCTTTCTGAGGTACCTTAGCTTCAGCACTTGGCTAAGGAGGGGAAGCGCTCTAAGATCTTCCGGGTGTGTGGTGGGACCTCCGTGCTGAAGCCTTGGGTCTGTTCCCGGTCCCTCTCCTTTGTCCCTTGGGCTTGTGAGTAGAGAAGTAAGTGTGCGATCACCCCTTCCGCAAGGGTCGGACTCCACAGGAACCGATTTTTCGGTTTCAACACTTTGGTGCAGTGAGCGTGGAGTGTGGTCAGCACAGAAAATCTTCCGCAGGACTGATGGCATGAGACGAGGGGCAAGGTTCAGGAAGAGCGGACTCGCCACCCCCTCCCCCTCCCGCGATGGCGGGGATGTCCGCGGAGCTCAGGGAGGAAGTGCTCGGGCTCGTCAGGGTCGCACTCGGCATGCGAGTCGAGAGTACGATGCCAGCGGTTCCCGTGGTCGCCGATCCAGCGCTAGGCAACGATGCGCCCCTCAGGCGCGTGGGGAAGGAGGTCGCGAGCGAGGGGGAGCGCGAGCCGAGGGGGCGAGTCCTCTTCCCAGGCTCGGCAGGCGAGTACCTATTCGGCGAGATGGCGGGGAGGGAGTTCCCAACTCGCCCAGCCGAAGGAGGAAGTCCCTTCAGCGAGTTCGTTTCGTCAGCCCCAGTTCCAGAAGGATTCCGAGAGCCGGAGATGTCCTACTACTCAGGGAAGGGAGATCCGACCCATCACGTCCAGTGGTTCGAAGACGTGGTGTCAATCCGACAGATGTCGGATGGCTTCAAGTGTAGGCTCTTCGCCATCACCCTCAGGGAGAAAGCGAGGGAGTGGTTTCATCAGCTCCCGGCCGGTTCCATCTACTGCTTCGAGGATTTGCGCAGGGGATTCATGTTGAGATTCACCACCTCAAAGAAGAGGAAGAGGGAGGTCGAGTCCCTGTTCCATGTCAAGCAGAAAGTAGGGGAGACCCTGGGAAGTTACCTGGATAGGTTTTAGGAAGAACTGTCCCAGGTACAAGAGATGCCAGGGCACACCATGATGGTGGCCTTCACCCTGGGTCTCCAGCCCGGGCTCTTCGCCATGGAGTTGAAGAGGACGCCTCCGGTGTCTTTCGAAGCACTCTTGGAAAGGGCGGCAAGGGAGGCCGACATGGAGGCGGCACATCCCGAGTTCGCTCGGAGGTTGGCTAGGTGGGCCGTGGAGGAGGAGAAGCCGAGGGGAGGTCGGGCCCAGGAGGAGAGAAGGGTCGAGCCCCGACAGAGAGAACAGCAGCCGCAGCAGCATAGGTGGGGCGTCAGGAGCCGAACAACCGATTGGGTTGGAGGCCGGAGTGGCAGGATCAAGGGCGCCAGCCAGGTCGCCGCGGCCAGCCAGGCCGGCCAGGTCGCCGCGGCCGGCCAGGCCACGGCCGCCGGCCTAACCACCGTCCAGGCCGCCGCCGACACCCGACCGCCCCACCACCGTCGACGGTTTGCCCGCCGTCCGACCGTGGTGGGCTCTCCTCGCCGTCCGATCTGGTGGGTAACCACCCACTAACCCACTAAGTTAGTGGTGGGGCCCGCCATAATCCTCTCTAGGAGGCTATAAAAGGAGCATCATGGCCTCCTCATAATTCAACTTTTTGGCTCTCGGTCATCTTCTTCCTCAGGCAATAGCTCTGCCGGACTCCTCCCTCGGTTCATCCTCCAGCCACCTCGAGCCACCAGCGTGCCACCAGCAGGAAAAACACCTAAGTCCCGGAACGAATGAAAGAAGAAGGAAGACGACCATTGCAAACGAACAAGCGCCAAAGCCGCGCTCCAAACTTCCAAGCGCCAGAACCACTCCTCGAATTCCAGTGGCCAAGTCGCTCCCGTGGCGCGGCCTGTCGCCCATTGGGAGCGGAAGTCTCTCTCTCCTCACCGCCCAAGTTGTAACGGGGAGCGGCCCGTCGCCCATGATACTCTCTGCACATTGTAACCGCAAACAGCTAGTGGATTTTGACCTACACAGATCCGATCACGTGGTTTTTTACCCAGTTGAAGGGTTTTTCCACGTCATCGCATCTTGTGTCAACCATCTATTTTCGTTGACTGTGTGCGCGCTTGACCGCCTCGTGAGCTAAGACGGTTCAAGTAAATCCTGTCCGACCGGGATATCGAGTTAGTCCGCAACAATTTGCCCATAAAATTGAATTGTATGTATCCAAAATTGATTTGAACATAACAAACACTTAAAAACCTGAAAGACAAATATTTTTGAATTTAACAAAGTACACAACTTATGAAAATTTTTAAAAATAATAAAATGTGCAATAAAGCAGGGTACCGACCTCGAATTCATTGGAACCAAATTTTGTTTCTGTGAAAGAGTTTCAAGGATGTGGTCGTTCTTTCTTCCGGCTCGTCCTCTTACTTTGCCCGCTAAATGCAAACCTGCCTAAAAACCCGTGTTTTAGCATAATAAATCTAGAAAAAATTCATCTAGAAAGAAGAACTCATCTACTATAGTACAATATTCTTTGTCAAACAATTTCAAGTGAGGGAGGAGCAAAGCGAAAGGATCAAGAGGGACTCGCACCGGCGACTAACACCAGGGACTCGTACCGGCGACTAACACCAGGGACTTTCTATTTTCAGCGGTTGAGCAGTTCGGCTGGTCCCGAAAGACCCCTATGCTTCGTCTGTTTGTGGACGAGATTTTAGCAGAGTTTGGCGGTTTGACGGCCTTGCAGTTCATCCCCAACCCCTCGCTAGAGAGCGACATATGCATTGCCTTTAGGGAGGTGAGTAAGCAATTTAGTGGCCTTAGCTAGTCAAGGAGGTGCCCCGAGCATCCCTGTCTTAGTCCAGTGGGCTTGGCCTCATACCACAAGGGCCTTCCGCCAGCGCTCACGGCCGGCCTTCTGCCGAGTCTAGCATTGAACATGATTACTATATGCATCTTATTAGAGGTTGTTGCACCACATGTAACAACATTATTTGTAGAGGGCTATGAATCTCACATGAGATGGTCATAACGCAAGGCATTCATAAATGTTACACAAAAGTGGTGCAAGTCTCGGCCAGGATGACTGCAGTATAGTTAAACATGGGGCGGCTACATTATTGGTTATTTTAGAGGTGCATCATGTTTATTTTGGTGCGATTTGGGTCCAAACTGTAACCACGCCACAATGCCACAAGATTACAATTTTGGCCCGAACAAAATTGTTGGAAGGGGGCCGGCCCACTCATGTGAGTATCCCGGGCCGCCCCTAGCCGGACTGCAATCCACCGGCCCCAACCCGCTCTCTACAACAGCCTGTGGCCTAGCTCATTCCGGGCACCCAGGACCAGACTTAATACGGCTGTGGCGGGTTATTGAGGTCACCAAGGCGTTGTCGTCCGGCTTTGATCCTGTGACCTCCTTTGTAAGAGAATTTTAAACCACTTTCTAACACCCATCCGCACTGCAGCTGAATTAGGGAGGATGTGACCTCCAACAACTTGTCTGTGGGCATGGAGATGGGTTGGCTAGGTTGGGTTGCAGCCCTCTAAGGGAGTTTAGGGAAAGCATCCTGAATACTTTGCGAGATGAGTTGAACCGTCGCACGCCCCTTCTAACAAAAATAGCACCGCACTAAAAATTTGCGGTGTGGGCGCTCATTTTGCATGCTAATTATTGCATGTCTTGAAAAAGAAAACTAAAAACCAAAATAGAAACTCAATTTTAAAAATTAACATTTCATACATGCATTATGATAAATTCATCCTCAAATTAAATTGAAGTTAAAATGAGTAATGAAGCTTTGCAAAGAGAAGTCAAAGATGAAATATCAGGCAAGATTTAGGCTCCGTTTGGCACTGTGGTGGCCGTCAAGAACACGGGGGTTAAATTGTCATTTGTTAACGCGCATCTAAGGAACTTCATCCATTTTTATGTTCAAACGGATGATGTTTGTTAGGTGATCCTTAACGTATAAAGTTTTAACCCTTGCGATGACAACCCCAACCACCGTGCCAAACGGAGCCTCATAATCATGAGTTATAAAATAATAATAATTTTGGCCACACCGCACCACATTTGGTTTATAAAAGTTTTAAATCGCATCGTACCGACACTACGCTGAGCGGTTTAAAAATCAGTGCAATTTGTACGGCGCATCCTGTTTTTGCGATTTACGATTTTTAACTCTCACCCATAATCATTTTGGTTCTAAAGAGTAAATTCCAAAAAATAGAAATCGTCTCTTCTAGAAAACCAATTATACCAAAAATGGGGCAGAGAGAAACAACAAGTGCATAAACACCTCCAAACCAGCCATTTGGATGTTCAAATTGGGAAAAAAACTTCTATTTTCTGGAAAAATCTGCTAGCATTCAACTGAAAACACCCCCAAATTATCCCCATAATTACCAAACTACCCTCAAAACTTTTTATATAAATCCTCCAGCAACAACAACAAAAAGGATTAATTGGCTTCCCACAGCCATTGCCCATTGAGAGAGATGGGGAGGGCTCACAAGGTTGTCCCCTGCCCAGCCGGCGAGGCCGTGGGGGCGCTCATGCCCTCTCCGCATTCGCCCCGCGGCACCTTCCACGCGGTGGCGGCGCCATCCGAAACGCGGCAGCTACGGAGGGCGGGGATGCGGCCACGCCACACACGATTCGGGTTAGAGACCGTCCTCGAGGAGGACCCTAGCTTGGGTTCAGAGGTTGAAGAGGAGCTCTTCCTTCCATCAACAGGATTCGAGTCTTATTTGACTTTCATGCGTCAAATAAAGAGCGGTTTAGGCAAAAAACACATGAAATTTTCCCCATTTTTCATGTTCTTTCTGTTATTTGTAATTTCTTTTGTAACCGTTTTCTCCTATCATGACAATTAATCAATGCATACTTGCTACATTATTATCAATACTATGTAATGAGCGCTATTTTGAGTGAACCACTGTAGTTGGCGAAATTTTTCAGATCGGGCTTTGTTTTCAAATCTAGGTCCGTGTGAAACTCTAGCGTGACGAGTGTCGCGCTCCTATAAGGCCGATAAATTTTAGTGATTTTAAAAAATTAGTGGGTGTACGCTATGGTTTCGCTATGTTCATTAGCTTCCTGTTACTTTGCTTACATGAAATAAGGAGAAAGACGGTGATCTCCCAAGAGATCAATGTTATCTCTATGGAGACTATCTTGATCTTTTGGGAGAACATTTCTGTTGAAGTTGGGAAAATCCATACTCCAAATATTCGAACCTAGTTGCAGCCTTGAAGGGCACTGATTCTAAGAGCGAACGCCACAACTCGGATGACACAAGAGCAGAAAAGAGAAAGATATTAATTACTACAAGAAATTCTTTGATTACCAAGGAACAAAATTCTTTGCTAATTAACAAAATTCGTTGCTAATTTTATTTAGCAATGAATTTAGGAACAAACAAAATAACTAGCTAATATGATCCTAGCTAATTTTAGCTAGGAATTTATTGCTTGCTAATTTGCAAGGATTTTTTAGCAAGGTAATACATCCTTCCTAAATTAACAAGGAAATCTAATTTCGTTGCTAATGTTTGTATTTTATTTATTTATTCAATAATAATATATATATAACTAAAAAAGATATTTTTGTGTTTGCTGAGATTGCAACCCACAATCACTTATACACAACAAATGATGTTTAACTAACTCGCTCACTTATTCGTAAAATGTGTTAATATATATATAAATACATAAGAAAATGTTTAAATAAATATAAAGTTTATGTAATTTATAAAATTATAAAAATAAGGAAAAAGACACACACATATATATATATATATATATATATATATATATATATATATAATTTTTATATGTACATATTGTTGTTTAAGAAATATATATTTATATAATTTCTACAAATATATGATTATTTCATAATATACATTTATACATGTATATAAAGTATTTATAAATATATAAATAATTTATAAACAAAAAAATTATAAGAGAGAATAGGAAATTAAAAATTTTATTTTCAATTAAGGCTTCATTTGGCGAGGCATTTTCATTCCGGTGCGGGAGCAGACGACGGCGCACAGCGGGAAAACAAACGGGCGGCATATGCTCCCGCCGTGCTAGAGGAACGGATCGAAAACTCTCATTTTAGAATCTCTGCCTCCCCCACCAGTTTCGAACGACGGCGGCGTTTAACACCCGTCTGCTCCCGCCGAACCAAACGAAGCCAAAAAGTGATACAATTTTTTGAAAAAAATATTTTTTTATCTCTATAAATATTTTGCAAAAAAATAATTCGTTGCTATTTTGCAACAAAAATTTTGCTTCAAAAATATTTGTTGCTATTTTAGCAACAAAAAAATTTATTGCTAATTTTGCAACAAAAAAATCCCTTGCTATTTTTGTAGGTAAAATAAAAAAGTCTTTTCCTAACTAAATTTGATGCTAATTAGGAAGGAATATCAAGTCTTCCTAATTTCCCTTCCTAAATCAAGTTTTTCTTGTAGTATATCTACAATCACACCTCAGAAGCTTCAGCAAGGAGGTCTCACCACGTACCCGGAAGCTTGGTAGAAACTTCCCCTCCGCAACCAAAAGACTGAGCGAGGTACAAGGAAGACACGGACTTGGCGAGTATCGTACTTGAGGGATCTCAACGTCTTCCAAAGTGTCATTTTTGGTACCCCTATGAGTCTATTTATAGACAAATCCAGAGGGGGTATGTATGCGAGAATACTTTTGAGTGCTTTGAATACTCGCTCATATTGACAAGTTACAAGGGCTACTCGCTCTAAAACGTAAACACACACGATCATCCTGACACGGCGAAACCCTGTGCCTAGTGTGACGGTACTTACGTTGCTCATCTTTTGCGGTGAGCAGCGATGACGTCGATGACATCGAGCGATGTTGGGGTCCGATCATCCGTGCATGTTGAACATTGGAAATGACAATCGACGCGAGTACTATCGCGCGGGGCACGAGAGTTCCCCGTGCCATGTTGCTCTTCTTATAAACTGCTAATAAGAATAACAAATTGAAAAAAGGATTCAGACAACAATTTAATCAAAAACTTAAAGCTCAAGCAGAAAAACAAGGCCGTTTTTAACTCTCTTCATATTTATGAAGACACAGCCTGCCAGACAGCTGCACCAGGCTTCTTCTTTGATGACAACTACCAATTGAGATTTGAGAATGAACATGTCTCCAAGTGTAAGCTCAGCATCTAGCTTCACTACGATCACGCTCTCTTTGATTTCGCTTTCTGAAACAAAACTATAACTTATGTCGACGAGTTGTGATCACGAAAATTGAAAAGCGAATATAGGCGCGCGCGGGCTTCACATAAATAAGATGGAAATATAATGTGATGATACAATGGCACATAGAACTTTGTTGCATGGTACTCCACTCTTTTACAATTCTCTTGGGAATTCATTGTCAATCCAAGCACAAAATCTTTTTTGACTGGAGACTCAAAAACCCAAAACGTTTTTTTACCTCTGGAGACTTAGGCTCCGTTTGGGGGAACTTATTTTCACCGGTCAAGCAGTTACGATCACATGAATCAAACCGTAATTAAGGTCCGGTTCATGTGATCGCAGCCGCTTGACCGGTGAAAATAAGTCCCCCCAAACGGAGCCTTTATTAGCAACCACATTAGAATTTTTTGAAGGGGACTTAAGTACCCTTTTACATATATAGTAGTCAGGCTTTTCCACAAAATAGGAGACTTCACAGACAGAAGTTCCTTTTACAATAAGAGTGTTGTGAATACATACAGTCTAGAAGAATTGTTATTTGATCATCTTCTTCTCTTGAGCTTATTGCTCTTCTTCAGCTTCTATTTACAGAGTTGTTTTTAACTTTTCTTTTCAAAAGGTTCAGGCAGCGAGGTATTCTTTTTTTTTTCTCAAGAACTTTATCTCCTATATGAAATTTTTTTAGGGTGGTGTTAAAGGCACATCATTTCTGGCTATGTGCACACCCATCAAAAATATAATCCTTAATAATTTAGGTTTTCTAAACTCCACCCAACTAAAGCAGAAGCAGCGCGCCTCCCCCTTCCCGATAAGCGCTTTTTGAAATGCGTCTTCTACGTTCATTTTCAAGAGAAGTGTTCAACATGAAAGTTGTAGATCTCGACGATATCTACAATTTTCATGTTGAACACTTTTTGATTTATAGTCGTTTAGGCCCCCGAAAAAAATCACGCGGACATTCATATGTTCCGCGTGATTTTTTTTGGGGGCCAAATAGGGAGCCTAAATGACTTTAAATCAAAAAGTGTTCAACATGAAAGTTGTAGATATCGTCGAGATCTACAACTTTCATGTTGAACACGTTTCATAAAAATGCACGTAGAAGACGCAGTTCAAAAAGGCGCGTATTTAATTTTAAAAAAAAACTATGCAATCACGACAACGTCATCCTCCCCACAGCTCTTGTGGACATGTACTGCAGATGCGGGTGCGTTGAAGCAGCTTTGGAAGTGTTCCGTCTGGTTTCGAGCAAAGACGTCGTGTTTTGGAACGTGATGATCCGAGGGCTCGCGATGCACGGACATGGCCGCCTTGCCGTCGATCTGTTTGCTCTGACGAAGGAGACGGCAACGGCGCCCAACGAGTCCACATACATTGCAGCTATATTTGCTTATACTGTGCACATAGTATTGGTGTGCACAAAGTCGAAGATGATATGCACATAAAATTCCAATGGATGCACATAGTATTGGTGTGCACAAAGCCGAAAATGATGTGCCTTTAACACCACATTTTTTTACCAAAGCTTTATATATTCACGAGCCTTATTTATTTCAGCTACCCAAGCACACCAAGAAGGATGAGCTACAGTAACGGCTCTATTATTTTCTTTATACAAAACGGCTCTTTTAAAGATCCTGTCAGTTTGAACTTCAGGTTTCTTCTTCCTTCTGTGTTCTGGACTCCATCATAAAGGTCTTCGATCCATGATCAATGAACGTAGATCTCTGCCGGAGATTGGTGCCCGATGATTTCCCTTCATTCTACTATTGCTAACAAGATTGAGCCTCCGGTCGGCGAATGCAGGTCGGTCGCTCCGCGATCAACTATTCTTCAAAAACTTGTTCAGAGGGAGCTTGGTTGGCGAAGGGTTCTGACTAAGGCTCCGTTTGGGGCGATTTATTTTCACCGGTCAAGTGGTTACGATCGAATGAATCGGATCTTAATTAAGTTCCGGTTCATGCGGTCGTAACCGCTTGACCAGTGAAAATAACTCCCCCCCCCCCAAACGGAGCCTAAGTCGGTGAACGACTTACATCCTCTGATGTGTTGGGAATGCGAGCAATAAATCCCGACCAGAGCACCTATTTTAAATTTTAGGCGAGCAACCTGCGCGACCGCATTGAGCGGTATGCCATCGCAACAAAATAACACAATGCAAAAAGAATAAAAGCACACAGAGATTTTAACGTGGAAAACCCAATTGGGTGAAAAACCACGGGACGATCGGAGTCCAACCCGAAAAGCCTCCACTAAAAGTGTGTGAAAAACACACGCACGGATTACAGGCTTTCCCTCCACCGATCCACAAAGGATCTTCACCAGCTTCACACTACACAATACAATAAATAGTAACAGAAAAATTGCAAGTTACCGACCGGCGGATGAGACAGATTACACAAATCCTCTCCAAGATGCCTCTTCGAATCCTTGCCAATATCTGTTACAGATCCAATCCGTGTAGGCGAAGTACTCCTTGTCAACGTCGTACAACAACGTCTGAAAGCTCTCCCAAACTAAGACGATTGCCGCAAAGGCCTCTCTAGAAATCTTTCAATGCTTGAGTTTGGAGAGAAGTGGATGCTTTACCCCTCCTCCTTCATCCCTATTTATAGGGCCAAAATCAAGGAGGTAGGTGTGGTAGATGACATGTGGATGAAGCTTCCATGAAGCTTCCCTTGGTCAAAAACACATGTCATGAAACTTCCTTTGGACAATTTCCTAGAAGCTTCCTTTAAGAGCACATGTTGAATTTCAAGTCAAAGACGGCTAAACCCTTTCATACTTGTCATGAAACACATGCTTGAAAAGTATGATCAAAGTTGGCTAGCCTCTTCCACACTTAGGAGGAAATTATCTTAACAAATCTCTCCCTTTTCGACTAAGTGAAGAAATCCTGTCATTCTGACAATCTTCCTCAGAGTCTTTAATTTACCTCCCTCCATGTCCTCCATCAATATGTCTCCACTTTCGATCAGCAACACCAAATTCGAGTTAATGAGACTCGAACTCAACAGCTTTTTCCACAAAGGACGGGAACTGTACCCAACAACTTATTCTCCCCTTTGCTTTATGTGGAGAGAACCGCCATGCCGACGATCCTAACGCAATACTCGAACTTCCCCCTTGGCACGGACTTGGTCAGCATGTCTGCGCCATTGTCATCAGTGTGTACCTTCTGAAGATCAAGCTCTTTCTGATCCAGGACATCTCGTATCCAATGATACCGAGTGTCGATGTGCTTCGACCTCGAGTGAAACGTGGGGTTCTTCCCCAAGTGAATAGCGCTCTGACTGTCACATAGGAGTGTGTATCGGTCCTGAGTGAATCCAAGTTCTTTGATGAACCTCTTCATCCAAAGCAACTCCTTCCCAGCCTCAGTAACCGCAATAAACTCAGCCTCCGTGGTGGATAGTGCAACGCACTTCTGCAGTCTCGATGCCCACGAGACAGCTCCCCCTGCAAACAGAATCATGTATCCGGACGTCGACCTCCTGGAATCCACATCTCCAGCCATGTCAGCATCAGTGTAGCCCAGCAGCTCTGGCTCACTGTCTCCAAATCTCAACGTCAAGTCTGACGTCCCCTGCAAGTATCTCAGTATCCACTTCACTGCGCTCCAATGCTCTCTCCCAGGATTGGAGAGAAATCTACTGACGGTCCCAACAGCATGCGCAATATCCGGACGAGTACACACCATCGCATACATGAGGCTCCCAACTGCAGATGCATACGAAACCTTCTGCATCGCCTCAATCTCCTCGGGTGTGTTGGGGCACTGATCAGCGGTAAGCCTGAAGTGAGCTGCAAGCGGCACGCTCACCTTCTTTGCCTGATCCATATCAAACCTCTGCAGTACTTTGCGGATGTATCGCTCCTGGGATAACCAAAGTAGTCTGGCTCCCCTGTCTCTGCGAATGTGCATCCCTAAAATGGTATTCGCAGCACCCAGATCCTTCATCTCAAAAGTGGAACTCAACTGTCGCTTCAACTCAGCAATGCGAGCAGTGTTCCTCCCGACGATCAACATATCGTCCACGTATAACAGCAGAATGATGAAGTCCTCTGAAGCATACTGCTTGATGAATATGCAGTGGTCAAGGGTGGTCCTCCTGAAGTCGATCTCCCCCATAAAGGAATCAAACTTCCTATACCATTGTCGCGGGGCCTGCTTCAGGCCATATAAACTCTTCTGCAAGCGACACACCAGACCTTCCTTCCCTCTGACACTAAAGCCCTCAGGCTGCTCCATGTAAAGCTCCTCCTCAAGATCTCCATGCAGAAAGGCGGTCTTGACATCCATCTGCTCAACCTCCAAATCTAGCCTCGCAGCGAGTCCAAGTACAACCCGAATAGATGACATCTTCACCACAGGCGAGAAGATCTCATCAAAGTCAACACCCTGTCGCTGTCCAAAACCCTTCACCACCAGCCTGGCCTTGTATCTGGGAGGTGTGGAGGAATCTCCTTGCTTCACCCTGAAGATCCATCGATTCTTCAAAGCCTTCTTGCCCTTAGGCAATCTCACCAGGTCATAAGTGTGGTTCTTCTGCAGTGACTGCATCTCATCCTGCATAGCATCCATCCACTGACGCTTCTCGGTACTCTCCACAGCCTCATCATAACTCTCAGGCTCCCCCGCATCAGTCAGCAAGACGAATTCTGATGCGGAATATCTAGCGGGCGGGTGCCTGGCCCGATCTGACCTCCGTAAGGCCGGCTCAGGGGCCGGTGCAGGCACATCATCAGTAATATCCTCAGCGACTCCTGGATCACCATTAGTGGTGATATCATGATCCGAAAGTATATCAACTCCATATGCAGGCGCGGGCTCGGCAGTCTCCTCAGCATCATCAGCTCCAACCATAGGTGACTCTGCAGCAGTGCGAGAGTCAACCTCCAACTCAACAGTCCCCTCAGGATCACCAATAGTCTGATCCTCACAGAACACAGCGTCACGGCTACGTACAAGCTTCTTCTCAACTGGATCAAAGAACCTGTACCCAAACTCTCCACTATAGTCGTACCCCAAGAAAATACACTGCCGGGTCTTCGAATCCAGCTTCGATCTCTCGTCCCTAGGGACGTGTACAAAGGCTTTGCAGCCAAATACCCGCAAGTGACTGTAAGAAGGGTCTTTCCCATACCAGACCCTATCAGGAACATCCTCCTGCAAAGCTGAACTCGGCGAGAGGTTGATGACATGCACTGTAGTGAGAAGAGCCTCGTCCCAGAACATCCCTGGCAGCTTCGACTCAGATAGCATGCATCGAATCCTCTCCATAAGTGTCCGATTCATCCTCTCAGCTACGCCATTCAGCTGTGGCGTCTTGGGCGGGGTCTTCTCATGACGGATGCCATGGTCCCTGCAGTACTCGTCAAATGGACCAATATACTCTCCCCCGTTGTCGGACCTAATGCACTTCAGTCTTTTCCCAGACTGTCTCTCCACCTCAGCGTGGAATCTCCTGAAAGTATCGAGTACCTGATCTTTGGTCTTGATGGCATAGACCCAAAGCTTCCTCGAATGGTCGTCAATGAAAGTGACGAAGTATGATGCTCCTCCTCTAGTCTGGACCTTCAGTGGTCCGCACACATCAGTGTGAACAAGCTCCAATGGCTCCAATCTCCTAGTGGATGTGTGGCTGTGGAATGAGACCCGGTTTTGTTTCCCAGCCATGCAGTGGTCACACCTCTCCAAGTGAACATCAGAAATGTCACTGATCAACTTCTTCTTCGCCAGGCATCCCAATCCCTTCTGGCTAATGTGTGCCAGCCTCCTGTGCCATAAGGAAGTGGATGTCTCATCCCTGACGGAGTTGGCCTGAGCAGCTTCAGGCCTCCCCTCCATGTAGTACAAGCCAGAATCTCTATAACCCCTGGCCATAACAAGTGATCCCCGGATCAGCTTCCAGAAATCTCCTCCAAAGACACTCAGGTGTCCTTCATCTCCAAGTCTGCCAACAGATATCAGATTGAAGCGGATGTCTGGCACATGTCGCACATCCCTCAGAACTAGTAGGGCTCCAGTACTCGTCTTTA
Source organism: Platanthera zijinensis (assembly GCA_039513925.1). Lineage (NCBI taxonomy): Eukaryota > Viridiplantae > Streptophyta > Magnoliopsida > Asparagales > Orchidaceae > Platanthera > Platanthera zijinensis. The sequence continues at coordinate 51,232,277 of CM077080.1, read as the reverse complement.
AGTGCATGTCTCCACGCCCAAGTACCTTGGACGTATCTCCATTGCCCATCCTCAACACCCCACAGTCATGAGTGGTGTAAGTGGCAAATAGCTCCCTGTTGTGGGAGACATGTGCAGAAGCTCCAGAGTCAACGATCCAGCATCGATCGTCACACGAGAGTGCAGCCGTGACGTCGTCGCTAACAATAATGATGTTGTCCTCTTCAATCGAAACGGTGGCTACCGTTTGACCCTCATCTTTGCCCTCAGTGGCAACTCCCTTCTTCCTTTGGTCATTCTTCAACGAGTAGCAGAATTTCTTGATGTGGCCCTTCTTATGACAGTAGTGGCATTCCACGTTCTGATAACGTGACTTTGACTTGTCCCTACTCTGACTCCTGTCCTCCTTCCTTCCTCGGCTCTTACTCCTTCCTCTCCCCTGGTCTCAGTAAAGAGAACGTCAGCTCGTGAAGAAGAGCCTGAAGTCCCTTGAGACTTTCGTCTCACCTCCTCATTCAAGATCCCGCTCTTGGCGATCTCCATGGAAACAATCCCCTGGGGGGAAGAATTGATCAGAGAAACTCTGACCATCTCCCAAGAGTCTGGAAGTGACTTGAGTAGCCACAATGCATTCACCTCATCTTCAAAGGTCACCTTCATGGCAGTCAGACGATCAATAATCCCCTGGAACTCGTTGACATGATCCAAAATAGGTGAGCCTTCCCGGTATTTGAACTCTCCAAGCTTCTTCAGCAAATATAACTTGTTTATGCCCGTGCTCTTGGCATACAAGGTCTCGAGAGTCTTCCACAGATCCTTTGCATCATTGATGCTAGCCACATGGTTGTAGACGTTTGGCTCCACGAATCGTCTGATAAACCCACATAGCTTCCGATGTTCCACCTTCCATTTAGTCGGATCCGAATCTTTAGGCATTTCCTCAAAGATAGGAGCATGCCAACCCTTTACATAGATAAGATCCTCCATCAATAAGTGCCACTGGTGGTAGTTCGCACCGTTCAGTTTCACCATTTGCTCGGACCCTGAACCTGAAGTAGACTCCATCGTGCTCTGTCACTGATCGGACTGACCTCAGTTCTTTGAGCCGACTATTCCACGGAAAGTAATCAAAGAGGACAGGGAGCGGACCAATGGTCGTCACCTACCGCACCCGATCACTAACCTGAAATATTCAATCGACTCGTCTCAAATCTCAGACAGGTCAGCCCGATAATTGCTCTGATAATAAACCTCCCTCTGATACCACTTGTTGGGAATGCGAGCAATCAATCCCGACCAGAGCACCTATTTTAAATTTTAGGCGAGCAACCTGCGCGACCGCATTGAGCGGTATGCCATCGCAACAAAATAACACAATGCAAAAAGAATAAAAGCACACAGAGATTTTAACGTGGAAAACCCAATTGGGTGAAAAACCACGGGACGATCGGAGTCTAACCCGAAAAGCCTCCACTAAAAGTGTGTGAAAAACACACGCACGGATTACAGGCTTTCCCTCCACCGATCCACAAAGGATCTTCACCAGCTTCACACTACACAATACAATAAATAGTAACAGAAAAATTGCAAGTTACCGACCGGCGGATGAGACAGATTACACAAATCCTCTCCAAGATGCCTCTTCGAATCCTTGCCAATATCTGCTACAGATCCAATCCGTGTAGGCGAAGTACTCCTTGTCAACGTCGTACAACAACGTCTGAAAGCTCTCCCAAACTAAGACGATTGCCACAAAGGCCTCTCTAGAAATCTTTCAATGCTTGAGTTTAGAGAGAAGTGGATGCTTTACCCCTCCTCCTTCATCCCTATTTATAGGGCCAAAATCAAGGAGGTAGGTGTGGTAGATGACATGTGGATGAAGCTTATGAAGCTTCCCTTGGTCAAAAACACATGTCATGAAACTTCCTTTGGACAATTTCCTAGAAGCTTCCTTTAAGAGCACATGTTGAATTTCAAGTCAAAGACGGCTAAACCCTTTCATACTTGTCATGAAACACATGCTTGAAAAGTATGATCAAAGTTGGCTAGCCTCTTCCACACTTAGGAGGAAATTATCTTAACATGATGATCCTGCTTTTTTGCTTCATGATCAGTGATTTTTGGATACAGTCGGCAAATGCAAGAGCGGTCAGCAAACACCGGTCGGCGGACGTAGGCCCGATGAACAAACACTGGGTTGACGAACGTAAGGACAGTCGACGAACGTTGATCTCCGAATGCAGTTTTGGTCAGCGATCGTCAACTGTCCATGGACAATTTTTTCAGTTCTTCAAAATGGCTTCTATGAAAAAATTCTAAACCCACAGAGCTGACCCGAGCCAAGATAAGAATCAATAAAACACATACATGCAGAAGCATGATTACTAATGGTCATGTCCCATTAATATACTATATCAAATCATCAGAGATTTTTCCCAACAACAAAAATAGAAATGAACATTGCAATTGTTGTGGGTAATTCAAGGCCCTCATAAACTGGTCAAAACAAACCATCCTAGTGCATGAGCGAGTCGAGCACGCAGACAGTCATAGAAATTTGCAGACGGCTGCCAAGCAGATTATTATGTGGAAAAACCTGGAAAGGGAAAAAATTCACGGAGTCGGGTCTGTGCCGGCCGGTTGGCAGTTACAAAGATATTTAATCTTGAGGGTGATAGGTCACTGCTCGTTACAATTATTCTTCCTGACTGCTAGAGTGAACACGAAGTGTGATGATGGAGGAAGTGCTCGAAAGCTATCTGAAATGATGGAGTCAGTAACAAGTGCACTGGATTCGAGCGGCGGTGGCGGGAGTAGTCTTCGAGTTGTCCTCAGGGATGCCTTCACGGAGTGAACGAGAACTTTGTGTCCTGGAAGTAGGCGTCCAAAGCTGAAGGAGGTCTCAAGTTCCCGGCAGCAGACGTCGGGAGCAAAAAGAGATCTCGGGTTCCCATAAACAGGAATCGGGACCAGAAGATCTCTGGTTCTCGGAAGCAGGCGTCGGGAGCTGAAGGAGATCTGGTTCCCGGAAGCAGGTGTCAGGAGCGGAAGGAGATCTTCAAGTGCTCGCAAGAAATCTTTGAGCAGCCTTTGAAGATCTTCGAGGAATTCTTTTAGCACGCAGGTTTGAAAGAATACTCTGGAGCTTTCTTGGGCGAAAGAGATAATGTAAGTGCAAATGAGAGCCTGGGGGGCTTTTATAGATTTTGAGGGTGACATTTTTGTAATTAAGTGTCTAGGGGATTTGGTTATCCGCAAACTCGTAACCATATAATTTTTTATGCACAAACCCATTATGGGTGGTTTTATCGCTATACGCACACCCATGATTGACTTCTTCGCTATGCACACACCCATGATGAATTATATAGTAATGTGCAAACTGACATGCGAATTTTCGTTGTATGCACATCATCATGCAAATTTCGGCTATACGCACACCCATCATTATATAGTATACTACGCGCACACCCGCATCAATATAATTGGCTATGCGCACACCTATTATGGGAATTAGGTTATACGCACACCCCATAATGGGTTGTTTCGCGGATGACGGGGCACGGAAGTTGCACGACCGAGGTAGTAGAGGACAGGCGGCGGACGTTGGGCGGCGAGCAAAGGGCGACCGGTGGATGCCAATCGGCGGCGGAGGCCGATCGGTGGTGGCTGATCGGTGGAGGCTAGACGGCGGCCAATTTTCCGCCTCGGAGGAAGCCGCAGCAGAACACTCCATTGGACGCTTTCGTCAGAGCATCGTGGACTTAGTTTATTTTCTACCGTTCTTGTATTCAAAGCTTTGTAACAGAGAGGTGGTTTGTCACCCTCCGAGAAAACTCTCAACTCTTGTAAACTCAACGAAATAGTGGATTTTTGCCCGTCACAGATCCGACCACGTGGTTTTTCACTCTTTCCGGGTTTTCCATGTTAAAAAAGCCTCCTGTCTTTACTGTTGTTTTTCATTGACTGTTTGAACGCCCGGTCCAACTCTGAGCTAAGGCGGTCCGATTCTCCGAACCGAGGGAAAATCGGATGACCCGCAACAACTTTTATGAGAAATAAAAAAAAATTGTTTTTTCTTTACTTTTGTGCATTTCTACAAGATGCATAACATGTCGTCAACACAACATTTCTAACTATAACCTAATATAATTTTAGGCTACCCAACAGACTATTGTCTAACATAACCAATTACCTAGGCTAAAGTTAGTCTGACCCAATGAGTTAAGTCTTTAATATAGAGGTGTAGAATACTATTGCAAAGTAAATGGACCAAGAAGATTAGGCTCCGTTTGGGAGAGCGGTGCCGGTGGATCCACTAAACAACAAAGCTTCCACCCTTAGGTGAGAAATGGAACTTCCACCCTTAAGTAAGAAATGGAGCTCAAAATGAAGTTTTTGGTCATTCCTGCCGCACAAGATCGAGCACCAAAATTCTTTACAAATTTTCAATGAAAGTGTTTTTCAAATCTTTCAAAATGGAATATGTTCGGAACATACGTGTCATGATTCTTTACTTCGATAGGTCAGGTGCAAGTATCTCAATTTTACCCTCGTAGATATTATTTTAGGACTGTAGAAGTGCATGAGAAAATAAGGAGAAATAAAATTTTATTTTATTTTAATTTCTCAATTGTCTACGTACATGTATTTGTACATTAATATAGGAAGAGAGAAAAGAGAAATAATCTCAATCTAAGATGTGGGGATAAAACATAAGGAGGAAGAGGGCTCATGATGAGCCTTGCATTAGACTTTTACAAATATTTCTTTCAACACTTCCTCGCAAGCTGGAGCATATAAATCGTAGGCACCCATCTTGGACAAGAACTGATAATATAACACGCGTGGTAAGACTTTGGTGAGAATATCAACAACTTGATCAACAGATGGAACATGTTTCAATACCAATTTCTTCAATTGAACTTTCTCCCGAATGAAATGACAGTCTACTTCAATGTATTTGGTCCGTTCATGAAAAACAAATTTCTTAGCAATGTGTATAGCCGTTTGACTATCGCAAAATAAAGTAGCTGGTAAGTAAAGCTTGACTCTCAAATCATATAGGAGACTTTCTAACCATGTAAGCTCAGATACAACAAATGTCATCGATCGATACTCAGCTTTGGCCGAAGAGTGAGCAACCACATATTGTTTCTTGCTATGCCAGATAATAAGGTGTACTCCGAAGTAAGTACATAATCCACTTATGGAACGTCAATCATCTAAGAAGCCAGCATAATCAGAATCAGAATAAGCAATCAGCAACAGAGCAAAAGAGGAAGAGGGTTTGTATTTTATTCCTTGTCCAGGGGAAGTCTTCAGATATCTGAGTATGCGCTCGATAACCTAAAAGTGAGACATCCGTGGAGAATGCATGAATATGATGACAACTTTAACAGCAAATGAGATATCTGGTCTTGTAACTATAAGATAAATCTATTTTCTTACAAGACGTCGATAATACTCTGGGTTTAGAAGAAGTAGATTGGTATCGGCATGCGCACAAAACTTGTGGTTGACATCCATAGGAGTATCAGCAGGCTTGCATCCAGAATAGTCAGTGTTATGAAGAAGATCAAGACAGTACCTCTGTTGAGATAGGACGAGACCATAGGACGCCTTGCAATCTCTAAGTCAAGAAAGTACCGAAGATTTTCCAAATCTTTAGTTTGAAAAGCTGAATTCAAGTATTGTTTGCATTGGAGTGTTATTTATTATTGGCGTATTATTCTATATGTGCCTCATGTATATATATATACCTAATTCCCCTTTGAGGATGAATCAAGTTTTATTTTTCTCATCTAATTGTTTGATCATTTGTATTCCTTTGGAATCATCTCCTATAATTAGAATGTCATCGACCTAAACTAAGATAATCACTGTGTCTATTGATTGATGACGAGTAAAGAGAGAGAAATCCGTCGAGCTCTGAGTGAATCCAGCATCACAGACAACCTTACTGAACTTCTCAAACCATGCATGAGGAGACTATTTAAGACCGTAAATAGATTTTTTGAGATGAAAAACAAGGGACTCCCTCGTGGTCTCAAACCCGGGAGATTGATGCATGCAGAAAGTTTCTTGAAAGCCGTCACTGAGAAAGACAATATTGATATTTAATTAATGTAATGACCACTGACGATGACAAACAAAGATATTAAAACACAAATGGTATACAACTTGGCAACGGGAGAGAAGGTCTCATCATTATCGAGGCCTTGTAGCAGAGTAAACCCGCGAGCTACAAAGACGAGCCTTGAGATGACCGATTGTCTCGTCTGAAGTATGTTTGACACCAAAAACCCATTTATATCCAACACAAGTCTGTCCCATAGGAAGGGAGACAAGATCCTGAGTCTGATTAGCCCAGAAGGCAGTCATTTTCTCATCCATGGCCGCACGGCATCCGAAATGTTAGAGAGCCTCCTGCACAAAGTTAGGTATAAAAATAGAGGATAAAGAAGTTGCAAATTTGAGAAGTGTCGGGAAGAGACGATACAAGGATACATAATTCATCAGGGGATGGGTCGTGGGTATAAGAGTCGGATCATCAGGCTGCATGATACCAAAGGTAAAGGGCGACTGTTGTGGGGCGTCGAAGTGAGGATGACGAGTGTATACACGTAGAATAGGTGGTTTATTTGGTATGGAAACCAGGGTTGGAAGGAGTAGTAGCAGAGGAGAAGTAACAGGGACGATAAAACATGTCAATAACGGGAATGGAAGAGGAAATGGATGAGGAGAGTGAAATGGTTGATCTTCTCGAAAAGTGACATCGAAAGACATGACAACCTTGCGATCGGTAGGAGACTAGCACACATACCATTTCTGAGTACGTGAATAACCAACGAACATATATTTGGCAGCCCGAAAAGAAAGCTTTTTAGTGGAAGGGCCAAAATTATGGACATAACATGTACAATCAATTAACCGAGGTGTCATGGAAAAGGGAGGCGTGGAAGGATAGAGAAGACTAAATAAAATAGTATAGTTGAGAATAGAGGAGGGAGGACGATTGATGAGATAGTATGTTGTAGATACTGCAAAATGCTAATAAGGCTTGTGAACCTACATTTGAAACATGAGTGAGCGAGCAACATCAAAAAGATGATGATTCTTACGTTCAGCCACATCATTTTGTTGGAGGGTATAAGACTATAAGTACATGAGGTATGACGGATGATCAAAAACTCAGTACAAAGATCGTCAAATGCATGGTTGGTATATTCACGAGCATTGTCTGTACGTATAATTTTAATTGTTCGGGAAAATTGAGTACGAATCTCATTAATAAAGGCTTGAAACACACAAGTTAGATCAGACCGATCATAGAGTAAGTATAACCACGTCATGCAAAAATAATCATCAATAAGAGTACTGAAATAGCGATATCAAGAAATACTAGCAATCTTATATGATCCCCAAACAACAGAATGGACTAAATCAAAATGAGCATCACTCCAAGTACAATGAGGAGGAAAAGAAAAACGATGTTGTTTGTTAAAGATACATGAGTCGCAGGTAAATTCAGGAAGAGGTAGATAAGGAAGAGCCTTCTTGATAATTGAAAGAGGAGCATGCCCAAGACACTGATGTCAATCCACAGAGGTGACTGATGAGAGAATGGTGGGAGAAACGTCCAGAAGATAAAGCTCGTTGCACAGTTGTCATTTATCAATGATACTCTGCATCTGTCGATCATGCACAACAAAAGAAGAAGGCGTGAAGGTTACAGAGCAGTCAAGGTCTTCAGTAAGGAGACTAACATAAAGTAGATTGAAGAGATCTTGAGACATGAAGGACCGAGCTAAGAGAGATAGAGGGGCTAAGAAACATATTAGCGGAGCCCGAAATAGAAGAGGTGTCACCATTGTCCACTGTGATAAACTTAGGATGCAGAGAGTCCAAGTACTGAGTAGGTTCCAGCAGAGTGATATGATGGGTGGCACCTGAGTCCACAATATATTGCGGACTATGGGAGAGACAACATATACCTTTAATAGAGATAGATGCAACAGAGCCAGACGGATGATTGAGTAACCCTTGGTGATGTTGGAGCTAGAGGCACATGACATCAACGTCAGCCCAAGTGGCAGACGTTGTATCAGTAGCAACAAATACATAGGTTGGATGAGGCAAACCCGCTTCCGATAACAAGTTGCCTCAAGATTTTCATCCTTGCTACAATTACACTTGGCCTAGGTCGGCTGTTGTGACCTCTACCTCGATAACCGGTGCGGCCTCCACGGGTAGATGGAGGAGGGGTGAGATATAGATGAGTGTTGGAGGAGTGTCGGAGATGGAGGTCAGGAGCATCTCGGGGGTGTCACCTTCAACAACATTGAGCAAACATCTAAGAGAGAAGAAATGGTGGAGGAGAGTATTTGAACCCGGACACTGTGGAGATATGGAGGAATACGAGCCATCATCATGGCAATACCAACAACCTCTTTTTGAGTACGTTGCGCAACAAGATCAGTAGTAGGGGGTTGATGCTGAATCCAAGCTTCGACTAAGGTTTTGGACCGCGTAACAAATGAGCTTAAGTCACTAGTGTCTTTGAAGTCGAGAGATTGAAGGTCTTTGATGATTTCAAATAAATGTTGAAGGCTATCCTTGCCAGAATAAAGGGAATGAAGTTCATCCACATAGCCAGTTGAGGATTCATGTTTGGACATGACCATCATCACGAAGCAAGTTGTCAGTGGGTGCATAAGGGGTGTCCTTAGTTAGGTGATGCAAACGCCCCTTCATCTGAAGAACCCGGTATACGGGAGTGTACACTAAATAAATGAAATTTTTCTTCCCACTAAGAGAAATGGTGGTGATTCCAAGCTCATCGCAAATTTTAGGAGGAGTGGTCGCAGCACGAGCAGGAAGGGATAAAGCAGCAGTTGACTCCAAGGAGTTGGCATAGGTGGATAAGCATGAGAGAGTACTTGTCGCTAAAAGAACTGGCAGAGTGAACTTGCGGCTAGTTGTAGACGGGTAGCTGTTGTGATTAACTGGACAGAAGCTACGTCCAGGCGGTCAGGAGCTGCGGCCAGGCGGTCAGGAGCTGCGTCTAGGGTGGCTCTGGCTGCTAGAAGAACTCGGCGGCCTCTACAATCAAAAAACGGCAAACGGAGGTACACTCCTACGACTAGAAGCAAGCAGTAGCGTCCCTGAGAGGAGAACAACTGGCAAACAGAAGCGGCGAGAAGCCTTATGGGCAAGGTTACTAAGGAATGAGACGAGCGGTCAAATACCACAACGATCACACCACTAGAAGGAAGAATAGGCCAGATGACCCGGGGTCTCGAAGACACTTTGTGGAAAGGGGTGCAAGGAGGCGAACTCTAAGGCCTGAGGAAGAATCCGCAAGTCTGCAGGTACGAAGGGCTTTGAGGAAGAAACCACAAGTATGCGAGTAGGAAGGTCTCTGAGGAAGAAGTCGCAAGGAGAAGGATTCTGCGACCTGAGGAAGAAGACGCAAGTATGCGGGTCTGATGCACAACGGGCAAGCCGGGCATTGCGGAAGAAGATGATGCGGCAACAACGACAAGAGATCGAGAAGTCAAGCGAGGAGACGACAAGCAGGAATCGAATGAACTAGTCGTGAGGTCCAAGAAGAATGGTTATAAAAGTAGGGAGAGGGGAGGGGAGGGTGATAGAGGAGAGCGGAGGCAGGAGCAAGAGAGCAATAGGCAGTTAAGAATGGGCTTGCCGCCCAGGGTGGTCACCATGAATAAATTAGGCTGCAATTAGAGATAATCAGTAGCTCTGATACCATGTAGAAGTATATGAGAAAATGAGGAGAAATACAATTTAATTCTATTTTAATTTCTCAATTGTGTACATATATGTATTTGTACATTAATATGGGAAGAGAGAAAGGGAAAATAATCTCAATCTAAAATGTGAGACTAAAGCATAAGGAGGAAAAGGACCCAAGATAATTCTTGCATTGGGCCTTTACAAATCTTTCTTCTAACAAGGACCATTCTTGATACTAAGCAGTAGTCATAAAATTGTACACGTTATTCATGATACTATGCATGGATCAGACTGTTACATGCCTATTTTGGTGGATCGTCGGAGAGCGGGGGTGGAGGATACAAGGGGATTAAATCTCTAGAAATGGAGGAGAGAAGAGAAGGTGAAAACCCTAAACGGGAGTGGGGTGGGAAGAGAAAAACTAGAGAGTGTGAGGAACTTGAGAAAAGAGAACTTTGATTAATTTCTTGCATACCCATTACATGACCTCATGAGTTCCCTTAAATAAGACTCATAATGGTATAATTGTAAATACAACCATAGACGTGTGAATATAAAAATACTACGACATTAAAACTATGACTCGATAATAATGACTTGATACAACACGACTCAACATAATAATAATAATAATAACGCACGATAACTGACGGTGGATTCGTAACACTCCATCCGTCCTTGATATCGAGCTTGTCCCCAAATTTGAACTCCATATGAATGGTTGGCTTCTCGGGCAGCTTGATCTCCCGCCAGGACAATGTCTGAGCGGCTGTAGCGGCAGAGTCGGTGAGTAGCGGTGGCGCCGTTGGAAAGATGGGTGGAGGAGGTAATGACTTCCGCGAGAGCAGTGGAACGGTGTGGAGCAGCAGCAGTACGAAGTTCGTAGAAGCGATGGTCGGTGGCAGGAACGGGTCCGTCAGGGTCGGTGGAGTACGTGCCGGCAGAAGAGGCGGTCATGCGGTCGGTGGAAGCGGCAAGACAGGGGCCGACGGGGAAACATCCGGGAGATGAGGTTGTTAGATGGCCGAAGGAGGCGGCGATATCGGGGCCGGCGGACGCGGTGGAGGGACGACCATCGTGGAGAGAGGTGGTATATCATCGGCCGGTGGCGGTGGCAACGGCGGCGGTGGCGGTGACGACTACGACGACGATGACGGTGGAAGCAGAGACCACGGCGAGCAAGAACTTTAAGTCAGAGAAGGATTTGAGTACTTAATTAATCCGGGAATGAATTAAGTAAGACAACAAGAACTTTAAAATAAAAAATAAAAGGAAAGGAGAAGAAGTGACAAGAGGAATTAATTAAGAAAGTAATGAGTTGGGGGAAGTAAATTATGGTGGGAATGGGAGAAGTGTGGGATTGGCAGTAAGGGGAAAATAAAATAAAAGTAGAGTGACAAGAGATGTATCAGGGAGGAGTGAATGTTCTGTTAGAAGTGTTGGTGAGAGAAAATAAGGAAATGGGGATGGGGGGGCGCCAGGTTCCACTCTAGTATGAGGGGAAAAAGGAGGGGAGGGGGAGGAGAAGAAAAGGGGGAGAGGGAGATAGAAGAGAGAAATGTTGTTTAAGCTAATTAAATGAGGTCTTTCACAATATAATAAGCAATGAATAAACCATAAACATATCTTCATTGAATTTATTAGTTTATTTACATGCATATTCCTCGTGAAAAGTCAATATATTATCTTTATTGGAATTAGTAATTGTTGGAAATATCTTGAATTCAAAATTTTCCAAAAAACTGAGTTCATGATAGAATACTTACAAATTGCACATGCACCCACAAAGATTAAGGTGTCTGGCCCTTGCAAAAGATTGTGAGGAAAGCGCTCCTGGAAAGACTTTTTTATTTAGGGCATCATAGTATTTTTGTTCATTGTACAATCATAGATTTTACTCAAATTCTCTGCTTCCTATAGACAGGTTGTTCTTAACCGAAGAATGTATTATGCTCTTTATGTTTTAGATTGTTCACGTTAGCATATTAACCTATTTGGGACAGCTAAAGAAATCACATTTACCTATTTGCGACAGAGAAAGTGGTTTACACATGTACGCATTATTTATTCATTGATGGTTGAACTAAAGCAATTAGACCCTCAAAAAATAGCCGCTAATTACATTGGGTGTTGAAAACACGCGTAGTCTAATGGATTCATTTTGAGTTAAAATATATAATGTAATTGAACACACTTCTCATGCATTAGTTCTGCTTGAGCCTCGATCTACGATGTGACTCAAGTGACGAAAGTAAATCAATAATTATTTGTTATGATATTTTGAATACGTTTTGAAACATAATAGGATGACCTTACAATAATTCTCCATTTAAAAAATGAGCAACTTCTTTGTTTATGGTGATTATGATTCTGTGTTAGCAACAAAATCATGAACATTCAGGCACCAAGTCTTCCGCTAATAAGATTTACATAATTTTTTCTCCTCAACTTAACAATTACTGACTTGAGATATCATATGAATTTATATTTTAGGCATTCCATCATTAGGAGATATTCATAAAAAAACACATGAAGCTTGCACTATTGTTGAAGTTCTTCAAACACGAGCCAGGATTTTCAACCAAGAAGTAACAACAAATAAAATGAAGAAAGAAAAAAAAGCTAAAAGCTCCTCATTATCATGAAGAGAGTTACTTAGTGCATGCTTCCACCTTTGATCAGCGGTGACTTCACTACATATGGATTACACATCGAAGACTTTCTCCTTTGATCAAGTATTCAAATGCCTTATTGATCGCAAATAGAGGCGCATCAAGGGTTATGAACTTCTCCAATTCTAATTCCTGTGCACTAAGATTTACCCTGTTCACATTTCTCAACAAGCGCAGGTAGGTGGGACTGAGGCTTATAGTTTCCAAATATGGTCCCCTTGATACTCTTTGTTTCCATAGTCAATTTGGATCGATGGCCTGCATGATATATTTGCAGGTGCTAATGAACTGTGCTCATTGATTCAATATATTATCATTGATCACAAAGAACATATCATTTATGTCTGATCAAGTGAGCTGAAATTTGTTCAATCGCATAAACTATTTGTGTTATCTTCTAACACTTGGTAAAAAATTATTTACAAACTTAAAAACATATCGAAATGAACAGAGGTATAAAATGCATACCTAATGTAGAAAATATAAATGGACATCATTGTATCATTGTTTATTGTTCACAAGAATAAAACATTTAAAATAGAAGTTATATGTTGGCTAACATGTTCACAATAGCATTAACAATTAACATATCATACAACAACATTAAAGAAAAAGCTACATGTTCACTTACACAAATAAAAACTCAACATCATCTTCTACTCAGAGTGATTCTTATAGCATGTCGTAACCCACTTAACTTTTAGATCTTCAGGAAGGCTCATGAAGAGAGTGATTGTGGATTCAAGCTTAGCCAATCTAGTTGAATCATCTCTAAACCAATCCTCCTGAATCTTATTGAGCGTGCTAGATTGCTTGCCACAAACGCACGACTCACTAGTGGAGCGGTCAAATGCTGACGAATAAAATGGCAGTGTTTGGGTCGGAATCGATTCTGGCAGAATTTCAGGGCAGCGACGGACGAGGGCCTCCACCGATCGTTGTGTTTTTGCAATGTCCCGCAACACAAGATCGATAATTTTCATTAGCGATGATGACTAACAGGCAAACAATCTGGGATGAATCGGGCAAAGTCAGTGGCGAGAGGAAGAAGAATGATGACTAACTTGAGCAAGTAAGCCCTGCCAAACAAAGACATAGTTAATCCAAACTCAACAAGCTTTCCTCTTATCAAAATTCAATAAACAATGAAAATTAAAGTTCACGAAATAGTAATGAAGTACCTGCTTCTGCCAATGACGGACTCTATAGGATGTGTCTCTCCTCTTATTAAAAATTCTCTAGCAAACCATTCCCCCCTATCATAATATAAATCATGATTAAATACAACTAAAATGCTACACAAACTGAAATGCAAGTACTCATTGTCCTACGGCTAACAAGGTAAAGCCTTTTTTTAAAAAAAATATCAAAGGAGTTCAATTATATACAAGGACTCATTGTCCTATAACTGACAAGGTGATACTTAAAATTTGATTTGGGCATAAGCTAAAAAAAAGATGTGTATGATTTTCTTCAACATTGTGGTCACTTTCCATTCATAGGATACTGGAGGGGAAATCATCTCCATCAAAAAACCATCTCCATAAAAAACCCATCTTCGTAAAAAAAAAGAGACAGAAAAATCTGCTCTTCTACACCTACAAAAGGAAAAATATGTTGTTTGGTTCCTATCGAATGCCAATAAATCGGAAAGAGTAGGGAAAAACCATAATAGACTATAAGGACTTCAAATCCTTGATTCTTCACAAAATTATAAAAGCAATATGAATTTTTCTACTGCAGAGTTCGAATTCTATGTTATGCAGCAACAATAGACGCAAATAACAACAGCACATAAAGCACACTATGTAGAAAGATCAAATTCTTGATGAAAATTATATCTATGAACTCCTACCTTGATAAGAAGCAAAGTTCCAATGGAATAATAGAAATATGGTAAAGAATTAGCATTTTTAACACATCCAACATTTTTGACGCAATTTCCTAATAGATGAAATACAGGCCAAATAGTCATTTAAAATAAATAAACTATTACTGCAATTTGAAGTGCAAGACACCATGAAGATGAAATTCATGCCAAGGAGTCAAATTAAAATGAGAAATTATTACGACAGACTATAAATGAGTTTGCTTAAACAAAAAACATCATGGAATCGGGACAAGATGCATTTCCACATCATACATTAGATCACATGCTTTAATTTCCTTGATTAATTTATAAAACACATTGATAAATTATGAAATCAAGCAAACTGGAATAAAAAAATGTGTGATTTGGGCATAAAATAACAATATTTTTTTAATGAAGTAGGAATGCAAATATAGATAAATGGGCATTTCCTCCATTGAAGGAACAAAAAAACTGCAAGTTGGACTTGGTATAAAACAACACTGATAAACTGGATTAGATGATCACTAAGCATTTGTTCAACCTGAATAAAAAAAGACAATTCAATAATCATCAACATAAATTGCTATTATTTTAACTAAGGCTCCGTTTGGGGGGACTTATTTTCACCGGTCAAGCGGTTACGAAGGTCGGGTTCATGCGGTCGTAACCGCTTGACCGGTGAAAATAAGTCCCCCAAACGGACCCTAAATATGAGTTTCAAGGTAACCACCTGATGGGAGGAAGGCCGTCATGGATTTCAGCATTTAGAAGAAGTTAAGATAACTGAAGCAACCATGTAATGCTCCCATAATCAGCTAAAGAAAACAACCTCATAAAACCACTAAAATAGGTGCCAATAATTCTAATAGAATTAGCTCAAATTAAATGCAACCAACAAGATCCAATCATCATGTCAACAATCCAAAAGTTAGTATTGAAATCCCCAATAAACATTAATACAAGTCAACAATCTCAATTTTTCTTTTGGACCGAATTCCCCCCTAAAATAAGATAACACCCTAAATAAAATGATGTAATAGCCCACAAAAAACTAACCAAGCATCCTCATATGAAGAGATTAGCTTAGCAATCTCACCACCAAAATTCACAAAAAATCAAAGGAGATTAAGCCAATTGTTCACAGCAATAGACCATTAGAATTCTTCTACAAGTACAAACCAAACAATGTAAGAAATTATAACTGCAAACACAGGCTCACATGTGTATAGGAAAGCATGAAAAGAGACGATAAAATTTTCGATGTCTGGTAGAATGACTTTGTTTTGAATAAACTGTTTGGTTCAATATAGTACTCATAACTGCGAGAACAATAGTGGAGGTGAAGGAGATTGCCGCTGGGAACGAGACTGATACTTTGGGGCTTCCATGAAGAAGAAGAAGAAGAGGAAGGATTAAGCAAAGAATATTTACCAATCTGGAAAAAATTGAGGGGTTCCATCCCCTGCATTATACTTTGGGGCTTGTAAGACCACGGAGCTTGTGAATCGGGAGAGGGCTGGTGCCATTAGAATCCAGTTCGTGGGAGAAGCTTTTGACGGCGGTGGGAGATCGCTTCCGACAGCCACTAGTCGCGCGGAAAATGGCGCGGAGGCGCGGGGATTGCATCTCCTTCGTTGCATCAAAGGAAGCAGAAGCGATAGGTCGGCTGGCGAGGAGAAGATGTTGCATACCTGGAGCGGATGTGATGAGGTGGTATGCGGGGAGGAGAAGTGTGACTGATAAAGAAGCAGTGGAAGGGTAGGTCAAGCGTCGAGCGCAGGACGGCAGGAGCAGATTTTTTTGCGATTGTCATGAAGCGGTTAGCGGCGCGAAGAAGAAGCGGCGCGAGGGTATTTTCGGAACAGCGAATCTTCAGTCCGATTCAGTCGGACTGAAGTGAGGCCCGACCGGGGGAGGGCGTGCGGCGAATGCACTGCACCGTAAAGTGCAGTGCACGCATCGCGGAGATCTCAGCGTGCAAAAATAAAGTGGTAGTGGTTGGGAGGAAATAAAAAAAATTATAAAAGAAAGCGGTTGAGTGGTGATGGGGCAGGAAAAATAAAATAAAATAGAGGCGGCAGTGCGGCGAATGCACTGCACCGTAAAATGCAGTGCATCCGATCGTCGCTCGCTGCGTCGTGATGCGTGCTCGTTGCGCCGTGATGCGTGCTCGTTGCGCCGTGATGCGTGCTCGCGCTTCGAGATTAGTGCGCGATGATGTGCACGCATCGCGGCGCAGCAAGATCTCAGCGTGACAGCTGGATTGCGATGTACGGTGCCCCCCCCCCCCCCCCCCCGAGAAAATAATGAGGTGAGAGTGGTAGACTCCACAAAAATAAAGTGGTAGTGGTTGGGAGGAAATAAAAAAAATTATAAAAGAAAAGGGTTGAGTGGTGATGGGGCAGGAAAAATAAAATAAAAGAGAGGCGGCATGCAGGAGGTGGTCAGAGGTGGAGGATACAAAGGGGTTAAATTTTTAGAAATGGAGGAGAGGAGAGAAGAAGAAAATCCTAGAAGGGAGAGGGGTGAGAAGAGAAGAATTGGAGAGAGAGAGGAACTTGAGAGAGAAGGAGAACTCTGATTAATTTCTTTCATATCCATTATATGATCTCATGAGTTCCCTTAAATAGGACTTATAATGACAATCGTAAAAACAATCATAGACGCGTGAATATAAAAATACTACGACGCTAAAACTACAACACGACTCAACGTCATCATAATAATAACACACGATAACTTACGGTGGATCCGTAACACAGATACATCATGAACAATATCTCAAAAAATCTTTTTTATCACAAGCTTTTAATAATATGACAGTGATCTGCCATTACATCTTCAATATAAAAAGCATGGAAAAAAGATCAAATTGCCAACTAAATACTAGAAAAATAGGCTTTTAACATATGCAACTTCAAAAATTATTATTTTTATGAGTGGTAGCAAAGAAAGAGACCTCGCGAGATATTAAAAAAAAGGAGTGGGAACCAAAGAAAGAGACTCTCGAGATATTAAAAAAGGAGGGGGGAGTTATGACATATCTTTCACTATTATAAGGAAAAGTTGAAACATTCAAAGATATCAATTATGTCCTTATTTTTATATTTTAATGACTTGATATATATTATAATCTATTTCAAAGAATTTAAAATACAATCTTCATTCAAGTAATTACATTACAAAAAAAATTTGAAGTAATGATGAAAATATATTTAAATTCAAAAAAAAAATTAGTGGAACTTCTACACCTACTATGGTAGGTTGTCATTAGGCATGTCAGCGGTCTATTCAAGAAAGGTTGTCATTAGATATATCAGTGATATTTTTGAGGTAATTACATTAAATCAATCAACTTTATTAAAATCAAAATTAATATTTTTAGGTCAAAACGTAAATTGTTTTACAAAATAAAATTTGTAATATTTATGTATATTTTTTATGGTCATTTTGAGTACTCATATGTATATGTTGCGGGCAAAACCTGTATTGATGGGGCGGGCGAAGCCCGTCATCGCCGGCCAGGTACTGTTGCGCATGGACATAGGGGCGGAGCCCCGTGTCGAGCACTTGTATGCTATATGGATAATTAGTCGAACTAGAGAAAACACGATGAAGATCATTAGTAAGCTATTATTTTGTCAACACAATTCAGAACTGTTTAATCATAAGTAAAGAGAGATTGAGATCAGAGTACAGAAGCAGAGAAGAATCGTACCACTCTCCATCAATCTCTCTAAGAACCTCCACAAGATCTCTGTTGAAACCATTTTGTACAAAAAAAAGTCACAATGAGAACTGGAAACAAAAACAGCAGAAATCTTTGAATTAGAGCCATACAAAAGATTAGCTGTAGCCTCTAGCAAGACAGCCTATGTGCTTGCCTTCCGAGCTCCTATCTACAGTAAACAGTTGACAATAAGCTATGGGAAGTCTCTGTACCTTGTCATAAAACCTTGCTTGGAATCTTACCGCGTCTATAGAGAACTGCCTTAGGCTTCATTTAGTTTAGCGGTGGCGGGAGGAGCAAGCAGGTCCAAACGGAGCATTCGAATCGGAGGGAGGGAGGTGGGGGTCGAAACGGAGCGGGGGGGGGGGGGGGGGGGGGGGGGGGGCATTTCCTCCTTGCTTCGGGTGCAAACGAAGCAAACGGATACGGAGTTTCGTTTGGTTACCCTCCGTCCGGTGACGTTTGCTCCAAACGCTGCCCGAAAACGCTAAACAAAATGAAGCCTTAGATGACGAACCAAATCCTGGCAGATATGGGTACACAGCTGTCCCATGAAGCATTTCAATGCCCAGGAAAGAAAAAAAAATCAGTTTTCTTAAGCATCCACTGCGGCTTTGTCTGGAACAGCTAAGAGTTGTGAGCAGTGTCAGTGCGAAACAATGGTGGCGGTTTACCTGCATTTGAAAGTTCGGTTGCAGCTTTGTAGCCTCAAATTCCGTTATCTGGGAGCTGGATGTTAACGACCGCTAAAGTTTGACCGCACGGTGATGATTGTAGAGGTGTTTCGGCCTAAAAAGACATTTTTGGGAAAATAATGTGCGTCACCGCACCTACCCAAATGATACTTGTGTTTTTAAGAGTTGCGTGCGCAACGGTCACCACTCTCCCAAACAGTACCTTCACCAATAGTCCCCACAGCTACAATCCCCATCCTTGAAATGATGAAGGCTCCGTTTGGGGGGACTTATTTTCACCGGTCAAGCGGTTACGATGACATGAATCAGATCATAATTAAGGTCCGATTCATGCGGTCGTAACCGCTTGACCGGTGAAAATAAGTCCATCCAAACGGAGCCGAAATCTGTTAAGATCCCAGACCACAAACTCTTTCCTCTCCATCTTGCTCACTAATTTAAACACAATATGACACTCCACACACTTCCTCAAGTTCTTCATGATCCTAATCTTTGTTCCCTTGGGAAAACTCAAGATCCCAAATGCCATAGCTAGAATCTCACTGTGAATCCCAACAATAATCCCTTCCTTTCCAAATCCTTCATTATCAAACTCCGCATTTCTATTCAGACTGCTTCTATAATCGATCCCTTCTATAATCCCGCCAACTCCTCCTTCCTTGGACATGCCGCCATATTCCCGGCATAGAAGACATGAACCAAGTCCTTCACCTTCACCTCAATTCAGCCGCACAAAATCACAAAACACACAAGTTATTCAACGTATCTGATAAGACCTAACAACCACTATATATAGAGATACATATATATAATATTACCAAACTACCCCTGAATATAAAATAGAGACGCATCAGAGGTCCAGGAGACCACGTTAGGTTCAGACATTTCATCGAACGCTTGATGTGCGTGGAAGATGGAGCCGCATTTGACGTAGTCGTTGATGAAGTGATTGACCGTGGTGGTGCCGGCGATACTGCCGGCCTTGAGGAGCTGCGAATGCACGGAGAACACCGATTTGAGAGTGGATGAATTTCAAAGAGAATATATTAAATAAGACACATAGGTTTGAGATGCAACGGCCGAAACCAACTTCATGGGTTTTGTTTTTTTTTTCAAAATTAGTAAACAATATCATGTATGATTGTTCCAATAAATTAAAACAGTAAAAGACACACCCAATATACCACACAGGACTTATTAGATGCAATCAGCATTAGAACATTGGAATTAGAAGCCAATACAGCAACAGCCTTGAACAGTTTGATCTTCCGGCGAGGGAGGAACTCCCGATTCAGCTGCATACACACAACACAATAGAAAAAGGGTGTTGTTACTAGCAAACCCAGTTTGATTTCTAACAAATCTTTACTATTAACAAACCCTCATTTTTCAAAATGGCTATTTGAAAACCATTTTGTTACTAGCAAACCAATATAATTTTTTTAAAAAAAAATTAAATTTTGTTTAAAACATTCATTCTTTCAAAATAACCCGTTGTATATAATGACATTACAAATGATTTCAAATGTATTCATTCAACCACTTATGTTAGCATTATAGATGAGTCAAAATGCCGCAAATGTTTAGTATGATCAAAACTGCTTTTTCAACAAAATAACATTATCTGCACCAAAATCTTTAAACAAAATATCGGTCGATTTAGAAATATATTTTATTTCTAATTCCTATAAGGATGTGTTGTATATACGAGTTAAGTGTATATAAGAATATATACGTCCTTTTGAACTGCGTTTTATACGTATAATTTCATGAGAAGTGTTCAACATGAAAGTTGTAGATCTCGATGTGATCTACAATTTTCATGTTGAACATTTTTTGATTTGAAGCACTTTAGACTCCTGATTTGGACCCTGAAAAAAGTTACGTCTTACATATGTACGGACGCCCGGGATCGGCGTGACTTTTTTCGGGGGCCAAATCGGGGCATAAACGGCTTCAAATAAAAAATTGTTCAACATGAAAGTTGTAGATCTCGTCGAGATCTACAATTTTCATGTTGAACACGTTTTGATTTGAAGCATTTTAGACCCCCGATTTGGCCCCTAAAAAAAGTTACGTTGTACATATGTACGGACGCCCGGATCGGCGTGACTTTTTTCGGGAGCCAAATCGGGGGCATAAACGACTTCAAATCATAAAGTGTTCAACATGAAAGTTGTAGATATCGTCGAAATCTACAACTTTCATGTTGAACACGTTTTGATTTTGAGCCGTTTTGACCCCCGATTTGGGCCCCGAAAAAATCACGCCGAAAATCTGTACGTTCCGTGCATGTCTTTTTTATGACCCAAATTGGAGGCCTAAACGGCTTCGAATCAAAAAATGATCAACATGAAAGTTGTAGATATCATCAAGATCTATAACTTTCATCTCATCAAGATCTACAACTTTAATGTTTATCACTTTTTCAAATAAGAAATATTTGAGGCTCAAAATTCAAAAATACAAAAATTGCCAAAAAGCAAGATTGGTTTGCTAGTAGTAATTTTTGGGAAGAGAAAAAAATGCAAAAAATGACAAAATCTGTTTTTTTTCTGGTTTGCTAGAAACGAAAGTGGGTTTGCTAATAACAGCACCCTAGAAAAAAGGTCTTTGTTATTTTGGTTAAATTTCTATTTTGGATACTAGTGGGATGCCAGAACAGGGAGCAGCATATCGAAAAATAATTAATCACATTTGACTTTAATGGAAATAAACACAATAGTCATGAAATAAATAGCCACCCTCCTACAGTGATAATGGAGAGAAAAATCACCTTGGATTTGAAGGAGCAGCCGCGTTAAGTTTTTTTGGAAGAGCTCGCCTGAAGGTTTTGGAGGAAGCAGACTTCTCTCTCTCTCGCTTGTGCACTCGGAGGGGTCGTCTGCCTTGGGTGTTGTCGCCGGTCTTGGAGGAGAAATTCGTCGGCGTTGAGAGAGGTGTTGCCGCCGGACTAGTGAAGTTTGACTCGACGGAGGTATGTCGGCGTTGCAGTGGCGTTCTTCGGTGTGGAGAGGCGTGGTGTCGACGTCGTGCGCGTTTGCAGTTAGACTCGACGGAGGTTTCTCTCCGGTGGTGGTATTGTTCTCTAGTGGTGGTGTTGTTCTCCGGTGGTGGTGGTGTTGTTCTCCGGTGGTGGTGGTGTTGTTCTCCGGTGGTGATGCGGTTGAACGTCGGACTTCGACGTTGAAGGTTCTGGTGAAGCTTGTGTGTCCGTAAGGTGGATTGCTGTCTATATCTTAGATTCTCGTCGCGGATCATGTGTGTCCGATGCATCCACGACGTACTCATCGGACGGTCAATTTTCTCTTATTTTTCTTGTATTTGACTTTATATTTTCATTATATAAATTGTGTGACTATATTTTGTGTTCTTGTTTACCTGCAATATTTTATAGTTGTGTCTGTGTGTGTACCTGATTTTACAACAAGTGGTAAGAGAGGCTGGTTCCGAGTAGGTGACTAATTGGACGTTCCGGTTTTAGGTTTGGATCAACGGTAGGTGACGACATCGGTCTGCTCCCTATCTTCCCAGATCTGATCTGTGAATTAATCAGCATCTAGAGGTACTGCAGGCAGCTATGGCAGGAAAGAACACCGTGTTGGCCAGATATTCGGTGGAGAAATTTGACGGTAGCGAGAACTATTAAAATTTGATATACCGGAAGACGGGAAACCAAGCGCAGGAACACTCAACCTATCTGAGCCCAAATAAACTATATGCAAACCAGAAGAGACAAAATCTTGTACTAAACAATCTTTGGAAAGCGAGACATACATGGCGAGACATGATTTTGCCAAGTACAAAGGAGAAGCAAATAAACAAACAAGAACTTTAAGCCGGGCGGACTGCCTCAGAGACCGTCGAGTCCGCTGAGACCGCCAAGCCGCTACTGCACCACTGATCTACGGAGTCCACGAAGTCCACCTAGTCGCCAAACCACAACCAAGCTGTGCGGATTGCCCGTTATTCCAATGTTGAACTCTAACCGCTGATCTGCAATCCGCCTAACCGCGAGGTCACCTAGCCGCCAGACCGTGCGAGCTGTTGCCGAACTGAACAGGCCGCCAAAAGCGGACAACTTATTGAATCGGGAAACTAGTTGTAGAAGAGAGACCGCCTAGCCGCAACCCGCGACCTGTTGTTAACCATTGGTTGTTATCCGCAGAGTCCGCATTGTCCATGACCGCAGTCAGAACCAAGTCCTGGCCTTCCAGCGCTATCCGCACTACCTGCACAGCATAACCCGGTCAATCTTCTCAAACCGCGCGGATACAAAAATCCAGTCCGCAACAACTATCCACGAGTTCACTTACTGTTCATTCGCTTATTAATTAATATGACAGGGGGTCCTATTTATAGGCACTGTGAGGAGTGTAGTCACCGCCCTAGCCGATAGGATAACCGCCCCATCCCGCAGCAAGAACCAAGTGTATCCGCAAGTCGCGAATACACAGCCAGTCCGCCGCGACCTGAGCCGGATAGCCAGCCCTCCAAGAGCATCACCAAGGCCGGACAACAACCATATCCGCCTTATTGCCAAGGGCCAATCCAGACTTAGACAGCCACCCACAGAACTCTGCAGCAACACCCTATCCACCAATCAGCGGACACCGCTCCAGTCCGCGCACCCTGCAGACTCACCTCCAGTCTGCGTACCCCGAGCCCGCAGTCAAGGCACCAACGTCAACTACCGGACTCGGCGGACAAGTAGAACATTTTGCATGCCCAGGCGGACACAGCACCAGTCCACACACCCAAGTTAGCAATCAAGGCACAACAGCCAAACTGCTCAACTAGGCGGATACAGCTCCAGTCCGCACGTCTTGCGGACTCAACTCCAATCTGCATACCCCAAGCTCGTAACCAAGGCACACGACACTGCTGCCGAGCTTGGCGGACTGAGAAGCAGTCCGCACTTAACTGCACGATCTCGCCGGACTGAGCCAAACCTAGACTTGGTTCAGAACCAACCAAGTCCACACCACTGGCCACAAGGCCAGTCTGCGCTTACTAGTGGACACTGGATCCAGTTCGCCAATCCCGACGACCTCCAGCGCTAATCCGCTCTACCCGGCAAACCCTGCGGCTTCCACCAGCCTCACTACCAGAGCTAGACCAAGGCATCTGCCATGCCGGTCTGCCGAGCTCCAGCCAAGTCCGCATCTTGCCGGACTCCGCGGATATAGAAGTTATCCGCTCGGTTACCTTCTAGGATCCAACTGCCTGCTGAGCATAAGCCGGTCTGGCTGGTCGCCGCCTCTGTTCGCATAGTCCGCGCGAATAGACAGTCCAGGCCGCCAAAGAACAAGTCGTCTGCAATAGCTCTGCCGACCTGGCTAACCGCCAATCCTATCCGCATAGGACGCGCCGACAGGTCGCCCAATCACCCACTTTCACTTGACCATTTTCAACAGGAACTTTCGTCTATGGCATATTCGGGTCAAAGATATGTTGGTTGAGCAGGGGTTGATCCAAGTGCTGCGGGGGTGTGATTCTTTGTCCGCTCCGGTGAAGGATTCTGAGTGGACGGAGATGGATGAGTGTGTCACTAGCGCTATTAGGACGTGCGTCGGCGACAAGTTGTTGTTCAACATCGGCATTGAAGAGTCCGCAGTCACGCTGTGGGAAAAGCTGGAGGGACTCTATATGAGCAAGTCGTTGACCACGAGGCAGTTACTGAAGCAGATATTGTACGGCCTGAAGATGCAGGAAGGTGGTAATCTGCAGGAACACTTCAACGTGTTCAATGGACTTCTGAGTCAACTGCATGTGGTTGGTGTGAAGGTGGAGGAAGAAGACAAGGCCTTATTGCTTCTTACCTCGCTCCCGGCGTCATATAAGCACATGCAGACCACTCTGCTGTATGAGAAGGATACAGTAGACGTGGAGCAGATCATGTCTGCGTTACTGTCCAGTCAGATGTTGTCAGACTCCGCTCTTGAGGGTAAGCAAGCTTTGGCAGTAGGAGGACGAAGAGGGAGGCAGTTCGAGAAGGGATATGGAAGTGCGCGGTCCAGATCCGCATCGAGGAAGCCAGTGACGTGCTACCATTGCAGGTAGAGTGGCCAAATCAGGAAACATTGTCCGCAATGTGCGCAGATTTCTGGGGACATCCAGGGTGCGGGCAAGGCGGCGATAGCGACAGCAAATGATAGTGATGTGTCTCTCTTCATCACTGAGAGTCAATGTGACTCAGATAGCTGGATATTAGATTCTGGTGCTTCGCAACACATTTGCTCGGATCCAGGGATGTTCAGTTCACTAGAGGTGATGACTGGGTCGGTCTTTCTGGGTGACGGCTCAGCATGTGAGGTTACGGGGACATGGACAGTCGACATCAGGATGCATGACGGAGCAGTGCGTAGGATATAGCGGGTACACCTGGTACCAAGCTGCGCAGGAATTTGATATCGCTGGGCAGACTAGACTCCAGAGGATGCAGTTTTGCGATGAGAGGTGGAGTTCTGACGGTGGCACAAGGACGCACCGTGCTCATGCGAGCTACAGTGCGGTTGTCTTTACCTGCTAATGGGGACCACGATGCGAGGTGGTATGCCCATGATTTCTACGACCAACAGAGTTGATGGTCGAGGTGGTGCAGGGGATCGTCCTTCTGGTAGTCTGACTAGGCAAGTAAAATTCAGCGATCCAGTCGCGTCGACTAGGGCTGATATCGAGTTGAGTTCGAGCGATTTGGGCTCGGCTCGAAATCGAAATTTTCGAGTCAAACTCGGCTCGAAATCGACTCGAAATCGAATTCAATTTCGAGTCGAGTTGGCTCGACTCGAAATGGCTCGATTCCGAGTCGGCTCGAAATCGAATCGAGTCGGCTCGAAATCGAATCAAACCGGCTCGAAATTGAGCAAATTTTCTCTTAATTCCTAATCGGCTCAATAATAAATTGGGCAACCTCTAAATTTAGCAACCGAAATACTTAAAGCATTCACTTTTTGTATTTAGGTTTAATTTTTAGTGGTTTTTATTTTTTAAAAAGAATATTTTAATAAATAAATAATATTTTTGATCAATTCGAGTTGATTCGAATCATTTTTCGAGCGATTCAGAGCTGGCTCGAAATCGACTCGAAATCAGATTCGAGTCAAATTGAGTCGAATTAATTTTAACTGATTCCGATTCGGCTCAATATTCGAGTGATTTTCGAGCGACTTCCGAGTTTCGAATAATATGCTCAACCATAGCGTCGACATTCAGGGGTTGAACCCGAGCAGGGATGAGTCGGCTGACACCTCAAACTTGAGGTGGTGCTTCGTGCAGATCGGGCTACGTGTAGTGTTGCTTTGCGCAGTTGATGCCTTGTGCAGATGGTGCTTTGTCCAGGGGGTGCTTCGTGTAGGTAGTGGCTCCAGATCCCGAACCAAGGTGGTGATTGTTATTTTTGTTCGGACCGGATTTGAAATTTTATTCATTTCCCTTATAAGGAGCTGCCTAGACCAAAAAGAATAAAGAAATTTTTCTGTTTTGGATACTAGTGGGATGCCAGAACAGGAATCAGCATATTAGGAAATAATTAATCACATTTAACCTTAAGGGTCCGTTCATTTGCACGGAATTGAGCTACTCGAATTGGAATTGAAGGTGTAATTCCAATTCCGTCGTTCGTCTGCACGCTTGACGTTGGAATTTGAATTTTAATGAATTCCATGGAATTCATTTTTAACTAAATACAATTCTTTCCAATCTATATAAGAATTGGACAATTCCGTCTGAGACATATTTTTAAGCTAAGCTCGCGATTTTCGCCCGAGAGCGCGTGTTGTCGCACGGGCGCTCCGTGAGCGTGTTTTTTGCTGATGCGCATTCTCCGTCAGGGCGACGTATTTCGCTCTAACACGCATTTTTTCACATGAGCGCGATTTTTTTGCCCGGACGCGATTTTATCGCCCGGGCACGACTTTTCACTCGGACGCGATTTTTTCGCCCGGGTGCGACTTTTCGACTGGGCGAGTTTTTTTCACCCGGGAGCGATTTTTTCGCTCGACCGCGCTTTTTTTGCCTGAACGCAATTTTTTTTATCGAGGCGCGCATTTTTCGTCGGGGTAGCGTATTTCGCATTGGCGCCCGTTTTTTCGTCTGGCCGCAGTTTTTTCGCCTGAGCGCGATTTTTTCGCACGGGCGCAATTTTTTGCATGAGCGTGAAATCGCCCGGGCGCGAATTTTTCGCCCTACCTCAAATTTTTCGTCGGGCCGTGCTTTTTTCGTCGTGCCGCAATTATTTTGTCGAACACGAATTTTTTTGCCCGAGCGTGATTTTTTCGCCCGAGCGCGATTTTTGTGCCCGGGCGCGATTTTTTCGCCCGGGCTCGATTTTTTCGACTGAGCGCGAATTTTTCGTCGGGGCGTGCAATTTTCGTTGGGGCAACGCATTTCGCATTAGCCCGCGTTTCTTTGCCCGACCGCGTTTTTTTCGCCCGCGCGGGATTTTTTCGCACAAGCGCGATTTTTCGCACGGGTGCAAAAATTTCGCACGAGCGCAAATTTTTCACCTTGCCTCGAATTTTTTCGCCCAGATGCGCTTTTTTGGTCTCGGCGCGATTTTTTCGCCCGGACGCGATTTTTTTGCCCGGGTGTGAATTTTTTGGCCGAGAGCTCATTTTTTCGTCCGGGCGCAAATTTTTTCGCCCAAGAACAATTTTTTCGCCGTGTCTCGATTTTTCTCACCCTGCCGCGATTTTTTTGCCCTTCCACGATTTTTTCTTCACGGCACTATTTTTTCGTCCGGGCATGATTTTTTTGTCGATCTACAAAAAATTTCGCCCGACCGTGTTTTTTTTCGCATGGGAGCGATTTTTTTAGTGGGCTTGATTTTTTTTCGCACGGGAGCCATTTTTTCCCCGGGCGAAAATATCACGCCCGGACGATAAAAACGGGTCCGAGCGACGAAATCGCGCCCGAGCGAAAAAAACGCGGTCATGTGAAAAAATCGCACCCGTGAGAAAAAATCACAGCTAGGCGTAAAAAATCTCGCCCGGGCAAAAAAATCACGTCCGGACGAAAAAATCACGCCCGGGCAAAAAACACCCGCTCCCGGGCGAAAAAAACTCCAGCCCTAACAAAAATGTCGCGGTCATAACACACATTTGTTTATATTAGTTTTTTCATAATAATTTTCAATTCTTATATTTAATTTTATTTAACAAAAAAAAGAATTGATCAATTACACAATATTTAACAATATTCTTAATGAGGCGAACGTTGGAATTGGAATTAGTCACCAATATTTAATTTCACAATAATCATAAATATTCAATTCCAATATCGAATTTTAATTCCGTGCAAACGAACAGACTCTAATGAAAATAGCCACAGTAACCATGACATAAATAGCCACCCTCCTACCATGAGAATTGAGAGAAAAACCATCGTGGATTTGAAGGAGCTCGCCTGAAGGTTTTGGAGGAAGCCGCCTTCTCTCTCTCGCTTTTGCACTCGGAGGGGCCGCCGGCCTTGGGTGTTGTCGCCGGTCTTGGAGGAGATATCTGTCGACGTTGAGGGAGGTGTTGCCGCCGGGTTAGTGAAGTTTGTTGTCGGCATTGCAGTGGTGTTCTTCAGTGTGGAGAGGCGTGATGTCGACGGCGTGCGCGTGTGCAGTTTGCCTCGACGGAAGTTTCTCTCCGGTGGTGGTGTTGTTCTTCGGTGGTGGTGCGGTTGAACGTCGGACTTCGACGTTGAAAGTTCATGTGAACTTTGTACGTCCGCAAGGTGGATTGTAGTCCATATCTTAGATTCTCGCCCCGAATCGTGCGTGTTCGGTGCATCAATAGCGTGTTCTCCTGTTTTTCTTGTATTTGAATTTATATTTTCATTATATAAATTGTGTGGCTATATTTTGTGTTCTTGTTTACCTGCAATATTTTATTGTTGTGCTTGTGTGTGTACCTGATTTTACAACAGTCTTCGATAAGAATTGGACTTTTGGTTTTGGTTTTGCCATTAATAATTCTATTTCAGGCGTTTGGTTTAAAAGATTTGGACCCGGTTTTGGTTTTGAGTGAAAACCACGAATTTTCATTTAAGTGTATCCCCAATTTTTTCCCCTTCCGTTAGGTTTTTCCAGTTTTCAGCCCGTCGATGTGATTCTCTCCCTCACGCGAGGTCCAAGGTTCATCTTTCTCTCGCCACTCGAGCTCCGCCGCCGGATATTCATCGTTGTGGGTATGCTCTCTGCCTTCTTCTTCCTCATCATGTTCATCTTCATCGTCTTCTGTCTTCCAAGTTATATGCCTTCATCTTCCTCTTCTCTGCCTTGTCTTCCGCAGGTTTTGTCGTACAATAACGTCATTGCGATACATGCCCTCACGCAAGGTCCAGGCTTCTTCCTCTCACCGTCCGGGCAGCAGAATTACCCAATTTCAATTCCCGCAGCTCAAAATTTTCATACAGCCGAACATCTTAATTGGAATTCAGGAAAAAGGTTTTGTTGAATTTCAATTCTCCAAAACCAAAACCTGTGATCTGAACGGCCCTTTAGAGTTAATCCCGGATAGATATATTATGAGCCAATTACAAAACTACCCTCCACTAAAAAAACCCCACCAAAATAGTTCACAATAATATAGTCCCACCCCCTAGATGTTTTTTGTCCTCAAGGAATAATAAAATGCGGATAGCGCCCAGTGAACAAGCTCGTGTCTTCCTAGGTGTCCTCTGCGGTGTCTTTGAGCCATTATACGAGCAATTGGGTGACCACGTGACCCCGCAAAAGACAATGTGGCGGTTCAGGATTGCCCAAGTTTCCATCTTCAAGTTGTCATCTTGATTTATCGTAGATGGAAGCTAAAACTATTGTTGTGGCTCCCTGCCATAGTGTTCCCGTAGTTGAGATACATGAAAAGTGTGGTGAATTTTTGCATCCTCCGGTAGATCCAGCCTATAGGTGACGGCTCTTGTGCATTCTAGAACCCAAAAGACCCAAAATCAGACTTATTACCCAAGTTAGTCTCAGTGTTTTCTCCACATTCATTTCATGCATACACAAGCAACCAACATGATTTCAGAGATGAAATTGGAGTGTTACAAGATATGTTTTTTTTCTATTAAACAAAATCTAGCAATATTTACTTAAATCTCAAATATATATATATATATATATATATATATATATATATATATGTATATATATACAAGTGACAGGCACGGGCCTTCGGCCCTGGAGGCATTCGGCCCGGGGGGCATTCGGCGGGGGTGTGACAATCGGCGGGGTGCGACATTCGGTGGGGTGCGACATTCGCCGGGAGGCGACATTCGCCGGTGGTGCGACATTTGTCGTGGGGACGACATTTGTCGTGGGCGGCGACATTTGTCGTGGGCGGCGACATTTGTCGTGGGCGGCAACATTTGTCGTGGATAGTACCCGCCCCTATGACCTCGCGCGACAGTACCCGACCGACGATGGAGGGCTTTGCCCGCTCCCGGCGGGCTCCGCCCGACCCGCAACATATACATATGAGTACTCAAAATGACCGTAAAAAAATATAAATAGAGAATACAATTTTTATTTTGTAAAACAAATTATATTTTAACGTTAAAACATTAATTTTTCTCTTGTAATTCCTAGTTAGAGACAATAGGTTTAGGGTATCTAGTATTTTTATTTTTTGTATTTTAATATTGTAAGTTGTGTAATTACCTAAAAGGATATTGTCTTTATAATATACTAATATAAAGTTTGGTATAATTGTGTAATTATGAATACAACTATAAGGGCAATATAGGGACATCAGGCAATGTTTCACAAAAGAGTAGTTTTCGCATATTAGTAGAGATATATATAGTAAATTGATAGGGATGAATTAAGAGATACATATTTATGAATGGGCTGGAAACAAGGAGTCCTCATGGCCTTGGCTCATCTGCGATGAAGTGTGAGGAGTTCAACGGTTGATGCATGTTGGGTTAACTCGGCATGAGTACCTACAAATTAATTTAGCGAGAGCACCTGAGCGATCGTTTTAGCGGATGCATATACATAAAAATAAAATAGAGACAACAGGTACAAAATTTTTTAATGTGAAAACTTAGTTGGGTGAAAACTACGGGACGATCGGAGTACAACCCGAAAAGCCTCCACTAGAACGTGTATAAAAACACGCAAAAAATTTACAGGTTTTCCCTCCTCGATCCACAAAGGATCTTCACCACGTCGCTACACAAATTATATATAATAAAATACAAGATAACAATAGGAGTAAATGACAGATTTACGAAATCCTCTTCGGTGAGTCCCCTTGATTTGTATAGCGAGACCATGTCAACGTCGTAGGACGACACCCGACCTTCTCAAGCAACGGCGGTGGGAGCGGCGTCCCAACATAGGCGGTGACGGTGGTGCTTCAACAACACGGTGATGGCGGTGTTTCAACAACACGGCGACGGAGGCCTTCCAAATGATGGCGGCGGCGACGACGGTATTTTAACAACACGGCGGTGACGACCTTCCAACACGGCAACGCCAGAGCTGCACTCTTCTTCTTTGGAGTTTATCGAGTATATTGTAGAATATACTCGATGACACGTGGAAAACTAGATCGAGAGTTTTGAGCCTCGCGGGTTCTAGAGGTTAAGGTCATAATAAAAAGAAGTTTTATCGAGTATATTGTAGAGATAAGATGACATGTATCGGGTCGGAGATATCAAGTACTCACATAGGATAAATCATCCGTTGACATAAGTATTTTCCAAGTAAAAATGTGTGTTACGAGCATGATATATCAAAACACCAATCACATACTTATTAACCAGAATTCGTTATAATTATTATCATGACACTTGTTGCTCGTGCTCAATATTCTATCATTCTTCTCATTATTCATCAAATGAGATCAACCATTCACCCTAGTAAATATCCAAATAAAATCATTCATTTAAGTATATATAAATTTAAGACTCGCTTATGATCACAAATTCATTTAATTCCAAATATATTACACCTTAAATTATTAACTTATCAGACTGGGTATTAAAGATTTAAACTTATTGACAAACCAAATATTTCAGAGTAAAATCATAGAATCGTAAGAACAGACAAAACAATTATGATACAAATCCATTTAACAGATCAATATATACAAAAATGTAGTCATGAATCAAAGAACAGATGCATTAAGTTAAATTCGATGTTTGCAAGAGAGAGAGAGGGATCTCTAATTACCTTAAAGAAGCTAAAATTAGTGGCGGCAGCTAAGCGGTGCAAGTAAAAATAGAAACCCTATTTGAACCTGTTCAGGAACAATCACAGACAATTCTTGATAATTGACATGATGGAAAACCAAACGCTAGCACAACAATTTATTTATCACAAGACTCAAACAAGAGCGGAGTTTAAAAATTGACCTCCCTCAAAAGAGAGGGGAGAAGAGACTACCACGCAGAAACGGAGGCTTGACGGTGCTTGGGTTACGAAAACCATAATTCAGAGAGAGATTTGGAGAGATTCCATTACTTGAGTCGCAGAGCTATGCCGGAAATCAAAAACACAACGGGGGTTAGACGATTACAAGGGGCAAAAAACTGAAACACAAGATATATGAAATTGGAGCGCAAAATTTTCCAAGAAAAATCATGGAAATCTGAATAGAGGTGAACAAGAGGAGAGGAGTGAGTTTCTAACTCAAGAAAAACAAATTCATGCCCAAAATCTGAGTGGAGGAGGATTTGAGAGAAGCCCTAGGTGTAATCGGAGCCCAAGGAAGATGGAGAAGCGGCTGTCGGAGGGAGAGAAGGCGGTTGTCGGCCCTTCAGAGGAGAAAGAAGGGTTGCATTGCTGATCATAGAAGAGGGAGAGGAGGAGAACTGTTGCTGGGCTGCCAATCAAAGCAATGGGGAAACACAGGAGGCGAAGCTGGCTCTTGGAGCAGAGGAAATCACCGACCAGAGCAAGAGGAGGAGGCATTGGGGAGATACAGGAGCGGGATGCGGGGCAGAATCGGGGGGGGGGGGGGTTGAATGTTGTGGCTTGAGGCGGGAGTAGGCTGAGGGCTGGAGTCGGGATCGGGAAAACCATAGACCGAGCGGGTTTCGGCTTGCGAGAAAAATAGGGATCGGGAGAGGGCTGGTCGGGTTATATGGGGGGGGGGGGGTGATTAGGTTATATTATTTATTATTATTATTATTTTTACCTATATTAAAAACGGGTTGTTACATCTGGTACTTTCTGCTAAGAGTAAAATGTTGTCTAAGCTTTATATATATATATTATATATGTAAAATATATTATTATTATTATATATATATATATATATATATATATATATATATATGTAAAATATATTATAATATTTCCCCTTTCAGCTTATTTAATCACATGGACTGCTTTGATTAGTTGACAGATTTTTTTAATAACCTCGTGAGACATGCAGCATGTGAGAATGCAATCGATCAGCACATTTGTCAAAAGACTATAGTATAACCTTCTAGACTTATGTTTATATATATATTATTATATAAATATTTCTGTCAGATCTCAAGAGAAAGAAAAAGCAAATTGCAGCTGACAACTTTGACTCGCCAGTAGCCGCATGAATCACGAGGAGAACAATGCAGCAATATATTACGAACTTGATACACCCGAGCCCGGTGGTTTTCTCCGCATCAGATGGGAACCATACCCAACAATTCTCCCCCTTTAAAACAATGAGGAGGAAATCGTCATCCCGACGATCCTCAGACAGTGTTCAAACTCCCCCCTCATCACTAACTTTGTGAGCATATCTGCTCCATTGTTATCAGTGTGTACTTTCTGCAAGTCGAGCTCATTCTGCTCCAAAATGTAGTGTATCCAATGATATCACATATCAATATACTTGGACCTCGAGTGAAAAGTGAGTTTCTTCCCCCAAATGAATCGCTCTCTGGCTGTCGCATAGGTATATGTAGCGCTCCTGAGTGAAACCCTACTCCTTGATGAAACGTTTCATCCAAAGAAGCTCTTTTCCTGGCTTAGTGATTGCAATAAACTCTGCCTCCATAGTCGATAGTGCAACGCATTTCTACAGTCCTAACTACCATGACACAACTCCCCCTACAAACATGATCAGGTATCCAGAAGTTGATCTCCTGGAGTCTGAATCTTCAGCCATATCAACATCAGTGTAGCCTAATAGATCTAGCTCACTGTCTCCAACTTCAACGTCAAATATAACGTTCCCTGCAAGTATCTCAAAATCCACTTAACAATATTCCAATGCTTTCTCCCAGGATTTGAGAGAAATCTACTCACAATACCAACGACGTGCGTTATATTAGGATGGGTACACACCATTGCGTACATCAGACTGTCAACTGCAGAAGTATAAGGGACCTTCTGCATCTACTTTTTCTCCTCAGGTGTGCTCGGGCACTAGTCAACAGTAAGTCTGCAGTGAGCTGCAAGCGGTGTGCTCACCTTCTTCGCTATATCCATACCGAATCTCTGTAACACCTTCCTTATGTATCTCTCCTGAGATAACCATCATAATTTGGAGCCTCTATCTCGCTGAATATGTATCCCAAGGATGGTCTTCGCCGCTCTCAAGTCCTTTATTTCAAATTTTGAGCTCAACTGCCGTTTTAGTTCAATAATACGCGCAGTGCTTGTAACGACCCCATCCGTTAAATGACGTATAGTAGAAGGTCCGGTCGGGGCCCCACACTATATGCCACAAACAGACGGTGAGGTCACAGGGTAATATCAAACCAAACGAGTCCTAACTCAGAGCATTCTAGCGGAAGCTTATTAAGTGCAAGAACTCATAACAATGAATGTCCACTAATATATAAATATCACATTTATATATATAACCAGGAATGTTTACAAAACCACACCGCACACGGCCTTAAGGCCTTACAAGTTACTCTTTACAACACATATAATTTCATACATCGGCACGCAGGCCGGCCACACATGAAATCCAACACTTCGCATGGCCTTCAAGGGCCTACCAGCAGCATGGGCTTTTGCCCGCTCAATCCATCAGCCCGCAACACCTGCATATGGACGTCCACCCCATGGGTGATAAACAAAGCAACGGTCAGCATTCAGCTGACCAATTATAACGACCCCACCCCTTACCCGGGGCAGTGGTTCCTTCCCTGCATGTATAGCAATTTCAACGTATAAAGAACATACACCCAACATCACAAACGCCGGCCTCAATGCCAGGCGCTCCGTGCACTCAGGGCACCTTTTATGGTTTGTACTTGGTAGGCGGGCATAAGCCTCCAAACCCTTGTTGAAGACCTCACGCACCCGTCTCACTCAGAGGTACGCACCACACCAAAACCCGTGAGCACTATCAGTCGACCTACCCACGTAGTGTAACAAGCCTAGGGAATTCGCCCTGCTGCTTTGCTACCAATCGACCGCTCACCCGATCTTAACATTGCCACTTGGTGGAATGGGCATAAGCCTCCAAAACCCCTGTTGAAGACCTCTCGCACCCACCCACTCAGAGGTGTTCATCGCCACTTGGTGGAATGGGCATAAGCCTCCAAACCCCTGTTGAAGACCTCACGCACCCACCCACTCAGAGGTGTCTGCACTCCATCAACCAGCTCTTAACAAGCATGCAACCAAAGGAGCTATGCAAAGCATCCTATACACCAAACACATCGTCCTCACCATCTCCGCAGGCCAAACGATGAATACATGGAGTCTTCTCCGGTTCGCAATATAAGCATCACCAATCCCGACATACGTCTGGATGGGCTTCACACAGCATGCCTATGCCGTACTACAGACTTCCGGCTCTAGATGCAGACTCAACTGCTGGAATCACTTACGCGTTTCCATCTCTTGATGGAGGATCCCATGCACATGCAAAACAAAGGGCTTCACCTGCCCAAGGAAGAAAGATCGTTACCCTTGACGATCGCTTCGGCGCCATAGAAAACTAGCCGGATGGAAATCACCGCAGCGGCCTTGCCTCCGCAATGCTGCACTCGGCTCTCTATTCGGCTCGACGAAGCTCCACCGGCGGCCGGAAAGCTCCTCCTCCTCTTCCTCCAAGCTCTCCTCTCTTTCTTCTCTTTAGAGAGAGAAAGGCTAAGTGGAAATGAGATTTCATCTCAATCCACGTCCTTAAAGAGGTTGGAAAAGCTTTGGACCACAAGATCCAATTAGAAGAAAATGAACGGCCGAGATCTGCCCAAAACCCCAATTTTTGCCTGACACGGCCTGTGACACGCCCGTGTCACAGGCCGTGTACCCTTAAGCGGCACACGCGGTTTGGAACCGACTGAACAACACGGGGATCGACACGCCCGTGTCGAACCTGACACGCCCGTGTCATTCTTGAGACACGCCCGTGTCCCCTGCTGCACGGCACTCGTCGACTTCCAAAACCAGTACACGGGTCGGAACACGGCAGCCGACACGCCCGTGTCCAGCCTGACACGCCCATGTTCATGGCCGTGTTCACGGCCGTGTACGGCTCTGACTCGAATAGGCCAAATTCGACCTTTAATTCGAACACGCCCTGGGACACGCCCGTGTCCCAGGCCGTGTACCCCCGACACGCCCTGGGACACGCCCGTGTCCCAGGCCGTGTCTAACAGCCTGCTACTCAAAATTGTGTACCAACATATTTTGAGATTCTGGGGTGTTACAACCCTCCTCTCCTTATAGAAATTTCGTCCCGAAATTTAGCGCAACGCACAAGTATCAACACAACCACGCTGTTGCGATACAAACCAAAACGATCCAGGTTTAGAGCTCAGAGGCCACAGCTTGGCTCGCCCCATGGAATCGTACCACCACAACTGTTTGTCCCAAACAGAAATACATACATACATACATACAACAGACAACAAAATAAAGTGCACACTCCACTTTATTTCGGCTTCTCCGCATCTCGCAGAATCCGTTTCGCGGCCTCCATTAAGTCCAAAGCACGGATTTGCTGTTCTGCTTGATTTGAGCTTTGCGGCTCCTGCATCTCAAGAGTGTATATTCGCGGTTGCGCCCGCGATGCAGACGACTCTGCCACAGCTTTACCCTTCTCGTCATAAGACGCACCTGTCTTTCTTTCACCCTTTGACGCACCATTCCAGCAAAATCGCGCGATATGCCCTGACCTCCCACAAATGAAACATGTACGCGGCTCAACCCGTTCTTGCCCAAACGTTGCTCCTGACGCAACATCTGAAGAAGTTTGTTCTGCAGGCCTGAACCGCTTCTTATCACGCTTCCTGAAATCTGATTGCTCTGATGGCGGAACTTTGAAGTCGGACTTTTCCACCGCTACGATCTTCTTCTCCCGCACCCGCTTCAAATCCTTCTCCAGCGCACTAGCGGTATGCACCAATGCTTGGAATCCTTGGTTCACTGAACTCGGGAGAGCCAACCTCAGCTCATCACGCAGCCCTTCATAGAACCTATTTGTCTTCCGCGCCTGGTCCGCAAACGTCGATCCCGCATAACGACCGAGCTTGGTAAACTCATGCAGGTAATCGTCCACGGTCTTATCACCCTGTACCAGACGTTGAAATTCATTTTCCATTGCAATTCTCTGCGCCATTGGCAAATATTTCGCCCAAAATAATCTAGAGAATTCGTCCATCGATATGTCGCCCAGATCTCTACCGCCCAACTGGTGCAACTCGATCTCATCCCACCAAAGCCTCGCCTCTCCTTCCAGGAGGAAAGTGGCTAACGGGACTTTCTGCTCCTCACTAATCCTGAGCGCAGCCAGGATTCTTTTCACTCTAGAGAGCCAATCTTCGGCCTCTGTTGGAGACGTTGCCCTGACAAACGTAGGCGGATTAAACTCCATAAAGTGCTTAAGTTGCTCGTCCGCTGCTTGCACAGCAACCGGAACCTCAACATGCTCTTGCCTCGCACCAACCTCAACATGCTCTTGCCTCGCACCAACCTGCACTGGCGCCACAGCGGGTCTCGCTTGCCCAAAAGGTTGTGCCTGAAGCATAGCAAAGATCACCTCCGCAACTAAGCGCACCGTTTCCGCAGAAGGGGGAGGTGTAGGCACCTCAGGTGGTGCCGCACTCTCATCCGAACGCTGGGGCTCCGACTGCCCAGCTCCACTCCTCGTCACCTATAGGTGAACAAGATAGCATTACTTTCCATGGTAATACGGCAAACTCACCGAAGAGACGCACACACACATTCCTAGTGGACATTCTAGAGTTCATTAGCATTACAGCAGGTCGCACAAATACGTGCTCGCCACCCCACAAAAGAATTCGACCACGAATTCGGAAGGGAAGACCGACAAAAGCGCTGATACCAAAATTGTAACGACCCCATCCGTTAAATGACGTATAGTAGAAGGTCCGGCCGGGGCCCCACACTATATGCCACAAACAGACGGTGAGGTCACAGGGTAATATCAAACCAAACGAGTCCTAACTCAGAGCATTCTAGCGAAAGCTTATTAAGTGCAAGAACTCATAACAATGAATGTCCACTAATATATAAATATCGCATTTATATATATAACCAGGAATGTTTACAAAACCACACCGCACACGGCCTTAAGGCCTTACAAGTTACTCTTTACAACACATATAATTTCATACATCGGCACGCAGGCCGGCCACACATGAAATCCAACACTTCGCACGGCCTTCAAGGGCCTACCAGCAGCATGGGCTTTTGCCCGCTCAATCCATCAGCCCGCAACACCTGCATATGGACGTCCACCCCATGGGTGATAAACAAAGCAACGGTCAGCATTCAGCTGACCAATTATAACGACCCCACCCCTTACCCGGGGCAGTGGTTCCTTCCCTGCATGTATAGCAATTTCAACATATAAAGAACATACACCCAACATCACAAACGCCGGCCTCAATGTCAGGCGCTCCGTGCACTCAGGGCACCTTTTATGGTTTGTACTTGGTAGGCGGGCATAAGCCTCCAAACCCTTGTTGAAGACCTCACGCACCCGTCTCACTCAGAGGTACGCACCACACCAAAACCCGTGAGCACTATCAGTCGACCTACCCACGTAGTGTAACAAGCCTAGGGAATTCGCCCTGCTGCTTTGCTACCAATCGACCGCTCACCCGATCTTAACATTGCCACTTGGTGGAATGGGCATAAGCCTCCAAAACCCCTGTTGAAGACCTCTCGCACCCACCCACTCAGAGGTGTTCATCGCCACTTGGTGGAATGGGCATAAGCCTCCAAACCCCTGTTGAAGACCTCACACACCCACCCACTCAGAGGTGTCCGCACTCCATCAACCAGCTCTTAACAAGCATGCAACCAAAGGAGCTATGCAAAGAATCCTATACACCAAACACATCGTCCTCACCATCTCCGCAGGCCAAACGATGAATACACGGAGTCTTCTCCGGTTCGCAATATAAGCATCACCAATCCCGACATACGTCTGGATGGGCTTCACACAGCATGCCTATGCCGTACTACAGACTTCCGGCTCTAGATGCAGACTCAACTGCTGGAATCACTTACGCGTTTCCATCTCTTGATGGAGGATCCCATGCACATGCAAAACAAAGGGCTTCACCTGCCCAAGGAAGAAAGATCGTTACCCTTGACGATCGCTTCGGCGCCATAGAAAACTAGCCGGATGGAAATCACCGCAGCGGCCTTGCCTCCACAACGCTGCACTCGGCTCCCTATTCGGCTCGACGAAGCTCCACCGGCGGCCGGAAAGCTCCTCCTCCTCTTCCTCCAAGCTCTCCTCTCTTTCTTCTCTTTAGAGAGAGAAAGGCTAAGTGGAAATGAGATTTCATCTCAATCCACGGCCTTAAAGAGGCTGGAAAAGCTTTGGACCACAAGATCCAATTAGAAGAAAACGAACGGCCGAGATCTGCCCAAAACCCCAATTTTTGCCTGACACGGCCTGTGACACGCCCGTGTCACAGGCCGTGTACCCTTAAGCGGCACACGCGGTTTGGAACCGACTGAACAACACGGGGATCGACACGCCCGTGTCGAACCTGACACGCCCGTGTCATTCTTGAGACACGCCCGTGTCCCCTGCTGCACGGCACTCATCGACTTCCAAAACCAGTACACGGATCGGAACACGGCAGCCGACACGCCCGTGTCCAGCCTGACACGCCCGTGTTCATGGCCGTGTTCACGGCCGTGTACGGCTCTGACTCGAATAGGCCAAATTCGACCTTTAATTCGAACACGCCCTGGGACACGCCCTGGGACACGCCCGTGTCCCAGGCCGTGTCTAACAGCCTGCTACTCAAAATTGTGTACCAACATATTTTGAGATTCTGGGGTGTTACAGTGCTCCTCCCGACTATCAGCATGTCGTCGACATATAACAGTAGAATAATAAAATCATCTTCACAAATACGCAGTAAATAAGGGTGGTCCTCCTGAAGTCGATTTCCCCCCATAAAAGATTCGAACTTCTTGCACTACTGTCGCGGGGCATGCTTTAGGCCATACAAGCTATTCTTCAGGTGATAGACTAAGTTCTCCTTCTCTTTCATCCTGAAATCCTCAGGTTGCTCCATATAAAATTCTTCCTCAAGATCACCATGCAGAAAGACGATATTGACATCCATCTACTCGATCTCTAGGTCTAGCCTCGCAGCAAGGCCGAGAATAACCCGGATTGACGACATCTTCACAATAGGAGAGAAGATCTCATCGAAATCAACTCCTTGTTTCTGACTAAATCCCTTCACCACTAATCTGGCCTTATATATGAGTAGTGTTGAGGGATCTCCTTTCTTTATTCTGAAAATCCACTGATTTTTCAGAATATTTTTGCATTTAGGTAATCTCACCAAATCATAAGTATGGTTCTCATGTAGAGAAAATATCCCCTCCTACATAACAACCATCCATTCTTTCTTTTTCACGCTTTGCACTACCTCATTAAAGAACTCGGGCTCCCCCCCTCACATCAGTTAACAAAATATACTATGTAGCAGAATATCTCGAAGATGCATGTCTGACTCGATCAAACCTTTGTAGAGTGAGATCAGCTGCTAGTGTAAGCACATCGTCAATGATCTCCTCCATCGGCTCACCATCAATAGTGTCCTCATAATCTGGAGGTGGCTCGGTGCCCTGTATCTGATCAGGCTTGGCGACCTCCTTAGTGTCATCACCTCCAATCGTAGGAAACTCCATATCGGTGTGAGGGTCAGCATCATCAATCTTATCAAGATCAATCATAATCTGATCCTCAGTAAATACACCATCGTGACTGCGTATAAGTTTCTTCTCAACTGGATCAAAGAACCTGTAGCCAAACTCACCGCTGGGTCCATATCCCAAAAATATGAACTATCGGGTCTTAGAATCCAATTTTGACTGGTCGTCCTTCGATACGTGCACAAAGGCTTTGTAGTCAAAGACCCTCAAGTGACTGTATGAAGAGTCCTTCTCATACCATACCATATCAGGAATATATTCTTATAATGCAAAACTGGGTGAGAGATTGATGATGTGTTAAGCTGTATACATTGCTTCACCTCAAAACATGTCAGGTAGCTTTGCCTCAGATAACATGCACCTCATTCTCTACATCAGTGTCTTATTCAGGCCTGAGAAACTTCAGGCCTTCCCTTCATATAGTATAAGTCAGTATCTCTCCAACCTCTAGCTACTACAAGCGATCCTTTAATCAGGTCCCAAGAATCTCCACTAAGATACGGAAGTGTCCCTCGTCACCTAATTTTTCAACTGAAACTAAGTTAAAGTGGATGTCTGGTACGTGCTGAACATCCCGTAGAATCAACAAACCTCATGTGCCGGTCTTCAGACATATCTCCCCTTCCAATGACTTTAGATGCGTCATTGTTGCTCATTCTAAGAACTCCACAATCATGAGTTGTGTAAGTGGCAAACAACTCTCTATTGTGAGAGACATGTGCAAAAGTACCTAAATCCACAATCCAGCTCCGATCATCGTATAAGAGTGCAGCTGTGACGTCATCTCCAACAATGATGACATCGTCCTCCATTGTAGATACAATAGCTGTGATGTGACTCTCCTTCTTATCATCAATAGTCACTCATTTCTTCCTTTCGTCATTGTTCAAAGAATAATAGAACTTTTGAATATGCCCCTTCTTATGACAATAGTGGTACTCCACATTTTGATAACGTGACTTGGATTTTCCCCTACTTTGGCTCTTCTCACTCTTCCTTCCTCTATTCTTGCTTCTATCTCTCCCCCTAGGCTCAGTGTAGAGGACATTCACTCGTGAAAAAGAGCCTGAATAGCCTTGTGATTTTCTTCACACCTCCTCATTCAGGATGTCACTCTTAATAATCTTCATAGTAATAATGTCACCGGGAGAGGATTTGATCAGAGAAACTCTAACCATCTCTCAGGAGTCTGGAAGAGACTACATCAACCACAACACATTGACTTCGTCCTCGAAAGTCACCTTCATAGCAATGATGCAGTCAATGATGCTTTGGAATTCATTCACATGATCCAAAATATGCTATCGTGGGAGAGAGAAAACTATCTATAAGCACACCTCGAGTGCTCCAGTAGGGAGGTCCCACCACGTACCCAAAAATTTGGGAGAAACTCCCCCTACAACCAAAAGGTTGGGCGAGGTACTAAGAAGACATGGACTTAGCAAGTATCCAATTGGGGGGACCTCAACCCTCTCCAAAAAGTGTCATTTCTAGTACCCCTAGGGGTCTATTTATAGAGAAATTTGGGAGGGGGGTATAGGCGAGTATCCAGCCTCTGCCAGCGAGTTCCAAGGGTCTACTCTCTTATACTCGCGAGGTACTCACCCATATTCGCCCACCAGTACACTTGACATACAACATCTCCAGAGTTTTCCAAAGGATTTTCGCGTTAACAATACTCGCGATATGATTGTATACGTTCGGTTCCACGAACTGCCTAATGAATCAGCATAATTTTTGGTGCTCTACCTTCCATTTATTTGGATCTGTGTCTTTAGGCATCTCCTCAAAGATAAGAGCGTGTCAACCCTTGACGTAGATGAGATCCTCCATTAGTAAATGTCACTAGTGGTAGTTCGTGCCGTTTAATTTCACCATTTGCTCGGAGTCTGAACCTGAAGTGAACTCCATCGTGCTCTGTCATTGATCTGACTGACCTCAGTTCTCTGAGTCGACTATTTAAAAGAAAGGAATCAAAGAGGATAAGAAGCGGACCAATGATCGTCACCTACCGCACCCAATCACTAACCTGAAATATCTGATCGTCTCGTCTTGAATCTCATACAGGTCAGTCCAATAATTGCTTTGATACCACTTGTTGGGTTTGAGAGCACGCAAACCCGACCCGAGCACCTGCAAATTAATTTAGTGAGAGCACATGTGCGATCGTTTTAGCGGATACAAATACACAAAAATAAAATAGAGGCAACAAACACAAAAAATTTTAACGTGGAAATCTAGTTGGGTGAAAATCACGGGACGATCAGAGTCCAACCCGGAAAGCCTCAACTAGAACGTGTATAAAAACACCAAAAAAATTTACAGATTTTTCCTACTCGATCCACAAAGAATCTTCATCACGTCGCTACACAAATGATATATAATAAAATACAAGATAACAACAAGAGCAAATGACGGATTTACAAAATCCTCTCCTGTGAGCCTCCTTGATTTGTGTAGCGGGACTACGTCAATGTCGTAGGACGACGTCTGACCTTCTCAAGCAACGACGGTGGCAGCGACCTCCCAACAAAGGTGGCGACGACAGCGTTTCAACAACGCAACGGCGACGGCCTTCCAAATGATGGCGACGACGGCTTTTCAACAATGCTGCGGCGGCGGCCTTCCAACATGGCAACGTCAGAGATGCACTTTCCTTCTCTGGAGTTTATCTTTTTTCCGATACTTTCTGCTAAGAGTAAAATGCTACCTAAGCTTCATACATATATATATATATATATATGTAAAATATATTATAATATTTCCCCTCTCAGCTTATTTGATCACATGAGTTATTTTGATTAGTTAGGTGGCGGATTTTTTTTAATAACCTCGCGAGGCATGCACCACGTGAGAATGCAATCGATCAACACATTTCTCAAAAGGCTATCGTATAACCTTTTAGACTTATGTTTATATATATTATTATATAAACACTTTTGTCAGATCTCAAGAGAAAGAAAAAGCCAATTACACCCGACAACTTTGACTCACCAGTAGCCGCGTGAATCACGAGAAGAATAATGCAACAACGTAT
This sequence comes from Platanthera zijinensis, assembly GCA_039513925.1. Taxonomy (NCBI): domain Eukaryota; kingdom Viridiplantae; phylum Streptophyta; class Magnoliopsida; order Asparagales; family Orchidaceae; genus Platanthera; species Platanthera zijinensis. The sequence continues at coordinate 51,188,442 of CM077080.1, read as the reverse complement.
TACGAATTCGATACATCAGAGCTTGGCGGTTTTCTCCGCATCGTATAGGAACCACACCCAATAATGTGAGGGAGGACCGACGATGTAAGTTGTGGTTGACAGCTGTTATTACTCTCCAAAACCTGAATTGAGGTGTCAGTTCCTCCAAAAATCGAAGAGAGAACCAATATTGGTGAAGGCCAGCAGTTTCAAGAATGAGAGAGGAGAGAGAGAGAGAGACTCAAGAGTAGGTGTGTTCATAACAATCGAGCCCCGGGGGGAATCCTGGATACGTTCGGTCACGGGCTAATCCGCCTAGGGGCCGGGCCGGGCTTTGCGGGCACAACAGGGCCCCCATATAACCTCAAAGCCTTGCATGGTGCCTGGCCCGGGCCAGGCTTTGCGGGCATAACAGGGCCCCCATATAACCTCAAAACCTAGCCTGGTACCAGGCCCGGGCCAGGCCCAAGCTAAGCCCGGGCACCAAGCTTGGTCTGGTGCCTGGCACGGGTCAGGCCCAAGCTAAACCCGGGCACCAAGCCTGGACTAGGCCTGGAGCAGGCCTGACCCTGGCCTGGCACCCAAGCCAGGCACCGGCTTGGAAATCCCGCCTATAGGCGGAATTTAATAAATTAAATCCCCAAAAAATAATCATTTCTCAACAAGAAAATTCCTAAATAACAGGAATGAGAAGATTCAAAATGCATGCCACTATTCACATAAAGAAAGACGAATGAGCCAAGGTGACATTGTATTTATTAGCATTGTCATCACAAAGAAGAGAATTTGGAATTTTTTTTTCTTACTTTGCTTCATATCTTATGGTCAAATCAAGAAGTGGTTAGGCTCCAAGAAGTTGAAAACTATCTATCACATATTCCTTGAAATCAATATTTTTGTGTTTTGCCTTGAGCCTTACGAGATGAAATTCTCATATACGGCTCTCGGCGGGATTTAATAAATTTTCGCTTAAATTAGGCGGGATTTAATAAAATCCCGCCTAAATAGGCAGAATTTTATAAATTTCCCGCCTATATCGGGCCCAGCCTGGGGGCCTTGGAAGGCCTCTTCCTGAAGAAGGGGCCTGAGCCCGGCCAGAGCCCAGCTAGAGCTGGGCACGCGCCCAAGCCCTGGTGGCAAAAGTCGGGCTTGGCAACTCTGGTTCAGGCTTGTCAGAATTTTTGGACAGGACTACTCAATAATCACTCTTGTTCACCAAAAAAAATAAAAAATTCAGAATTGACATGAAATTTATTTTTAACAGGAGATGCCAAATTTAGGAGTTATCAAAATGAATTTAATTTAATCTATTAAAATCCAAATCATAATGAAATATAAAACCATTAAATTTATATGATTTTATAATCATGCCTAAATTCTTGCTCGCCACATGAATTATGGGACAGTCAGGCCGGAATTCAATACCGTTGATATATTAGTATAAATAAGTGGGCTTTATAAATGAAGGGCAATGTTAATAACACTCCTGAAATCGCTATTAGCAGCCATTTCAATGCATGTGTTATTCTAGTATTCTTTGAAATGATATTAGTCAATAGAGAAGTGCTATAAATACTTGTTAATGTATATTTGGACAATTAACAGGCTCGGAGGCATAACGGATCGGTTCGGATACACGGATATCTGATACCGGTAATTACTCCTAGAATTTGCCTATTTATACTCATCTAGAGGCAACGGATAGATGATTTCACCTTGATCACCATCTGAATGCTTCGAGCGACAATATCAATACTGCCCTAAATGAAGTATGCATTCTATCCCCTATTTCTCCACTATTTCCTTTATCCTTCTATTATACGGCTCTATAATGTATATTTGCATTAATTTCCTATAAATAGTGATATTGAAAAGGAGGTGATTCTCCACATTAATTACTAGGCATTTTTCATCTCTTAGAAGGAGAAGATATGGAACAACTCCCCCAATTCTTCTTGCTCCTCCTCCTCCTCCTTCTGGCCGTCTCCTTCCTCCTACTCAAAACAGCAAGAACGAAGAATCTCCGGCCGCCGCCGGGGCCATGGCGTCTCCCCATCGTCGGCAACCTCCACCTGCTGGACCCCACCAGGCTCCACCGCTCGCTCAAGGCTCTCTCCCTCAAACACGGCCCTCTCATGCTCCTCCAACTCGGCTCCATCCCCACCCTCGTCGTCTCCTCTCAGAACATCGCCGAGGAGATCTTCCGCCACCACGACCTCGCCTTCTCCGGCCGACCCCTCATGTCCGCCGCCAAGAAGATGTTTCACAACTCCAGCGTGACCTTCTCCCCCTACGGCGACTTCTGGCGCCAAGCCCGCAAAATCTCCATGCTCGAGCTGCTCGGCCCCCGGCGAGTGCGGGCTTTCGAGGCGGTGCGGATGGAGGAGGTGGCTAAACTCGTCGCCGCCGTCAGGGCTCTCTCCGACGGCGGCGCAGCCGCCGCCAACTTGACCGAGCTGACGCTTTCCCTCGCGAACAACATCGTGTGCCGCGTGACGATCGGAGAGGAGTATGGGGCCGGAGGATATGGCGGCGAGGGGGGCGCGTGGCTTCACGACGTTCTGTCGGAGGCGCAGCGGCTGCTGGGCGGTTTCTGGATGGAGGATTACTTTCCGGCGATGGGATGGGTGGACCGTTTGATTCTGCGTTTGAAGGCGAGGTTGGATAAGAACTTTAAAGAGGTGGATAGGTTTTGCGATGAGGCTATTGAACGGCATCGGAGTGTGAAGAATAAAATGGACGGCGGGGATTACTTGCAGGCTTTGCTCAGGCTGCATGAGGATAAGGTTGCAGAAGGGTCTGGTCGTGGAGATTTTCTGACCAGTATGGATCATGTCAAGGCCATCATTTCGGTTAGTCAACGCTTCTTGCTTTTCTATAATTTGCATTTTTTAGCAAATAAGGTTTCACATATTGTTAAGTCAACGCTTCTTGATTAGGCTGCGTTTGGCGCAGCTTATCGCAACTATTGGCTCCGGACAAAAACATGTTTGGTACGACAATGTTATTATCGTTATTAAAAAAAATAGTTTGGGGCATAAAATTTTGATATGACAATGACATTTTTGTCCAACCTCGTCGGAGCAAATAAGTCACGATAAGCCGCTCCAAACATAGTATAAAGCTGTTTTTAGCATAAGGCTCTGTTTGGCACCGTGATGGCGCGCGGTCATAAATATGGGAGTTAAATTGTCAAGAGCTCCACTCTGAAGCTCGAAATGATGGCCTCGATTTGCAGTTGCGGCAGCAGACAATAATATAATGTATATTACTATATTATAATATATTTATTAATATTATTATATTATATATATATATAAGCTCGCGAGCCCATGAACAAGGATTACTGAGCTTGAGCTCAGCTCGAAAGCAAGCTCGAGCTCAAACTCGAGTCGAGTTTTTTTCGAGCCAGCTTATCGAGCTCTCGAGTCGGCTCAACTCAACTTGCATCCCTAGCCTATTGTCAATAAACATGTATGGACTTTTTATAGACTTTCATATACTGATTGAGACTCTATCCTGCACGATTTTGTGTTTGAATTAAGAAAAAAAATTTGGTGTGTAATACAGGTGTATTTTAATAGGTGCGCGAGCAAATACGGCCATTTGATTCTTGTTTTCGACAGTCCAGATCATTTGCAAAAAATACAATCGTATTTTTCGAATACGATCGTACCTTGAAGCCAATTTGGACCGTTGAAATCAATATTACATGATCAGATTTGCTCAAGTATAAAAAAATAAGTATGCATACGATCGAAAAAATTTCTCTTGAATTAATGGTACCAATTTCAGTTTTGTCCAATTAATGTAATAACCACAAATGTTTTAATTTTAAAGTACTTTCTTATCTTTGCTTAAAATTGTACATTGACTTGACTTACTCCTGGTCCATTTGCAATTTAAAATGCTAGAAGTCTAATTGTTTGGGTGATTGTGAATAAAAATAATAAAAATAAGAGTAGATGGATGGAGGGAGAGATTTGACTTTTGAGTCTAAAATTAGCTGAAAGTGACAACTTTGAATGGTGGAAATGGGAAAGAGAAAAGAATGAAATAAAAAGAGCTTAAATTAAGATATTTTTGGCTCTGTTTGTGACAGTGTATAAAAAAAAGTTATGTTCGTAGGAAAAAACAAAAAAATAGCGTTGGTCAAAAAAATCATGTACGGGCGAAAAAATTTATGCCTTGACAAAAAAATCAACTTAAGAGATTTTTAAGAGATAAGTGTTTATGAGGAGCTATAAGGTGGAACTGAAGAGCTTATAAAAAAAATCAGATATTATCAATTTAAAATAATTAATTTTCTAACAGCTGCATAAAAAAATAACGTAAAAACTTTATTTATGTTTTGGATAGAGATTATTCATCAGCATAAGCTGTCCAAACATAATCTTTATTGACTATAGTCTCCTATTTGATATTTTCTAACATTTGCTTCATCTTCTATAGTTTCTAGATGAGCTGCATAATTTGGTTTCTTCTTCTTATTTGTTTATCGACTTCAAATAATTAGGCGCTGACGAAATATTGACATGTTGGTGGTTTATTTTTTGGGGCTATTGACACTTTGCATTTTTCAAATATGAGTTATTGGCATTTTGCATATTTAGTTTTTAAAATATGCACTTTGCCCCCCTCTCAATTACCAATTTCTGGCGCTTTGCACCCCAAGATCGAAATTTCAAAGGTATAGGTTCAAGCAGTACGAAAAATGCTTCTTTTGATACTTTGCACCTCAGATTATTGGTGCTGCCCGGACCTAAATACCCTTGAAATTTCGGCAACCCGAATCTTTAAAATTGGCACTTTGCACCCTCCCCCCATTTATCGATTCCTGGCACTTTGCACCCACATGCTAAATTTTCAAAGGTATTTAGGCTCGGACAGTTAACATCACTAAAAATGTTTATTTTGATACTTTGCATCTCAGATTATTGGTGTTGCCCGGATCGAAATACACTTAAAATTTCGGTTTGGGAGCAAAGTGTCAGAAATCTATAATTATGAATGCAAAACGTCAATTTTAAAAATTCAACATACAAATTTTCGAAATTGGCACTTTGCATCCTCCCCCCATTTATCGATTCCTGACACTTTGCACCCACATGCCAAATTTTCAAAGGTATTTAGGCTCGAACAGTTAACATCACTAAAAATGTTTATTTTGGTGTTTTGCATCTCAGATTATTGGTGCTGCCCGGATCGAAATACACTTAAAATTTCGGTTTGAGAGCAAAGTGTCAGAAATCTATAATTATGGATGCAAAACGTCAATTTTAAAAATTCAACATACAATTTGTCAAAAATTCGTATTTCGGAGTGCAATGTGCCCTATTTTATGTTTTTTTCCCTTCCAAATAATATTATTTTTTTACAATATTGAATTTTTTTTAATTACTTGTCTCAGGAAGTATTTATAGCCGGAACGGACACATCATCCTCAACAATCACATGGACGATGACAGAACTGATCAGAAATCCAAGGGTCATGATCAAGCTACAGCAAGAACTGCAACAACACGCCGCCCATAGCAATCCCACCGTCGACGACAACAACTCCGGCGAAGTCATCAACAACATCATCCACGAAAGGGATCTGGAAAAGCTCGACTACCTCAAGCAAGTCATCAAAGAATCATTCCGGCTTCACCCTCCGGCGCCTCTCCTCGTCCCGCGGGAGACCACCGATCCCTGCGAAATCCGCGGATACAAAATCCCGGCCAAAACGCGCGTTCTCATCAACGCGTTCGCGATCGCGACGGATCCCGGCGTTTGGGAGAATCCGCTGGAGTTCCGGCCGGAGAGGTTTGAGAGAGACGACGGGGCGGATTTTACAGGGAAGAGTTTCGAGTACCTGCCCTTCGGCGCCGGGAGGAGGCGGTGCCCGGGGATCGGCTTCGCGACGGCGCTGGTCCAGCTCGCCGTCGCCAATCTGGTGCACTGCTTTGATTGGTCGATGGCGGATGGGTTGAAGGCGGAGGATATGAACATGGATGAGGGCATCGGCATCACTGTGCATAAGAAAGAGCCTCTCCGCTTAGTTGCAAAATATAAATGGTGACAATTGCATAAATAATTAGGGAAATTGGGCCATACTTAAAAATAAGGCAAAATTATTAAATCTGCCCTTAAATTTGTATTAAATAAAAGCCTCAACGTTCTATATAGCTGAAATTAGTCACAAAACTTTTAGGTATTTTGCAAAAATGGGATATCACTCTCTAATCTTTGATGTTTGTTTGAAATTGGTCCTTGAAGTTTTTTTGGTCTGATTTTGATCTCTAAACTATCGTTTCATTTTGAAATATATCCTAATTTATTATTGTTATGGTATTAATATATGTCCGTGCGTGTCGAGACCGACTTGAAACGACTCATTGGGTTTCGTGTCACTTTAAGGCAAGGTTCTACGCTGGAGATACTATAAATAGTCATTTCACACTGATGAGCTATTGTGGACTATCTTGAACGGAGCCTCAACATTCTCAAGATACGGTTTAGATTTTTCGCTCCCGTCCGCTCTCTCGAAAAAATATCCTGAGCGTCGCTCTTCTCGTCTCTCGCTCGTGATTTACTTCCGTCGTTGGTCGCGATTCGGAACACCTTGTTAGATCTTGCGATTCTCTGCTGAGATCGGGAGTTTTCTTTCCCTTTTTTCCTGTGTTGTGGCCGCCGATCGGGAAGAAGGGCCGCCGATTTCCGCCACAGATCGTCAATTCTCGGACACAGATCGTCAATTCCCGCCCCATCTCAACAACCCATCGAATATCTGGATCAGGGCTTCTTGCTTCCTTGCATCGATCCCGCCCCTTATCAAATTCCCAGCCGCCAATTCGTGAAATTTTTTTTGGTCTTCTAATCGGCTGTTTACGCCGGATCTTGCTGGTTGGTGGTTTCGCCGGAGCCAAATCTTGCATCGATCTCTTTTTCAAGGAATCTTGCATATATCCAGTGCACCCTCATCAACAAAAGAAGGAAACGATCAAAGGAATTCAGATTTGGGGAATTATTGTTTTTTTCAAGGATTGTTGTTTGCTGGAATCTTGTTGGGAGTAGCAAGCCTCCTCAACTCTTTTCAGATCTGTCCATCGCTTGATCGTGGAAGCCCATCTTGGGGATTTCTTGCAATCCTTTAAGAAGAAGGTGTGCTTCTGGGAGTTTGCCTACCAGCTCTAGTCTTTGGCGAGTGCGTTAAGGTGGAGAGGAGCAAACAATTACTGGATTGGATCCGAAAACATCGTCCCGTTCTCACACGGATCAGGTGATTTTGTTATATATTTTTTAATCAAAACACGATATCGAAGAACAGTGCGCTCGAGACTGTCAAACTGCAGTCATTCAACCCCACTGACTTCCTTAGTTGGAAAATTTAAGTCCACCTAGGAATGAAAGAACGTGAATTTTTTTATGATGTTCAAAGTGATTTCGCCATTACCCGTGAGAATGTTAACAAATACTAGTGGAACAAGGATGAGGATTTCTTCAGGGACTATCTCCTGAACTCTTTGAATCCCCGTCTTGCCTTGACCTACACACATATAAATCTACAAAGGAGATTTGGGATCGCTTGAACGCACATTTCCAGAAGGAGCAATGACTGTCAAAGTCGTTTATTAGAGAGAAGTTCTTCAACTTCAGGTTCAAAGCAAACTTGTCAGTCACCCCTCAAATCATAGAACTGGAAAACCTGCGTCACAAGCTAGAGGACGACCAGTCAAATATGAACGATAATCTTTTTGTGTACTTGATTCTGAGCAAGCTACCTCCTGGATGGCTCGCCTTTAAGACCGAAATGCACAGATCGAAGGAGAAGATCACTCTGGATGAACTCAAAAGTTTCATCCACGTTGAGAACTAGAACATTGATGGGAAAAGCTCGGAGCAAGTTGGTCAGCCCTCACAGGCTGTTAACTTTGTTTCTCAACCTAGCAAGCCTTCTCGAAAGACCACAACACTTAAGGGTGATACCACTACACAGTTGACGGCCAACAAGTCTTCTATCAAAAGGAAGAAGGGCAAGTGTCATAACTGCAGAAAGTGAGGTCACTGAGCCGCTGAATACAAGTTCGAAAAGGAAAAAGGAGGAAGCCCCATAAAATGTGGCGAACATGGTGGCAGACAACTCTGATCTCAAGTCTTTCGTGGCTATGATTGGGAGTAGTCCCCACAATGCGTCTTCTGAGTGGTGGATAGACAGTGGTGCTACCTGTGTATCACAAATGACAAAGGTCTTCTCTTAGAGGTCAGAGCAGTCCAGGACAAGGTTGAAAACTGCAGTGGAGGAGAGATTGATATTACTCATGCTAGGACAGCGGAGCTGGTCCTCTTTTCAAGTAAAACTCTAATTTTAAAGCATGTTAGAGTAGTTCCTAATTTAACTAAAAATTTAGTTTCCATGAGTCTATTAAATAAGGCTGAAATTTCTTTCACAACTCAAAATGATAGAATAACCTTAGCAGTTAATTCACATTATTTTGGTTGTGCGTATATGATCAATGGTATGTATAGACTTAGCCTAGATAACGAGTGCATTAATCAAGTGAGTTCAACTCTGATTGATCCTAAGTTATTATATAATAGACTTGGACATGTGTACTATAAGAAAATGTGAGATCTAGCTAAGAGTCATAACATCATGTTAAATCTTTCTATTCGATTTGATAGGTGTGAGGTTTGTGTCCAAACTAAGATTACTAGAAATTCCTTCAAGTCAGTATCTAGGAGCACATAACTTCTTGAATTGATATATTTCGACCTCTGTGATTTTCGAAGTAATGCCACTAGAGGGGGAAGGAAGTATCTTATTACCTTTATTGACGATTTTTCCAGATATTGTCATGTCGATTTATTGAAATCGAAAGATGAATAATTTGAGATCTTTAAGATATTTAAAACTCGTGTTGAGAACTAGTTAAACCTAAAGATTAAGAGATTTAGAAGTGATCGAGAAGGAGAATACACTACAATTGGGTTTAAGAACTTTTGTGTCTCTGAGGGTATAATTCTAGAAATCACAGCTTCTTACTTACCCCAATCGAATGACATTGCTGAGCGTAAGAATAGAACTTTAACAGAGATATTGAATTCTATGTTCCTCATAATTGACATGCCTAATTCCTTTTGGGGGGAAGCAGTCCTAACTACAAATCACATTCTAAATAGAGTCTCCCACTCAAAGCTCAACTTTACTCCGTATGATTTGTGGTGCGGCCATCCTTTTAGATATAACACTCTAAAAACTTGGGGTTGTATTGCTTTGTAAAAATATAAGACCTTAAGAGACCTAAGGTGAGACCTAGAATAACATATGATTATCTAGGTAGTGCAGAAGATAGTGTAGTTGAGAGTTGTTAGATTCATCCACTAATACAGTGATAGAGTCTAGAAATGTTATTCCTTTAACATAAATTTATTAAAGATCATGGCTTAACCATCTACGGGTGTATTGAAATGATTTCAAAATCTACTGTAGAAGCTAAAGTTGGCTCCTCTAATGCTGCTCCCCAATCTCTAGAGTGGAACATGTTCCTCTTAGAGTATCTACAAGAGATAGAATCCCTAAGGATTTTGGTGAGAATTTTGTCACCTACCACTTAGAGGATGATCCATTCTCCTATCAGGAAGGAATGTGTAACATCCCTCAAACAACTAGACCCATATGAGTGGTTTTGTCATGAGATAGAATCCCTAATGGTTTTGGCATGAAGGTAGAAATTGCCCTGGTCTACAAATAACACATTCTAATTACCAAACATATTGTTTGACTTTAAAGCCTCACCTTGACTCTTTGACCCCACCATAACATCCCTAACCCATTAGGGGGTCCCTTGGAGCACTTATAACCCATTGGGGTCAACCAAAATGGTCAAGTTGACCTAAGTCAACCCTAACCCTAAAATGGTCAAAGTGGCCTAACTAGGGCCAATGGACCTTCACCTTGACTCCTTGACCCCACCTGAACCTTCCTAACCCTTACGGGAGTTCATTGGGCCGCTAAGGGCCCATTGGGGTCAACCTAAGGGGTCAAGTTGACCAAAGTTAACATAAACCCTAAAATGGTCAAAGTACCCTAATAAGGGTCAAGTGACGACCAAGTGTCAAACTAACCTTACCAAAATCTCCATAGACCTTAGGTGAGTCCAAAGGGTCACTAAAGACCCATTGGGGTCATCTCAAAAGATCAAATTGACCAAAGTCAACTCAACCCTAAATTGGGTCAAATTAACTCAAGTTAACCCAACCAAGCCCAACTCACTTGGGCTAGGCACAATTGAGGTGACTCATTAGCCCATGAGATTGGAAAATATCTGATTTTCCATTCATTTTCTGTAAATGATGACTATGAGATAGAAAATGAGAGTTTTCCCCCTTAATGGAGAGAGAGAAAGAAGAAAGAGAGAGAGAGGAGTTATGGAGGGAGACTATGAGCCACCCCATTCACCTCATCAAGCCTTCATTCATTCCTCCTGACCCTTGGGAAGAGATTCCCATCAGTTTCTCATCAGCCACCATCAATGGAGGAGCCCAACCACCATGGCCGACCACCCCTTCACCTCCCCTCCAATGAAAAAATTATAAATCCCCCTATACAACCCCCCATTCCCCCTTCTGACCAACTCATCACCTTCAAAACATCCTTGTCAGGCAAAATGATGTATTGGATCGATGATTTTGGTGGAGGATCGAGAAATTGGACAAGCTCGCCGGAAAAGGGAAAAGCCACGGCCAACCGCTGTCGCCGTCGTCGTCGAACTCCAAACAAGGTCCGCTTCTCCTCTTCTCCCCTTATGCTAGTATCTAGATCAAATTAGCCTGAGAAATCAGGCTCAAACGAGCCGATCCAAGTGAGAAAAAATGGAGTTTTTCTGGTTTTTCATGGTGGTGAGTTCGCCGGAAACCACCACCTCTGGCGGCCAAACCACCGTCAGAAGATAGCCGCCACCTCGACAGAGGTGGTGGTGGAAGTGGCCGGCCAGGGAGGTGACCGGGTGATCGGCAAAAAGCTTTGGAAAAGCTACAGGAGAGAGATTTTCGGGTTCTGTTCAGGTATATGAAGATGATGAACATTGCATTTGATATATAATTATAGTTATATATATAATATTTAGTGAATAAATTATCTTTTATCAAGTACTTTTTGATGATGTTAAATGAGGCCTTTAGAGGCCGTTTTAGGAAAAATGGCCTGTCACAAAAGTTGTAGGCCTTTGAGTCTAGTTTAATTTAAAATTTGTTTCGTCCCATTTGGGTCAGTGATTTGACCACAACACTCAACATGGTGCAGTCTATACATAGGCTTGATCAGAGACTAAATTGAGTTCTCCCACTAAACCAGTCAGTCAAATGCTTTGAAATTTAGACCATAGGCTAGTTGTACCGACCCCCTCATCATATCCAAAAATGTGAATTTTTGGAGTATATTTATCTATGATTTTTATAAATATTTAATAATTCATGTATGATTTAATTAAGGGGTCTAATGACCTCAAAACCATCCAAAGTTTTGGTGGATGGCCCTTAGGGTCATAAGAAGTCACTGGTAAAAATCTCAGTCCATTTAGGGTTGATTTGATTGGGTAAAGGTGTGGCCAAATTTTGGTCCCTAAAGGGTAAATTAGGGCAAGTGTGTATTTGATGGGTTGTGTGACCAATCCTCATCCAAAAGGCATGAAACTTGGGCCACTGACTACAAGTCTCCTAATAACACCTCACAAGAGATTTAGAGTGGCTTTGGTGGAGATAGCCTAAGACCCTAGTGTAGGCCCTAGAGTTGAGTTTTGGGGTCTATCAAAGGACATGGGACTGTATGTCCTTTGATGGTCTTGGAACTTGGTTGGTGAGTTCCTAGAGTAAAAGTAGGCACTGAAAAATGGTTTTAGGATTTTTAGGAACTTACACATTCTTTAAAGTAATTATGGATAGATTAGGGCACTTGATTCAATATTTATGTACATGCTTAAATGACCTTGGATGCTCATGAAATTTAGTAAATAAACTTATTAAAATGATGTTGTTCCCTAGAAATTTTATTGTGAATTTTGGATTGATAATTTTAGTACTTCATTCACAAACCTTAAGTTTGATTCAATCACGAGATAATTATTTTATGGTCATTTTCTTACTAGAAAATTATGAAATTTGGTCAAAGAACATTTGAGGATATATTCATGCTCTGTGAATTTTTATAAAAATATTAGAAGACTTTTTATATAGGATCCTTCACAAGTGCCCATTTTTGAATAATTTTAAATAATTTATATATGTGACCATTTGGATTTGGAAAAACATAATTCTTGGTCAGTAGCATTTTATGGTCATATTTATCATCTAGTAATTTTCTCATAATTTTTGGAAGGTTGATTCTATTTTTCCTTATTTATCTTAATATTGTAGTTATTTATTCCATAATTTGTTGATGGTTAAATCCATCTTGGAAAATTGGGATTTTTGGTATTTACTATTATTTTGATGTTATTAATCGATCATAATTTTTATAAGGTCATACCTAGTCAAAAAAATATACTTGGTGTTCAAAAACATAGGTGACCTGATTTTGTAGAAAATATAATAAATATTAAATAAAGTAGAAAAATCATAGTCTCCTGGACCCCCCAATAATAATCCTAGGTCATTTGGATGATTATTTGAAAGGTCACCATCTTTGCACATCATATAGTCTATTAGGTCTGCACACAGCTAAACCGTAGAGTTAGGGAAACATATGAACCTTGGTATGGGGTAGTTGGTGTACCTTGTCTGATTTAGAATGAATAAGGTCACAAATAGAAGGCAGGTTGAGAGAGCCTGGTTGATTAGGGGCAAGGTTGTGCTCGGAATCGACGGTGGATCGTCTTTCCCTAGAGAAAGAGGCTAAATACACTTAGGGTTAGTTCAAGTGTAATGCTAAGAGAGTTTAGGGCATGGGTAGATACCAACAATAATAAGTACCTTACGAAAGAGAGTTTTGAGCTTCAACCCATCGTAGTTCTTAGTGCCCTCGAGAACCCTTCACAAGGAATGTCCTGGGCAGTACAAGATTAACCTTAAATTATAAGACTAAAATGATTAAAAAACAACTAGTAATTCTAAGTACTTCACTTTCACTCACCCCGTGGTCACGGGAGGCTAGTTTGGTTTAGACTCACGGGCGGTAGGCTCGATGGTGATAGGTATGGACTGGTTAGTCCGACGAGCTAGTGGCTCGGAAGGTTATTGTGACGGATGGGTTAGTCCAGGAAGTCAGTGACTCGGAAGGTTGTTGTGACGGACGGGTTAGTCCGGGGAGCCGATGGCTCAGGAATTCATGGTTGCATATGCATAAAGGCGGTGGGTCTTCGATATTAGACGATCGTTCGCACCGATGTCGATACGTTGACTCGGCAAGTGTGGTTCTCATATAGCCGCGGAAAATACTGGTGGATTTGCCAGCATTAGTACATGGTGACTCTAGTGTGTCCTTAAGAGACATATGTAAGGGCTAGGCCTGGTAGTGCGGATACCCACCTAGAAATGGGGTGGACCAACTCACTGTCTCCGTTGGCCATTACGGAGGCTCATGTGAGTGAAGCTAGTTTCCAAAATCGGGGAACTAAATGTCTGTGTGCATAGAGTCGTGTGTGTGTGTTGCACTTGTCTGAACATATCATTAAATCAGCATAACATAGCATATCATATCATCAATGCATTTAATCCCCTACCCATATCGTATAAATTGGTACTAGACTTTTTATACGATAGGCCTTGCAAAATGACTCATTAATCTATAAGTTTGTATGAGCATTCTTATAAATTAAGGTTGCATTTAATATAACTTGTTCACTTTACTATTCTCAATGCTATGTACTTTACTTTGTTTACATTACTGCTTCATTGCTATAGTTCTTTGTTCATACTCTTGCTAGGGTAGTTGTCACATGCTTGTTCTACTCTGCTTTGTTGTCCTCCGCTTTCCTCCTCCCCGCACAGTGCCTAGGAGTCGTGGGGGTGAGGCGAGGACGATAATGGCTTAGTCTTTTGACTAACGATCGGTGGACCACATCATTTTAGGGGACCGAGCAGCATGAGCATCAGTACCGACAAGACAAGAAGACAGAGCATGAGGAGCAGTTACTGCGCACTACCGCTACACGACGACAGGTCGAGGATGGATTTCAGTTTGCTTCCGCTTAAATGTTGTGAGTTGTGTGAGAGAGATCATTTGTATTAGACATGTACCAGGCTTAAGTCCATTTTTCTACTCCCTTTCATACTTTGAACTCATTGTGGACTATTACTCGTTTATATATATTGAAAGTGAGCTGTGATCTGTGGACTTGAATTACTTACTTCTCTTTTATTGATACACTGTGATGTGATCATTTTAGCCGGCAGGATCAGCGTCGTGCGGTGGCGTCTAACTTGGTAGTTGGAGTCACCGTAAGACGGCAGTTCTGGGCGTAAGACCCGATTGCGAAGCAAAAAATGGGGTCTTACAGAATGAGATTTAGAGATGCGGTAATGTGGGCAAAAGCTATCGATGATGAGATAAACTCGCTGCTATAAAATAACACTTGATATCTTGTTGACATGCTGAAAGGAGCTGAAGTCCTAGGATGCAAGTGGATACTAAAGAAGAAATTGCATAATGATAGGTCTATATCCAGATATAAAGCACGTATAGTAGCTAAGGGTTATAAAGAATATGGGAGATTGACTACTTTGATGTCTATTCACATGTATGTCACGTATTCATTATTAGGATTTTTCTTGCCTTAGCTTTTATCGAGAACTTTATAGTTCATCAAATGAATGTAAAGATAGCTTTCTTGAATGGAGAGCTTGATGAAGAGATCTACATGACACAACCTGAAGGTTATGTACATAAAGATCTAAAAAAGAAAGTGTGCGAGTTAGAAAAATCAATCTATGGGCTTAAACAAATGCCTAAGATGTGACACATAAAATTTGATCAAGTGATAAAGAGCATTGGATTTCAGTTTTGCCTCTCAGACAAGTGCCTTTATCACCGCTCAATGTCAAATAAAATAGTCATCATATGCCTGTATGTGGATGACATGTTGATTTTGAGGTTAAATCTTACTATAGTAAGAGATATTAAATCCACTCTTGCAAAAACATTTGACATGAAAGACTTTGGTCCTGTTGATAACTTTTAGGAATGAAAGTTAGAGTAGACAAGATTTGCATTACTCTTAGTCAAGCTCATTATGTAGAGCAACTTTTTTCTATCTGGGGTTATAAAACTGTAGGCCTGTAGAGACACTGTTTGATCCAAACGTTAAATTACGTCCAAAGAAAAGGACCAATATTGACCAAGTAAAGTATTCGAAGATCATTGGTAGCCTCATATATGTCACAAGTTGTACAAGACCAGACATTGCCTTCTCTATTGATATGTTGAGTCGCTTTATTAGCAGCCAAGACAAAAACCATTGGGATTCCTTAGTCAGGCTGATGAGATACCTGAGAGGTATTAAAGATCATGCTTTGTACTCCACTAGTTACCCTTCTACTATGGATGGATACTCTTATGTCTTGTTGTAGTGTTCAGAAGTTGATAATAGTAAGTTTATCAGTGGATTTATATTTGCTATGGGTGGGGCTGTTGTTGCTTGGAAATCCAAAAGACAGACTTATGTAGCTTTGTCATCTATGGAAGTCAGCCTGTTTGCCTTAGCTTTGGTTGGTGAAGAGGCAGACTGGATCAGGAATTTGATTCTAGACATTCCCCTATCTAGGCTACAAGTCAATTCTTTGAGCCTATACTGTGATAATCAGGCAATAATTCAAGTTGTCAAGAATGTCCTCTTTAATACTAAGAGAAGATATGTACGACTAAGACATGCTCTATAGAATTATCTAAAAGAATAATGCGTTATCACCTTGATCGATGTGCGATCGAAGGATAACCTGACTGATTCGTTGATGAAAGGACTAACCAAAGATCGATCAATCAAAGCAGTTAGGGAAATGAGACTCAAGTTAATTTAAGTTCAGTCTTAGTTCAAGGTTAGGCGATTCAGTTCAGCCTTTGTCCTAATGTTTTGATTTTTTTTCACTTTTTTGTCAAAGCAAGCGTGTTGTGCTCCGATGATATTTGTGGTTGCTGACTACGAATCTGGTAAGTTGATTAATTGCACATCTGACGTTAATAACTTCATCGGGATTCGTCTTCCTTACCTTGGAGGAGAGTGTTATTCCACATTTGATAACACGATCTGACTCGGTTTGGCTCTTCTTCTATTAATTGGTTCTATTTCACATTTGATGAGTTCTAGTTAACTTTAGAAGAACAGTAACCGTGACATTCCACATAGGAATACAGATACAACTACGGTGTCCAGAAGTTCATAAGATCGTTTCCTTGAAAACAGATAATGAATTCTGAGGTAGAACCTATAATACCCTATGTTAGATGTCCGCTAAGTTAATTCTAAAGTACTACGTTCTTACAAGTAGAACTAGATATATGTACTTTTTCAAAGTTGAAATTCATTCTAAATGAAATTCTTTGTTTGAAAATACATGAGTTGTTGCTGATGGAGGAGCATGTGCAGATTGAGATTCTGACAAGAATGATCTGATGAATGAAGATTCTTATAGTATTACTGTGGATTTTTTCTGCTTAGAGCACTGTTTAGCTCTCCTTTGTTTCACTTGTCTGCTCTTTAGTTGTTCATGAGACACTAGGTGTGCTGGTACCTGTGATGTGATTGTATTTTTGACTTTGTTATGATGCTGCTGAGTTTTTTTGTTTATTCTTATGCATGCATACAACTGTTTTATTTAACATCTAATATGTTTTGACAAGTGTGACGGACACGGTTATAAGTGCTTCATGTTCGGTTGAACACTACACATATCACTCATTTCCGACGTCTTGTTTACGACGGACATATGAGGAGATTGTTTGGGTATTAATATATGTTCGCGCGTGTCGAGACCGACTCGGAATGAACCATTGGATTTCGTGTCACTCTAGGACAAGACTCTACGCTGAAGATACTATAAATAGTCATCCACGCTAATGAGCTATTATGAACTATTTTGAGCGGAGCCTCAATAATTAATTCGTTAAGTTTTTGGATGGATAAGTGACATGATAGTGTAGTTAATGAATTCAAATCCCAAATTTTATCATTTGCTTAATACAAAATTCCGGGTGACAGGTTTTCTTGGGAAACAGATGATAACATGTTCTGTATAGATCATCGATAAAGTGACATTACCTGAAAAATAGGTTCTTATAAATAAGCAATTTTTAATTAAAACATGTAAAAACATGTTCTATATAGCACTATCATCATTATTTATATACTTGGAAACCGGTTTTGCATTAGGGGAAGTGGCATTACCTGGAAGCCACTAAGTGGAGGAACGACGAACCAAACAAGCGATAAACTCGCCAGCGATAGGATGCCGATATAAGCCACAAATCCTACCACAGGGGAAATAAAAGCATCCCCGACATTGGATGTCGATGGGAAGCATGAAACAGGCGGCAGACGGGAAGGGGGAGCTGGCGTACAGGCGTAGGGTTTATTTGGGAACGGGAAGGGGGGAGGAGGCGTAGGATTTATTTGGGCACGGGAAGGGAGAAGTTGGAGTTATACCAAAGCAAAATGGGGATTAATAATGACAGTATTAATAAATGACACGTCAATTTTTTTTCATCCAAAAATTAACGGAGAAGTTAATCGGGACTCATTTAAAACAAAATGAAAAGTTTAGGAATTGATATCAAACCAAAAAAATTTAAGGGACAACCCTCCCTACATGCATAAAAGAATGTAAATAAGTTTCTAAACAATATAAGAGTAAAACCCAAAAAATTGCAACCAAAGAAAGAAAGAATATATACCTGAAGCCAAAGAAAACTGATTTAACATCCAAAATATTATATTAGTTTGTTATGAAATGAGCAGATTATATATGAAGAAATTGGAGTTGAATATCAATGAAAATGGGCACACAGTTAAAATTTCAAAACCTATATTTTGCCTAAAGTTTAGGAATTGATATCAATCCAAAAAAAATTCAGGGACAACCCTCCTTATATGCATAAAAGAATATAAAAAAGATTCTAAATAATTTAAGAGTAAAATCCAAAAAATTGCAACCAAAGAAAGAGAGAATATATACCTGAAGCCAAAGAAAATTGATTCAACATCCAGAATATTATATTAGTTTGTTATGACATGAGCAGATTATGTATGAAGAAATTGGAGTTGAATATCAATGAAAATGTGCACACAGTTAAAATTTCAAAACCACTATTTTGCCTAAAGTAACTGCACGTATAGTTGTAAAACTAAAATCATACGGAATGACATGAAATCGGAGAAAAGAGGCATACCTGAAGAGTGCAAAACTCACGGAAATGTGCACACCCTTACGAAGAGACCTGCAAGCAAAGAAAGAGTATATTATTTTTAGCATACTATATTACCATTTCACTTCAGCATGCCAATGTGTTGTCAAATCTTCATATATTCTTGGTCAGATAATATAGATTTTTCAAATATAATATTTCAGAAACTAAAGTGGGAGAGAAGCAGTGCAGATCAGTAATTTGAATATATGTTGTACTTGAGAAACGACACTTGCTGATTACGTGCAATTCCCACAATAATGTCAATGAAATACATTTGTGTCATTCTCGACTAAATACATTTGCTGATTACGTGCAATTTTTCAAATACAGTTGCTGATGACGTGCTATTCCTCGACTAAATCGTATAATTTTCTTGTTTTCTTGTAGTATAGGTTGTGTTGTTTTTTTACAGAATTACAGGATTTATTTTTCATTCATGGGATTAAACATGGTACATTTACATCTTTGGTGAGCTAGCTAAGCTTCATATGGTTAACATGGTACTATTTGGACAATCATGCCCTATTAAAGCTGACTATTGTTTGAGACCTATGTAGAAATCTAAGTAAAGGGTTTTGGAAATGAAGTAGCGAGGCATATAAAGAATACATGGATGAAGGGGAACGCGAGGTGAACTTGGAAAGCTTTCCCCTGTCTAGCTGAAGTCATCACTAAGGATTAAAGGAATGTACATTTGTTTCCTTGCAGGTTTCAGCATGGAGAAGGTTCCTCATAACACATAGAATCAACGGAAATGCCCAACGCCCCACAGTAACACACTTGAGTCCTCGCAAATTCCTCAAAAAGATTACTCTTTTTTGGTTTTTTTTCCTATTATGAACAACAATAAATCCCTGCAGAACATAAAACGATGAAATTTCTACCATCATTCACAAAATCTCAGGTGGAAGCAAAACAAAAATTAAAAAAAAGAAAGACATAATGTAGAGTCTAATAATCTTGCTAATAGGAATTTCTCAGCTTGCTCCTATTGTGTGCTTGGGCAATTTTTTTGTTATTGCAGGAGGAGTTGAGCGGAGGCTAGGCGATTCACGGAAGAGCAGACATCAAATCTCCTGCTATAATTCTAAAAATCTTTCATTCCTATAGTCTATCTCTGGCCTTCAGTGTTCAACGTGAGGAAACAAACAATTAATTGACAATATGCAATCTACACAAACTCTAAAGCTATCATCAATTGACAATATGTAATTTACACAAACGGTAAAGCTATCAACAGTTGACAATATGCAATTTACACAAACGCTAAAGCTATGGAGAATAAGATCAGGTCGTTCATCATGATGTTCAGGTCTGAGAAAGTTCATTCCGACATTTCACTCAAATCAGTGAGGGAATCAAACATATATGCTTTCATCCGCAGCCTTCATCTCGGCAATGGCCAGAAGCCTTAAAGTAATGTTTCAGGGTAACAAAAAAGAAATCAGAGAGGGAAGAGAGAAGGAGAGTACCCTAATTGACGAAGGCCGAGTCGGGTAAAGTAGGAGGCAGAGTCGGCGATTGAGTCTTTGGATGGAAATAAGACCCTCGACAAAGACGAGAAGAAGATCCTCCACAAAGATGGGAAGTAGATCCTCGTGGAAGAAGCCGCTTTGCGCGCGTCAGGAGCTGCTGGCGGAGTAGCAACGCAGCCAGAGTGAAGATGTAACGACCCGGGTTTAGAGCTCAGAGGCCGCAGCTTGTCTCGCCCCACGACATCGCTACCGGCTGCAGCCCAAGCACCCCAACCCCTCTCCATCCCACTGGCAGGTTGTTGGTGGCCACATCCTCCCTTTGATGAGCGAACTCGACAGTTAAGTTGGGCCGTACGGGGACTTCCCAGCTTAGTTGGTGATTAGAGTTGAAAGAACTCGATAGTTAAGCGTGCTCGGGCTGGAGTGGTACTGGGATGAGTGACCTCCTGGAAAGTCCCCGTACGGCCCAACTTAACTGTCGAGTTCGCTCATCAAAGGGAGGTTGTGGCCACCAACAACCCGCAAGTGGGCTGGAGAGGGGTTGGGGTGCTTGGGCTGCAGCCCGGTAACATGCTCGTTAATCGACCACTCTGGTGTAGTGGAGAGGTGTTACAGAAGAGTCGGCAAGCAGGAGGAAGAGAAGCACGGAGGGACGCGAAGCACGATGAGGATATATATTCATGAAAACAGCGACGCGAAGAGCGACGAGGGCGGCGCAAAGAGCGGCGAGGGCAGATCGAGCACCGGAGGAGATCGCCTGGACGGAAGATGGAGCTGTGGAATGCAGAGGAAACAGGCTTACACTAGAGAATATATTCGCGATAATAGCGGTGAGAGGGCGGCGCGAAGAACTGGCATGGCGACAGGAAGAAGGGAGCGGCGAGAGGACACGCGGAGGGCAGGTGGCGTCGAGCGAGTGTAGCGTGGAGCAGCGCCATTATCGCGACGATGTTTGCAGCAGGCAAGTTCAGTGACAAAGTTCAACGACGTGAAAATACTTTGCGTGACCGACGACCTGGATGGAAAAAGAAAACATCTTTATTAATATATATATATATATATATATATATATATATATATATATATATATCTTTATCATTTAAAATAATATGCATATTTGGAAGCACATCGTAAATCTCATCTGGACCGTCCGATCAAGCATCTCCAAAAACTGGTCGTCGGATTAAAAAAATCTGGACTGCAAATAAAGATTCCTCCAAAAACCAGCAATCCTATAATCTAGAAATCCTGATAATCCACTGCCTCACCCGTGCGTCCGCCGGCTTCACCAAGCTACCACCGCCGGCCTGCCTGGCGCCCACTGGGGGGTTCGTCGGCCTCTAGCGAATCCGTCGCCGGTTGTCTGGCGGCGAGCGGGAAGAGCCACCGCCGGCAGTGGCCCTGTTCGTAAGCTCCAGTTTTAGGGCTCACGGGCAGGACCACCGTGGTGGCCCTGCCCGTGAGCCGCCGGAACACACCCGGCAGGTTCGCCGGAGGCCGACGAACCCCCTCATGGGTGCCGGGCAGGTCGGCGGCGGCATCGACGGGCAGAAAAGCGGAGGCGGAAGGGGGGGGGGGGCGGGGTCGGGCACGGGATTTTTTTTTTTAAATAAGTAATTAAATAAATTAAAAAAATAAGTAATTAAATAAATTATTAAATTATATAATTTGGTTTTTTATTTTATAATTTATTTATATTCTTTAAATAATTAATAAAATTATTAAAATTTCTATTTAATAAAATTTAAATACTTTTACATTATAAAAATTTAAATAATTACTTTAAATACATTTAAATTTTGTCGGGGGGCGGGCGAAGCCCGCTTGGTTGCGGGACGCAACGAGAACGGGCGAATCCCGTTCGAAGATGCTAGTGTGTGTGTGTATATATACAGAGAGAACAAGTTCTCTGAACCTTATATAAAAAACCAGCAAATTGGCCCCCAAATATTTGTTTTTTCAAAAAGTGATCAACATGAAAGTTGTAGATCTCATCTAAATCTACAACTTTCATTTTGATCACTTTTTGAAATAACACCGTTTAGACCCCCGATTTGAGCCCCGAAAAAAGTCAAAACAAACATATGTACGGACAAATTAAGTTCGGCGTGATTTTTTTCGGGGCTCAAATCAGTGGTCTAAACAGTGTTATTTCAAAAAGTGATCAACATAAAAGTTGTAGATTTCGATGAGATCTACAACTTTCATGTTGATTACTTTTTGAAAAAAATAAATATTTGAAGGTCAATTTGCTGATTTTCTATATAAGGTCAATTTGCTGATTTTCTATATAAGGTTTCAGAGAACTGCTTCTCTTTGTATAATTACTCATATATATAGCTTATATATATATATATATATATATATTTATAACCTTATATATATATATATATAGCTTATTTGATCACATGAGGTGCTTTGATTAGTTAGGTGGAAATTTTTTTTTAATAACTTCATGAGGCATGCATCACGTGAAAATGCAATCAATCAACACATTTGTCAAAAGGCTATTATATAACCCTTTAGACTTTTCTTTATATATATTTGACTCGTCAATAATCGGGTGAATCACGAGGGAAATAATGCATCAACGTATTGCGAACTCGATACACCCGAGCTCGGAGGTTTTCTCTGCATCGGATGCGAACCACACCCAACAACACAATATTCAAACAATCATTGTAGTAAATATTTCAGAAGGCGCGAAATTATAAAAGATGAATAATAAAAAAAAGGGATAAAACGGTCATGCATTTTATCGTAAAGTGTGAGTATTTAATTGTCCGTATAGATGTCCGTACACACCTCAAAGCACTTTGAGATATGTGCTGATATTCACGAGAACTATTGAATACCTGCACTTTACGGTAAATTGCATGACCGCACTCCCCCATGCTCATAAGCCCTCTAATTCATGCTGAAATTTATGCAAATAACTTAAAGAAATGATCACTTTGATGCAAAACTCTTAACAATTTATGAAGCTCTATCCCGTAGATTCATGACTCCAATAAGCAAGTGTATATCACAATAAAATCTGATCAAATTTGATATGAAGAAATGTAATCTTTTCAGAAAAATCATATTTGATATGAAGTAATATTTGAAATTAATTTAGTTCCATTGAAATTTTGATTGCAGGAATAAAGTCTACCCAGGCCAAAAATAAAATGAGAAGCCATGGAAATGAGTTTGCCCATCTCCATCAATGGAAAGTTTATTAGGCTCTCCCTCCGAAGAGCCCTCGGTATTAAAGAATAGGAGCCAGCCAGGGACGATTTTGTTTGGGGAGGACGGGGATGCGGGCATCGTCGGAGGAGAATGTCACAGGTAAAGCCAGATGTCACACGAAAACATGTAGAGAAGAACGAATCCGGATCCTCTGGAGTTCGTACGGGAACTTCAGGGTGGAGTTCGCCAATCAACGTAGCGATTTATAGATCAAACAACCATCAACAATCACATAATACCCTCATGCAGAACTCCACCCGGGCCTGCTCTTTTTTTCCGCGAACTCCATCATGGAGTTTCCGCACGAACTCCAGAAGAACCGGATTAGAGAAGAATTGTAGTTGCGACAGAGGAATCAAGGGTGACTGCACCCGTTGGAATTTGTGAGAAATTGCGGGAAGAAGAACAGTGTGAAGCCGAATCCTCGCTAGAAGAAGAATTGTCGAACTCCTGCGGAAGAAGAGCATCGAGGATGAAACTCCTTCCGCTGGTCTCAAACCGGAGGGGGGGAAGCGGGGATCGAAACGGAGCGGCGGCCCGGCTTTTCCTCCTTGCTGCGGGAGCAGACGCGGCATACACGGATGGAGAAGTATTTGATTACTCGTCTTGCGACCGCGTTTGTTCCGAACTCCGCCCGAAAACGCCTGCCCCAAATGAACCCTTAAAAACGCCTGCACATGGATTCCAGTTATTTGCAAATAAAATAAGTAACTTAAAATAAAAAATAATTTTAATCGTGCGTTTCCTTCCCGTAGAATATTAACTTCTTCTTCTTCTTTGAAACCAGATCCCGACGGGGAGGTCTTCGTTTCGAATCGCCTGAAACCGACGAGCTCGAAGGAGAAAGAGATCGCCTGAGGCTGCGTTTGACAACCCAGTTTCTCTCCTTCCCCGTCCAACCGGACTGAATTTCTGCTGTTTGGCGTTTCCTGTTTTCAACCGATCGGTTTAAAACCTCCGTTATCCCCCCTTTTTGGACTGGACGCCGATACCTCCAGCCTGCCTTCCCAAAACGACCGGCGAGGCCTCCGTCTTCTCCTTCCCCCCGTACTCCTTCCCCCCGTACTCCTTCCCGCCATCAAAGCATCGTTGCTCTTCGGTAGGCGAGAGGTTTCCCTTCTCGGCGTTTAGATTCAGGCAAGGTTTCCAGATTCCGGCGAGGCTTCTGAAATACCTCCCTTTAGTCGTGTTTAGCTTCCTGCGAGGCATTCCTGAAGGTAACTTTGAGAAATATTGAACAAAAAAATCAATCTTGTAATATGTACCAACACTTATGCAGAAAGAGTAAAGTAATTAGGTTATTCAAGATAGCTCTTTATGCTTAAAAGTATGAAATTCACCTTGCAATCTCATTGAATTCATGTTAAAAAAAATAAATTGTAATGTGTTTTCTCCATTTGTAGTTACAAACTGTGGGCAATATTGTCTCATATCCAGAAACACATATAACCTTGTGCAATTAATATAGATGTTGGGTCCCTTCACATATAACAAATTGGTTTTTGGTTAGATGCATTTTATTACAGCAATCGAATCAGAATTGTATGTTGCTGATTACGTTATGTGTTGATTCTCCTACTCGATTCGCATATCTGTAGGGATTCGTTTTGGTTTTGGTTTTTTCTATGCAAAGGAATTTATGAGAGTTAAGGTTTAGGTAGATCTTTATTGTGCAAGGTCAATGCTCTGGATGCTGAATGAAGTATGGTTATGTGCACATAAATCAAAATGGATTCTTGGGTCTGCCCTCTCTAATGTCTTTGGCTTTGATTTGAGGGCCTGATTCCGCAGCAAACGTGACGGTATAGGGGGGCACTATTTCAGTGGTATCTGTGAGCAGCCACTTTGTGCATTTATTGTCAAAGATTAGGTCTTTCTCCTCTGAGAGAAGTCACTTTGTGCATAGTGCCAAAGGTTAGGTCTGTTTCCAATCTTCCCCCGCCCATACCCCCAATGATTGGGGACTATATGGGTTCTGTTGTTGTTGTTGTTGTTGTAAGGTTTAGGTAGATCTAGAAATCAGTTGGTAACTACAAATTGGAACCTGACATTTCTTTTGAGCTGCATTGATGCAATAATGCATACATTCTGTAATGGAGAGAATGTGGATACTTACACGAATGGGGAAATATCTATCATGGCTGGGCCAATTTGTCTTCAACAATTTGCAGCTCAAAGCCGTCATCTACATCTGGCCTCATCTCAAACAAGGATCCACCTGTCTTGATTTTGTCCATCACTAGCTTAATTTTAAGTTCAGTTCTAGCTATATGCATGTGTTCACAAATTGTTTTCAAATAATCTAACACCAATTAGAACGGCCACTTCATTATCATTCTCTTGTTTAAGTTATTAAACTATTATCATTATCATTTCTATTAGATTATTTTTTAATTGTGTCTCTTGTGTTCCTTCTGCTGCAGGTCCCAAGATTTGTTGCTCTGCTGTTTGTTTCAAGTTTCTTCAAAGCAGGGTTCTTCAAAGCAGGTTTCTCCAATATTTGCAGCTCCAGTCCAATATTTGTTCTAGAACGTATGTTTGGCGTGTGGAAGAATAAATGACGAATCCTTCGCGATATGCCATCGTATAGCTTTAAAAAGCAGCGAAATATTGTGGTCTCTACAATGAGATCTCCTTAAACCAACGGGGAGGGCTGGTTGCACGCTCTGTGCGAGGAGGACGATCGGTAAGGAAAGATCCGTGGGCTGCCTGTGCGAGGAATCAACGACAAGGAAATAACCATTGATTCTCCACCCAATTCGACCTTCTTCTTCCCGGGTACAAGTAGCGAAGTCCTTAAGCAATGACAGGCCGGAGGGAGGGCCTGGTGACGAAGAACGGTGTTGGAGTTGGCGGTTCTAGAATCGTTGTTGCGATTGGAATTGGAATCCTCTGCGGCTGCACTTTCGCTTTCCTCTTTCCCAGCGGTTTCTTCGCTTCTTCTGCTGTGCTTACCCGCCCAAACACGAGCATCAAATCACGCCAGGTTAGATTGTTGAATATACTCTTAAAAACTGTTTAATGCATTCAATCGATAACTGTTGATGCTTCAAAGTTTAGGGTTCTTTATAATATGTGCACTCAATGCATCAATGACTTATTTTCACACGCTGAGGAACTTTACTTCCCTATATATTGAAGCCTTGAAGGGAAACACTGTATTATTCTATCTTATTTATACAAGTAAATTTTGAATCTAGCTTGAATTAATCAACTTTGGTGGCAGTCATGGTTTCTTCTCCTCATATGAATCTTATACTTCTAACATTATAAATTTTCATAATCCCTGGCCTAGGTCTGATTTTAATTGATCACTTCTCAAGGCATGATCATTCAATCGGAATGAGACCTAGCTTTGATTGATCAAGACCTCTCATAAGAAACAAAATTGATCTTCTTTTGTCTTAAGATTTCACACTTAGATATCAATATCTGATTGGGTGCCTTTTTTGCCCATCAACATCTAAGTATAGTATATTTTTCATTGATTTGAAATAGAAAAACAATATTTTTCAGAGGCATTTTAGACCATCAATGTTGAGTTCACGCTCTTAGCTAAGGCTCTGTTTGGGGCGGTGATTGCAGTGCGAAAAGCTCTATTTTCATCGTCATCATCCTTTTTATGTTGTTTGGATGAGAACTTTTTCAAACAAAAATCAAGAAAGATGTTTTGGGGGACTTTTTGAGTAGCTGGTCCAAAATGGCTTTCTAAAAATCGTTTTTTCTACTGTTAGCTTTTCCACTTTTATTTAAGTGTTTTCTTCTCCCATGTGGGTTCTTCACACATTCACTATCTTTGCTTCTCGCCGTTGACTTTTTGTAATCTACTTATTTTTTATTTATATAATGTGCTATAAATAATTATAATAAAATACTTTTTAATTATTAAAATGCTAAACAACTATTATTAAAAAGTTGCTCTTTCAAACAGAAAATGTAAAACACCTTTTTTTAAAGGCACTGAAATGGAGATTTTTCAAATAGTTTATAACATTTTCGAACAACTTTTTGGAAAGCTTTATTGTCATCACTGATTTCGCACCACTGTTTTTTGCACAGCCAGCTCCGCCCCAAACAGAGCCTAAATCTCATAAAACAACTCATCTCTTACAAACGAATGGATCTAAGGTTGTGAATGATCTAATATCTAGCTAATGTAACCACAACTCAAGATCAGCTCAAAATTGTTACATCCAATCCTGATTTACACAAAAACTAAACAAATACCTTTGTAAAGAAACAAATACCTAGGTAAAGAAGTACAAAATTCCATATATATGGGCTTATCAATAACATTGCGTTCATCTTGTTTTATGAATCCTTATGTTAGCACTACGAGAAAGGGGACCCGGTGGGGAGGAGGCCGGCTAGGGGGGAGAGAGAGAGAGAGAGAGATAGCAAGAAGAAGAAAGGAGGGAGCATCCCTCAAACTTTTTAAGTGATCCAAAGATGATTCTAGGGTTTACAATAGTCCTATTATATAATGAGGCTCCATTACAACCAAAATACTAAAGTGCCCCTGCCAAAATAATAAATTACTCCTCAAGAGGATTTGTCGTCGGGACTCCCGTAGTCGCGCCTCTGCTGGTGCTAACGCCGCGAGTGTCGCCCGGCAATAACGCCACCTTCCCGCCGCCTGGCTCTGTCGTACGAGCTCGCCGCGCGTATACCCTCCACGGTGGTCCCTCATCCTGGTCTTCGGTAACAATGCCGCCGTCTGGAAAATTTGTCTTGTCCTCAAGGCAGTAGTCCGGAAATTGGCGACGGAAATCATCGCGGAGAAGCCATGTGCTTGCCGTGGGCGGTCGATGTTGCCATGCGACGCGAACTTCCTCGGGGACCCCGGTGCTGGGGTGGGGGGAACGGCTCTCGAGGATGGCCGTCGGGTAGATGGGAGCCGGGCCCGAAAAATCCAGGGTGGCGGGGATATGGTCCAAGGTGGGGTGATCGCCGATGACCCGCCGCAGTTGAGACACATGGAAAACGGGGTGAATCCGACTGCCCACCGGTAGGCGCAGGCGGTACGCGACGGCCCCAATGCGGCTGAGCACCTCGAATGGTCCGAAAAAACGTGGCGCCAATTTGGGGCACGCGCGACGGGCGACCGTCAGTTGGCGGTAAGGATGCAGCTTAATAAACACCTTCTCCCCCGGAGAGAACTGGAGATCGCGGCGCTTCCTGTTGGCGAAGGAGGCCATCTTGGCCTGGGCGAGGCGGAGGTGGTGCTTCAAGCTATCCACAATGATGTCGCGGTCCTGGAGATGAGTGGCGAGGCTGGGCACCGGGCATTCGCCTGGGAGATAGCGCACGAAAGAGGGTGGTGGCCGGCCGTACACGACTTCGAAGGGGGAGGTGTTTGCGGCCGAATGATACGCCGTATTGTAGGAATATTCCGCCCATGGTAACCATTTGGCCCACGTCCCCGGGCGCTCACCGATGAAGCAACGAAGGTAGGTTTCCAAACACCGATTAAGTACTTCGGACTGTCCGTCCGTCTGAGGATGGTAGGCGGTGCTCATCCGGAGGCGAGTGTCTTGCAGGCGGAAGAGAGTGGTCCAGAAACTGCTCAAAAAGAGTGGGTCGCGGTCGCTAACAATAGACCGTGGAAACCCATGAAGACGCACAACCTCGGTAATAAAACTGTCGGCGACGGTGCTGGCTGTGTACGGATGACGGAGGGGAATGAAGTGGCCGTACTTCGAGAGACGATCCACCACCACCAAGATGCAATCGAACCCCGCAGAGTACTGTAACCGGGTGATAAAATCCATGGCAATGTCCTCCCAGATGCGGTCCGGTACGGGCAGGGGTTGCAGCAGGCCCCCCGGAAATAGTGACTCATATTTTGCCTTCTGACACGACAAGCAGGCAGCCACATAGGCCTTGATTTGGCGAAACATCTGTGGCCAAAATAAGGAGGCCGCGAGACGGCGGTAGGTGCGGAATGCTCCGGCGTGGCCGCCGGTCGGCGACTCGTGAAATTCGGCCAACAACCGTGGGATACAGGGGGAACGGCCGGACAACACAAGCCGGCCGCAATAGAACAATCGGCCGCCAATCAGGGAATACGGCGGGTGTGCGGTGCCATCGGCGATGAGGGTCGTGCGTATTGGGCTCAGCACGGGGTCCTGCTCGACGCCCTCCTGAATACTGGCACCTTCTTCCCAAACCGGCCGAGTAATGGCCGCGAGTTCCGGGGAGTGCGGCTGGCGAGAGAGAGCATCGGCTGCCCGGTTGGACTTGCCGGAGCGGAACTCAATCGAAAAATCATATCCCATGAGTTTGGCGACCCACAGCTGCTGCGCCGGCGTGGCGATTTTCTGCTGAAGTAAGTACCGAAGACTATGATGATCCGTCCGGACGACGAAGGGCCGACCAAGAAGATACGACCGCCAATGCTGCACCGCGAGTACCAGAGCCATGAGCTCATTCTCATAGGCCGAACGGCTCCGGATGGACGAAGAAAACGCTCGGCTGTAGTAGGCGATGGGGCGGCCGGCTTGCATGAGAACCGCACCCACCCCGGTACCCGACGCGTCGCACTCCACAACGAAAGGTTGGTGAAAGTCGGGCATGGCCAGCACCGGCCCGTGGACCAGGGCGGACTGCAGGGCTGTGAATGCATCGAGGGCTGCCGCGGACCACACAAAGGGGCCCTCCTCCGAAGTCTTGAGCAGTTGGGTAAGGGGACGGGCGAGCATGCCGTATCCCTGAATAAAGCGTCGGTAGTAGCCGGTGAGGCCCAGGAACGCGCGAACCTCGCAGACCGAAGTAGGCGTCAGCCAATGAAGGACTGTCGTCACCTTGTCCGCATCCATGGCCACCCCGTTGGCCGCAATAGTGTGTCCGAGGTAGCTAACCGTAGCCGAGCCAAAGGTGCATTTCTTCCGGTTGAGAACAAGGTGGTGGCGACGAAGAGTGAGGAGGGTGGTCCGGACATGCTGGAGGTGTGCCTGCCAAGTAGAGCTGTAGACCAATATATCATCAAAAAAAACGAGCGCATGCTTACGGAGGACGGGTCGGAAGATGTCGTTCATGGTGGCTTGAAAGGTGGTCGGGGCGTTGATCAAGCCGAACGGCATAACCAAAAACTCGAAGTGGCCATCATGAGTCCGAAAAGCCGTCTTGGGCACGTCGGCGGGCCGCACGCGAATCTGATGATAGCCGGCCCGGAGGTCCAACTTAGTGAAGAAGGTGGCGCCGTGAAGCTCGTCCAAGAGTTCTTGGATGACGGGGATGGGGTATTTGTCGGAGACGGTCGCCTTGTTGAGCTCCCGATAGTCAACACAGAAACGCCAGCTGCCGTCCTTCTTGCGCACGAGGAGTACGGGGCTGGAGAACGGGCTCGCACTAGGCCGAATGATACCCCCCAAGAGCATCTCCCGCACGAGGCGTTCGATCTCGTCCTTCTGAACGTGCCCGTAACGGTAAGGGCGGACAGAGACCGCAGAAGTACCCGGCTGGAGAACGATGGCGTGGTCGGTGGGACGGGACGGGGGAAGACCGACCGGGGCCGCGAAAAGGTCGTCGAACTCCCGCAGGATAGCGGCGAGATCCGTGGGTGGGGTCACCGTCTCGGGCTCGGCACCCTGAATGGGCCACAGCCATGCCGAAAAGTCCACCTCCGTAGTGCGCTGCAAGGCGCGGAACAAGACCGGCATCCGAAGGAGAGTCGAGTCGCCGGTGAGACAGTAGGATGTGGGCCCTCGATAGAATTGCATGGTCATGGAGGCCCAATTGACCCGGACGTCGCCGAGTGTTTGGAGCCATGCAACCCCCAAAATGGCGTCAAGGCTGCCCAAGCCAAAGAGGTAGAAGTCAGCCGTGACAGCGCACGCGCCGAGGTCGATGGAGACGTCCCGACAGAGTCCCTGCGTAGGACGTCGACGCCCGTCGCCCAAGCACACGGTGAAGGCAGGAGATGGCTGGAAGGCGAGGGACAGATCATGCGCGAGCTGTGTCGAGAGGAAGTTGTGGCTGGCGCCACTGTCAATCATGAGAATGATGTCACGGTCACCTAGACGGCCGCGGAGTTTCATCGTGCGAGGGCCCGTGATGCCCCCCACCGAGAAATACGGAAGCTCCAAGCACTGCAGGTCATCACCCGCCGGGGGTGGAGAAGCGGGAGCCGGAGGAGTAAGGCCGTCGTCGCCCTCCCAGGGCGCCGCGGCGGGGTCGCCACCAAACAAGGCGTGGAATTCGCAAACCGAGCAAACATGATTGGGCGTGTATGGTTGACGACAGCGGAAACACAAACCCCGGCGGCGAAGGTCGTTGTATTCAGCATCCGAAAAACGGTGAGGCGGGCCGCGGCCCGGGCGAGGGCCCCCTTGATGCGGAGCAGCGCGAGGGGCCTCGTCCCGAGGCGGGGCCGGCCAGTGAGCCGGCCGAGGGACCGGGAAGGCAACGGCTGCCGGGGAGAGGGGCCGGAGGCCCAGATCAGCCTCCACGGCACGGGCAAGGTCAATGGCCGTCGAAACTGTCGGGGGGTGATGCGTGCGAAGGCGGGAGCGGATGGACGACAACAAGCCTTGCAGAAAGAACCCCAGGTAGTGGTCGGGGGGAAGGCCGGAAACGTGAGGGACCATGGCGACGAATTCATCGATTTACGTATCGAGGTCGGCCGACTGGCGGAGACTGCAGAGGCGCTCGATGGCGGAGCCGGAATACCGTGCATCGTAGCGCTGAATCATTTTGTGCTTCAACTCGGGCCACGAAATAAGTGGTTGCATCTGACGGAGCCAACGGGCCCAATGCAGGGCCGAACCGGAGAGGCCGACGATGGCGGTGCCGACTTTGTCGCTGTCGGCGGTGAGGTGGAGATCAAAAAACTGCTCGGCACGCGCGATCCTGCCCATGGGGTCGACACCCGAAAAGGAGGGCAACTCCAACGCGAGAGGCGGCCGACCAGCCGGGGGCAGCGGGGCGGTGGGCCGCGAGTCGGCGGCAAACAGGGGCGGCTGTCCCAAAAGGGAGGCGGTGGACGCCGTAACGGCGGGCGAGGGCTGCGCGGGCGAAGGCGGCGCGGGGGTGAGAAGCTCCAGGCGGGCGAGGATGGCGGCCGTGGTGGACTTGACGGCGGAGACGGAGGCTTGCAGGTCGGCGATGGCGGCGTCGTGGGCATCCGCGCGAGCGCGGAGATCGTCCGGGGCGCCGGACGTGCTGGCGGCCGTGCGGGTGTGGACAGGCATCGTGAAGATCCGGCGGCACGGTGGCGGGCGGAGCGGCAGGTCGGACCACCTTACTTTCTATTAGTTCTCTCCGAATGATGTTTGAGGTGTAAGCCCTAAACTTTGCAAAAACTTGAGCAATTTTCGTCCATCTTACCGTAGTTTACCACTTCTTCTACTTAATTCTTTACTCTAACTTTATTGTCCGTGGTGAAACAACGTTTATTATTTTATCTTTGATATATGTCATTCTCGTTGTTCCTCTAATATAGTTATTTATTAATTTAACTTTTCTAGTTTTCCACGCATTTATCTTGGCATTGTACTCTTGAGGCACTTGTCCTTCATGCCACGCTCAACCTAAATATCAATGACTTGTTAGTCTATAACACTCAAATCCATATAATCTCATCATCCTAATTGTGATTTTATATTTCCATAATATCCTCTTATAGCATTGTACTCTTGTGGCACTTGTCCATTTTACAGTTAGGGATGTTGAACTGATTACTATGTTGATGAAATTTATAACTTATATATTTTCTTGTGTATTATTTTATATATTTTCTTATTTGATGTCATTGAGTAATGCACTAGTACATTTATATGATTTTGACTTATATTATGCAGCCAAGAAATTGGAAGTTCCTATCATCTATTTCGACTATATTATGGTTTATAGTCGGGCCAAAGATAGCATTTATGATTTCGATCTTGTCACATTTTTAGGCTTCAATGTTTTCAACAAGCATCTAGGAAGTTT
Source organism: Platanthera zijinensis (assembly GCA_039513925.1). NCBI lineage: Eukaryota > Viridiplantae > Streptophyta > Magnoliopsida > Asparagales > Orchidaceae > Platanthera > Platanthera zijinensis. The sequence continues at coordinate 51,155,448 of CM077080.1, read as the reverse complement.
CTAGGACTCTCCAGAAACCACAAAATATATTAGTTTTTTCGAATTGACCTTTTTTTCCCTTACGGAGGCAGCTCGTAAGAGGGGTCATGCTCGAGCTAAACCCTCGGAGGCTCGGACGAACCGTCTGTAGAAGGTGGTAAGTCTGTTGACCTTATCACGGTCAATCGAGATACCGGACGCAGAGACAGTATAGCCTAAGAAATGCACTGATGTAGTCAGGAACGAACACTTCTTCAGTTTGATATACAGATGCTCCTTCCGTAAAAATCAAATACCAATCGAATGTGGTGCAAGTGCTCAGCACGATCCCTACTGTAAATCAAGATATCATTGAAGTAGACTACTAGAAATTTGCCCATTTAGGTCCGTGGGATCTGTGTCAACACTCTCATAAATGCACTCAGCGCGTTCGATAGTCCGAACATCATAACCAACCACTCATAGAGGCTATCCTTCGTCTTAAAGGCCATCTTCCACTCGACCCCTTCTCTCACCCTAATTTGATAGTACCCGCTCCGTAAGTAGATCTTCAAGAAGATCTGGGCAGCGACCATCTTATCGAGGAGATCGTCGAGGCGGGGAATGAGAAAACAATACTTCACTGTGATCTTGTTGATGTCACTGTAAGAAACGAACTAAAACAAACCGGAAGCGGTTTTAACTGAAACTTTATTATCCGAAAATGATATCTAGTACAAAGGTATGACCTCCCTTATATAGAATGGAGGAGAGAAGAGAGAATACAAATAAGAGATGTGGGACTAAAAAATTACATGACACAAGCGGACTGTACAGACACAAACCGCACAAGCCGCGCGGTTAGACCGAGGGGCTAACCGCTCGGCAACTGCCAGAGTGAGAGAGAGAGATCGCCATGTGAGACCGCTAGACCGCCCGGTCTCCAAGTCGCCAGTGACAAACCGCTTGGACCACAGACATCAACACATAGCAACCAAACCGCTGAAAGAAAACCGCCAGACCGCCCGGTCACCAACTCGCCAAGCCAGACCGCCAGACCGCCCGGTCACTACTTCAACACTCCCCCTCAAGCTGGAGCATATATATCGATCATGCCCAACTTGTCACAAATATGAAAAAACGAGGCGGATACTGGCTTGGTGAAGATGTCAGCCAGCTCTTTATCAGAAGTGACGAAGGGAGTGCAAATTTGTTCCTTCAAAATCTCTTCACAAATGAAATGACAGTCGACCTCAATGTGCTTGGTTCTTTCATGGAAGACTGGATTTTTGGAGATGTATATCGCAGTCTTGTTGTCACAGAACATAGGTAGAGGATGGTTGTAGACCTCTCCCAAATCCAGCATGAGAGCCCGTAGCCATTTTAACTCACAAGTGGTCGATGTCATACTTCGATACTCTTCTTCAGCACTGGACCTGGAAACAACAGACTGCTTCTTGCTCTTCCAGCTTACCAGATTTCCCCCAACAAAGGTGCAGAAACCGGAGGTAGACTTACGATCCCCTTTGTCATCAGCTTAACTCGCATCTGAGTATGCTTCAACCTTCAGATGACCATTCTTCTGCAATAGTAATCCTTTCCCAGGGACTGCTTTGACATACTCCAAGATCCGCAAGGCGGACTGTAGATGACACTCCCTGGGTGCTTGCATGAATTGACTTACCTTGCCCACAGCATAAGAAATGTCGGGCCTGGTCACTGTGAGATATATGAGCTTACCAACTAGACGCCTGTACCGCGTAGTATCTGAAAGAAGAGGCGAATCATCTGTCCAGGTTTTGTCTTCTCCAATAGCCATAGGACATCGGGCAGGTTTGGATCCAGTCAATCCTGCTTCTTTTAGAAGATCAAGGGCATACTTACGCTGGGAGAGGACTAAGGAGTTGAGCTTCCGAGAGATTTCGATCCCCAAAAAGTACTTCGGAGAGCTCATATCTTTTGTGACCAGATGTTGACGAAGATGCCGCTTTGTCAGGGCTATCCCTTCCTGGTCATCGCCAGTGAGAAGAATATCATCAACATACACAGCAAGAACCACCAGTCCCGAGGGAGTTTTGCGAATAAATAGAGAGTGATCGGCAGAGCTGCGCGCAAAACCAACGGCCGCCACGATGCCGCTGAACTTGTCAAACCATGCTCGAGGGCTCTGCTTGAGGCCATAGATTGCCTTCTTCAGTCGGCATACTCGTGTCTCCCCCTGAGCAACATACCCAGGAGTTTGCTCCATGTAGACGGCCTCCTGAAGATCACCATAAAGGAAGACATTCTTTACATCCAGCTGAGAAATTAGCCAATCTTTATTGTCCGCCACAGAGAGAAGGACCCGTATAGTGCTGAGACGAGCCACGGGAGAGAAGGTGCCAAAGTAATCAACCTCATAGGTTTGAGTAAAGCCCTTGGCAACAAAACGAGCCTTATAACGGTCCACAGTGCCATCCGGGCCAAATTTGACCACAAAGACCCAGCGACAGCCAACTACATCAGTACCGAAGGGAGGAGGAACAAGAGTTCAGGTACCCCGCTCTGTTAGGGTCGTCATTTCCTCATCCATGGCCATCTTCCAGTGAGGAATAACAAGGGCCTCCTGGTAGGAACGAGGTGTGGCAGTGACAGAGATAGCCAGCGCAAAGGCCCTGCGAGAAGAGGTAAGACGATCATATAAAATAACAGCAGCAAGGGGGTGTAGGGTACACGTCCGCACCCCTTTGCGAAGAGCTACAGGAAGATCCAGGTCAGCGGGTTCCTCGGCATCCAGAGCATCCGTGGCCGAGAGAGCTGGCCCGGGTGGAGAGAGCGACGGCAGCAGAGATGAGGGAGATGGAGGCGGAGAGAGAGGAGTGGACGGAGACGGAGTAGGGGTGGATATCGCAGTAGGAGCCGAGGGAATGAAGGGAATAACAGGAGAATCAGAGGCTGGGGGGAGAGAAGAGGAAGCTTGGGGAAGAGAAGAGGAGTCATCCGAGAAGTAGGAGGCATTCTCGAAGAAGGTAACGTCAGCGGAGACAAACTGCTTACGAAGAACAGGGTCAAAGCAACAGTAGCCTTTCTGAGTGGTGGAGTACCCCAAAAAGACACATTTGGTGGAGCGAGGGGAGAGTTTATCGCCGGTAACGGAGGGAGCATGTACGAAGGCCGTACATCCAAATATACGTAGAGGAAGGGGGAAGGGTTCCTTGCCAGGATGGAGAATGGAGAATGAGGTTTGACCATGGAGAACGGTGGATGGAATGCGATTGATGAGGAAACAGGAGATGAGAACGGCATAGCCCCAATAGATACGAGGAACCTGCATCTGTGTCATCAGAGTGCGGGCGACATCAAGGAGGTGACGGTTTTTGCGCTCCGCCACACCATTTTACTGTGAAGTATAGACACAGCTAGTTTGATGAATAATCCCATGTTGTATACAGAAGGACGAAAAAGCATGGCTGAGGTATTCTTGGGCGTTATCAGATCGAAAAACTTTAATAGAAACATCAAACTGAGTTTTGATCATGAGATAGAAAGATGTCCATACAGAGAATAATTTGGAGCGATGTTTTAAAAGATACACCCACGTACAACGAGAGAAATCATCAATAAACGTGACAAAATATGAACTTTCCCGACCAACGGTAAGGGTAGGAGAAGGACCACAAACATCAGAGTGGATGAGATCAAACGGTCGGGAAGATCCACGAACTTGCTTTGGTGGGAAGGAGGAGCTGTGATCCTTGCCAAGCTGACAGACCTCACAATTGAGAGGAGGACTTTGTGAAGGAAGATGGGGCAGAAGCTGACGAAGAAGACGCGGAGGAGGATTACCAAGGCGAAGATGCCATTGGAGTAGATCTGTGGAGGTGGTGGAGAAGGTGGATAGAGCGGAAACGTTGTCGAGGAAGAATAGGCCGCCACTCTCAGTCTCAGTAGCAATCGTCCGCTGGGAGTCCGGATCCTGAAAAGAACAAGAAGTAGAAGTAAATGTGACGGAACACCGTAATTGCTTGCATAAAGAGGTAACAGATATTAAGTTGCACGGGAATTTGGGCACGTAGAGAGTATTCGCCAATTTAAGAGACGGAGTGACTTAAACCACTCCCGTCCCATGGACCGGGGATGGAGAGTCGTCAGCGAAAATAACCGGGGGCAACCGATCATGTGTTTCCAGGAGAGAAAAACACTGGGGAGAGCCGGTCATATGATTGGTAGCACCTGAGTCGATCAGCCATTTTCCTTGAGTAACAAAGTGGGCACTACCAGAAGATGTGACCACCGAGGCAGAAGGCTTAGAAGAAGAGGAGAAAATAGAGATATCGAAGAAAGCCATAGGAGCAGAAATAGGTCGCGCGAACAGAGAGACATGTCGCGCGAACTAAAAAAAAGGAACACAGCAACAGGCCGCGCGAACAGAGAAACAGGTCGCGCGAACAGAGAAACAGGTCGCGCGAACAGTCAATCAGCGAACACAGCACGAACACAAGGAAGTTCGTGAGAACCAGAAGACCACAACGGACAAAAAAAGGAAACCGCAAAGGGCACAACCAAGAAGCAGACCAAAGCAGGGAGAAGGCCGTGCGGTTAGTGAGAAGGCCGCACGAACAGAGGAGGAGCCGCGCGAATCAAAGGAGATCGCGGGAAAAATAGAGGCAAAGAAACCGCGAAAACAGGTCGCGGATAGAACTAGAGAGAGAAGAGAGACCGCGCGGTTAGGAAACAAGCCGTGCGGATAGGAAGAAGAAGATCTGCAGCGGTCTCGATGTCAGACACCAGCGGCCAGAGAAGCCACGACCAAGCCGCAGAATCAAGCAGAGGGATAGAAGTCGAGCGGCTAGAAGACAGTCCGCTCGAACAGAAGCAACAGGCAAAACCAGGCACAGGACAACAGGTCGCGGCGAACAGGATGCGGCGATTAAGCACAGGAACAAAGAGGTCGCGCTCACAGAGGGCAACGACAAGGAGAGAAAGAGACCGTGCGGATAGGTCGCAAGCAGGCGAAACAAGCCGCGCGGACAGGGAGGGCGCTCAGAATCAGGAGGAAAAGATCGAGTCCTCTGATACCATGTAAGAAATGAACTAAAACAAACCGGAAGCGATTTTAACTGAAACTTTATTATCCGAAAAAGGTATCTATTACAAAGGTATGACCTCCCTTATATAGAATGGAGGAGAGAAGAGAGAATACAAATAAGAGATGTGGGACTAAAAAATTACATGACACAAGCGGACTGTACAGACACAAACCGCACAAGCCGCGCGGTTATACAGAGGGGCTAACCGCTCGGCAACTGCCAGAGTGAGAGAGAGAGATCGCCATGTGAGACCGCCAGACCGCCCGGTCTCCAAGTCGCCAGTGACAAGCCGCTAGACCGCTTGGACCACAGACAACAACACATAGCAACCAAACCGCTGAAGGGAAACCGTCAGACTGCCCGGTCACCAACTCGCCAAGCCAGACCGCCAGACCGCCCGGTCACCACTTCAACAGTCACGACTGTCAACACACATGCGCCAACTCCCATCCTTCTTCGGGGTAAGAAAGGCAGGGATGACACACGGGCTCAAGCTCTCCTGAATGAAGTTCTTCCAAAGAAGATCATCGATCTGCCACTTCAGCTCGACATGCTTCCTCGGGTTCAAGCGATAGTGAGGCAAGTTGGGTAAAGATGCCCCTGGGACTAAATCGATAGTGTGCTGGATATCTCTCAATGGAGGAAGCTCGTCAGGGAGCTCCTCATGCATAATGTCAGGATAATCGTCCAACAGACGTCGAATGTCCGAATCCACACTCTCCAAGTCTATGGCGGCGGCGGAGGCCATGGTGGCGGCCACCGCAAATATAACTTCTAAATCTAAGCTTTCCCTCAGAAAATCACCGCTCCTTAGAATATGTAGGGGCCTCGCTGACCTGACACTAATGGATGAGTCGACCTGGCCCTTGGGGGGAATCCCTGGGCTGGGTCGGGGTAAGGGCGATCTTTCGTCCCCTATCAAAGAGTACACACGTGTTGGAGCGGTCATAACATGTGGCATCATGATCGTATAACCAGGGTCGACCCAGAAGAACACGTGCTACGTCCATTTGGATGACGTCACACCAAACTTTGTCCTCCACGGACACTAGGCGAATCAGAATAATACATCTCTGTGTAACCTGAATGGCCGACTTGTCCGCCCAGAGGACACGATGGGGATGTGGCTCGGTGGACACCTGTATCCTCTAATCCCCTCTTCTCCACGATTTTCATACCGCTACTACTATCGATGGTCTGTTTACAGTGGTCACCTACACTCTGAAAATACGTGTAAAATATCGAGGTGTGACTCCAATCCTCCTCGACATGAGGGGAGTGAAGGAGGCTTCGGATGACTTCCAACTCTAATGATCTCTCGGCGTCGCTCTCCTATCCGTCCTCAACCTCAGCAGTAATCTCCTCCACTATCGTATCATCTACCTTAGTATTAATCTTGCCCTCATCCCCGATCAGCAGATTCCTCGTGCGACACTGAGCAGCAATATGTCCTCTGCTCGAGCACCGATAACACTGGCCGGGCCCAGGTCTTGGGACTCCCGGGATGATAGATCTCTCCGAATTTCAGCCTTAAGCGCAACTCTAAATCTAGAAGCGGTCGCAATAGGCTCCTTCAGGATATCACTGCTCAATACCAACTCGTCGAATCGTGTCATGTAATCGGTAACGAAAACTGTTCCCTACCACAGTGCGTAGAGTTTGTCGAGTAGCTGATCTCGATATGATTCAGGAAGGTATTTTTCCTTCAATCGCTACTTCATCTCGGCCCTACGGGTTACAAGATAGTATCCATCTCTCTCTAACGATCTCTCACGCTAGTCCAAAACATCTTCGCCTAGCCCAACAACTTCATTTTGGCGAACCGGACTCATCACTCATCTCGTACCAATCAAAGAATTGGTCCATGTCCATGAGCTAGTCGTTAAACGCCTTCGAGTCCAGATGACCGTCGAACGATGGCACATCAATACAAAGGTGCCGAATAAGGTCGTTCTCAACCGGGGTTGCTTTGCGACATGTTGAAGTATGAGACCGATCGGTCTGGCGGTCTGAGCATGGCGGGTTGCAGACCGCGCGGTCTGGCGGTTACCTCAGCGGGTTGATTGCTTTGTGTTGCTGTCTACGGTTCAGGCGGTCTAGCGGTCTCACAAGTCGGTCACTCTCTCTGGCTGTTGCCGTGCGGTTAGCTCCTCTATCTAACCGCGCGGCTTATGCGGTTTGTGTCGTGCGGTTAGCTCCTCTATCTAACCGCGCGGCTTATGCGGTTTGTGTCTGTATAGTCCGCTTGTATATTTTTAGTCTCACATCTCTTATTTGTATTCTCTCTTCTCTCCTCCATTCTATATCAGGAAGGTCATACCTTTGTAATAGACACCTTTTTCTGATAATAAAGTTTCAGTTATACCCGTCCGGCTTGTTTTTAGTTCGTTTTCTTACATGGTATCAGAGCCATCGATCATTGGCTCCTGATTCTGTCCGCCCTGTTCGCGCGGCTTTCTTCCTCTTTGCGCGGACTGTTTCCGCGGCTTGTTTCTTCCGCTTCTTTGCTCGCGACCTGTTTCTCGCGACCTGTTTCCTTCGCCTGCTTGCGCTCTGTTCGCGCGGCCTCTTTCCTTCCTTGTCGTTGCCCTCTGTGTGTGCGCGACCTGTTGCCTTTTTGCTTCTGTCCGCGCGACCTGCCTCTTCTTTGCGCGGCCTGTTTCTGCTGCTTGCTTCTTTCTTGCGACCTGTTCTAGTCGCCGCTCCCTCCTTCTCTTCTCTAGTTGCCGCGACCTGTCTCCGCGGCCTCTTTTGCCCTGTTTGCCTTTTGCATCCTGATATCCTCCTCTTCTGTTCGCGCGGTCTGTCTGCTAGCCGCCCGACTTCTCTCCCTCTGTTTGGTTCTGCGGCTTGGTCGTGGCTTCTCTAGCCGCTGGTGTCTGCCATCGTGACCGCTGCAGATCTTTTTCTTCCTATCCGCGCGATTTCTCTCTGTTCGCGCGAATTCTTCCTTGTTTCGGCGGCCTCTCTGCCCTTCTTCCTTCGCCGCTCTCTCTTGTCCCTGCGACCTGTCACTAAGTCGCAGCGGCTTGTTTCTTTTCTCTCTGCGGCTCTTCCCTTAGCCGCTCCTGCTTGTTAGTCGCCGCGACCTCCTCTTGCGTCGTGCGGCTTGTGCTTCCTCTTTACCTTGTTCTGCAACTTGGTCGTGGCCCTTCTTGCCGCTGGTGTGCTGACACCGTGACCGTTGCAGCTTCTTCTCTCTGCCCGCCGCGGTTTAGTTTTGTTCGCGCGGTCTTCTTGCTCTCTCTATCCGCGCGGCCTCTCTTCTTCTTGCGCGGTTTCCTGTGTCTCTCTCTATGGACAATTCCGATATCTCTACCTCCACCCTCTCTCAGCCGTTTGCCTCTGTTGCCACCACTTCTGGTATTGCCCATGTCGTTACTCAAGGAAAGTGGCTGATTGACTCTGGTGCTACAAATCACATGACTGGCAACCCTCAATGCTTCTCTCTCCTCGAAACGCATGATCGGTTGCCCCCAGTTCTTGTTGCGGATGGTTCCCCTTCCCCGGTTCATGGGACGGGCATGGTTCAAGTCACCCCGTCGCTTAGCTTGCCGGACACCCTCTACGTCCCGAAGTTTCCTTGCAACTTAATATCTGTCACTACTTTATGCAAGCAACTTCAGTGCTCTGTCTTATTTACTCCTACTTCTTGCTCTTTTCAGGACCCGAGGACCCAACGGACGATTGCTACTGGGACTGAGAACGGCGGCCTCTACTTTCTCGACAACGTTTCCGCCCTCTCCGCTTTCTCCTCCTCTTCTACAGATCTGCTTCAATGGCATCTTCGCCTTGGGCATCCTCCTCCTCGGATTCTTCGTCAACTTCTGCCCCACCTACCTCCGACAAGTGCTCCCCTCAACTGTGAGGCATGTCAGCTTGGCAAACATCACCGCTCCTCTTTCCCGCCAAAGCATGACCGTACCTCTTCTCGCCCGTTTGATTTTATTCATTCTGATATCTGGGGTCCTGCTCCTACTCTCACCGTTGGTCGGGGTAGCTCTTACTTTGTAACCTTCATTGATGATTTCTCTCGATGTACCTGGGTATATCTTTTAAAAGATCGCTCTGAACTCTTCTCTGTATGACACACCTTTTATAACATGATTCACACCCAGTTTGATATTTCTATCAAAGTCTTACACTCTGATAATGCTAAGGAATATCTTAGTCATGAGTTTTCCTCCTTTTGTTTGAATCATGGTCTTATCCATCAGACCACCTGTGTTTACACCTCTCAACAGAATGGGGTTGCGGAGCGTAAAAACCGTCACCTCCTCGATGTCGCTCGCTCTCTCCTGACGCAGATGCAAGTGCCTCGCTCCTACTGGGGCTATGCTGTTCGCCTGTCCTGCTATCTCATCAATCGCATTCCCTCTACGGTTCTCCATGGACGGACCCCTTTCTCTCTTCTCTACCCGAGCAAGGAACCCTTTTCTCTCCCTCTCCGTATCTTCGGGTGTACGGCCTTTGTGCATGCTCCGTCCGCTACACGTGATAAACTTTCCCCCCGTTCTACCAAGTGTGTCTTTTTGGGTTACTCTACTACTCAAAAAGGCTATTGTTGCTTCGACCCCGTTCTGCGTAAGCAGTTTGTCTCCGCGGACGTGACCTTCTTTGAAAATGCGTCCTACTTCTCTCCTCAATCTCCTCATGATTCTGACTCTCCTCCGCTTCACTCTGTTCCTTCCACACATCTCGACGTCTCTACTCCTATCTCATCTCCTCCTCCGTCTCCTCCTCTTTCCGTTATACCACCTCCTCCTCCTGCTTCTCCGCTGCCGTCTCTCTCCAGTCCCGGGCCAGCCTTCTCCGCCACGGACGCTCCGGTCACTGAGGAACGCGATGCCTTGGATCTTCCCATTGCTCTTCGCAAAGGGGTGCGAGCGTGTACTCAACACCCGCTTGCGGCCGTTGTCTCCTATGATCAGCTCACCCCTTCTCACAGGTGTTTTGCTCTGGCTATCTCAGCTACCACCACTCCTCGCACCTAGCAGGAGGCCCTTTCTATTCCTCATTGGAAATCTGCCATGGATGAGGAAATCTCCGCTCTTACTGAACGGGGTACCTGGACTCTTGTTCCTCCTCCGGTGGGTACTGCTGTGGTCGGCTGCCGCTGGGTGTTTGTTGTGAAGTTTCGCCCGGATGGGACTGTGGATCGCTATAAGGCCCGGCTAGTGGCCAAAGGCTTTACTCAGACATATGGGGTGGACTACTTTGATACTTTCTCTCCAGTTGCTCGCCTCAGCACCATCCGAGTTCTTCTCTCGGTAGCGGTCAACAGGGATTGGGCTGTTTCGCAGCTTGATGTTAAGAATGCTTTTCTCTATGGGGATCTTCAAGAAGATGTCTACATGGAGCAACCTCCTGGGTATGTTGCTCAGGGGGAGACTCGTGTATGTCAGTTGAAGAAGGCCATCTATGGCCTAAAACAGAGCCCTCGGGCTTGGTTCGACAAGTTCAGTGGTATTGTGGCTGCCATTGGCTTTGCTAGAAGTTCGGCTGATCACTCCCTGTTTGTTCGCAAAACCGCATCCGGTCTGGTGGTTTTGGCGGTGTATGTGGATGATATTCTTCTTACCGGTGATGATCAGGCTGGGATAGACTTGACAAAGAAACACCTTCGTCAACACCTGGTCACAAAGGATATGGGCTCCCCGAAGTACTTTTTGGGGATAGAAATATCTCGGAAGCCTGGCTCGTTGGTTCTCTCCCAACGGAAGTATGCTCTTGATCTTCTACAAGAGGCTGGATTGACTGGTGCCAAACCAGCCCGGTATCCCATGGCTACTGGAGAAGACAAAACTTGGGAAGATGACTCGCCTCTTCTTTCTGATGCCACGAGGTACAGACGTCTGGTAGGCAAACTTATTTATCTCACGGTGACCAGACCCGACATTGCCTATGCTGTAGGCAAGGTTAGTCAGTTCATGCAAGAGCCTAGGGAATGTCATCTTCAGTCTGCCTTGAAAATATTAGAGTATGTCAAAGCAGCACCGGGAAAAGGGCTTCTCTTTCAGAATAATGGTCATCTAAAAGTTGAAGCCTACTCGGATTCAAGCTATGCGGATGATAAAGGTGACCGTAAATCTACCTCTGGCTACTGCACATTTGTTGGAGGAAATCTTGTGAGCTGGAAGAGCAAGAAACAGTCTGTTGTCTCCAGGTCCAGTGCAGAAGCCGAATATCGGAGTATGGCGTCAACCACGTGTGAGTTAAAATGGTTGCGTGCTCTCATGCTTGACCTAGGAGAGGTCTATGACTATCCTCTTCCTATGTTCTGTGACAACAAGGCCGCTATATACATATCCCAAAATCCGGTCTTTCATGAGAGAACGAAACATATAGAAGTCGACTGCCATTTCATCAGGGAAGAGGTCTTGAAGAAACAGATTTGCACTCCGTTCGTCACCTCCGACAAAGAGTTGGCGGATATCTTCACTAAGCCGGTTTCTACTTTCTTCTTCCACATTTGTGACAAGCTGGGCATGATTGATATCTATGCTCCAGCTTGAGGGGGAGTGTTGAAGTATGAGACCGATCGGTCTGGCGGTCTGAGCATGGCGGGTTGCAGACCGCGCGGTCTGGCGGTTACCTCAGCGGGTTGATTGCTTTGTGTTGCTGTCTACGGTCCAGGAGGTCTAGCGGTCTCACAAGTCGGTCACTCTCTCTGGCTGTTGCCGTGCGGTTAGCTCCTCTATCTAACCGCGCGGCTTATGCGGTTTGTGTCGTGCGGTTAGCTCCTCTATCTAACCGCGCGGCTTATGCGGTTTGTGTCTGTATAGTCCGCTTGTATATTTTTAGTCCCACATCTCTTATTTGTATTCTCTCTTCTCTCCTCCATTCTATATCAGGGAGGTCATACCTTTGTAATAGACACCTTTTTCTGATAATAAAGTTTCAGTTATACCCGTCCGGCTTGTTTTTAGTTCGTTTTCTTACACGACAAGGCGCTAAATAGTGATCATAGGTCTCATCAGGGTCGTACTCGTGTCGTGTTGGTGGACCACGACCTCTGCGGACCGGCAGTTGTGGCTCACAGGAAGGACGGGGGTTTCCCATCGTGGCGGGGGCACGACGATAATCATGCACAGACTCGGGAGTCCCTCTCAAAGGAGCGGGATCCCGACGTGGTAGTTCTCTAACTCGTCTATCAAGCGATGGTGGGACGTCCCGCGGATCGTCCACAGGTTCCTCATAACGAGGTGCTGGGGTTGGATCTTTAAGGGCTCCTAACTGGTCGACTCTAGTGTTGACCCTAGCGATGTCATTCTTATGGGTTGCAAATTGCTCGTGAATTAAGCGTTGAAACTCTATGGGCGTCATGTCTGAATTCGAACTGGCGTTCCGATCGTTGGTGACGTTCTGGTCAGACATCTGTGATCGAAAAAACCTACCACTATGTAGCATAAAATGTGACTCGAACCTGGCTTTGATATCAAGTGATGCAGGGATAGGCTAACATTGACTCAACGACTATGATGCAACCTAAATGCAGTGCGACTAAGACAAAGGTGCAAACAGTCCAGTTCAAGATCTAATCAATAATAATTAAAATTTATTAAGCTTCAACACAATTTACACAATCGAATAACGAGCTAAGACGATTAAAGATTGATTTACGAATACCCCCGAAATGAGGCGCAAATATCATTCAAGTGGGCCAAATAAATCCCGCAAATCAAACTACGAATAATAATATCAAAGTGAATAAGATAATTTCAGATCCCACAACAACAGTCCAACTCCAAAACATTCAACATAAGAGAAATAAATAACATTCATACCTAAATTTACTCATGCTTGTGACGTCGTGTTTAGGGAAGGAAAGCCGATGGCAGTATCGTCCTTGGGTCGACGAGTAGCTCTACGGGCGGGTTGCAATGGCTGGTTGGGGAAGACTTGGGGCGTTATGGTGATGATGGAGGCTGCATGTAGTGGGAGACGGAAGGTTAGGGTTGCGAGTTGGTCGACGGGGGTCTGAGAAGAGGTGGGGGTGGCAGAAGGGCTGGAGGGAAGGCTGTCGGGGCTGGAAGTCGTAGATTTGGCTGGTGGACGGGCTGGTGGGGGTTGATGGGGCGGGGGAAAAGGAATGGGAGCGGCGTTTGGGTTGCTAGAGGTTCGACGGGTCAGGGAAGAGGGAACAGAGGGCGGTGGTAGGGCTATATGGGCTGGATGGGGTTAGGGAAAGAGGCGGGGACTGCAATGTAGCCACAGAAGGAGTCGACGGGGTTGGGAAAATGAGGGGGGGGGGGGGGGGGGGGGAGGGCAGCGGTAGTGTCGCACGAAGGAGGAGAGCCGCTTGGAGTCCACCGAATAAGACAAACGGGTAGAGAACCGCAACCTTCGATTCCTATTCAGCCGCACACCTGCATGTATTTATAGGGGAGGGGGAAAATAAAGAGCTAGGGCACCCTAATCGGACGGCTAATAATGTTCGGGCTGATCGGGTGTCAAATACAACATGAAACATATTAAATAATATGTAGAAAAGACTCGGAACGACCATCCGGATGCATCCACGGACTCGGATCTCCCAAATGGGTCGCCAATCACTGCCTCCTGCATGAATAAACGCATGTGTGTCGTCGATCGCCATCATGCTTTCTTCTACTTGGATAACGAAAGCAATTTTGGGTGTTTGGTCCAATAACTGTAAGAAAAGATCCAATTGTATGAAAGCTGGAAGAAATTTTCTTAAACCGGTGTTTAATGTAGCATTTATATAGAAATTCTGTGGAGTTCGTACTAATATTTTTTAGGTGATTCAATAAGCTCGTGCCAAGGCTGGATGAGTTTTCAATCAAACAATCTCAACTCTTACAGTAATTTATATGGTCACCTAAACCCGATTTAGGCTCCGTTTGAGATGACTTATTTTCACCGGTCAAGCGGTCATGACCGCATGAACCGGGATTTATTTAAGTCCCGATTCATGCGGTCATGACCGCTTAACCGGTGAAAATAAGTCTTCCCAAACGGAGCCTTAATTAAATAATCTTGTTTAATTGATCAACACAACTACATATTGATGCGGAGTGGAGACACTGGCCCGCAACGGAGGGCGAGTTTTTGGCCCGTTCGGGGCAGATTGACTAGCTATCATATATGGCATATCCGGAGCGTTGATCCGACTTCACGGATGCGTCCGGCCTGTCGTTCCGACACGATTTCATATATTACATTGTCATTTTTGCTTTATTTTTGATATAATCGGACTACCCCATCTCCGGCCAATCATTGTCGTCGATGGTGAGATGTCTTAATATCTCTTTATTATAAATAAAAGTGTATGAGGGCTACTATAGGTCATTGCAGATTTTTGAGAAGACAAATCCCAAAATCTGGCGATCCTTCCACGGTGCTGACTTCGTGGAATCCTATGTGATCACTCTTAGGCCCTCTCCCATTCCCCAAAGATAACCCCTACCCCTAGCCCTCTTCCTCCATCTAAAGCCTCCATCGTCACCTTCACAACCCTCCAAACCTTAGTCTCCACCCATCCAGGCTGCTGTCCAGCAACATCCGCCCCCTTCCAGTCACCTCCTGGCTGCCGCCACCCCCTTCCAGCCACCTCCTTGCTGCCAACCACCTCCTTTCTGTTGCCGCGCCCTTCCATCAATCTCCCTACTGTCCGCTCCCTTTCAGCCACCTCCTTGCTGCCTCCACCTCCTTGCTGCCTCCGTCCTTCTCCCAGCCCCATCCACCTTCTGCCGACCCCCGCCTCAAGTCCTCATGCATTCAGATCTAATCTCCTACATCCCAACACAACCGCCCTCCATCCAGATCTCCCTTCCTCAGCCAAATCCACTTCCAAACAGCAAGATCCAGCCTTCCCCCTTCTAGATCTAGCCATACAATTTCAAATTTCAGCTGCCGCCTTGTAGCACCTTATCGGATCTATTCTCCTAAGACATCCCCCATACTTTTGTGAGTTTTTTTTTGTTACGAAATTTTGTTTTCACCATTTAAATATGTGTTGTGATCTTATACTTGTTTGGATAAATAGCATCATAGTACTTTGGTTCTAGATTATTTTTGGATTTACAGGAACTATCCGCCGCGCGCCCTCAGCACGGAGGAAAGCCTAATCCCGTTTGCGTAAAGAAATTAATTTACTATTTCTAAAATCATACACGTGTGATTTAATTATTTATTATTTGATTTTGATTTCTTCGTTGGACTTTGCATTGCATGTAGGGTTAGGGCATCGTTAATCCGCCTTCTATAAATTCGTCCTGCATCACATATTATGGCCCAAAATAGAAATGTCAAAAGAAAATCCAAAGCTAATGTCCCAAGACCAAAAGGTTTGTTGTGTTGCACGTTCATAGCAAATAGTGACAAGATCCTTCTCTAGGTTGACATAATAACTTGGTAGGAAAAATCAAACTTGTAATTCTGTGGCTCTTTTTGGGTGGGCGGTCTGCCTCGCTGGGTGGGAAAGGAGCGGCAGTGGGAAAGGGAGGGATTCCCTTGTGGTGGGAAAAGGAACCTAGCCGATGTTTTTGGCCTTTCTTAGCAAAGGTGGGCTACCACCGCCCTCTTGAACTATTTGGGAATTGGGTGAGCTTTCTTTCCAAAGGAAGAAGTCTCACCGCCCACCCCCGAATAGAGCCTCACACTTTGCAAACTAGATTTATAAGTTGAAGAGAAAGATTACATCTGAGTATAAGTTTTTGCAAGAAGCTTGCACTTACAAAATTTCTTAAGCTTATACTGTAGATTTTTTTTTGAAGAAATAGATCGCATCAAGTCGTCATTTTTGTTCTGGGTTCTTATGCAAATTATCTCTTGTTGTGTGTGTGTGTGTGTGTGTGTATATGTGTGTACGAGTGACAGTGCATGGGGGAACCCCCGTGCCGTCGCGACAGCACCCTGATCACGACAACGCTCCCTCCACTCACACCCGTGGAACGCATTAGAAGATTGACCGACAACTGGAGTACTGAACTCTGGGGGTGCGAGCGAAGCCACCCTGCAATACCGTCGAGGTTGGGGTACTGTCGCGGCAATACTATGTTCCCCTGTGTAGTGTCACTCATAATATTAAAAAATTGTATTAGTTACAGCTTAAAATTTTAGTGTATATATATATACATACGACTGACAGTGCACGGGGGGCCCCGTGCCCCGCGCTACAGTAGTCGGCCCACCCGCGGCGGGCTACGCGTAGGCTTATTTAAAATTATTGTGTTTTTATTTTTTAATATTTTTGTAATCATTTTGCTTTATTTTTTAAATTTTTTTTTTAGGAAAATAAAAATATCTTTTTAAATTATTTTAGACTTTTTGTTTTTTTAATTATTTGCAATTATTTTATTTGTTTTAGAAAATATATTTATTTAATTATTTTAATTATTTCGTTCGAGGGACGGCGAACCCGACAATGGACACCGGGCAGGCCGCCGGCTGCTCCGCCGGAGGCGGCAACCCAAAAGCCTGCTCACGGTTTTGCCATCAGGAATTTTTCGGGAGTAACTGCCGGGGGATTTCTAAGAATCATTATTTGCAGTTCACTTCTTCCCTAGATCCAACGGCTGAAATCAGTTTGAAAGGCCTCAAGTGTTACACCGTGCAATCACAACGGCTTCCCATATACTTTTGTGACCAGGGATTCAAAAGTGGTACTTCAAAAGACCACTCAAATATTTATTGTCGTCCGATCAAAACCCCACCCAGACCGTTACGGCGAATCCCTCCCGCTTCCCTCCGCTCGCTCGCGAAATCTACCTAGGCAGCTACGGCGCAGCCCTCCTGCATTCCTCCCCACGCTCTCGCTCCTGAAACCCGTCGCAACCCGTGAAGCTTCGCCGGCGGGGGAATCGATGCCGGCTGGAAATCACCGTCTGGGAATCGTCTTCCTGCTCAGCGGTCGTAAGTTGTCAGAACATTTTCTTCATCTTGGTTGGTTTCTTCTCCAACTTCCTCTTGAATTTCTACTCCAACACCTCGTATTTGCACAGTTCCGTCTTCACCAACGGGAAAAATACACCTGACAAATTTCAATTATGAACGTTTTTTTGTCTAAATCTCTTTGGTTTGTTAGTTCTGTTCCAATAAAGTAATAATCATCAAAGAAATTTCATTATACAAACAGTTAAAACTAATAACTAAGCATTTGGAGGGGATGGAGTGAGGTGTGCAGAACCTGGAGATAGATACAAAGATTTGATGCAGCAAAATCATGTCCAATTAATGAGAAATCAAGATTTCTGTTTAGTAGGAAGTGCAGATGTTTCTACATCAAAGCAAAGAATAGTGAGTCTTTGTTATCATTGATTTTTATCACATATTTCCGGGGCCGGGCGCAGCCCACTGTCGCAAACCGGGTACTGTCGCGTGGGGCACAGGAGGTGTATATATATGTATGTATGTATATATATAGGGTTTGGAATATATAAGTTCAAGTTTTTTTAAGCCTAAAAAAGCTTGAGTTGGTTCTCCCATAATACATATCAGAATTAGGCAAACAATATATGCATTTCATAGCCAAGAACGAGATCTACAATTTTCATGTTGAACATTTTTCCAAAATTTGCACGGTTTAGCCGGAATTTGGCCCGAAATATTGCTGGATCAAAATTTGAAATTTATTATTATTATATTCATTTCGGGCCAGCAACCTTACAGACAAGATTCCGACCGAACTGTGCAAATTTTGAAAAAATGTTCGACATGAAAGTTTTAGATATCGTTCTTATATATGTTATTTATATATATATATATATATATATATATACCTATATATATATATATACCTATATATATAGGGGCGGAATCGTATGAGAATACATCTTATATGCGAACTGTGCGAACTCCCTGATTTGGGCACCAAAATGGACATGTAAGATATGTTTTTTGACTGGCTCGACGAGACCTACAACTTTCATGTTGAACACTTTTTCTAATTTTGCACGTATAAGGCGGATTTTGGACCCGAAAATATCTGGGCGTCCTTAGTCTCGTTTTTTAGATATTTTCGGGTCCAAAATCCGCCTTATACGTGCAAAATTAGAAAAAGTGTTCAACATGAAAGTTGTAGGTCTCGTCGAGCCAGTCAAAAAACATATCTTACATGTCCATTTTGGTGCCCAAATCAGGGAGTTCGCACAGTTCGCATATAAGATGTATTCTCATACGATTCCGCCCCATATATATATACCTATATATATATACCTATATATATCATAAAGTTGTGTTTGTTACATAAAAGTTGTTTGATTTGGTTGGTTAAGAGTATTGTATTAATGTTGTAGGTCAGTGGTTCAAATCTCAATACCATTTAAAAAAAAACTATACCCAATGCGAATGGCTATGATTGCTTTGATGGTCCTCCAGGGTTATGCTGGTCCGCCAAAGTATTTCTTTGTATAATATAGATATACAGATATATATATATTGATATGTATGTAGGAATAATTACCAAAACTTCCCCTGGAGTTAGCATAATTACAGATTGCACCCTTTTATTATTGAAATTACAAAAATTTCTCCTTAAATACCCTTATGTATGTATGTATGCATATATCTACATGCTCAACCATCTAGTTGTTTTTCTTGCCAGTTCTTATGCTGCATTTTGTTCATAATTGAATTTTTTTTTGCACCAGGTCAGCTCATCTCCATGTGAATCGCCAGAGAGAATAAACATGTTAAAGTCGGAGTTGGCTTTGATGACCGAGAAGAATGCCGAATTGAAGAAGCAAGCAAGGGAACTCTCGACAAAGCTCCAGTTGGCTGAGCAAGGAGTTGATCAGGCCCAAAAAAAGTTTCTAACTTTGGGAATGCAACATAAAGCTGGTCCTTTTGGCACAGTCAAGGGCTTGAGAACCAGCCCTATGATTATATCAGACGAATCCGTGAACCCAACTCTCTCGAAGATACTCGAGAAGATCGCCGTCCGTAAAGAGCTCATAGTCGCATTGGCGAACTCAAACGTGCGCGAAATGCTCAAGTTTTGGGTTGACAATATCAAAAGAGTGGGCGTGCCCAACTATCTGGTCGTGGCATTGGATGAAGAAACTGAGCGCTTCTGCAAATCAAATGATGTTCCCGTCTACCGAAGGCCTCCGGACAAAAATGTCGACTCCATAGGCAAGACCGGCGGCAACCACGCCGTCTCTGGACTGAAGTTCCACATCCTGAGAGAGTTTCTTCAGCTCGGCTACAGCATTCTTCTCTCTGACATCGATATAGTTTACCTGCAGAATCCGTTCGACCACCTCTTCAGGGATTCCAACGTAGAATCCATGAGCGACGGCCACAACAACATGACGGCCTACGGATACAATGACGTCTTCGACGAGCCGTCCATGGGTTGGGCGAGATATGCTCACACGATGCGCATCTGGGTGTACAATTCAGGTTTCTTCTTCATACGACCCACTCTGCCCGCCATCGAGCTGTTGGACCGGGTGGCTTACCGGTTGTCGCACGAGCCGAAATCGTGGGACCAGGCGGTTTTCAACGAGGAGCTCTTCTTCCCATCCCACCCCGGGTACGAGGGCCTCCACGCAGCCAAGCGAACCATGGATATCTATCAGTTTATGAACAGCAAAGTGCTGTTCAAGACTGTGAGGAAGGATGCTCAGCTTAGGAAGCTGAAGCCAGTGGTAGTCCATGCCAATTATCATCCAGATAAGCTTCAGAGAATGAAGGCTGTTGTTGAGTTTTATGTTGATCAAAAACAAAATGCTTTGGATACTTTTCCAGATGGATCAGATTGGTAGGGGTTAAGAGGATCATGTGATGATGAGCTATCAAATGTGGGGAATGGATTTCTACTTTTGAGTCCAAGTGTTTTAGGGCTCATGTTTCAAGTGTTTTAGGGCTCATGGATGTTTGGATTGCTTCTTGATATATGTTTGTATTTCTGTAACACACATACACAGTGATCTACAACTTTCATGTTGAACATTTTTCTTAAAAATGCATGAAAGTAGACATATTTTCAAAATGCGCGTGTAACCTGTTTTTTTGCCAAAAACGGGTTCCGCGGATTTACATTAAATTGTGTGTGTGTGATTTGAAGCCGTTTGGATCTCCGACTTAGGCCTCGAAAAAAGTCATGCCGAACCTGGGCGTCCGTACATATGTTCGGCGTGACTTTTTTTAGGCTCAAATTGGAGCCTAAACGGCTTCAAATTAAAAAGTGTTCAACATGAAAATTGTAGATCTCGTTGAGATCTGCAACTTTTATGCTGAACACTTTTTCTAAAAATGCATGAAAGTATGTATGTTTTCAAAAGATGTATGTTTCACGTTTTTTGCTAAAAACGAGTTCCGCATTTTTCAAGCAGCCCCGTATATATATTTAAAATATTATGATATTTCTGATTTTCTAGCATGATCCCTATCTGGTGAAATTTTTTTATTACACAGATTTTGAGAAAAGATGATTTTATTTTTTATTCATAAGTTTTTTTTAAATGTCTGGAGCTGATTGGTGGAGCATGAATTTAGTGAGTTATCATTTTTGTAAGCGAAATAGTCAAATCAGTCCTTTAATTTTAGAGGTAATTTTAAATTGTTCTTTTAACTTATATATTTGATTCAGTCCTTTTTCTTTTACATCTTTCTCAAATAAGTCTTTCTTAAAATATTCCGTTAAGTATTAATGGAAACAGTCCATTGTCAAGCAGAACCCTCGCCCTTATGCCAAAACCCTCCCTCCACGCAAACCCTCGCGGCCTCGCCCTCACCGCAACGTCTCACCCTTGCTGCAAACCCGCGCCATTGCTGCAGGCACTTTGGCCCTCGCCGCAAACCCTCGCTCACGACTTCGGCCATCGCAGCAAACCTTTGCCCTAGTCGCGACCTCGCTGTCGTCATCGCCGCAAACCTGAAGCTCCTTGCAACCAGCCACGACCTGGAGATCATTTCTCTTCCTCCATCGACGAGCAGAAGCCACACTTGTTCTTTGAAAATAGCAAAGATAGTGCTTTGGATATTACATTTGAGGGCGAAGACTTGTTTGAGGATGATTTAGCACGTACGTAGCATCAACGAAAAGGTTGTGGGGTTACTTCCAGCTAACAATCCAATTGATAGAGGCAATAGCGATGAGGAATATCAATCACATTCTCTACGATCTATTTCAAGTGACAATGAAGATGAACCGACACCAAAATTTCACTATTGAAGGATATGAAAAATATGAAATGGCAAGCAGGATTAGTGCTCAAGTCAAAGGAACACTTTAGAGATGCAGTGACCACATATGCAGTCCATTGAGAAAAAATTAATGAAAATGATAACAAAAGAGTGAGGTTCAGGTGTAAACCCGGATGTGAATGAAAAATATATGCTGCACCGATGAAAGACAGACACATGGGCAGTGACGGAGCCAGAAAATAATGTCAGGATGGGCAGACTCATTTCATAATGTAGTTCAAAAAATTAACTTAAATTATTCAAATAACTGTATTAATACAAAAAAATAATATATGAATATTTAAGAATATTTCAACTAAATTAAAATTAAAAACACATAACATTACCTTTCTCAGAAGAACGGCAGTCTAAAGTTTTATATATATATATATATATATATATATATATATTAATAAGCTTTAGAAAACTTTAGACTGCGATTCTTCTGAAAATCGCAGTGTGATATATATATATATTGGAAAACTTTAGACTGCGATTCTTCTGAAAACCGCAGTGATATATATATATATATATATATATATATATATATATATATATATTAGAAAGCACCACTGTTAAAGTTTATATATATATAAAAACATTAGACTACGGTTTTTCTGAGAACAGCAGTCTAAAGTTTATATATATATACAAGTGACAGGCACGGGCCTTCGGCCCTGGGGGCATTCGGCTGGGTGCGACAATCGGCGGGGTGCGACATTCGGCGGGGTGCGACATTCTCCGGGATGCGACATTCGTCGGTGGTGCGACATTTGTCGTAGGGACGACATTTGTCGTGGGTGGGGATGACATTTATCGTGGGCAGCGACAATTGTCGTGGGCACGACAATTGTCGTGGGCACGACATTTGTCGTGGGCGGCAACATTTGTCGTGGACAGTACCTGCCCCTATGGCCTTGCGCGACAGTACCCGACCGACGACGGAGGGCTCCGCCCGCTCCCGGCGGGCTCCGCTCGACCCGCAACATATACATATGAGTACTCAAAATGACCGTAAAAAAATATATATCAAGAATACAATTTTTATTTTGTAAAACAAATTATATTTTAACGTTAAAACATTAATTCTTCTCTTGTAATTCCTAGCTATAGACAATAGGTTTAGGGTATCTAGTGTTTTTATTTTTTGTATTTTAATATTGTAAAGTTGTGTAATTACCTAAAAGGATATTGACTTTATAATATATTAATATAAAATTTGATATAATTGTGTAATTATGAATACAACTATAAGGGCAATATAGGGACATCGGTATCTAGTGTAATTTTATATATATATATATATATATATATATATATATATATATATATATATATATATATATATATATACGAGCATCTTCGCACGGGCTACGCCCGTGCTCGATGCTCTCGGGCGGCCTTCGGCCGCATCAGGCGAGCTTTGCCCGCCTGCGCACGGGCTTCACCCGTGCTTGATGCTTCGAGTGGTCTTCGAACGCAATCCTCCATCTCGGCGCCGCACCCACCACCCGCTGCACCCAGAGCCATATGGTTATTTTAGTGGTTCATTGTTATTCAAAAATAGATGAATATCGTCCCTCCCAAGTCCCAGGCATGATTTTAGTGGTTCATTGTTATTCAAAAATAGATGAATATCGTACCTCCCAAGTCCCAGGCGTGATACTTATTGTGAAGAATGGGTTGCATACGTTTGCGAGTGCGAAATGCCACATAAATTTTCAATTCTTATATAGACAGGAGATGATTGAGCTAAATTCAACGGGAATTCCATTGAATTGATTTGAAAGGCTTTTTTTTTTTTGCTCCGATGAGTTTGGAAAATAATGCCACCATCTTAGACTGTATGTTTGGCGAGACAATGAGTACGCCAAAAAACAATAAAATAAAAATACTTCTTAACATAAAAGCGAATAATTCCTAAAGTGAGGTCGGCCGTTCACAGAGAGCAGTTCATAACCACCATATTCATGGCCGCATCAATTTTTTAATGCTTTAAGAAAGTGTGCAAGTTTTAATACCAGTATTCCTTCAGTGGCAATAAAAAACAACAATAACTACGATGTAAATATTAATATCCATAAAATGAGAAGTAGATCGAGTTTGAGCCGGCTTATCACAACTTATTTGTTTCAATGAGGTTGAAAAAAAAGTATTATTGTCGTGCAAAAAATTTATGTCTCAAAATAATTTCTTGTTGTAACAGTTGTGATATCATACATATGACAATAACATTTCTGTCCATCCTCATCAGAACAAATAAGTTTCAATAAGTCACGCCAAACAGTCTTAATATCCATCAGTAATACAAAGGTCAGTACAACAATAATAATAATTATTCTCAATACACAAATTACACATGATGAAAAGTTCAAAAGAACAATTTAGACCTCCGAAAGGCCAAAAAATAATCCCCCGCAACATTATAAATTAGTCAAAAAACAGCTCAGCCGCTCAACGGGACGCCAAGGCCCACCTTCCCCAACTCCCAAGGTATTTTCATTCCACACGCAACCCTAAAGCAGTACCGATTTAGACAGCTGAAGGACGAAAGATGAAAAAGCTGGCCGAAAAGCAAACAAAAAAAGAGCGCTACGGACGTCTTCCGGCGCCTTGCCTGGGATCTGCGGCGCGATCTGCCACCATGCTCGAAGAGCGGCAACGCCACCGCCGTGCTCGCCACTCCGGGCACTTCAGTAGCTCCGGCCAAAACCTCCTCCTCCTAGTAGCAGCTCCAAGGCCGGCAAACCTCCATGGCCGGCGCATCTCCAAGACCGGCGAACCTCCATGGCCGGCGCATCTCCAAGGCCGGGTAGTAGCTCCATGGCCGCAACAGCTCCATGGCCGGCGCATCTCCAAGGCCGGCGAACCTCCATAGCCGTCAGATCCATGGCCGGCAGCTCCAGGCCGGCGCAGCTACATGGCCGTCAGCTGCACTTCCATTCTCTCTCTCTCTCCAGCTGCTCACTCTCTCTCTCAGTTTCGGCAACTCCACCTCCATTCTCTCTCTCGTTCTCTCTGTCGGTCTCTCTCCCGCAGCGCACTCTCTCTCTCTCTCTCGTTCTCTCTCTCGGTCTCTCTCCCGTTGCCCACTCTCTCTCTCATTCTCTCTCTCGGTCTCTCTCCCGCTGCGCACTCTCTCTCTCTCTCTCGTTCTCTCTCTCACTCCTCCCCCGCTGCCCAGTCTCTCTTTCTCATTCTCTCTCCCGCTGCTCACTCTCTCTCTCAGTTTATAAGAGCAGTCAAGCGGCCTTTAATTATTAGTTTTTCATAAGCGGAAGGCGGTGGAGGCGGTGGAGGCGGTGGAGGTGGTGGAGGCATTCGTGTCAGCAAAAGCAGTCAAGCGGCCTTTAATTATTAGTTTTTCATAAGAGGCAGGCGGTGGAGGCGGTGGAGGCATTCGTGTGAGCTGGAGAGAGAGAGAGAGGGGGGGAAAGAGAGAGAGGCGATGGGGGGTATAATGGGGAGTTCAAAAATCACGCACGGAGTCGCCAAGAGTTGGCTTATAAAAGTAGTATAGATATATATATATTTTAGACAGCACCGCAGTTAAAATTTATATATATATTAATATATATATATAAACATTAGACTAAGAACCGCAGTCTAATGTTTTTATATATATATTAATATATATATAATATGTGGACGTACGGACGTACAAGCAAGGGGTAAGTAAGCTTCAAATCGAAAAGTGATCAACATAAAAGTTGTAGTTCTCGATGATCCGAACAATTTTCATGTTGATCACCTTTTGATTTGGAGCCGTATTGGCCTTCGATTTGGGCCCCGAATTCGGGGGCGGCGAGAGTGCTACAGTAACCCTCTCGCCGCCCCCGAATTCGGGGCCCAAATCAAAGGCCAAGACGGCTCCAAATCAAAAAGTGATCAACATGAAAGTTGTTCGGATCATCGAGATCTACAACTTTCATGTTGATCACTTTTCGATTTGAAGCCTCCTTGACCCCCAAAATCCCTTGCCCGTACGCCCGTATCCTATGTTATATATATATATATAACTTTAGACTGCGGTTTTTCTAAGAACCGCAGTCTAAAGTTATATATATATATATAACTCTAAACCACTGCACCAAAATTCAGGGTGGGTAGCTGCCCACCCTGATCTCTATGTAGGTCCGCCCCTGCACATGGGAATTGAGGACTGTTAAAGATGAGCATACTTGTAGCAGAGGATTTAAAAATAAGTTATGAAGAGCCAAGTGGTTAAGCGAGCGAATTGAATCTAATGTTAGGGAACACCCCAACCTTCAAATAACTAAAATAGTCGACAAGGTGAAAGAAAAATGGGTTGCAGGTATTACTAAAAGTAAGGTAGTTAGAGCTAAAGCTAAAGCAAGCGCATTGGTCGAAGGATGTATTGGAGAACAATATAATCATCTTAATCATTATTGCAAAGAGTTGCAAGCATGCATGGAACTGTGGTAGTTCTGTCTTTATTAAGTTTGCTTGGCCTCCCCAACATTTCAGTGATACTCCAAGGGTTTCACGATCGATAATTCCTCGATTTATGAGATTATATGTATGCTTGATTGGTTGTCGTGAATCGTTTAAATTATGTCGATCATTTTTAGGACTGGATGGATGTTTTTTGAAGGGCCCTTATGGTGGATAGTTACAACAATTGGTAGAGACTCAAATGATCAAATGCTACCAATTGCTTATGCAATAGTTGAAGTTGAAAGTAAAGATTCATGGACTTAATTTCTATCAAACCCTATTGGAGATATTGGCGATGGCAGTATCACCTATATATCTGATCAACAAAAGGTTTGCTACTACTTAACATCTCTTTTATATATTTCTTGTATTTGATTTCTTCTTGTAATGTATGGTAATAGAATTTTTTATAGTGGGATTGGTACAAACTTTCAAGGATCTACTCCCCGAAGTTGATCATCGATTTTGTGTACGACATCCGATAGGATGTTTGGAGGTCATACATCAGTCTGATAAATTTGTAGTTGACTTTGATAAATAGTTTTGTTCTTGTGAAAAATGGAGAGTTAGTGGACTTTCATGTCGGCATACAATTAGTTGTATGTGTATTTAAATCTGGATGTGCACCTTTTTGTACTGGATTGTTTCAATAGATCAATTTATAGTCAATGTTGCATGCATAGAATCTTGCCAACTAATGGATCAAAATTTTGGCCAAAGGCAACACACGTAGAGATTCTACCGCCGATTCGTCGACGAGCTCCTGGTAGACCCAAAATAAACAGGGATGCTAATGATGAGGGGAGTAAAACAAAATGGGTCGTAAGCATGGATTAATTAAATGCTCGAAGTGCGGTATCTCGGGACATAACAAGAGAAGTTGCCGGTAATTATTATACTTGTTACTATAATACTTCAAATAATTTACAATTTATTATTATTATTTTGTTGTTGTAACATTTTCGGCATATTTGAATGAGTTTGAATTTCTGACTAATGAAAATCATTCACTTTTTTTTAATAATCATAAATATATAGTTGTCATACAAAATAGCCATAAATGATAAATAAGATGAGCATTCGTGTTTGAGTGAATTGAAATAAAGTTAACGGTATTAGTTTTAGGACTAATTTGAAATGAAGTATAAAGTTAAAGGACTCATTTGAATCAAATAAAACTTAAAAGGATCTATTTGAAACAATACCTATAGTTAAAGGACCTATTTTGTTGAAGTCAAAATTGACCTCAACGAATGTTCACGAACCAAAGTGTAGCCAACGCCTACTTCTCCCAAATCTCGACCCCTGACTGGCTGCTAAGGTCCTAAGACTGACCCAAAGCCTCAGCTGGGAGGTCCCACCTCACACCTGGAAGATCTCTGAGAGATTCCCCTCCAAAGCCAAATGTCGGGCTGGGAGCTCTTCAGAAAGCACTAAAATTGGAGAATAATGAAAAGCCTGCCTTCCAAAGAGCCCCTATGGGTCTTTTTATAGTCTTCCGTTGACCTGAAAGTACTGAAACACCCCTGATGGGTCTGCAAATAGCCAAATCCCGCTGTCATCCCAGGGCACCAAGGTAATTTTACCTGCGAATAATGAAATAATAAAAATAATCCTCTTTTCGAGCGCCGGGCCCTACCACGTGGGCCCACTTGGCGAGAACCCTGGCCGAGAAGGCTCTCGCTGGATCCCCAACCGGGCTAACCTTGGCTAGCCCCCCTGCCGGGGAGGTTCTCGCCCTTCACGGTCTTGATACTATTGCGACTGAAGGCTCACTTAACGCCTTCTCGCTTGCCCTGGGCGGGAGCTCCCTCGAGGCGGGAGCTTCCATAGCTCGACTATCTGCTTTGGCTTCCCCCGCTTTCGCCTGCCCTTGGCGGGAGCTCCTTCCAGGCGGGAGCTCATCTAGTCTGGAACCCGAAGCCTGGCGAGAACTCTATAAGTTCGTCCTGAGGATAATCCAAGGCTAGCCTGAGGCTAGCCCCATCCTGACCACTGAACCCTTGGGGTTCCGCCCAACGAATATGGGGTTGTACACAATCCCCGCTCTTTTTGAGATAGCCCTGCGCTCGACAAGACAAGTCCAACCCCGAAATATTCGCTGGACACGTGCCTGGTAGCCAAGAGAATCTTTTGGCGGGCCCTACTGCGGCTATAAATACACGCCGTCGGGTGACCCTAAGTCTTGCCTCTGATCTACTGCTTCTTTACTGAGCTCTCGCCTGGGGCTTTCTGTGCGATACCAAGATGTATGCTAAGCGCGCCGGCAAGCCACTTCCGCCGGACCTTCAGGATCGGTTGGTCGCGGCTCAAGCGCGAGCCTTAGCTAACTGCGCTGCGGTGGCGCCCTGGCTATCGAGGAAATCTCCAAACGCCGGTCCTTCGGAGCCGAAAAAGAAAAAGGGAAAACGAAAAGCGAAGGTGGTCCGGCGAGACCTTGCTTGCGAGAACAGGGATCCCCCTTCTCCTACTCCCAATCCCGCGGAGGCCCTCTCCCTGCAGAAGGTATGCCTTCCAGCCCTGCTCACCAAGATGCTTATGCTACAGGCCCGACAGCTAACGTGGCCTCTCGCAGGAATCCCTTCCTAATGACGACGTCGGGTCTTCCCCGATTCCCCCCGATTTGTCAGCTCCCCCTCCCGAGGGTCGGACGAGGGTCTCGGAGGAAATTCCTCCGGCCGGGACCCAGGTGATAGGTACGTTTTTCGCTACTTCTCGCTAGTTCAATCATGCCTTTCCCTTTCTGAACTGCCTTCTCGCAGAGCCAGCTTCCGCTCTCCCGGGTTTCGCCACCCGGGAAGATGAAGCGAGAACCGGTGCGGCGATTTCTTCTGCGGCAAATCCCGCCCTGCCGGCGGGAGGGGTGGCCCTCGAGCCCTTCACTACCCTTAAGGATGTCGATCATCCTGATGGTTAAAACGCGCAGGTTTCTTTTTATTTTATTTTAAGATGAGTGAGATTTTATTTTGTAAAGAAAAAGACGAGCGTTTTTATTTTGTTAGAAACCGAGTTTTAACGAGAGGGAGGCAAGTGCACCTATCGCGTGTAGTACAGGATATTCTAGTGCGGAATATCAGGGTCGTATTGTTCTCGGGGCCGGCTTAGCTATATCTACTCTTTCCCTGAAAGCCTATTATTCTACCGATAGTATTTTAGGTTTGATAAAAAAGAAATGACAAACATATAAAAAAATGCAAAATAATAATAAAGTGCAGAAGGCCGATGAAGAACTCAGCGCGACGCTATCAAAAAGAGAATTAGAACTAAAATAACTTTTAATAAAAAGAGATCCTAATTTTCAAATTAATTAAGGCGGAGACTCGGTCGTGGAGGTTCCAAAGGAATGAGCTCACTTATCTCTAGGACTATCGCTCACCTGAACGCTAAGACTATTTGACCGATCGCTAGACCGACGAAGGATTCCTCTTAACGCCCGCATTACGCTAAGAACCCCGCTATTGGGTGGGGAACCCAATCCGGTAGAGTCACGCGCCTCCTCTCTCGAGGGTTAGCGCGGAGCTCTCTTTACCCAAGGGTGATCGGTTCATACGTGCGGCCTCTCGGCGTTGCGTATGGATAACGGAAATAGAGCCCGCACATCGATATGCGGTCCTACGCGTCGTTAACCCGGGGCAAATCTTAAGAAATTTAATTAAGTAGAAAACAGGACCTTCAATTATTTAAAGCTACTTTATCTGTCCCAATGCACTTCGATATCGAGGGCTAAGAGCGGTTAGCCACTCATCGGAATGGGGACACTTATACTAGAAAGCAATAAAGAAAGCTGTAAAGAAAGCAGTAAGAAAGCAGGAAGAAAGCAGTAAATTGCAAGTCCTACTCAAGCGAGTAGGACTGAAGAAAGCAGTAAATGCGAATCCCGACTCAAATGAGTGGGCGGGGGTAAATTAATCTCATACACGCACGCACTCTACTTGAAAGTAAAACACACACACGCACTCTACAGAAAAGTAAACACACACACACACAAAGTTTTCCTACGCAAGTGAGTAGGAAGAAAATGAAAGCGATAAAATGACAAGTCCCACTCAAACGAGTGGGCGGAAAATGAAAGCAGAGCGTCATTTAACTCTTAACGAGTAGGCGGAAATAAATGCATACGCACACACTCTACAGAAATTGAAATAAAGCAATAAAATCTAACTCATACACGCACACACACATGCAAAAATTAAGAAAAACAAAGTGACTGAAAAATTAAAACGACTGCATTTCTACCGCTAGAATGCGGTAGAAATGCATAAAAAATGAAAATAAAAATTAACCGGACAAAAAGTTTTGCAAATAAACGCAAAATGGAAGTGAGCGAAAAATTAAAACAACTGCATTTCTACCGCTAGAATGCGGTAGAAATGCATAAAAAGTGCAAATAAAAATTAAAGGGATTAAAAAGTTTTGAAATTAAAAAGCTAAAATGAAGTTGACGGAAAATTATAACAACGACTTTTTCATTCTTAAGTTTTTATAAAAGCTCCTAAAAAGTGAAAATAAAACTAAAAAAGACGAATAGGTTTACAATCCTAAAGAGCCTAAGTTAAATAAAATCAAAATGAACACTTTTTAGGTGTTTTTATAAACCCTTAAGAATGAAAATAGTGAAAAGAAGAGAAAGTTAAAGCTAAACGAGTGCGGAAAATGAAAATAAAATGGGCAGCGTAACGGCGAGTAAATGCGATAAAATCCTAAACTAAACTAAGTTATAAAGCTTTAAAAGATAAAACATGAAAAGAACAAAAAAAGGAACGAAAAATTACGAAGATAGGGCGCTTCCAAATGAGATTCATGCTAAGCAAGAGAGAAAATAAACTATTTTTATAAAATAAAAAGCTATTACAAACTAAGGGAGGGTGGAGAAAAATCTCTTACATAACATTTTGATCCAAATGGACAGCACAACACCTTAGCAAAGTGGCCAAAAAAAGAGACAAAATAAGCTTCCTGGAAGCTCTTATTTATAGACAAATTTTCGGGTTGGTCACGCCCGTGACTAGGGCGTGACAGGGGGGCGTGTCGACACTATTCATGAGCTGATCGGGTGACTTGACTGGAAAGTTGACTTCGGCTGAAAACGTGACGGTCACGCCCCAGGTCACGGGCGTGACATGTGTCAGTCACGGGCGTGACTGGGGCGTGTCGGGGAGGTCGATCTGGGCGCGATCCGGCCGCAAAGTCGCGCGCGTCACGTCGGGCCAGGTGGCTAGGTCACGCCCGTGTCACACTTTGACACGGGCGTGTCTGCGGGCGTGTCGAGCTCGGTTTGATGATCGCCGATCGTCGAGCTGGCAACCAGTGGTCTGCGATCGTCGGGGGCGTGACACGGGCGTGTCGGTCATGTGACACGGGCGTGTCAGTCAACATTTTGAATTTTTCTGGAATTTTTCTGGAATAAAAATAAAGCTAAGTTAGAAATAATATTTACAAAAATAAGCAATTTATTGAATAAAACTAATAAAAAAGACAAAAATAAACAAAATTGACTTAAATAAAATACGAAAATATAGGTATATTTACAACTCATCACATCCCTCGGGAGAGGACAACCCTCTCCATGCTTCCGGCCCGTCCGGGGCCCCTGTGCGTGAACCCTTCCGTCCAGGGCGGGGTAAGCCTCTCCACCTTCTTTATGGTACTGACGGAGGGGTCGGGCCTCCTCGCCCGTTGCCAGTCCATGGGTCTCGCCAGACTACAGGTATGCGAGACATTTTTGTCGGCTGATCGTTAAGCCTTAATCATAACCTTGAGCGCACTTTTCGCAGGGGACCCCAGCTCTCGGCCGGGAGTTAACGAGGAGGGAGAAGAAGAAGGAGAAGAAGGAGAAGAAGAAGAAGACGAAGAAGAGGAGGAAGACGATTCCCTTCCTCCTTCGTCTGGCGAGATAGAGGAAACCTTGAACGGCGCCGGGAATGCGAAGGAGCGGAGGAAGAAGATCTCGGCCATTTTGGCCAAGCTCATCCGGCGAGACCGCGCCCATGCTGCCGCGGCAAAAGCGTTTCGCGAGTCCGTGGAACAAAGGCTGGAGGCCCTGGAACGGGATTTCTTCTTGGGCGAGGCTGATCCGCCGGGAGGACCTACCGCCCAGTCTTCGCCAGGGAGATGCATCGTGCAAATCCGGGATCACGCCAGGCGGATCAACCTGGGGTGCACCACGCTGTCCTCTTACTTCAACCCGCTGACCCCTCCGCGAACCAGGCGGCGAGAACGAGGGCGATGGCGCTGGGAGCCGTATTAGTTCTTCTAGGTCTCGCCCCTTCTTCCTCTTTAGCCTTCCCTTCCGCCGTGTACCCTTAAGCCTCTGTAATAACTGCTATTGTTAACTTTATCCAGCTCTCGGCCGCGAGAGCACGCTATTACTTATCTCTCCCTTCATTGCGCTGTGAATTTTAAGAACATGCTAGAATTAGGTCGCTTGCGCCAAAGCTAAGAAGCTTACGCCAAAACCAAGAGGCTCGCGCCTATGAGAGGCGATCGTCGACTGCTGTCATTCTGAGGGGGAAAACCGAGGCGTCGCCGGTTCAGATCGTGACAGCTGCGCTCCGCCGCCATTTTTCTCTCTCTATCGGACGGAGCCGCCATGATTATAGTTCCCTATAAATAGGGATGCCTACCAACCGCATTTATTTCTCTGACCCGGAATCTCAACCCCCTTTTCTTGCTCTCGCGTTCTTGCTTCCGCTTTCACCTCTCTTCAGCTCTCGCTCTCACTCGCAAACCCACTATGCTTGGCGAGAATGAGGGTCGCGCCCACTACGCGGAAGCCTTCCGAAAACACCTCTTCCCTTCCTGCACGCTCACCTTAGATGAATATAACCTGATCGTCAACCGCTACATTCCCGCTGGCTTCTCGGCGCGGAACCCGAGTAATCACGATAAGGTGAATACTCCGGAGGCGGGAGAGCTCGCCATCCCCCTCGAGCATTTCGAGGTGGGCTTCCGCCTTCCCCTTTGGCCGGAGGTTCGGCTTGCTCTTCGCTACTATGGGTGGTTCCCGCCCAACTGAACCCGAACTCAGTCGCGATCCTTATAGCATTCATATGCTACATGCGATCCGAGAGGATCGAGTTCAGTTTGTCAATCTTCCGGAAGTTGTTCAACTTCCGCGCCAAGGGAGGGGTGGTCTTCTTCTCCGGGCAGCTGCTCAAGACCACCGGTCTCGCCAACAAGCATCATCACTGGGGCGAGAAGTTCGTCTATGTCAGCGGAGACTTCGGCAACGTCCCGCTTCAGCCTGTACAATACGAGAACGCCGCCTACAAGCCGCCTACCCTGGGATCACGCGAGAACGCAATCCTTGAATTCTTCAGAACCAAGGAGTTTGACGTTCTCTTCCTCAGGCGAGACGTCGACACCCTTCCACCCGTCCACCCGGGCGAAGGTACGGTCTCGCCCCAGATTCAATCCCTTGTCAAGGATCTTCTTGTGCTGAAGTATTTTAACTTTGTAGGAGAGCGGGATGTCCCCCTGCGCCAACCCTTTGCTGAAGTCCGAGGAGCCGAGGGTCTGGCCGCGAGAGGCTCTCTCGCTCTCGCGGAGGCTAGCGCTACCGCCTGCCGAGATGAGCCTGCTCTAACCTTGTCGACCGGAGCAAAGAAGCGGAAAGGCCCCGCTCCCGCTCCGCGGCCGCTGAAGAGGCCGAAGCCATCCGCTGCGGACAAGGGCAAGGACTTGGCCGTCTCGCCAGCCCGTCATCCTGCCATGGGCAAGTCCTTCGAAGGGCTGCTCCAGATGGCCAGCGAGATGGGTGCTTCCGCCAGGAGGCGTGCTGAGACTACTGCCGAGAACCCTCCAGCCGCCGACATGGCGGGAGGAGAGGGAGTCGTCGCCGAGACCTCCGCCCGGACCCCGCCCAGGGAAGTGCCGAAAGGGCACAGGAATTATGGCCTCGGCGTGAAGCACGTCGACGCGGAAGGGAAGCCTCTGCTTCAATGGGATCCCGAGACCAACAGGGTTTCAGTTTCAACGCTCCTCCCTAGCTGGTCAGAGCGGGATGAGGTTACCGGCGAGGCCTTCTCGCTGGGCTACGACCTCTATAGCCGAGAGGGCGCCAGTGTCTTCGACCAGACGCCCACCCGGCTCCTGGCCTTCGATGCTACCCGGGCCCTGCTTCGCGGGTTCGAGCTTACGCATATGTGCGCGCGTCGAAGCATCAACATCGACAAGAACTTCGCCGACATGTACAAGGCGAGAGAAGAGGCGGTGGCCCGAGCACGCGCTTCGGAGACAGAGCTTGCGAGTGCTCACCAGGAGTTGGCGAAAGCTCTAGAGGCGTTGTCTCTGCGTCCCGCCGTCGAGGTAAGCGAGATCTTCTCGGCCCCCGCTCTCGCTTCTCGAAGTCTCGTTTGCGCAATATTTACTGAGCTGATTTCTTCTTCACAGGATTCCGCCCAAGCCGCGGCGCTTCGCGCGGAGTTGGCTGATGTTCGATACGCGAACGTCCTGCTGAGGGACCAACTCCAGCGTGCAGAAGCGGCGAAAGGCCCACCTCCGATGCTTGACGAAAGACTGAAGAGCCGCCAGTTCTCGGTGTACGACATCGACAAGCTGCTGCAGGCGAATGCTCAGGCCACCGTCAAGCTGACCGTCGAGACGTTGCGAGACGCGAAGCTGCTTCGGGAGGATGGCGCAACCATCAACGCTCGCCAACTCCTCCCCTGGCTGTTCGACCCAGTGCCGAAGCCCCCGGGCGCGCCGGACTCTCCTCCCTCAGATGTCCCGAAGTCTTCCACCGAGGCCGGCGAGACGTCTGAAGCGAGCTCTGGCGAGGACTCTGGCGAGAGCACCAGCGGGGATTACAGCGCATCCCCGTGAAGCGCCTTCTTATTTTTGATATTCTTTTGTAACGAGCGAGAAGCTCTAAACCCCTGTAATCGTTGAGTATAATGCAATGTTTTATTTTTATTGCCGGTGTGTGTTCGAACGAATAGATTAGTCAGCCGAGTGGCTTCCGCGCGGGCTTCCGCCGAGACCCTTAGTCTCTTTAAGTTAACCTTCCTTGGGGATCGACCGGGCGGGAGCCTTGCGCTATTGATTGAGTTATCTTGCCTAGGTCGGCCAGGGAGCCTTCCTTTGCGAGAACCCCCTAGCCGAGACCTTCGAGTCGAGGCTTCTTTCAGCCGAGACCCTTTTGGGCCGAGACCCTTTTGGGCCGAGACCTTTGGGGCCTTGCCTCCGGTCCGGGCCCGAGTCCTGCCCGTATATCTCTCAACCAACTAGATGAAGCTAACCTGACCTCTCCCCCACAGGCGAGCCTTCGGACCTGCCAGCTAGATGGGAGCCTGCGCAGCGGGTCTACCTGGGGCCGAGCCGAGCTCGGGGTGTCGTAGGAGTGGTTAAGGACAAAGTATCGCAAGAGCCAACCTTTCCCCCACAGACGAGCCTTCGGACCTGCCAGCTTGATGAGAGCCTGCGCAGCGGGTATGCCTGGGGCCGAGCCGAGCTCGGGGTGTCGTAGAAGTGGCTAAGAACAAAGTATCGCTAGAGCCAACCTTTCCCCCACAGGCGAGCCTTCGGACCTGTCAGCTTGATGAGAGCCTGCGCAGCAGGTCTGCCTGGGGCCGAGCCGAGCTCGGGGTGTCGTAGAAGTGGCTAAGAACAAAGTATCGCAAGAGCCAACCTTTCCCCCACAGGTGAGTCTTCGGACCTGCCAGCTTGATGAGAGCCTGCGCAGCGGGTCTACCTGGGGCCGAGCCGAGCTCGGGGTGTCGTAGAAGTGGCTAAGAATAAAGTATCGCAAGAGCCAACCTTTCCCCCACAGGCGAGCCTTCGGACCTGCCAGCTTGATGAGAGCCTGCGCAGCGGGTCTGCCTGGGGCCGAGCCGAGCTCGGGGTGTCGTAGAAGTGGCTAAGAACAAAGTATCGCAAGAGCCAACCTTCCCCCACAGGCGAGCCTTCGGACCTGCCAGCTTGATGAGAGCCTGCGCAGCGGGTCTACCTGGGGCCGAGCCGAGCTCGGGGTGTCATAGAAGTGGCTAAGAACAAAGTATCGCAAGAGCCAACCTTTCCCCCACAGGCGAGCCTTCGGACCTGCCAGCTTGATGAGAGCCTGCGCAGCGGGTCTACCTGGGGCCGAGCCGAGCTCGGGGTGTTGATGAAGATTTCCAAACCTCTCCCCCACAGGCGAGCCTTCGGACCTGCCAGCTAGATGGGAGCCTGCGCAGCGGGTCTACCTGGGGCCGAGCCGAGCTCGGGGTGTCGTAGGAGTGGCTAAGGACAAAGTATCACAAGAGCCAACCTTTCCCCCACAGGCGAGCCTTCGGACCTGCCAGCTTGATGAGAGCCTGCGCAGCGGGTCTACCTGGGGCCGAGCCGAGCTCGGGGTGTTGATGAAGATTTACAAACCTCTCCCCCACAGGCGAGCCTTCGGACCTGCCAGCTAGATGGGAGCCTGCGCAGCGGGTCTACCTGGGGCCGAGCCGAGCTCGGGGTGTCGTAGGAGTGGCTAAGGATAAAGTATCGTAAGAGCCAACCTTTCCCCTACAGGCGAGCCTTCGGACCTGCCAGCTTGATGAGAGCCTGTGCAGCGGGTCTACCTGGGGCCGAGCTGAGCTCGGGGTGTTGATGAAGATTTCCAAACCTCTCCCCCACAGGCGAGCCTTCGGACCTGCCAGCTAGATGGGAGCCTGCGCATCGGGTCTACCTGGGGCCGAGCCGAGCTCGGGGTGTTGATGAAGATTTCCGAACCTCTCCCCCACAGGCGAGCCTTCGGACCTGCCAGCTAGATGGGAGCCTGCGCAGCGGGTCTACCTGGGGCCGAGCCGAGCTCGGGGTGTTGATGAAGATTTCCAAACCTCTCCCCCACAGGCGAGCCTTCGGACCTGCCAGCTAGATGGGAGCCTGCGCAGCGGGTCTACCTGGGGCCGAGCCGAGCTCGGGGTGTTGATGAAGATTTCCAAACCTCTCCCCCACAGGCGAGCCTTCGGACCTGCCAGCTAGATGGGAGCCTGCGCAGCGGGTCTACCTGGGGCCGAGCCGAGCTCGGGGTGTTGATGAAGATTTCCAAACCTCTCCCCCACAGGCGAGCCTTCGGACCTGCCAGCTAGATGGGAGCCTGCGCAGCGGGTCTACCTGGGGCCGAGCCGAGCTCGGGGCGTTGATGAAGATTTCCAAACCTCTCCCCCACAGGCGAGCCTTCGGACCTGCCAGCTAGATGGGAGCCTGTGCAGCGGGTCTACCTGGGGCCGAGCCGAGCTCGGGGTGTTTGATGAAGATTTCCAAACCTCTCCCCCCACAGGCGAGCCTTCGGACCTGCCAGCTAGATGGGAGCCTGCGCAGCGGGTCTACCTGGGGCCGAGCCGAGCTCGGGGTGTTGATGAAGATTTCCAAACCTCTCCCCCACAGGCGAGCCTTCGGACCTGCCAGCTAGATGGGAGCCTGCGCAGCGGGTCTACCTGGGGCCGAGCCGAGCTTGGGGTGTTGATGAAGATTCCGTCAACCGGACCTATTCTATCATGAAGATGAGAAGACATAGCCGGTTAAAACAAAAGGCATTGTGATTGCATACTTAGAGAATCAATATTCTGAAATGAACTTATTGAAATGGCAATAGTTATTTACAACGTTACAATCCTTCTTTCCCCTCACGGGTAGAAGCGTTTTAGATCATCACCGCTCCAAGTATGGCTCAAGGTCTTTCCCTCCACATCCTAGAGGTAGTAACCTCCATTGACCAGAGCCTTCTCTATTATGTATGGCCCTTCCCAGCTAGGGTTGAGCTTGCCGACAGGGGCCGATCGTCCTGCTGCGTCGACCTTCTTCAGCACGAGGTCCCCTTCGGCGAATTGCTTGACCCGAATGTGCTTATCGAAGTACTTGGCCATCCGCCGCTTTATCTCTTCTTGCCTGATGGCAGCGATGTCTCGTAGCTCTTCTGCCATGTCCAGCGAGAGGCGCAACCCTTCCTCGTTCTCCAGCCTCCAAGCTTCGCTTCCTTCACCTGCGGCCGCGACCCGCGGAGACCGAACCTCGAACTCCACCGGGAGGACTGCCTTGCACCCATGAGAGAGCTTTAAGGGGGTCTCCCCTGTGGCCGTGTTCGGAGTTGTTCGCAGGGCCCACAGGACGGAAGGGAGTTGCTCCACCCAGTTACCCTTCAGGTTCTCCACCTTCTTTTTGAGCAAGTTGACAATAATCTTGTTTGCCGCTTCTACCTGGCCATTGCTTCGAGGGTGATGGACAGAGGCAAACCTGAGGTCAATCCCCGATTGGGCGCAGAAACTGATGAATTCTTTGCTGGCAAACTGAGGACCGTTGTCCGTCACTATTGCTTGGGGTAACCCGTGCCTGCAGATGATTTCCCCCCAAATGAAGTTCCTGATGACCTGAGAGGTAACCTTGGCTAGAGCTTTGACCTCCAGCCACTTCGAGAAGTAATCGATCATAACGAGGAGGAACCTCCTTTGCCCGCTAGCCGGAGGAAAGGGCCCGACTAGATCCATCCCCCAAATAGCGAAGGGCCACGGCGCTATGACGCTTCGGAGCCTTTGGGCGGGTAGGAGCTGGAGGGGAGCGTGTACTTGACATTTTTGACATCTCTTTGCAAACTCAACCGTATCTTTTCTCAAGGTCTGCCAGAAATACCCTTGCCCCCAATGTTCTGCCCCCTGAGTGGCTGCCGCATTCTCCCGAATGCACCTCTTCTAGGATCCTTGGGACCTCCTCCTCGGTCACACATCTCGCGAGGAGCCCTGACAACATCTTTCGGTGTAAGCCCCCATCCATCATCATGTAGTGGGCTGCCTTTCGCCTAAAGCTCTTCGCGTCCCTGATCCCCTCAGGTAGCTCGCCTGAGGTGAGGAATGCCGCCAATGGGTCCACCCATGAGGATCGTCGACCCACCTCCATTAGCTCCCCTTCCTCAATCGCCGGTCGGAAAAGTTCAGTTAGGGTTCCCCCTCCCCGAGGCCCGAGCTTCGCCAACCGGTCAGCTGTCATGCTTTCCTCCCTGGGAACATGTTGAATAGAAAAAGAACGGAAACCTCCGATGATAGTCCTTACCTTGGATAGATATCTCGCGAGGGTGGGCTCCCGAGCCTCAAACCCCCCACGGATTTCTGACGCAACTACCATCGAGTCGGTGAAGGCCTCCACATCCCGAATTTCCAGCTCCTTGGCCAACCGAAGGCCGGCTATCACGGCCTCATATTCCGCTTGATTATTGGTCACAGGGAAGTGGAAGGCCACCGCCTGTTCTATGATAACCCCTTGAGGGCTTACCAATACCACACCTCCTCCCAGGGAGTGCCTTCCTGAAGCCCCGTCGACGATCATTCTCCATGCTTCCCGCGACCTCGGCTCTTCTTCCTCGGCCTCGGTGACATAATCCGCCAGAAAGTCTGCCACGGCCTGGGCTTTGATGGAGAGCCTTGGAACAAAAGAGATGTCGAACTCGCTAAGCTCGATGGACCACTTTGCCAACCTTCCCGAATGCTTCACCCCCTCGAAGACCTTGCGAAGAGGATGATCGGTCACAACCTTAATCGAATGCGCTTGGAAATATGGATGGAGCTTCCTTGCCGAAACGACCAAGGCATAAGCCAGCTTCTCCAGGATGGGGTAGCGGAGCTCCGCCTTTTTTACGATTCGGCTTACATAATAAACTTGCAGCTGCTTCTTCCCCTCTTCTCTAACCAAGACGGAGCTCACAGCTTCTACCCCCACACCGAGATACAAGGTCAGGTCTTCTCCCTCCTTGGGGCTTTGGAGTAGCGGAGCCCGGGAGAGTTGCCTCTTCAGTCCTTGGAAAGCCTCTTCGCATTCGATCGTCCATTCAAACACTTGATTACCACGGAGCGCCTTAAAAAAGGAGGAACACCTATCTCCGGACCGAGAGAGGAACCTGCTTAGCCCGGCCAGCCTTCCGGTTAAGCGCTGGACCTCCTTGGCATTGCGAGGTGATTCCAAGTCCAAGACGGCCTTTACCTTGTCTGGGTTAGGTTCTACCCCTGCCGGGGTCAGGAGGTGTCCAAGGAATTTCCCGCGACTGGCCCCGAAGACACACTTCAAGGGATTCAACCTCATCTTGAATCTCCGTAGGGTGGCAAACGTCTCTTCCAAGTCCCGTAGGTGGGACTCCAGGCATTTGCTTTTTACCATCAGATCGTCGACGTAGACCTCTAGATTCTTCCCTCTTTGATCCCGAAAGACTCTATCCATCATACGTTGGTACGTTGCCCCTGCGTTCTTCAACCCGAAGGGTATCATCTTGTAGCTGAATCATCCCTCTCTTGTGATGAAGGAAACATCCTTGACATCGGGAGGGTGCATCCGAATCTGATGGTAACCTAAAAAAACATCTAAAAAACTCATAAGAGAAAAACCGACGGCTGAGTCAACCAGCGCGTCGATCCGAGGCAGGGGTAGCAATCCTTAGGACATGATTTATTTAACAAGGAAAAGTCAATAAACATGCGCCATTTTCCTCCCCCCTTTTTCACCATCACCACATTGGAGATCCAGCCCGGATACTGGATCTCCGAGATGAAGCCCGCCTCCAAGAGCTTCTTGACCTCTTCCCGGATCGGCTCCTCCAGCTTGGTGGCGATGGCCCTCATCTTCTGGCGTATGGGGCGAGTCCTGGGGTCCAGGTTCAGGCGATGACAAGCCACGTCTGCGTCGATGCCCGGCATGTCTGCCGCGCTCCAAGCGAAGATGTCGACGTTGCTTTGTATGCAGGCTCGCATCTGCTCCTGATCCTCGAGGCTTAAGCCTCCGCTGACCCGCACCCTTTGTACTTGCCCCGCCCTGGTGTGCACCTCCATCTCTATCACCTCTTCGGCCAGCTCCAATCCCGTCTGTTCCCAACCTGCCCTTGCCTCCTCTGGCTCAAGCTCTTCTCCTCCAAGCTCACCAACCTCCATCGCCTCCTCCAAGCTCTCACCTTGCCTCTGCTCTCCTTCTCCTGCCGCCCCTCTTGCCTCTTCCAGGCCAATCTCCTCTACCTCCATCTCCTCTACCACCAACTCCTCCGCTTCCTACGGGCTCGCCTCCTGCACCTCTTCCGCTTGCTCTTCGACAACCTCCATCGCCTCCTCCAGGCTTGTCTCCCCTTCTCCAACACCTCCTTCCTGCTCAGCCATCTCCTTCTCCAGCTCTTCCGCTTCCACCATCCACGACACGGTGTTGACTGCCGTCACGTAGCACTGCCTCGCCACCTTCGGATCCCCCCTGATCCTAACCTGCACCCCTCCATTGTTGAACTTGAGGCATTGATGGAACGAGGAGGGCACGCAGCGAAAGGCGCTGATGAGGGGACGTCCAAAGATGGCATTGTAACTACTTGGGGCGTCCATGATTACGAACCTGCAGTTCCGTGAGACGCCTCCAAGCCTTACATGCAGGCCTACTCCCCCTTCTACTTCTTTTCTCTCCCCAGAGAAGCCGAAAAGCGGTCCATCGGAAGCTAGGACCCTTTTCCCTTCCACCCCCATCTCGTCAAAGGCCTTCTTGAAAATCACGTTCACCGAGCTCCCGCTGTCTGGATCACTAACGCGTCGCAGAACGGATCCTCATAGTCTGGCATATCTGCGGATGAGAAGATGATCTTTTCTTCTGGGGGGGAGCTAAGGAGGTCGAGGCGACCCCTCTGCGGAACATAGTTTGCAGGCTCCCCTTGCGGGTTGCCTCGATCCCTACTCCCCCATGGATCACTCTGATCCCCCCTCGGGTCCCCACGTCAACCCTGTCTTCACATCTGTCCTCAACCTCTTCTCGCTGCACCTCTACGATCCTTGCGGACAGATCTTGCTTCCCAGCACCTCTGGCCTCCCTCATCTCCAGAAACTCCGGACAGGTGGCCGTTGCGTGACCCTCCTCCTGATGGAAGTCACAATAGGGCAATGCCACCCTGCCCCCTCTTCCTACTCCTCCTCCCCTTCTCCCGACTCCCCGAATTCCTCTTCCTCTTCCCACCTCCATGGCTTCCTGCGGTGGTGGGAAGTGACCCCTCGGTCCCTGCCTCCATCCTCCTTGCTCCAGCCTTCTTGGTTCCCGGTAAATGTCTCTTCCTTGAGGACCCCCTTGGCCCTGGGGACGACCTTCCTGAGGCCTCCAACCCAATCGGTTGTTTGGCTCCCTGGCTCCCCCATGCTACTGCCCCTGCCCTCGGGGTTCTTCTCTCCTCCTATCCTCTCTTTGCTCCCTCTGCTCCCTCTGCTCCCTCAACTCCCTCTGCCTTCCTGCCACCGGCTCCTTCACATCGTCCTCGGCCAACCTGGCCAACTTCCTTGCAAATGCCGGGTTAGCCCTCTCAAAGTCTATCTCCTTAGCCGCCCTCTCCATGAGCTCCTCAAAAGAGAGAGGGGGCACTCTCTCTTTCTCCATGCTGAAAAACCCTGGCCTCAGCCCCAGGGTGAAGGCAAGCATCAGCGCATACCCCGGGACCTCCTGGACCAGGAGAACCTCCTCTTGGAACCGGTCAACATAGTGACCCAACGTCTCCTCCGGCCCTTGCCTCACTGCAAACAGGCATTCAGCCTCCTTCTTCCGCTTCTTTGAAGTCGAGAATCTCAACAAGAAACCCCTGCGCAGATCTTCAAAACTGTAGATGGAGCTTGCCGGCAATTGGTGGAACCAATCCCTGGCCTTTTCTTTCAAAGTGATGGCAAAAAGCCTACACTTAAAAGCATCAGACATTTGCATGATCGACACAACGTCTTCGAACCACTGCACATGTTGAACCGGGTCATCCTTCCCGGTGTAGTAGGTCATATCTGGCTCCCGGAACCCCTCCGACACTGGAGCCGAGACGATGAGCTCGTTAAATGGGGTCTCGTCTCCCGTATGGCGAGAAGGCACGTCTCGCGACCTCGGCTGGCTGGACCGATCCGCGAGACCATGCCCGGGGAAGAGTTCCCGCACTGTCGCCTCCTTCTCGCCCAGATCCGCCGGAACCTCCTTCTCGGGACGCTGGCCTGGGAAAAGCTCCCGCACGGCTACGCCCCTCTCGCCTGCCTCCACCGGGACTTCCTTCCCGGGGCGCTGCCCTGGGGCGTTCTCGCCGAACAGCGAAACCGCCTCCACAGAAACCTGCAGCGTCTCCCACTCGTTCCTTGCCGAGAAGGCCAAGCCGATCGTCTGCATGACTTCTCGCCTGAAGTCCTCAAACATCTTCCTCGTCGCCTCGTCCACCCGGGTGGGGGATCCTCCTGCGCCAGATCCTTCACCTTCACCTCCTGCCATGGGACTTAACTCAAGATTTTCTTGCGCCAACTACTTCCATGCTCACCGCACCAGAACTGTTGAAGCCAAAATTGACCTCAACGAATGTTCACGAACCAAAGTGTAGCCAACGCCTACTTCTCCCAAATCTCGACCCCTGACTGGCTGCTAAGGTCCTAAGACTGACCCAAAGCCTCAGCTGGGAGGTCCCACCTTACACCCGGAAGATCTCTGAGAGCTTCCCCTCCAAAGCCAAATGCCGTGCTGGGAGCTCTTCAGAAAGCACTAAAATTGGAGAATAATGAAAAGCCTGCCTTCCAAAGAGCCCCTATGGGTCTTTTTATAGTCTTCCGTTGACCTGAAAGTACTGAAACACCCCTGATGGGTCTGCAAATAGCCAAATCCCGCTGTCATCCCAGGGGCACCAAGGTAATTTTACCTGCGAATAATGAAATAATAAAAATAATCCTCTTTTCGAGCGCCGGGCCCTACCACGTGGGCCCACTTGGCGAGAACCCTGGCCGAGAAGGCTCTCGCTGGATCCCCAACCGGGCTAACCTTGGCTAGCCCCCCTGTCGGGGACGTTCTCGCCCTTCACGGTCTTGATACTATTGCGACTGAAGGCTCACTTAACGCCTTCTCGCTTGCCCTGGGCGGGAGCTCCCTCGAGGCGGGAGCTTCTATAGCTCGACTATCTGCTTTGGCTTCCCCCGCTTTCGCCTGCCCTTGGCAGGAGCTCCTTCCAGGCGGGAGCTCATCTAGTCTGGAACCCGAAGCCTGGCGAGAACTCTATAAGTTCGTCCTGAGGATAACCCAAGGCTAGCCTGAGGCTATCCCCATCCTGACCACTGAACCCTTGGGGTTCCGCCCAGCGAATATGGGGTTGTACACAATCCCCGCTCTTTTTGAGCTAGCCCTGCGCTCGACAAGACAAGTCCAACCCTGAAATATTCGTTGGACACGTGCCTGGTAGCCAAGAGAATCTTTTGGCGGGCCCTACTGCCGCTATAAATACACGCCGTCGGGTGACCCTAAGTCTTGCCTCTGATCTACTGCTTCTTTACTGAGCTCTCGCCTGGGGCTTTCTGTGCGATACCAAGATGTATGCTAAGCGCGCCGGCAAGCCACTTCCGCCGGACCTTCAGGATCGGTTGGCC
Organism: Platanthera zijinensis; assembly: GCA_039513925.1. Taxonomy (NCBI): domain Eukaryota; kingdom Viridiplantae; phylum Streptophyta; class Magnoliopsida; order Asparagales; family Orchidaceae; genus Platanthera; species Platanthera zijinensis. Next base: position 51,111,482 of record CM077080.1, on the reverse strand, counting down.
GCGGCTCAAGCGCGAGCCTTAGCTAACTGCGCTGCGGTGGCGCCCTGGCTATCGAGGAAATCTCCAAACGCCGGTCCTTCGGAGCCGAAAAAGAAAAAGGGAAAACGAAAAGCGAAGGTGGTCCGGCGAGACCTTGCTTGCGAGAACAGGGATCCCCCTTCTCCTACTCCCAATCCCGCGGAGGCCCTCTCCCCGCAGAAGGTACGCCTTCCAGCCCTGCTCACCAAGATGCTTATGCTACAGGCCCGACAGCTAACGTGGCCTCTCGCAGGAATCCCTTCCTAATGACGACAAGATCAGAGGCTTGATTGCTTGAATGGATCCAAAACTTGAATACAAGATCAAAACTTACATTGAACTATCGTCCCTACTTGTTGGGGCATGAAAGTATGCATGTTCTCCCTGAGAATAAAGTTCTCCTCGAGACAAAGTGAGAGATCATGCGAGAGGCAGAGACCGCGACTCCACGAGTGATGTTCTTCTCGCCTCCGCTAGACACTGTTGACTGGGAGTATGAGAGGTGAGAGCAGGGACTGTGCGTCGGCTAGGAGTATGAGAGGCGAGAGCGAGAGCGCGAGAGCAGGGACTGTCGGATTGTGCTTAAAAACCTAAATTATTCTATACTAGATTAAAAAGAACTATCAACTTAGGCTGTTTGTAATCCCCTTTTAAAATGTAATGAAAACATAGTAATAGAGTCTACTTCCCCCAACCTCCTCATGTGCATTTTTCTACAAAGTTATCTTCTTCCTCCTATTAATGAAATGAAGGCTTCCAGATTGTAATCATGTTGTAGAAAGCAAGGTTGTCAGAATCGAGATCCTAGATGAGATCATTTCGAGGTTGGATCAGATCGGATGGTAGGGTTGGATCGAGGATCACTTTACAAAATCTGGATCGATCTACAAAATCTAGATCGTAGGTAGAAAGATTATGCAGCATCCCTTCAACTTCTCAAGCAGTTAAGATCAGTTAAACCGCAATTCTTCTTATACTTGAGATGTATATGCTTTCAATTCATATATTTAGGCTCTGTTTGGGGGGAGCTTATTTTCACCGGTCAAAGGATTACGACCGCATAAACCGGACCTTAATTAAGATCCGATTCATGCGGACGTAACCGCTTGATTGGTGAAAATAAGCTCCTTCAAACGGAGCCTTAACCACCAAATTTGAGAACCAAAACCCGCAAGAAAAAGAATGTGTATTATATATTTTGAGACACAAGTGGCAAGAAAAGAAAATGAGATATATTTGAAACTTTGCAAAACTCATCAAAAGCTTTACAAAACTTCTTCAAAATCACTTATTAAATGCTTGATGAGAAGGCCTTGAATTTTATTCGCGGGTCGGTCGGTCGGGCGGCGGTGACCACGGAGGCGGAAAAATCAAAACTTCCGAATGAAATCATAGATGTGGTCGGAGACCTCTTGAGCTTTTTCCTGGGTGATGAAGTGACCGACTCCTTCCATTATGACGACTTCTTCGAGGAAAGGAACATCCTTTTTGAACTCGCCGTTGTGAATGTACTCCTCCATCCCCCCGCAGCGGTAAGCAAGGTCGAGATCGCCGGCAATAAACTTTGCCGGCACATTTATTTGAACATCCGCCCACGGTGCCGTGAGCTCCCAGTTCCTGCATGCATCAGGTGTATAGAAAATTATTGTATTTAAACTAATGATTAAAGGCAATAACTATATGCAGGCCCGCTTCGGTCATGTGCAGGTCACGCGCAATTTCATAACGGTTATGTGCAGGCCAGTGCCTATACTATACGCTTCACAACTTTCTATGATTTTCTAGTTTGGCCGACTTCGGCTATGTGCATCTAGGACCTTGTAAATTTAATCTGTCAAATATTTAAAAGGAAATTTAATTTGTCTATTTTTATTCAATTTTAATAAACATGTGCACTTCACTAAGGCTATGTTTGGCATGGTGGTGGTGGTCATAAATGCATGGGTTAAAGTCATGGGAGTTACGTAGTTAACCGCCGCACGCGGGATCCGCACCCCCGATCCACGTAGTCACTACCGCGCGCCGGATTGCGCGGGACCCAACTGTCGCGATCCGGTCTTGTCATATAGGTTAGAATGAAGATCGGGAGGGCGGCTGTCGTGGTTTTAGGTTAGATATCGAGAGGGTGGCTGTTGTGGTTTTAGGTTAGATATCAAGAGGGAGGCGCCAGCCGTGGTTTTAGGTTAGAAGATTTGGAAATAAATAATTAACCATCCCAAAATATTAGCGCCAAATTTTGCCGCTCATAATTAATAAAATTGAGGGGTATTATTAGATACGTTTTTTGTATGAAAAACGTAGCAAAAAATAAAAGCAATGACAACGTTTAAACAAACGTCGCCGAAAAAACGTGGCTATAAATCATAATTTTTGTAGTGACATGATCATGGATAATAGAATACCTGTTTATATTTCGATAGTAGTTGATTGGGCCGGCGAAGCCGGTCTTGTCGAATTTGCTCGCAAAATAGTTGACATCGGCTTCAGAGAGCCATGCCGGCAACGGGATTTCCAAGCCGACCCGTCCGCTTAATCCCTTCTCCTTTGGTATGTAGAAGGGCCCCGGATTTCTTGAGGTCAGAAAGCTCTTCAGAAGGAAGGCTGTGTCTATCTGGCCAAATTCAGCTTCCACCTCTCCTGCTTCCTGAATTAATACATGTATTTTTGATGCAGTGTAAATTATGGAGATAATAATGACATCTATTTAATTTCAAGGCAAATTTATTACTATGTGTGATGTGAAGTGAATATATTTTAGTTACAAAATGTTTATTTTATGCATGTATATATATTTCACTTTTATATTTCTAATGATAGAATCATCATTCATTCTATACAATTTTCTTTTTTTTTTACAATAATATTAGGCAGTTGTTATTCGCAAATCCTAAACGTCTATTTGCTTATCAAGTTTTTCATATTTATAAATTACTGTCTGCAGATCAAGTTTAAACTTTAAGAATCAATCAATGTCTTCTTCTTGCGAGTAGTGTTTGGCAATGAAGGAGCATCTTTGTCAACCTTTTGAGTCAATACTGGGGACAAAAATGATGAAATTCATGTCAAATTGTTGGAATGGAGTCGTCGACATATGCTCAATGGGTTGTCGGAGAAGTTCCTTCGTTGACTGGCCTTGGTCAAGGAAAAAAGACATCAATTACTAAAGTTTAAAATTGGTGCACGAATAGTTATTTGAGCATTTTTTTCGTTGTGTTTTTCAAAAAATGTAAATCTTATTTTTTGCCCATTTGATTGAATAACAATTATTTGAAATCATACATTCAAATATTCAATCAAAATGTCAATTTATGTCTGATTCCAATTACAACGAGTTTATTCTCTACAAAAAAAATCCAAATTCAACAGTTGTTCAGATTACATAATTTAATAAATTAAATTATATAATATAGAATAAATTAAATAATAATATGGCAAGTTGGCAACACACAATTTTAAATATAAGCATGAGAACATACAAAAAGATAAGAGCGTAATATTTGGGCCATATATATTGTCTGCATGTGAATTGTAATTTGCCCAACCTGTTGTGCAGAATATTTGTTTATTTATATTTTCTATATTTATTTTTCTCTCTCCATTAATATTTAATATTTAATATTGGCTTTTTATCTCAAAGTGTGGCTCCATTTGGCACCATTTTTTTCTCGGATTGAAATCCTCTTCATTTACAATGAAAACGAAATGGATAGTATTCATTTGGAGATCTGATGAACAAAGTCATCTAGCAATATTTCTAAGGGTTTAGACTTTTTTGATTAAAAGAAAAATATAAAATGATGGGAACAAGGTCATCCTGCAACCCATTTGGACCCTAAAATGGATAGTATTCATTTCTGCACCACTAGATATATTTCTGAAAGGTCTTATCCATTAGATGAAGAAATGAATCTCCTACATTTCGTCAGAAATAAAAAGGATCCAAATCCTACTTTTATTTTCAAGACTTTGGTCCCATAAGTATTTAAGATGTGTGAAATCTGTCTCTCACTCCTTTTTGTCAAATAATTTTAACGGATAATAGAGGTGGCAATACCCGGGGATCGTTTTCTCCATCGTCGTTCTCCCGCTTGTACCTTCTCATCACCGACGCCGACTGCGACATCTCCGTCGCCGCTTCCACTGCACTCTCTCCGCCAGCGACTTCATAGCCAGCATACATTGACCGTTATGCCCCACTGCTAGCATCCGCCGATAAGGCCGTGAAAGGCACTATGAAGGGAAAGAGGATGCATGGGATGATGGAACTCTTGATGGAGGTGGCCGGGATTCGTCAACAAAAAATATGGTGATGAAGAAGACTATTGCCACCTTAGCTCTCGGTTAAAATATTTGACAAAAAGAAGATTAGGATCCTCTCCATTTCTAACGAAATGAATAGTATCAATTTCACGGTCTAGATGTATTTCAGAATAATCAGATAGGTCAAGTAATCCTATTATTTTATAAAAATTTTTAATCGAAAAAATCCGCAGACAAATTTCAGGATGCACAGTCTTGCATGTCCATCAGATAGAGAAATAGATGTTATTCATTTCATCAGAAATGGAGACCATCTGCATCCAGGGGCGGACATACATAGGGCCGAGCGTGGGCGGACCTACATAGGGCCGAGCGTGGGCGACCGCCCACACTGAATTTAAAAGATATAACATTTCATTAGTCCAAAACTGATTTATCATGACAGATAAGCTTTAAATTAATATATATTATAATAAAAATAATAATTTATAGAAAGTTTGTTTGGTATAGTTGGTAGAAACCTTTTTTCTTATTCAAAAGGTTTAGGGTTCAAGTCCTACCAATAACATCATCTTGATTTTTATAGATAAGATTGATATGCTATTACTTAAATATTTTAAAAAAAATAAGTTAATTATTATGTTATTATTTAAAAAAATATAAACAAATTTGATATTATATTTCGTTTACTTTTCTTATGAACAAATTCGTTGTTTGAAATTTTTTTATGTAAACAAGTTTACTATTATGTTATAGTATGAAATGTTGAAACAATTTAAAATAAATGATAATATTCAAATAATTCATAAAAATAATGAATTGGGGTTGATGATATCGTTTTCTCGAAATTAATCAACTATTTTAAATAATTATGTGATATTAATGTGATATAAATATATTTTTGTTATATTAGTCGATTTATTTTATTAAATAATTTTATATTTCACTCACACTGAATATAATTACTGCGTCCGCCACTGTCTGTATCCACGAAAAGGAGCGAGGAACTTATTTCACTTATCCCAAATACTTTTGTGATCAAATTCACTCAAATAAAAAATCATATTTTTTCCCTAAATAAATCATATTTAATATTTTTTGCCTTTTTCAAAAAAAAAATCATATTTTTTGCCTAAATAATCTAGAGAGAGAGATCACCTGAAACCGACAAATATAGAAATCGTCGCCGTACAACGCCCTCAAGGTGTCGATCCTCCACAGAGCCCGCTTCCTTGGAAAAAAGGCGACGCTGAGATTGACCAACGCCTTCACCTTCTCCGGCCGGAAAGCGCAGAGATTCCATGCAATGATCGCGCCCCAGTCATGACCCACCACGAACACCTTCAATACCCCCATATATATCATTATAGACTCAATTAATATAAAAAAAATCCTATTTTGATGGCTTCCATTAAAAAAAAATCCGATTTTGATAGCTTCCATTAAAAAAAATCCAATTTTGTTTAATTTTGATGAGTATCAGACCTGGTCTTGGCCGAGAGACTCGATCAGGGCGACGAGGTCGCCGACGATATGGAAGATGGAGTATGCGCCGACGTCCGCCGGCGCTTCGGTGTCGCCGTAGCCTCGCAGGTCGGGTGCGACGGCGCGGTAGCCTCGGGCGGCGAGGGAGAGAATCTGGTGGCGCCAAGAGTACCAGAGCTCCGGGAAGCCGTGGAGGAGGAGCACCACCGGCCCCTCTCCCTTCTCCGCCACGTGCATTTTTATGCCGTTGACATTCACCTCCCTGTGTATAATTCCTTCTCCCTCCATCTCTCTCTCCTCTCTCTCTCTAGCTCCCTCTCTCTCTTTCATGCGTGAGTGTTTATGTAGGAAGAGTTTTGAATGTTGGTTAATAATTTTAATATAATAATATTTATACTTTATAGAATATTTATTTTTAAAAATATAGGATTGTAATTAAAATTTCTTACGTATAATTAAAACTTTAAAAAATATGAGCGTACGGGTAAATTTTTAATAGTGATAGTATGGTTATTGGATGCCGGCTCAGTTGATGATGATGAACTAGTGGAGAAATTTCATAGTTAAGTGTGTTTGGGCGAGAGTAGCGGCGGGATGGGTGATCTCCTAGGAAGTATTTGTGTTGCCCGTTTAACTTGAGTTTTCTTTATCAAAGGGAGACTACGACCTTCTACAATCCGATGTACCATGTGGTGAGATCGTAGATTGGTTAGGGGTGTATGGGCTGCAGGCTGGACATTGCCATGGAAGGCTAGGTCAAGTGGATTCTGACCTATAATTGTGCTCAATTTCGTTGTCTTTTCATATACTTGTACGAGTGAGAAAAATTTTACTAACAAAAAAACAACAACGAAAAACTCATACTCAAGTTAAGTTGGCTGGCCCCGCGCGTGCGCATGCTGGTCGCACGCGGGTGGGCCATACGCGGTGCGCATTTGTGTTGGTGTGAGCATGCTAGGTTTCGTCCCCTTTTATAGGAGTCCGAATTTGGTAGGATCGGTAATTAACCCACATAGGGGAAGGGAAAGAACCGTGGGCCGTCCAATCAACGATCCGATGGTTCAATAAATCCGACCGTATAATATTTACTAAAAAGACAAATTTAAAGAACAAATTCCATACTTTAAATTTTGTGAACCGTCAGATTATACAATTGGATGGTCCACGGTTCTTCCCTACCTTCATCTACGTGGGTTACTCATACCTACACTTTATTGCCCTTAAAGGATGATTTTGATCCTTTCGAGTGGGCACGACTAACGCACGCAGTTCACTCAGTTGTGTTGGCTTGCTTGAACGTTTTGAAATCGCATCGATTTGACTTAGGAATTAATCTTTAGAGAGAATCTCATCAATATTAATAGTGAAAAGGTATAGTTATATTTATAAATATATATTATAAATAAATTAGAGCTATATAATATAAATACAAAAAAAATGAAATATAATTATATTTTGTCCCAGCCGATAGTATATGTAATATTTATTCATAACTTTTTCATGAAATAGTGTTGGCAGCCTGGCATAGTGATTTTGGCTTAATATTAAAATCATCAACTTTGAGTGAAAGGCCTCTGGTTCCATTCAAAGTAATAAAAGAATTTTGAGAATGACTGAAATTATTTTGTACAAAAAAAATTTATTTGCTTTTTAATTAAAATCATGCAAAAAAATCAAAATAAAATTTGAAATTACTTGCTAATTAAAATGCAATATATTCTTTGATATACACTTCATTTGGTTCGGCGGTGGCGGGTCGATCCGGAGGGAGGGAACAGAGTGTTCGAATGGGGGGAGGTGGCTACTCCAAACGGATCTTTTTGGAGCGTTTCTCAAAGCGGGCGGGTGGAAACGGAGCAAACTCCGCCGGAGGTTCATTTGTTTACCCTCCTTCCGGCAGCGTTTGCCCAAAACGGAGCAGCAAAACGCCCAAACAAATAGAGCCTAAGTGATCGGATCTGTGTCGGGCCGAAATCCACTAGTTCTTTTGTTATTACGAGAGTTGAGATCCGTGGAGAGTGACATGTCATCTTTCCGTTTACAAGCCTCTAAGACGAAGAGGGGAGAAAAAGGGCTAAGTTCGCGAAGCCGGTGTGTCCACGAGAGTGTTTTTTTATGTCTTCTACTGTGCTTGTTGAAGCGTTCCCGTAAGCGTTAAAAGCGAGCAGACATGAAAGCGAACAGAGGAAATTCAGAGCGAAGGAACGATCAAAGTCTCACACACTCATTGTAAAATCTCAGAACTCTCTCTAGTCTCTCTGGTTGTTTGATTTCAAATGAAGCTAAGGCTTGTGGGCCTTTTTATAACTTTCTTTGAGCGGTGTGTTGATATATAATTGCGCCCGGGTGGATTTTTAGTTGACGAATGATGTTGCTTCTTCTGATTATCTGAATCACCAATTTTTCTAAAATGATGAACATACCCCCATGTGGTCCGGGCAGCCCGGGCAAGTTGCTTGGCGACGGTGGTGGCCAGAGGCAGCGTAGGCACCCAGAAGCAGTGATGGCGACCAGAGGCGGTGGCCACGCACGTGTGTTGGTACGTAGCCCACGCGTTGGTCATGCATGGTACCCGTGTGTGTGGGTGTGTGTGTGATTGGTGTGGTGCATACCCTCTTTACTTCTTGTGGTTTCCGACGGGGCTTCCGCTAGGGCGTGTGTGTGCGTGATTTAATTTATTTATTTAATCTCCTACGAAACATTTATTTTTATATTTTTACAAGCCAGGTGTTGGGCTCACTCGAGGCTCCTGTATACCAGTTTAAATCGTACCGTCCTAGCCTAAGAGTGATTGAGCATGCAAACAGTCAATGAAAAGCTGACGGTTGGCAAGACAAATTTTTAACATGAAAAACCCCAGAAATGGGTGAAAAACCACGTGACCGGATCGATGTCGACCAAACTTCCACTGTCTTTTTGTGTTTTACAATGTTTTTTCAGAGAAATTAAAGGTGGCAAGCCGCTTCTCGTTATAATTGTTGAGAGAGTGAGAGATAGGCTTGGAGAGTGACAGGTCATCTGCTTATACAGCCAAGCTCTTGCTATAGTGAGGAGTGTTGCGCAACGCAGGGCTCAGCGTCCGCGGGGCTGAATGTACGCACGATGGAAAACGCACAAGGAGGAACGCATGTAGGAGCACTCAAAGAAGATCAAAGATCTTCATAGGATCTTCCAAGTCGCCGGAAGATCTTCGTGGGATCTTCGAAGACGCCCAAAGATCTTTGAAGGATTCTTCGAAGATGTAAGGAGACCTTCAAGGGAGCTCTCACGTGCGTAGAAGGAGAAAGCGGAGGACATGATGGAACGAAAGGAGGGCCTTGGGGTCCTATTTATAAGTTTTGTGTGTGATGTTTTTTGTGAGTAAGTGGTGGTTAAGGTAGTTATGCGGTTATCTGCACACCGTAATCAATTTATGCGTATACTAAGTCGTGGTTATTCAGAAACCACAATCAACTTAAGTGGTATACGCACACCGGCTATGAATATGACTATATGCACACCATAACCATATTATTTGCTAAACGCCGACCGTCTTGGTGGATTTTACTGTTTTCACCTAATAATGGAAGATTTTACTATTTGAACCTCATGATGGAAGATTTTACTCTTTGCACCTCATGAGCGCGTCGACCTACCGCCGAGCGCTAACTCTACCGCCAGCGGTAGCCTATTTTCGAAAAACTTATAAAAGGCTTTGTTTTTCGTTCCAGAGACAAGAAGACACTTATTCTCAAGCCTAGGCTTTGTGTGTTGCCTCTGGAAATCCGAAACACCGTCTCGGTCGAAGGAAGAAAAAAATGCCTCCCTCCCATTCGCGCACGAAGATCTCTAATGAGCTAAGGACGTCAACGACTACGTGGAGTTGATTGGTTGCAACCAAACGAAAATCGCCAGCATCAGTCATGGATTGCTCAACGGAGAAATCTTTTTGAGGGAGATTCAATCCTAAATTCTTTTTTGATCTTTTTTGTACTTTTCCTTTTTGTTTCTGCATGCTTGTGGTGAGGGAAATCGATCGGTGAAGGTCGTCAGAATCCGGGGAGGATTCTGTGAGAAATCATCCCGGGAAAGGGACTTCTAGATCGGGTGATCTGGCGGGGGCTCTAAGACACTTCCTTGCGTGAAGGTGAAGAGCCGATTCGAAGACCTTTCTGAAGGATTTCATGTGCTATGGCGGGGCGGAATATTTTCAAAAAAAAATCGCCACATTCATACGAAGCACGGGATCGGATATCCAATGTATACGCCCTACTAGCGAAGCAAAAGAAAAAATCCTAACTCATCACATCTAAACATTGCAAAGAGTTAGATATGTACCTCTAGAGAACAAGGTCTCTAGGCGGAAGAGGTAATTTGCCGATGAGATTGATCGCGATTTCACCGCAACAATGAGGCTGATTTCCTCGCCTCTTGGTTCACCTTGAACCCGAACAGCGGCCCTAGTCCGTTGATAGAAGAAAGGGGCACTTGCTTAGACCAACTCCGTTAAGAACACCGAGGACTCCAAGTGGCCGAATCACACTAGTCGCCGGCGTTGAGAAGAGGATTATCAAGGCAAATCTCTTGCCCTAGCCGAAGCTCTCAGCACGAGTACAAACTGAAAGAGGGGACGGCGGACTGCTCCTCCACAAGCCGTTAGCGAACTTCTCAGGAGCCGACCGACGGCAACGATGAAGAACACGGCCTACGAGCTTGCGCCGGTGAGGAGAGAAGCGGAAATGAGAAGGGGCGCCGTGAGCGGTGCCGGTGAGGAGGGGAGAGGAGGCGCGACACTAGATCGCCAGGAAAGAGGCGATTGGTTTTCTCCGCCGTCAGGAGCAAAAAATCGGCCGGACAAACCCTAGCCGAAACCCTTTAAATAATCCACCCGCCTACCCCTCCTCTCTCATTTTCCTTCTCTAAAAAAAACAAAACCGAACCCCCTTTAATTATTTGATGATTTTATATATCATATTTTATATATCATATATTATATATATATATATATATATATATATATATATATATATATATATATATATATATATATATATATTAATATAAGTATATATATATTTGTACATAATGAGAGCTTGTAAACAAAAATACAAACGACTCCTAAACCAAGCTCGAATGGTTTCAGATAATCAAAATTGTGCTCCTCTACCAAAATAATTACGACGACTCGTCTCGTCATAATTTTCTCTTTCAATAGTTGCACAAAATATTGTTTAAGCATGTCGAGTCACGACATAACATGTTCGCACTTACCATAGTAAGTCGAACTGGTACTGTTCCCGTTCATTTGGTATGACCTCACAGAGGGAACGTGTCGTCATAGCAATAATACATCAATTTGTATTATCGATTACAAGAGGCTTTATCAAGGCATTGTATTCGCCACAACAACACGTTAGAAACAAATGGTCAGTGTCTAACTTTTGTCACATGATATCATAAATATTGTGTGAATTGGGACCGTGTCATTCTCGCACCATATTTGTCTTTCTTGGTCTCATAAGCAAGTGTGTCTTTATAACTACATTAGTTATAATGCATGCTTTACAAACCCGTTTTGCCAAGGGGCCCGACTATATCATAACCCAAACAAGTCTGGGGACAAAACGATATTTTGATATGTACATCCCTTGCGCGCAAGTATGAACAACGAATCATAGTATTTATCACCATCAGAAGATAGTCTTCAACTATAATCACATTGTTCACACTGACGTGCTTAATCTACATATCTTATATCTCCAAATCACTAGACACGTTGTAAACACTAACGACACTTAACACATTCCATTTCAATGTTACAACTTAAGATAGGCCAATCTCAATATGTATGAAACCATACACATACATACTCATGTGATTAAGCGATAACTATTATCAACATTTGTAGAACTACAATGCACTTTAATTCACATGACAATCCAACGTGGTGGTCAATGTCCCTCTTTGACTATCAAGATCGTGAGCATATAAAACAAAGATCACGTGATGGAACTCAAGTGTTCTACAGCTCAGGACCATGGGCATCTTCCTGAGCTATCATGAAGTATCATCACATGATCTAGGGACAGAATGAGTTCAAACATTCATCAAAACATGAATCTAAATTAAACTAAAGACAACTTTCAAAACACAAATCCTTCAATCTCCCACTTATTTTTAAGGTTTCTAATAAAAGAAATATAAAACATAGGAATCCCCGTCATTTAAACATCAAGCCATTCTCCATGGTCTTGCAACCCCATGGACTCGAAGTGAACTTCTCCTTTGGCTTGAGACAGAGGCTTGGTGAAGGGATCAGCTGTGTTGCTATTTGTGTCAATCCATGAAAGCGCAATCTTGCCTTCTTCAATGAAGTCGCGAGTGACAAAATACTTCCGATCCATGTATTTTGTCTTGTGATGTGATTTCGGCTCCTTGATTTGTGAAATGGAAGCGCTATTATCACAAAACAATTTCAAGGGCCCTTCACTAGATGTCACGACTCCCAATTCCTCAAGGAATTTCTTTATCCAGACTGCCTCTTTGCTTGCCTCTGCGGCTGCCATGACTTCCGCTGCGGTGGTTGAATCAGCAGTAGTAGATTGTTTCCAACTACGCCAACTCACAGCTCCACCATTCAGAAAAAAAACGAACCCAGATTGAGATCTTCTATCGTCCGGATCTGTCATAAAGCTAGCATCCGTGTAACCTTCTACATGGAGCTCTTTATGTCCACCAAATACAAGAAACTTATTCCTTGTCATTTTAAGGTACCTAAGAATATTCTTGATCGCCGTCCAATGATTTGGACCAGGTGAAGCTTGATACCGATTCATCATGCTAAGAGCATATGCGACATCTGGTCTCGTACAGATCATGGCATACATGATGGAACCTATGGTAGAAGCATAGGGCACATTCATCATGTATTCAATGTCTTTATGTGATGAGCCACATTGAGACTTGCCTAGCTGAGTAGACACCTTCATTGGCACATTTCCTTTCTTAGAGTTTTTCATATGGAACCTTTCTAAGACTTTGTCAATGTAGATACTTTGACTTAGGCCAATAAGTCTACGTGATCTGTCTCTATATATCTTTATCCCTAATATATATTGGGCTTCACCCATGTCCTTCATTGAAAAGATTGTTTTCAATGAGTTTCTTACTTGTTTCATTAATGATAAGTTGTTGCCCATTAGGAGAATATCGTCAACATATAAGATCAAAAATATAACGCTGCTCCCACTAACCTTCTTGTATACACAAGGCTCTTCCTTGCTTTGAACGAACTCAAGGGTTTTAACTTCTTCATCAAAGCGTTTGTTCCAACTCCTTGACGCTTGCTTCAACCCATAAATGGCTCTTTGAAGCTTGCATACTTTGCCGCTATGGTGAGAATCTTCAAAACCTTGAGGTTGCTTCATGAATACATCCTCATCTAGCTTTCCATTTAGGAAGGCCGTTTTGACATCCAATTGCCAGATTTCATAATCATGAAATGCGGCAATTGCCAACATGATCCGAATAGTCTTAAACATCACAACGGGCGAGAATGTTTCATCATAGTTAATCCCTTGGATTTGACTAAAATCTTTCGCTACAAGTCTTGTCTTGTAGGTTGTCATGCTTCCATTCATGTCCATCTTCCTCTTAAAAATCCATTTACAGGGGATGGATTTCTTTCCATCAGGAAGGTCAACCAAGTTCCATACTTGGTTGTCATACATGGATTGCATCTCGGACTTCATGACTTCAAGCCATGCTACGGAATCCTTTCTTTCCATTGCTTCTTCATAGGTCAACGGGTCTTCTGTGTCTAGAATAAACACCTCATGAAGACCCATGTATATGTCAGGCTTTTTCTTTTCCCTGATCGACCTTCTAAGCTCCTTTGGTTTGTCTAGATCAATCTGAGATTCTTGAATTTCCTCCACTATCTCTGGTGGAGTCAATTCATGCTCAACACGAGTAAGACTAACAGGTGGTGGTAAAGCAAGAGTTTCCTCCGTAATCATTTGCGGAGGTGGAATACTCATGCTCCCACTGACTAAAGGAACTTCTTGTGACTCTTGGTGATCATTTTGAACATCAATGCTCATTTCATGATCACTCTCTTGTAGGTTTTCGTGAGTTTCCTCAAGTGTCACCCTACGGTCACCGCTTTTGATTCTTTCAAGAAACTCTTTCTCTAAGAATGTAGCACCCTTCTTAACAAAAATAGTATTTGTTGACTTGTGCCAAAAGCTATACCCTTTTATTTCTCTTGGGTATCCAATAAAGAAACACTTATCGGCTTTGGGGTCTAGTTTGGATGACTGCATACGTTTGACATATGCCTCACAGCCCTAAATCTTGAAGAAAGAAGTGATGGGTGGTTTCCCAAATCATATCTCATGAGTTTTTTCTACGGCTATAGTTGGAACGAAGTTTAAAGTGTAAGCTGCCGTTAAAAATGCATGGCCCCAAAAATATAAAGGTAGATCGGTTTGACACATCATGGGTCTAACCATGTCTAGCAGAGTCCGGTTTCTCCTTTCGGAGACACCATTCCACTGCGGTGTCCCAGGAGGAGTTAGTTGTGGTACAATACCACACTCCTTTAGGTAAGTATTAAACTCATTGCTCAAGTACTCACCTCCACGATCTGATCTCAGAACTTTGATTCTCTTATCCAGTTGGTTTTCCACTTCATTTTTATATTCCTTGAACTTGGCAAGGGAATCACTCTTATGCTTCATTAGATAAACATAGCCATATCGACTATAATCATCCGTAAAAGTGATGAAGTACCTAAAACCATCTCTGGCACACACACTCATTGGACCACATACATCAGAGTGTATCAATTCCAATAAGTTGTTTGCTCTTGCACCCTTCTTTTTAAAAGGTGTCTTGGTCATTTTGCCAGTTAGGCATGACTCGCATGTCCCAATTGCATCAGGATCAAAAGAGCCTAAAAGATTAGCCTGATGTAATTTCCTTATGCGTTTTTCATTAATGTGACCAAGACGATGGTGCCATAAGAGTGTCTCACCTATGTGAGATATTTTGAGTCGTTTGTTATTAATATTTAATACTTGTTTATCATCAACAATGTTAAGCAAATACAATCCATTCGAAATGAAAGCACTTGCTTAAAATAAGCCATCCTTCTCAATCCTCATTTGGGAGTTCCCAATAATAAAACTAAAACCTTCTGCATCCAAACATGATACAGAAATAATGTTTCTTAAAATAGAAGGGACATGATAAACGTTAAATAAAGTTAGACATAAACCACTAGGTAAGGGGAGTTCCAAAGTGCCCACCGCAACTGTAGAAATACTAGCACCGTTTCCAACCTTCAGCACTACTTCTCCTTTGGGGAGAGATCTCCTATCCCTTAGTGACTGCACATTTGAGATTAAGTGAGCACATGATCCGGTATCAAGTACCCAATCAAGGATAGTAGTGGTTAAATTCAAACTCAACTCAATAACAAAAATACCTTTAGGACGCTTCCTCTCGATTTTGCCTTCATCCAAGTCTCTCTTGTACTTGGGGCAGTTCATCTTGAAGTGTCCCTTCTCATGACAATGGAATCATTCAGTGAGAGAGTTAGGAGAATTATTCACTTTGCCTCCCTTGGAGGTACTATCCTGAGTACCTCCCTTTTTGCCCTTGAGATGAAAATTTCCTTTCGAGGTCTGGCCTTTGGACTTAACCTTATTTTTGACTATCTTCTTGCTATCAGACGCCACAGCTAAGACAACATTTCCCTTTGTCTTGCCCATGTCAACCTCAGCTATTTTGAGTGCGTTATGGAGTTCATTTATGGTCATTTGTTTCTCATGCATATGATAATGCATGATGAAATCCTTAAATGAGTAGGGCTGTGACCCCAAAATAATATCTTCCGTAATGTCTTCAGGAATTGGAGACTTCAGTTTCTCCAATTTTTCTAAATAGCCTTGCACCTTAAGGAAGTGCACTGAGACAGACTCACCCTCCATCATCTTGCACCTTGTGAGTGCGATGGTGGTCTTATATCGCTCTTTACGAGCACTATCGGTGAACATTTTCTCCAATTGTGCTACAATTTCCTTTGCAGGAGTATCGAGAAATTTCCTTTGCAGCTGATCGCCTATGCTGGCCAGGATCAGAGTCTGCACGACACGTTGACTGTCATCCCATCTCTTCTGTTCCTCTTTCTCAGCATCAGTTGACTTGCCAATCTCCTTCTCTACTGGGCATTCACCCTCCAGTATAGGTAAGAGATTCTCCAAGCGCAACACAATGTTAAGCTTGAGTATCCAGTCAGAGTAGTTTGACCCGTCGTTAGCAAGCGGGCTTTTATCAATCATCGAACGTAGAAAATTTGGCAATGTAGACATAGCTCTATTATTAAAAAAAAGATAAAGTTCATGTTCAGAAAAAAAATCCTTTTAAGAAAAAAATGGATCAGAGAGATCCAAAAAAAATAAAATGCTTTAAAATAGTGAATCAAGATCCTTTTAGTCTAATGGACTCATCCACAAGATTATCAGGCAGGTACCAATCACCAATCATAACCTTTTAAGACAACCTTAAACACTTATGATTCTTGATAGTAATACACAAACAACTATTTTAAGAACATAACACTTTTCCAAAGGACCAAGCCTAGATCTTGGTGATTTGATTAAGAAAACTCATCACGTAAGAAAACTCATGCGAGTGACATTCCAACAAAATTAGCAAGAAGTGCCTCACACAACCTACTCACTTGTGGCCTAATATCGACTCGCATAAGTGTCACCATGTCTAGTGGTTGAAATCACACTCAAGTTCATCCAATATCACTAGCTTAGATGGGCACGATGAGGAGGAAAGACAATCTTAAATTTTTCTTTTAACATTCCCTAAAGAATAGAGGATATACAAAATACCTAACTCACAGCATTCTAAAAAAAATATTACATCCATTCCAAATCAATTACATTCCAGAGTTGTAATAAAAACAAACAAGGAACTGCCAGCCGGGATCCTAACAATGAATGGACTATGTGCACAACCCAACGTGTTTCACCTAGATTATTTTAAATCCAAAAAAAATAATCTCCTCATAATCCATTCAAGGGCGGATTATGGAAACTGAAACAAGGTTGTGACATAGCAATTCAAAACAATAGGAAAAACTAACTAGCAAAAGGGGCCACATAAACAATGGATATCAAACCTGCCTCTGATACCACTGAAGGATTTCATGTGCTATGGCGGGGCGGAATATTTTCAAAAAAAAATCGCCACATTCATACGAAGCACGGGATCGGATATCCAATGTATACGCCCTACTAGCGAAGCAAAAGAAAAAACCCTAACTCATCACATCTAAACATTGCAAAGAGTTAGATATGTACCTCTAGAGAACAAGGTCTCTAGGCGGAAGAGGTAATTTGCCGATGAGATTGATCGCGATTTCACCGCAACAATGAGGCTGATTTCCTCGCCTCTTGGTTCACCTTGAACCCGAACAGCGGCCCTAGTCCGTTGATAGAAGAAAGGGGCACTTGCTTAGACCAACTCCGTTAAGAACACCGAGGACTCCAAGTGGCCGAACCACACTAGTCGCCGGCGTTGAGAAGAGAATTATCAAGGCAAATCTCTTGCCCTAGCCGAAGCTCTCAGCACGAGTACAAACTGAAAGAGGGGACGGCGGACTGCTCCTCCACAAGCCGTTAGCGAACTTCTCAGGAGCCGACCGACGGCAACGATGAAGAACACGGCCTACGAGCTTGCGCCGGTGAGGAGAGAAGCGGAAATGAGAAGGGGCGCCGTGAGCGGTGCCGGTGAGGAGGGGAGAGGAGGCGCGACACTAGATCGCCGGGCAAGAGGCGATTGGTTTTCTCCGCCGTCAGGAGCAAAAAATCGGCCGGACAAACCCTAGCCGAAACCCTTTAAATAATCCACCCGCCTACCCCTCCTCTCTCATTTTCCTTCTCTAAAAAAAACAAAACCGAACCCCCTTTAATTATTTGATGATTTTATATATCATATTATATATATATATATATATATATATATATATATATATATATATATATATAAATACACTTAAAAACTATATATATATTAATATAAGTATATATATATGTACATAATGAGAGCTTGTAAAAAAAAATACAAACGACTCCTAAACCAAGCTCGAATGGTTTCAGATAACCAAAATTGTGCTCCTCTATCAAAATAATTATGACGACTCGCCTCGTCATAATTTTCTCTTTCAATAGTTGCACAAAATATTGTCTAAGCATGTCGAGTCACGACATAACATGTTCGCACTTACCATAGTAAGTCGAACTGGTACTGTTCCCGTTCATTTGGTGTGACCTCACAGAGGGACCGTGTCATTCTCGCACCATATTTGTCTTTCTTGGTCTCATAAGCAAGTGTGTTTTTATAACTACATTAATTATAATGCATGCTTTAAAAACCCGCTTTGCCAAGGGGCCCGACTATATCATAACCCAAACAAGTCTGGGGACAAAACGATATTTCGATATGTACATCCCTTCCGCGCAAGTATGAACAACGAATCATAATATTTATCACCATCAGAAGATAGTCTTCAATTATAATCACATTATTCACACCGACGTGCTTAATCTACATATCTTATATCTCCAAATCACTAGACACGTTGTAAACACTAACGACACTTAACACATTCCATTTCAATATTACAACTTAAGATAGGTCAATCTCAATATGTATGAAACCATACACATACATACTCATGTGATTAAGCGATAACTATTATCAATATTTGTAGAACTACAATGTACTTTAATTCACATGACAATCCAACGTGGTGGTCAATGTCCCTCTTTGACTATCAGGATCGTGAGCATATAAAACAAAGATCACGTGATGGAACTCAAGTGTTCTACAACTCAGGACCATGGGCATCTTCCTGAGCTATCATGAAGTATCATCACAACATGAATCTAAATTAAACTAAAGACAACTTTCAAAACACAAATCCTTCACTTTCTTGGAGGGAAAGGGAGAGAGCCAACCAGTCAGGGTAGTAGGTCGGTATAGAAAACCAAAAAAGTTTTTTTATTCACCTCCCCCGATCTCCGGCGTCATGGAGATCAAACTTCTGTAATTATAAAATACTTTTTGTTGTTGATTGAATAAAATTATTTGAGTTTTTGTTCCTGTGTATAACGTCCTGGTTATTCTCCGGTGGATCTCTGAAGGGGCTGTATTTCTCCAAGGAGAAATTTGCCCAAAAAATGAGGTCTGTGACCTACCTTCGCACGCTAACAAGATAGCGTCCCGCGGTACCTTCCAGAACTGGTTTTCCTGGACCAAAATATTTTGAATTTTCAATTAACGCATAAAACCTTATTCACCCCCCTAAGATTGGCCACATGATCCAACAAATGGCATCAGGGGGAGGTTACTTCAAAAAAGCTTATAATCCTGAAGTAACATGGCCAACGCGGTTCACACTTTCCCTAAGTAACAAAGTGTGAGTAGGCCTCCATTGTTTATGGGGAGTGACTAAAGTAACTGGAGAATGCGGATGGAAATCTTCTTAATGACACGGAACATGGACGTGTGGGTCATGATCAAAATGAAATACACGGCATCCACTATCACTATAGGTGATCAAGTTCTGGAGAAACCGCATGACAAATGAAATGACTCTGATAAA
Source organism: Platanthera zijinensis (assembly GCA_039513925.1). Taxonomy (NCBI): domain Eukaryota; kingdom Viridiplantae; phylum Streptophyta; class Magnoliopsida; order Asparagales; family Orchidaceae; genus Platanthera; species Platanthera zijinensis. The sequence continues at coordinate 51,092,053 of CM077080.1, read as the reverse complement.
CTAAAATGTACTAGCAATGTGATAGCTATGAACTCTCTTTTCTGTGCGTTAGATAAAACTGAATTTAATCAAATTTGCAATTGTGAAACTGCATTTGATATATAATGATTACTAGAGCTAACGCATGAAGGTACATCTTAGGTAAAGGAGTCAAAGCTGTTTCGATTGGAGTCTGAATATGAACAATTCCGGATGGAGATCGATGAGGATCGAAGTTGATAGCATGTACATGTACAACCCCGTGTTCGCCGAAGGACTCAGGCGGATGCAGGCGGGTCGCCCCCGGCCCGCACATCTAAGGGTTGCCCAAGCGGCGGGCCAGCCTGGCCCGCACCCTCCCAGGCGGGTCAGTCCTCGATTCCCGCATATTCGGCGGGCCAGCCCTACCCGCCTCTCCTAGGCGGGCCAGCCTGGACCGCGCTCTCCTAGGCGGGCCAGCCTGGCCCGCGCCCTCCTAGGCGGGCCACCCTCTGGCCCGCACCCTCCCAGGCGGGTCAGCCTCCGGCCCGCGCCTATTTTTGCGGGTCAACCCTGCTTGCCTCTCCTAGACGGGTCGGCCCGCGCCTTCCCAGACGGTCCGTCTCTAACCTGCGTCCCCTAGGCGAGCCAGCCCGGGCACGCGCCGCGCGCCTCTCGCCGAGTAGAGGCATTAAAGGGTTACTCGCCCAGTCCTCAATGGGGGGGTTTCTTACAACTTTGCCTCGGTTGCTTGCCCTTAGCCAGTCAAAACAGCAGAGTCTCGCTGTTGGCAGACCTAGGTGGGCTGCATATAGCTATTAGAATAGCGGGGTTTGGCTGTTGGCAGGCCAGCGCGAGGAGTTTTTAGTAATTTCAGGACAACAAAGGTTAGTTATTTGCAGATCACCTTCAGAATCCTATAAATAGGACCCAAGGGGTACCTCAGATGGGCATGCTTACTCATCTCCCAGTCCAGCGCTTTTTGAGGTACTTTAGCTCGGTATTTGGCTAAGGAGGGGAAGCGTTCAGTGATCTTTCGGGTGTGTGGTGGGACCTCCGCGTCGGGCCCTTGGTCTAGTCCTTTGCTCTCTTTTCCTTGTTGTTTTTCTTGCAGGAGCGAAGTAGGTGCGCGACCATCCCTTCCCCAAGGGTGAACTCCACAAGAGGCCGATTTTCGGTTTCAACATTTTGGTGCGGTGAGTGTGGACAGTGGTTAACACAGAAAACCTTCAGCAAGCTCAATGACTGGAGGAGAAGGGAAAGGATCGGACAGGACCGACTCGTCACCCCCTCCCCCTCTCGCCACCATGGGGATGCTCAAGGAGTTCAGGCAGGAAGTACTCGGCATGGTCCGATTCGCACTCGGCGTGCGGGCCGAGAGCTCGACTCCGGTGATTTCGTTTCTCGCGGATCCGGCACTCGGAGAAGTCGCTCCCGCTAGGCGTGCAGGGAAGGAAGTGGCCGAGGAGGGTCAGGGTGCTAAGATCCCCGTGCGAGTACTCTTCCCAGGTTCAGGGAGCGGCGGCAGATTTGGCGAGTTGGGGGCGCGAGACCCACCCGCTCGGCCAGTAGGGGAGAGATCCCCTTCAGCGAGTTGGTCTCCTCTGCACCAGTCCTAGATGGGTTCAGGGAGCCTGAGATGTCTTACTACACCAGGTAGGTAGACCAGGTCCAGCACGTCCAGTGGTTTGAGGATGTAGTCTCGATCCAGCAGATGTCGGATGGCTTCAGATGCAGGCTCTTCGCCATCACCCTGAAGGAGAAGGCCAGGGAATGGATTCACCAGCTGCCAGCCAGTTCCATCTACTGCTTCGAGGACCTCCGCCGGGGTTTCATGTTAAGGTTTACAACCTCGAAGAGGAGAAAGGGGGAGTCGGAGTCCCTATTCCGCATCAAGCAGGGGTGAATGAGACCCTGGGGAGCTACGTAGATTGCTTCCAAGAGGAGGTCACCCAGGTTCAGGAGATGTCGGGCCACACTCTGATGATGGCCTTCACCCTAGGGTTGCAACAAGGTTTATTTTGAATGGAGTTGAAGAGGATTCCCCCCCCCCTCTCCTACGAGGAGTTGATGGATAGGACGGCGAGAGAAGTCGACGGGGAGGCGTCGAACCCGGAGTTTTCCCGGAGGTTGGCCAGGTGGGCCGCGGAGGAGGAGAGACCCGGAGGAGGCCGAGGTCAGGAGGAAAGAAGAGCTGTTCCCCGGCAGAGGGAGCAGCCACAGCAGCAGCCCAGGTGGGAGCGTCAGGAACCGAACCATTGGCTAGGATAGAGGCCCGAATGGCAGGAGCAGGGGGCAAGGAGAGGGTTCCGCGGAGGGGACTATCGCCAAGGAGGCTAGGGCCAGTTCTACCCTCCAGGTGGGAGGTAAGGCCAGAGGCCACCCCTCCCCGACCAGGAGGAGGCTCTGTCCATAGCCATGAGAGAGAGGAGAAGAGCACCTCGGAGGAGAAGAAGAGAGGTTAGGGTGGAGCTACCCTACTGTGACTTCCATCGGGAGGAAGGGCACGCCACGACCACATGCCCGGAGTTCCTCGAGATGAGAGGAAACAGGGAGCAGCAACAGCAACAAGACCATCAAGGGTTGGGATTGAGGAGGTCCTGCCTCGGGCAGAGGAGGACATATGCGAAGACCAGGCAGATGTGGGAACCCGGGGAGGGATCAGAGCGATCCATGGGGGGGCGGGGATCAAGGCTTCCCGTAAGGCGAGCCTCCACACCATGTACCGACGGAGCGTTGGCTTCACATCCCAGACCCCGCCCCCGGAAGAAAGAATCACCTTCACGGTCAAGGACATGCCGGGTCACGAGGACCCCTTTTGCGACGCGCTGGTCATCCAGATGGCCATCGAAGATTTCACCTTCTCTCGGATCCTCATCGACAACGGAAGCTCAGTCAACGTCATCTTCAAGAAGGCGTTTGACGTGATGAAGGTAGAGGCTAGGAGGGTGTTGGCCTCAGATGGGCCCCTGTTTGGCTTCTCGGGGAGAGGAAAAAAGTCGAAGGAGGAGTAGGACTCCAAGTCTCTCTGGGAGGGCAGTCCCACAATTGCAAGTTCGTCATTGTGGATGCCCCTAGCAGCTACAGTGCCATCTTTGGGAGGCCCCTTATCAGCGCCTTCTGGTGCATCCCCTCGTCCTTCCACCAATGCCTAAAGTTCAATGTTGAGGGGGTCCAAGTCCGGGTCCGTGGAGACCCTAAGATGACGAGGGAGTGCTATGTCACAGTCGTAAACTCCATCTCATGGCAGGAGGGTGCTGAAGAGATGGGGCGGAGGATGGAGGGGGAAGAGCAGGGGATTGGTTTGGAGGAGATGGAGGTGGAGGAGAGCTGCGCCCAGAAGGTGGAAGAAAGGAAGTTCGGGAACCGGTCGAGGCAATGGCCGTAGAAGGAGCCGAGGAAGAGGCCCTCGCCTCAGGAGGAGGGGATGCTGAGGAATGAGGGGAGCGACCTCGTTTGGAGGCGGCGGAAGAGGTGGTGGAGATGGAGGTTCTCACCCTCGGAGGCAAGGTGGAGAAGGTTCGTGTCAGCGGGGGGCTGACCCCGGAGGCCCAAGGCAAGATGTTGGAGTGTATCCAGAAGAATGTGGACATCTTCGCCTGGAGCGCTGCAGGGATGCCCGGGATCGACGTCGACGTGGCCTGCCATCGCCTCAACCTGGAACCGGAGTCTCACCCCGTTCAGTAGAAGAAGAGGCCCATAGCGGACAGGCTGGCCGAGCCGATTCGAGAGGAGGTGGCCAAGCTCCTTAAGGCCGGTTTTGTATCCGAGATCCAATACCCCGGCTGAGTCTCCAATGTTGTAATGGTTAAAAAAGGAGACAGCCGGTGGCGTATGTGTGTTGATTTTTCTCTTCTTAATAAATCATGCCCTAAGGATTGTTACCCCTTGCCTCGGATCGACGCTTTGGTTTACTCAGCCGTTGGTTTCCCTATAATGAGTTTTTTATAAGCATTTTCAGGTTATCACCAGATCAGGATACACCCTCCCGACATCAAAGATGTCTCCTTCATCACCGGGGAGGGGTGCTACTGCTATAAAATGATGCCTTTCGGGCTAAATAATGCAGGGGCAACTTATCGAAAAATGATGGACAGGGTCTTCCGAGGGCAAAGGGGAAGGAACTTGGAAGTGTATGTCGACGACCTCATGATCAAGAGTCAAGACGGCGACTCGCACTTCCAGGATCTAGAGGAAACCTTCGCCACCCTACGCGAGTACAAGATGAGGCTGAATCCCTTGAAATGCATCTTCGGGGAGAGCAAGGACAAATTTCTGGGCCACCTCCTCACCCCCGTTGGGGTAGAACCCAATCCCGATAAGGTCCGGGCGATTATGGAGCTGGGGTCGCCTCGGAATGCGAAGGAGGTGCAGCAATTGATAGGGAAGCTGGCAGGGTTGAGTAGGTTTCTCTCCCGGGCCGGGGAGAAGTGCTCTCCCTTCTTCAAGACCTTGAGAGGAGGTCGGAAGTTCGAATGGACCTCGGAGTGAGAGGAGGCATTCCATGCCTTGAAGAGACAGCTGACTCAAGCCCCCCTACTCCAGGGGCCAAAGGAGGGGGAGGATCTATTCTTGTACCTAGGGGTCGGGTCGGAGGCCCTGAGCTCTGTTTTAGTTCGGGAAGAGGGGAAGAAGTAACTCTCAATCTATTATGTGAGCAGGGTGTTGAGGAAGGTCGAGCTCCGCTACCCTATTCTGGAGAAGCTGACCTTCTCTCTAATCATCTCAGCCCGGAGGCTCCGGCCTTACTTCTAGGCACACTCGATCCGAGTGGTGACTGAACACCCCCTCCGCAACATCTTCGAGGGGGTGGAGCATTCGGGCAGACTGACTAAGTGGTCGGTAGAATTGAGCGAGTTCGATGTCTCCTTCGTCCCTCGCCTCTCAATCAAGGCCCAGGCCATGACCGACTTCCTGGCTGACTATGTGATCGAGGTGGCGGAGGAGGAACTCACTCGCCCGGTTCCTTGGAAGGCCATGGTGGATGGTGCCTCGGGGAGGCATTCCCTTGGGGCGGGGGTCATCTTGGAAAGCCCCTAGGGAACGAGGATTGAGCAGACAGTGGTGATACATTTCCCCATCACCAACAATCAAGCCGAGAACGAAGCCGTGATTGCGGGTCTACGTTTGGCCAGGGAACTAGGGGTGAATGATGTGGAGGTCCTCACTGACTCCATGGTGGTGGCTTCCCAGATTAACGGGGAGTTCGAGGCAAGGGATCCGACCCTGCAGCTCTACTTGGCAATGGTAAAGGGAGTCATCGGCGCCTTCCAGACTTTCTCCATTCGACATATGCCCAGGGAAGAGAGCGATCAGGTAGATCAGCTTGCAAAGCATGGCCCCCGGGTGGGGGGTACCCTCACAGATCTCTTCCGCCCATCCATTGAAGAGGGGGAGCTGATGGAGGTGGAGTAGCACCCCTCGTGGATGGATCCCTTCTCAACATACTTGTCCACTGGGGAATATCCTGAAGGGATGGACAGGAAGAGGCTCAAGTACCAGTCGGCATACTACATCATGCGAGACGGCCAGCTATACCGGAAGACCCTCTCCGGGATGTTGGCTTGCTGCGTGGCCGAGAGGGAGGTCCTGAGGATCTTGGAGGAAATTCACTCTGGGGAGTGCGGGAGCCACTCCAGGAGTCGAACCCTGGAAGGCCGGGTCGTCAGGCAAGGGTATTTTTGACCGACTCTGAGCCGAGACGCGGCGAAGTTCACGAAGGAGTGTCATAAGTGCCAATTGTTCACCCCCCTCCAGCTATAACCGGCCCAACGCCTCAGGATTATCACAGCCCCTGGCCATTTGCAATCTGGGGAATGGACTTGGTTGGGCCCTTCCCCCAAGCCAGCGGCCAGAGAAGGTTCCTGCTCGTGATGATTGATTATTTCTCTAAGTGGCTGGAAGTTAAGGCGTTGGCCAAGGTAACCTCCCAGGTCATCAGGAACTTCGTATGGGGGGAGATTATCTGTCATCACGGGTTTCCTCAGGCCATTGTCACGGACAACGACCCTCAGTTTGCCAGCACTGAGTTCATTTGCTTCTGCGGACAGCTCGGGATCGATCTTAGGTTCGCCTCGATTCATCACCCCAGGAGCAACGGGCAGGTGGAGGTGGCGAATAAGATCATTGTTAACCTCCTCAAAAAGAAGGTAGAGAATCTGAGAGGAAGCTGGGTGGAGCAGCTTCCTTCGGTCCTCTGGGCCCTTAGAACCACACCCAATACGGCGACATGAGAGACTCCTTTTAAACTCTCCCATGGGTGCGAGGCGGTACTTCCGATCCGATAGAGTTCGAGGTCCGAACCCCTCGGGTGGTCGAGGCCGGGGAGGGCAGAGAGAAATGGAGGGCCGAGAATGAGGAGGAGTTGCGGCTCTCACTCGACATGGTTGAGGAGCTGCGAGACCTCTCTACCGTCAGGCAAGAGGAAACGAAGAGAAGAATGGCCAAATACTTTGACAAACATGTCAGGGTCAAACAATTCGCGGAAGGAGACTTGGTCTTAAGAAAAGTGGATGCCACGGGGAGGTCGGCCACCGTGGGAAAGCTCAATCCCAACAGGGAGGGACCATACATTGTATAGGAGGCATTGAAGTCAGGAGGGTACCGCCTCTGGAATGTGGAGGGCGAGACCCTAAGTCTCACCTGGAGTGGTAACGACTTAAAACGTTTTTTTCCCATGAGTCATGTAAATGTCGTTTCAGTTTCTAATAAAGCTTCTGTTGATGAACATATGCCCTGACGATGAAAAGCGCAAATACGAGTCTGCCTTATACCCCGAGCAGATCCCGCTGCCAGGCTCCAACCAAGCTGGCAGGGCTGGATATCACTCGGAGGAGTCTGCCTCAGACCCCGAGTAGATCCCGCTACCAGGCTCCCACCAAGCTGGCAAGGCTGGATGTCACTCGGAGGAGTCTGCCTCAAACCCCGAGCAGATCCCGCTGTCAGGCTCCCACCAAGCTGTTAGGGCTGGATGTCACTCGGAGGAGTCTGCCTCAGACCCAGAGCAGATTCCGCTGTCAGGCTCTCACCAAGCTGGCAGGGCTGGATGTTACTCGGAGGAGTCTGCCTTAGACCCCGAGCAGATCCCGCTGCCAGGCTCCACCAAGCTGCCAGGACTGGATGTCACTCAGAGGAGTCTACCTTAGACCCCGAGTAGATCCCGCTGTCAGACTCCCACCATGCTGGCAGAGCTAGAAGTCGCTCGGAGGAGTCTGCCTTAGACCCCTAGCAGATCCCGCTGTCAGGCTCTCACCAAGCTGGTAGGGCTGGATGTCACTCTGAGGAGTTTGCCTGAGACCCCGAGCAGATCCCGCTGTAAGGCTCCCACCAAGCTGGCAGGGCTGGATGTCACTCGGAGGAGTCTGAATCAGACCCTGAGTAGATCCCGCTGCTAGACTCCCACCAAGTTGTTAGGGCTGGATGTCACTCGAAGGAGTCTGCCTCAGACCCCGAGCAGATCCCGCTGCCGTTGGATGTCACTCGGAGGAGTCTGCCTCAGACCCCGAGCAGATCCCGCTACCAGGCTCCCACCAAGCTGGCAGGGTTGGATGTCACTTGGAGGAATCTGTCTCAGACCCCGAGCAGATCCCGAGTCTGCCTTAGACCCTGAGTAGATCCCACTGCCAGGCTCCCACCAAGTTGGGAGGGTTGGATGTCACTCGGAGGAGTCTGCCTTAGACCCCGAGCAGATCCCGCTGCCAGGCTCCCACCAAGCAGGCAGGGCTGGATATCACTCGAAGGAGTCTGCCTTAGACCCCGAGCAGATCCCGCTGTCAGGCTCCCACCAAGTTGGCAGGGCCGGATGTCACTCGGAGGAGTCTGCCTTAGACCCCGAGCAGATCCCGCTGCCAGGCTCCCATCAAGCTGCCAGAGCTGGATGTCACTCGAAGGAGTCTGCCTTAGACCCCGAGCAGATCCCGCTGTCAGGCTCCCATCAAGCTGGTAGGGCTGGATGTCACTCGCAGGAGTCTGCCTTAGACCCCGAGCAGATCCCGCTGGCAGGCTCCCACCAAGCTGGCAGGGCTGGATGTCACTCGGAGGAGTCTGTCTTAGACCCCGAGCAGATCCCGTTGTCCGGCTCCCACCAAGCTGGCAGGGCTGGAGGTCACTCGGAGGAGTCTGCCTCAGCCCCCGAGTAGATCCCTCTGTTAGGCTCCCACCAAGCTAGCATGGCTGGATGTCACTCGGAGGAGTCTGCCTCAGACCCTGAGCGGATCCCGCTGCCAGGCTCCCATCAAGCTGACAGGGCTGGAATTCACTCAGAGGAGTCCATCCCAAACCCTGAGCAGACCCCGGGAGCCCCGCTCAGACCCCCACTAACCGACGTGGACGGGATCTCGGCAGGAGCAGCATATAAGGGAAGGAGCTAGCCGTCCTTGCCACGAATGGATTGGCGGGTCGACGAAGGGATCTCGGCACGATGGCGAGCCAGGAAAGCCAACCCCGACCCAGAGATCGGCGGGCCCCAGGGAAGGGGTCCAGGCGCCGACAACCCGGCCGTGCCAAGGCCCCCAGAAAGCCGGCCCGCACAAAGTCCAAACGTATGCCAGGGTTTTCTCGCCCGCCCAATGACGTGAATGGGGGTAGCGAGCCCGGATGGAGTAGGCAAGTCGCTCCCTCGCATCTCGGCTATCAAACTTACTCCTCGCTCCTAAGCCTAAGTTCAGAGTCTAAAACGAGCGGACGACCTCACTCGCTCGCTCACCGCCGCAGCGTCCAAGAGAACATTCAAGAATAAAAGAAATCATAACAAAGTGTGAAATCAAGGGGCGAATGCGAGAAATAAAAATATTCGCGTTTCAAATCAAAAAAGAGTTATGTACAATGGGGAAATCAAAAGAGGTAAAATTATTACAAAAACTAGGCTCCGGCCCGCGTCACCGCCACGACAAAAGCAGGGCGAATGCAAGCTCCCGGCGAGGTGAGCCCTGAACGGCGGGCCCTTATACACAGTGGTAGGACCCGTCTCCCGGCTCTGGTACCGGAAGAAATAGCTCCGGTACCACCTCGCTCGCCAAAAGCTGGGCACCGTCATCCTTAATGAGGTTTGCCCGCTACAGCGTCTGGAAAGTGTACTTCGCCGCGCCAGCCGCGTTCTTCTGCATCATCACATCGATCTCGTGATCGTTGTAATGAGCGAGCTAGCAGCTGCTTGTAGATGGCGGCGGGGAGGGGGGGGGCTATAACAGCCTCCAATGCGTCCACCCGCTCCTGAAGCACCTGCTTCTCCTGTTGAAGGGTGGTGATCTCAGTTCCAAGTCGGCTGGCTGTCGCCGCGTCCTGTGAAGGGAAGAACAACCGAGTTAAGTCGCGTGAAAGGGGGGAAGTCTGAGACAAGTTGAGGAACCTACCGCCCCGCCTAGGTACTAAGCGAGAGCGGCCTCCGCCGCTTCGGCCCGCTTCCGCAGTTCGTCCGCCTCCTCCTGGGCAAGTTTGCGGGCCGCCTCTTTATCGTCGATTAGCTTGGTGAGGGACGGGGCGCTCTTGTCCAGCCGAAGACACCGCCGACCAACCATATGGGCCAGCTCGAGGCTGCGAAACTGGGCCCGCACACTTTCATAGATCAGCACCCGCGTCGCCTCCTCGTCTTAAACGGCGGCATCCTCTCGCCCGTAGACGCCGAAGGAGAGGTTGTAAGCGTCCCCGCTGCTGGAGTCGTCCTCCAACCAGCTCGGTAGCAGCGAGGATATGTAGACCATGTTGGTCTCCTTGTCCCATTGGAGCAGCGGAACTCCGGTCTCGTCCGCGGGCCCCTCACCATAACCAAAGTTGCGGTGACCCTGAGGGGTTGGCTTCGCGGCGGGCTGATCCTCCTCCGCCGGCTACGACGTGCCTGCATCTCCGCCAGAAGATCTGATGGCCTGAGAGGCCGCGGGGGAGGGAACGGTGGACGGCTGGCTCACGGGGGCCTTGCCCTTGTCGCGAGTCGGGGAAGATGGACCACCTGCCTTCTTCGATTTCTTGGGCAGTGGCGGATCCTGGGGCTGTTCGCAACTGGGCCGCTTCGCGGGAGCAGGGGTCGAGAGCTCGCGATGGGCTGCAGCAGCCGCCTCAGCCCGCGCTAGCTCGCTAGCGGCGAGTCGCGCGCTCTCATAAGGCGGGTGGATATGAATGTCGCGCTCGCCTGCAAGAATGTGGGACTTAGAGAATGTTCGGCGAAATCAAGGACGCGTAGATGGGTAATCCGCTTACCTTCACCAGGCGGGACGGGGGCGAGGTCGTCCAGGTTTCTGCGGAGGTAGGCCACCACGAAGTTCTTCCCAGTGAAGAACCCAAACAACCCCGCTTCATGACCCCCCAGGGCCGGGGGGTGGTAGCTCGCCTCGCTGAGTTGGATGGGCGTGAAGGGGACATTGCCGAAGTCCCCCTTGACGAAGATGAACTTCTTGAGCCAATTGTGGCTCTTGTTGACAGTCTCTCGCACCTTCACGTGGCTGCTGGCGAGGCAGGCGGTCCCGTCTTTATTCGCCTGAAAAGAGAATAGCTTGCGGAATACCGCGAGACTGAACTCGATCTTCTCCTCTCGCAGGAAGCAGGCGAACCCGACGATCACTGCAACGGAGTTCGGGGTCATCTGCCCTGGGACCACCCCATAATACTAATGATGAAGGTGAAAAAAGCTTATATGTTTGGGAATTTGGAAAATTCCTGAAGGACTCCAAGAGGTAAGAGAAGTACAAAAGTTTTCCAAAGAATGATGCAGTAGAGAAGAGGAGGTGGACCGGATCGACAAAGGGGTCATAAAGCGATGAAGAAAAGCCTATTCTTGAGTGCCTCCACTGTCACAAGTCTGGACACATGAAGAGATTGCCCAAAGCTCCAAAAGGAAGAAAAATGAAGGCAAGGCAGAGACAAAGGAAAGAGGAAAGTGCTCAAAGCCTCGACATGGGGGCTGCCGCGTGCTAACAAGGTAGGGCCCCACGGTAGCTTCCATAACTGATTTTCCTGGATTAAAATATTTCAAATTTTCAATTAACACATAAAACCTTATTCACTCATACCCCCTCTAGGGTTGGCAACACGATCCAACAGAACACTCCCTGCACTTCCCCCTTCCTGCCTCGAACGCTGGCTTCAGGACCGTGCGAGATGCCGACACGATCGCAGGAACCTCCGGTGCATCCTCAGTCTCCATGGGTGGCAAATCAACAACCTGTCCATCCGGACAATCAACGACGACATCAATGACGATCTTAGGGGCAGCTGAGGGCGGTCTACTTTCTCCCAGACGCTGCGAAAAGTTCAACTTCCTCTTCCCGCTCTGCCCTAGGGGCGCAACACAGATCTGTTATATCCATTGAAAGGCCAACTAAAACTAGACGCTTCTCAACAATAAATGTACTGATCTTGAAATGAACAACACCAAGCTCATGCGGATCCTTGAAGCCCAACAGTAGATTATAATCATGCTCTTTCCCCTTCAAGCAACGACAACAGTCAGGAGAATCATTCCAAGTCTCGGGCAGCTCCCATTGTTTCTTGATGAACCCATACAACATACCATCGTGACGATGGTCTGTCTTGTTCTCGAACGACAACCACCTCTTGATGCTCCGTACATCAAATCAGACGCACGGGACAAGGTAGACCTCACGCCACTCACAAAAGAGTGGACCAACATCCGAGAGTCGTGCTCCCGAAAAAAATAGAGTTAACCCATGATCTTTGCCAGTCCCACAGAAGAGAACTGTGTCACAGTCATGCCATAGAACTCAATTACATTGATTGCCTCCCCAGAAAGAGGGATCTGGAAGCCCGCTTTCAAACATCCCTTCGTAACTGCGAAGTATCCCGCAGGACGGCATTGAACGCGCTCCAGCTGGGACAGGATTACGATCTCCACATCCTCCAAAATACCAAAGAGTTTCCTAAAATTGCCCACGCGGACAAGGTTCAAAGTTGATGGGAGGCACATCGACCTCCGCGCAACGCTACCCTTTGACACCTGCGAAAAAAAATGGGTGTCAGCACCAGCGCAAGCAAAGGAAAAGAAAAACCAGCGTGCTAGGAGAACAACGTAGAAGCAGTCCCAAAGCGAATGGCCCTACCCAAGCTCGCGCGAAGGAAAATGAGTACGCGCCAGCCAGCACGTGCGAACAGGCCTACGAAGGATTGCGCGAAGGCAAACGAGCATACGTCAGCTCGCACGTGCAAACAATCCCATGATGGATCGCGTGCAGGGAGGCTCCCGCGCGCGGGCAACCTCTGCGCGAGCTCCAATGCATGGGAATCCCCTGCACGAGCCAACGCAGGCAGCCCCGGCCAAGCGCGCGCGACCATGTCTGTGCGCATGCTTGCTCAAGGATATCCGCGCGTGTGTGCGCTCGCACGAAGGCACCCCCCGCATGTAGCTGGCCTCACGTCCAGGCGGCCTCCCAGTGCTCCTCCGCTCTCGTTGCCCTCCGCGCTCGCCACCGCTTCTATCATCTCCATATCAACACCCCTCCAAGAGGGGCTACCATTGGCACTTCCTTGTGCTCGCCTCGCCCCTCATTCTCGAGCAACAAAAAGAGAGATAAGGGTGCTGAACTTCTTCGAGGGAAACATGATGACCGTAGAAATCCACTAACTCCAGAACCAAACTCCGTAGGATCAAAAATCTCTACGATGACGTAAGAGAAGAACAAAACATCTCTCTCTATTTTATAGGCCTCAAGAGAGGATCCGTAATGGAAGGCGTCCGAATAGGCGAAAATATTTTGCCAAATCTCATGTCTCAAAACAGGCAGCGAATAAGTTTCAATCTTTGACCAGAATCCCGCAAAGTAAGGCAGGGGATCTTTTGAAGGCTTAAACAATCTGGGAGACACTAGAAATTTCTACGCTCATCGTTTTACGGATCATGACTCGCGAAAATTTGAGGCCATTTGATAGGGTCCCCATGAAACTTCTGAACCGATCCAGTCCAAGTACAAAAAAGCCCAACTAGACTAACGACATACAAAGAACCGCGTGCACCCGTGTAACACCTCCATCCGTCACATGGGATATAACAGAAGGTCCGGTCAGGGCCCCACGCCATATACCACAAATAGTTAGCGGACTTACGTATTAATACCAAAATACCGTCGTAGGAATTCGAATCCTAACTCAGAGCATTCTAGCAGAAGCTTTTTAAAACAGTTATAAGAACCCATAAACAACACATGAATGTCCACTACAATCACAATATTAATGAAAGAACATACACAAAAGACTTGGTCTTGAGGCCTTACAATAGTTTTCTTAAACAGTAAGTGTTTTACATACTTCGACACGCAGGCCGGCCACACATGACAATAGTAAAAGGAAACACTTCGCTTTGGCCTTCAAGGGCCAGCACAACATCAAGGTCTTCAGCCTGCTACTTACCACTTGACTCACCTGTTCCTGCACAACAATCCACCGAACGGTGGTAAAACAAGGCAACGATCAGCTAAAGCTGACCAAATTATAACGACCTCACCCCTTACTCGGGGCGGCGATGCTCCTTCCCTGCATTTCTTTAGTATATTCAACCATGGTATATGTACAATCCTGTATTCGCAGAGTAGAGTCCTCCCGACAGGCGCAGGACCAGATATGAGTTTTTAAGCTTTTGGAGAAGTTTTGCACTCTTGGTGGCCAATTTAAGTCTAACCCTTGTAATATACTGGTAGGAGGAAAAATCTGCTTCCCCCTGGCCCCTTTTAGGGGGCGGGTGCGACGAGTTGGCCGACACCTGCCCCGACTTGCTAAGTGCGAGGTGGGATCAACGGGATCGGCTGGAGGCAAGGGTCCCGCCCCTACACCCCAGTCCTAAGCGGGGCGAGACCGGCCTGTGGCCAGGGTATCGCCCCGGGCGGCTAGCCTGCGAGGCGAGACTGGCTTGCGGCCAAGGCCTCGCCCCGGGTGGCTAGCCTGTAGGGAGAGACAGGCCTGCGGCCAGGGCCTCGTCCCAGGTGTCTAGCTTGCGGGGCGAGACCGGCCTGCGGCCACGGCCTCGCCCCGGGCGGCTAGCCTGCGGGGCGAGACCGGCCTGCGGCCAGGGTCTCGTCCCGAGCGGCTAGCCTGTGAGGGGAGACCGTCCTGCGGCTAGGGTCTCGTCCCGGGCGACTAGCCTGCGGGGGGAGACCGGCTTGCGGTCAGGGTCTCATCCTAGGCGGCTAGCCTGTGGGGCAGGACTGGCCTCGGCTAGGTGTTGGATCCCTAGTTGGATTTGGGCTAGGTTCACTAAGTTAGGATATAAGCCAACATGTATAGACCAGGGTCATGGTTGTGTCCTAGAGTCTAGGTCAAGTCCTTAGAGTCAACAGTACAAAGGACCAGCCTCCAACACTGTCATAGACTCAAGACTTAGAAAAAAAGTTCTATGTTCGTCGATCTTCGGTCGACGAAAGTCGAGCTCAGCTAGACAAACTCAAGGACAATTCTTTGAGCTCAGCACGACAAACTTTGGACAAAGTAATAACTCCTCTAAGTCAAACCTCAGTCGACGAACTAAAAACATCAGCTAGAAGAAATCTGTTCTCTAGTCGACTAATTCTGGATGAGGTGATTCAACACTCAAAGCCAGACGATATTTGACTCAACGCCAGATGACATTACACTCAATGCCAGAATGGTGATTTATGTTGGAATAATTTCCCAGCAGGACACGTGTGTGTGGGACCGACCCCGTGGCTTTCCCCATCGCGTTTCTGGTCTGGGTGTTGACCCCGGTGGGCCCCCTGTGGCGGAATATCCTCGCGGTCCTGTGGTTGGGATTAGTCCCACATCCCTCGCAGCGCTCGCTCCTCCGTGTTTATGTACCCTGCCACCCTTTATCTCAACACCTGGGTTTTGAGATGAATTATTGGGTTGGCGGGTTCTCACATGGTATCAGAGCTAGGTTGTCCTGCTGCGAGGGTGTGTTGGAATAATTTTCAAGCAGGACACGTGTGTGTGGGACCGACCCCGTGGCTTTCCCCATCGCGTTCCTGGTCTGGGTGTTGACCCCGGTGGGCCCCCTGTGGCGGAATATCCTTGCGGTCCTGTGGTTGGGATTAGTCCCAAATCGCTCGCAACGCTCGTTCCTCCATGTTTATGTACCCCGCCACCCTTCATCTCACAATTTAACACTCAAAGCCAGATGACATTACATTCAACGCCATAATGGTGAGTTAACACTAAAAGCCAGATGACATTACACTCAACGCCAAAATAATACTTCAACACTCATCATCAGAAAATATTCTAATTCCAGACTGCAGACTCAGCTCGACGATCTTGGACCCCAGCTGGACTAACTCTGTTCTCAGGGCTCAGCTCGACGATCTTAGATCTCAGCTCGACGATCTTAGATCTCAGCTCGACGAATAGATATTCTCAGCTCAACGAACTGTGGACTCAGGTCGACGAATCCTGTCTTGGAAATTTCCCTCTTTTGTCCTTATTACGTGGCAATAATTTCTGAGTAATTAGTGCTCTAATATTCTCTGAATATTACCGTTAGACAAAAGCATTAATTATGGTCTTCATCAGAATTGTTGCCTGCCGTTTTTATAAGGGACAGTTAGGGAAACAAATCAATGCCAAATATATTCCAAGGCCGTCAGCATTAATTGTAGAAGGATTTCAAAATTCAAATGGACTTCCTCACGGGAAATATATAAAAGATATAGTTTTTCCCTTCCACATAATACAAGAGATACAATACAGACAATAATCAATATATAGATATACAGAATTCTTGAGATTGAAAATCGATCAGTCAAGAATCAACAACAGCTAGACAAGAAGAAGAACAATTCTGAAGAAGAAGAACAACCATCCAAATCAAGTGTCTTCTTCTCAGGAACTCTCTGAAGGACAACAATACTACATTTGTCAAAATAGTTCCTGAAGTTCTTCTTGTCAAAATTGATAGCTTGAAGGCTCACCCTGCAGCAAAGCTTCAATTATCCTGAACAAGCAACATCTCTGGGGAAGCTTTTGCTACCATCAAATCCACAAGTCTTCTCAGTTGTTTGAATTGAGAAAGAGAAGACACAATCATTCTCTCACCCCCACTGTAAAAAGGGTTGTCATCTCCCTTCAAAAGTGATTCTTGGTTGCAAGTCTCCTGATCAAAAGACTTGAGGTTTGATTGTTGAACACCTGATCAAAAGCTCATTGGTGTCAGGCACCTGATCAAAACTCTGAGTGGATTCCTACCAGGGTGGTAGAAGAGTGGACGTACCCAGGTTGGGGAACCACTATAAATTCTTGTGTCGTCTGGTTGCCCCTTTTTCTTTTTGTTCTTGCTGTGACTGTGATATTTAGGTCTTTCTGTGTTTACACTTATTTCTCTTTGGTTTCTGTGATATAGTATCCAAGGTTAGTAGTACTTCTTATAGTTCAGAAAAGATTTAAATTATACCTACATACTCTATTCACCCCCCCCCCCTCTAGAGTATATCTGATTTAACTCTAACTTTCAATTGGTATCAGAGGGGGTTCTTTTGGTTGTACAAGCTAACCCTTGAATCAAAGATCCTAAGTTAGATCTGTTCTTTTTTATCATTACTAGATTTATACATACAATATGGCACAGAACAAAGAATATGCAAGCACCAGACCTCCAGTGTGTAACTTGTCCAAGTTCACAATCTGGAAGGCAAGAATTAGGCTTTACATGAACTCTATTGATAAAGATATATTTTATTCTATCTTAACAGGACCACCAGCTCCAGTGGTTTCAACCTCAACTACATCAACTAACCTGAGTGCAGTTCCACCCCCTGGATGGACAGATGCACAGAAGAAGGCTAAGATAGCTGATGCCAAAGCCATGAATATACTGGCTCAAACTATGTCTGATGAAATATTTCAAAATGTTGCTGAGTGTCAATCAGCCAAGGAGATTTGGGATTCCCTGAACAAAATGGTGGCTGGATCAGCAGATGAGAGGAAAGACAGAATGTCAAATCTCATCACTCAGTATGAGAACTTCAAGAAGGATGAAGCAGAGACAGTAGAAGTAATGTACAACAGACTTAGCTCCATCATCAGTGAGCTAAGGACTCTAGACAAAGAATTCACTTTAACTAAAGTGAATGACAAGATCCTAATGTGCTTTCCCAGCACATGAGACTCAAGAATCTGGCCCATTAGAGAAGCCAAAAGCATGACAGAGATTTCAACAGAATCTCTTCTAGGAAAATTAAAGTCCTATGAGCAGCTGATCAAAGCAAGGGAAGCAACAGTTGAAGTGAAGACTCCTACACCAACTAGGAAGGAGCATAACATAGGTTTCAAAGCTACAGAAGACTCTGAAGTCATCCCAGTAAATGAAGAGTTGATGAGTCTCTTTGCCAAGAGATTCTTCAATATGGCTAGATAGGACTTCTGAAGGAAACCTTCCAAATATGAAGATAAGCCAAGGTATGACAAAATACCCTCTAAAGAAGTAGTGTGTTTTGGCTGCAGGAAACCTGGGCACTTCATTTTTGAGTGTCCAGAAGCTCAGAAGAAGGACAGAAGAAAGGAGAAGGACTCAAGTAAGAGTCACTACAACAAGCCTTCCTCAAGCAAGCAAAAGAGGAAAGATAAGGGCTTTGTTGCTGAGACATGGAGTGATACTGAAGAAGAATCTACATCCTCCAACTCCAATGAGGATGAAGAAGAGCAGAAAGCAAAGGAAGTCTGCCTCATGGCTATTGAGGCAGGCAGTAGCAGATCTGACACAGATGAATCAGATAATGAAGAATCTCTATTAGCTAAAGATCAGGTAATAGCTTCTTATGATTTTGAGTCAGATGAATTTAAATTTGAATTTAAAAATTTATGCTTAGACTTGATAAGTTCTGAGAAGGAAATCAAACTTCTCAGAGAAAAGTTAAACACCCTAGACAACATCACTGCAGAAAATGCAAAACTAACCAATGAACTAATGTCTGCTAATAAACAAATATCTTTTCTGAAAACTGAACTAAGTAAGGCAAAACTATTAGAAGATTCACTGAATGGAAGAAGTCTACAATTATTAGATATCACTAGTACTGTAAATTCTAGGACCAACAATAGCAAACTAGGAATAGACGCCTCCTCTAGTGATCCACCCTTGATTAAGAAAAATAATCTTTTCAGACCAGTAAACTTCATATCTGACAAGGGAAAGAAGAATACTGAACAGGTAAATAAAGTTAATAAGATTCTTGAACAAATTGAAACCAAGAATAAACTCAATATCCAGAAGAATAACAAAAATAACAATGTTCAGTAATTATCATCGAACTCAGATCGACGATATATGAACAGATCGTCGAACTCAGAACGACGATCTTTGAACGCAAACATTAGTAACAATCATTCTTCGATCTATGATCGACGATACCAGTATGGTTCGTCGACCAGAGATCGACGATTTTGGTTCCCAAAGAATGTATATTTTTATTCTTCGAGCAGAGATCGACGATCTCATCCAACATCGTCGAGCTCAGGTCGACGATCCAACCAGAGATCGTCGAATCCAGATCTTAATAACAGAAACTTAAATTCTAATAACAACTTTAACCCCTTCACTCAATGTACAATTCCACCTAGGAGATACCATCCTAAAGGATATAAAGATCAACCTGAATGCTCTTACATCTCCAGTTATAGTTATGAAAATCAACAAGGACCCAAGGTTACCTGGGTCAAGAACAACTAACTGTCTTATTTGCAGATGAAGACTTGTCCAACATACAATCAACATTGGTATCTGGATAGTGGTTGCTCCAAGCATATGACAGACAGCAAGGATAATCTGATTGATTACAAGTCAAAGCTAGGACCAAAGGTCATCTTTGGTGACTCCAATTGTGGCCAAACAGAAGGCTATGACAAGGTCAGAATTGGAGCAGTAACTTTCAAAAGAGTTGCATATGTAAGTGGACAAAAACATAACCTCATCTCTATAAGCCAACTATGTGATGAAGGTTATCATGTATCATTCAACTCTAGTTCCTGTATTATTACTTTAAAAGAAAACCAACGTGTTTTAATTGGAAGTAGACAAGGAAACATATACCTAGTAAATTTTCATTCTGTTACTTCAGACATATGCCTGCTCAATATAGTTAGTAGTCAAAATGACTTATGGCATAAAAGATTAGGACATATAAATCTTAAAAACATTGCTAGGCTATCTAAGGACAACCTTGTTAGAGGTTTACCTTCTGGACCCTACAAGAAAGAAGGCCTCTGCAGGGCTTGTCAACTAGGCAAGCAAACTAAATCGAGCTTCAAATCCATTAATAAGAGTGATTCACCTAGGATATTGTATTTGCTACATATGGACCTTTTTAGCTCTGTGGTTGTACAAAGCCTAGGAGGGAAATCTTATACCTTAGTGGTTGTAGATGTCTTTTCCAGGTTTACTTGGGTATTTTTTCTGAGATCTAAGTCAGATATCTTCAAGGTTCTTACAGATTTTCTCAGGACCATACAAATTGAGTACTCTACTCATGTTGCATTGATCAGAAGTGATCATGGTACAGAGTTTGAGTCTCTTCTTATGCATGAGTTCTGTGAGAAGGAAGGTATCAGACACTGTTTCTCAGCTCTTAGAACTCCTCAATAAAATGGGGTAGCTGAAATGAAAAATAGAACACTCATTGAAGCTGCAGGCACATTACTTGCAGATGCTTACATGCCCCTATCTTATTGGGCAGAGGCAGTGAGCACAACAAATTATATCCTGAATAGAAGTTTGATACATAAACTAAAACATAAGACTCCTTATGAATTACTCAAAGGGAAGAAACCAATAATCAACTATTTTAAAGTTTTTGGTTGTGTATGTTATATTCATAATAATAACAAAAAACACATTAGAAAGTTTGAAGCAAAGACTGCAGTGGGAATTTTTCTAGGATATTCCCAAGTCAGCAAAGTTTATATGGTATTTAATAAATCCACGATAAAAATAGAGTAATCTATGCATGTTACATTTGATGAGGCTAACATGTTTTATAAGGAGAAAGAGATTTCTACCAAAGACTCCTTGCAGGTACACAACTTGTGTGAGGATTTGGATGACTTACACTTTATCCCTAAAGTTGTATCTCATCCTTCTCAACAAGTCAATGAAGAAAGTGATGAAGAAACTGTGGAAATAGCTGAACTTCCTACAACAACAGAGGTTATTCCACAAGAGGAATTCCTTCAAAATATTATGGCTGAACCAAATCCACCTACTGACCTTGTCATACTAAGGGATCACCCCAGATCCCAAGTGATTGGAGACATAACCGCAGGTGTATAGACAAGGCATTAACTCAACCAAGACTTGATGCATGCCTGTTTTATCTCTCAAACTGAGCCTCAATCCATAACTGATGCAGAGCAAGATCCCCACTGGATCAATGCAATGCAAGAAGAGCTCAATCAGTTTGAGAGATGTAGAGTTTGGGATTTGGTTCCAAGACCAAAAGACTACCCAGTCATTGGAACCAAATGGGTATTCAGAAACAAGCTTGATGTCCAAGGAGTGATTGTGAGAAACAAGGTTAGGCTTGTTGCTCAAGGATATAGGCAGGAGGAAGGAATTGACTATGATCAAACCTTTGCTCCAGTTGCCAGGCTAGAAGCTATAAAGATATTTTTGGCTTATGCTGCATTCAAAAAGTTCAAAGTTTATCAAATGGATGTGAAGAGTGCTTTCTTAAATGGAGAACTTAAAGAAGAGGTTTATGTTAAACAACCTACAGGTTTTGTTTCTCCAACTCATCTCTCTCATGTATTTAAATTACATAAAGCTCTCTATGGTTTAAAGCAAGCTCCAAGAGCTTGGTATGAGACCTTAACCAGCTTTCTCTTAGAGCATGGTTTTTCAGTAGATAAGACTTTATTCACTAAAATGCATCATGATAAAATTTTGTTAGTACAAATTTATATAGATGACATAATATTTGGGTCTACTGATCTCAAATTGTGCAAAATATTCTCTGATCTAATGCATTCTAAATTTGAGATGAGTAGTATGGGTGAGCTCTCCTACTTCCTTGGTCTCCAAGTGAAGCAGCTTCCTAATGGCATCTTCATTTCCCAGGCTAAATATGTTAAATAGCTTATCAAGAAGTTTGGGATGGCTGATACCTCAGCAAAGAAAACACTCATGGCTACAAATGCTGTAATAGACTCTGATGCACAAGGGAAGCCTGTGGATCAGAAACTATATAGGGGCATTGTTGGGTCCCTACTATACCTTACAGCAAGCATACCTGATATCATGTTTGTCACATGCCTTTGTGCTAGGTTCTAGGTGAACCCTAAAGAATTTAACCTAGTTTTTCTAAAAAGAATTTTGAGATATATAAAAGGTTGCCCTAGTCTAGGTCTCTGATATCCCACTGAGTCAGAGTTTGAGTTAACTTGATACTCAGATGCTGACTTTGTTGGATGCAGAGTGGACAGAAAAAGTACCTCAGGAATTTGTCAGTTCCTTGGTATGAGATTAGTGTCCTGGTTCTGCAAGAAACAATCATCTGTGTCCACATCAACTGCTGAAGCAGAATACATTGCAGCTAGCAGTTATTGTTCCCAGATATTGTGGATTCAGAACCAACTCCTAGATTATGGGTTCAACTTAAATAATTAAACTCTACTATGTGATAACACAAGTGTTATAGTCATAGCACAAAATCCAGTCCATCACAGTAGGACTAAGCATATAGACATTAGGCATCATTTCATTAGAGAGTATGTAAACAAAAACAAAATCAAACTTGTTTATATCTACACTGATTTACAAAGAGCTGATATTTCCACCAAACCCCTGGATGAAAGAAATCACTTGTTCTTTGTAAATCAGCTTGGAATGATCAATGAAGAAGACCTAATTTAGTTTCTATCTGCACTCGAAGAACTCTTCAAATTTCGTCGATCGGAAGTCGACGAACTACGAAAGGTTCTTGAGATTTTCGTCGACCCGAGATCGACGAACTCTCTGTGGTAAGTGATCTTCGTCGACCTGCGATCGACGAACTTACTTTAGAAAACTTTCGTCGACCAGAGATCGATGAAATGTCTTCAACCCTTCAGACTGAGATCGACGAACTGTTTAACTCTAAATTATTTCGTCGACCTCAGAACGAAGATATTTTTATCTCTCGTGGACCGGAGTCTGTCGTTTCTTATTCCGGAAAATCTTATATTAAGGTTTTCTTCAACCTCTGTCCCGTGCTTTCAGCTCCCTTTGCACTTGATCTTCGTTTTCTCTCTTGCAGGTGTACTCATGGCGATTCCAGCAGGCGCTCTTGCGGCAATGAGGTTTGATACCGGATTTGACGTGGATTTAGACTCCTTCCAGCACTCCGATCCAATGTTCCTCCACATTCTGCAACTGCTGGAAGACCAGCAATTGAAAAATCTGCTGACCATCAGAATCAAATTACCCAGCACGGAAATCAGAGAATGGGTCTATACTGCGTCTACAACTGAGGACAACACAATGACCAGATCAATAACGGGTACTGCCATCTCTCTCACTCCCGTTGTACTAACTGAAATATTTGGATTAGATAATGGAGAAGAAGAATTAGAAATTGATAATGAGGAATATGATATGATGTTTAGTATGATGGGTTACTCTGGAGATAACCCAAATAAACTACTGAAGAAACACCTATCTACCGAGTTCAAGTTTCTCGCAGATATTGTTGGGAAAGTCTTGTTGGGCAAGCACACTGCACACGATTATATAACCAGACATCAATTTCTGGTTATGTGTACAGTGATAAACAAGAGGCAAGTGAACTGGGCACAGATCATCTTTGATCTTATCAAGAAAAGGAATAGTAAAAAGGAAGTAAACTTTGAAAGGATCCTAGGGATCTTCTTGACAGAAAAGGTTGCTGAATCATTGGTCTCCCATACCACATTCATCAATGTCAGCAAAAGGCTCACATGTGCCTTGTTTGGCAGGTAGGAGAGGACAATCACAAAGCCCTTTAAGGCTTCATCCTCTGCCACCCAAGCTTCTGAAAGTACAAGGGTTGTTCCAGCTACTTCCCACCCTTCTGAAGAGATCCCATCCAACATTATTCCATCCCACATTACTCCAGCCACTCCTCAATCTCCAGCTCTCCAACCTTCATCTCTGCCAGCAACTCAACACACCCCAGCTTCAACTCATGTTACAGTCTCTACTCCCCTACCTTCATCATCCCCAATTCCTCAATCTCATTACATATTTCCTCCTCTACACCTTCCCCCCCAACAAGATACACCAATGCCAACACCACCTCAATCCCCTCTTCCATCTCATCTTGCTAATATTCCCCACACCACCCTCTCCTTACTCCCCTCCTTCAACATATTATCCTCTCCACTGCACACTCCCTCTCCTCAACATGACTCTCTCCTAGACACTCCCATTTCATCTCCACTTATCACCCCCCCCCCCAGCAACTACAATTTCCACTCAACCAGCTACTTCCTCACAATCCACTTCTCCAAACCTGGATCCATCTCTTGTCACCCCACTCATTACTCTCCTCACACCCCTACTCAAATCTCTTATAGCAGAGGCCATTGCTCCTCTAGATGCCTCCATATCCTCTCTTGTTGCCCAGATCTCAGCTCTCACCACTGCTCCCTCTTCATTTGGGGGCCTGGCTTCAATTGTTACTGAAACCAGGCAGGGGGAGATACTTGATGATGAAGAAGCAACAGTAGTTGAAGCAGAAGCAGCAGTAGCAACAACAAAAGTGTTAGAAGCAAAAAACAAATATTACAATGTCAAATACATCACTCTGCCAGAGATTCTGCCAGGAAGGGTTTACTTCATTAAATCCAAAGTCAATCTAACAGCTTTACTAAGAGTATTTGGGTCATACATTTATTTTTGTCTTCCCCCCCATTCCATCATCTAAAGCAATGGTGTGTTATACCTCTCCTGCTAGCTCAGAGGTGTTAGACACTATAAAGAAAAGTTTAACAGCTCCTCCAAAAAATAAGTCTGATGATCAGAGATCTAGCCCTCCTGGGCCATCTTATATCATGGATGATAGCCCTCTCCCCTATCTGGATGACATGATAGCTCAAGACATTGCCATGGAAACTGAAGTAGCTCATGCTGAAGTTGTCCCCACTCCAGTCAATAAAGAAATCTCCAAGGATACAATAAGCCAAATTGATGCTATGTATGATAATCCTCAGTCTGATGATGATGATGAGGAGGAGGAGGACTCAAAGAGGAAGAAAATCTCTAAGAAAAGGAAGGCTCATCCTCCTTTTACTCCTAAGCCAGGAAATACAAACGACACTCCTTACTATATTTTACAAAACATAACCATATACAAAGGGATGCCAGCTTGGATGTGGCTTTCAAAGATTGAACAAAAGGCCAGAAAGAAAAGCAGAAGATACTTACCTCCCCCAGTTCATAGATACATGAAGGATCCTCCTCCTCCTCCTCCAGCTGCTGATGCTTCAGGAACAACTCCTCAAAGTTTAGATGCTCCCTCCAAGTCTACATCTTTCACAAAAACTTATCAAAGGCAAGGAAGGTCATTTAGACATCAATCACATGGAAGCAGTCAGCAAAGAAGTACTAGTTATATAGAGCAGATAAAGGAAGTAATCTATCAGAAGCCAGAGTTCTCTCCTCCCCAACAACAAGCTGAACAAAGAAGGCATTCAGAATCATACAAACCTAAAAGAAAATATAGTGAAGTTGCACCTCCAAAGTCACTATACACTCAGAATAATGAAAGTTAGAAAGCAACAAACTTTCAAGCACAGTCAACTCAATTCAGGCCTGCATCTCTGCTACCCTCTCAAGATGATCAATCATCTGTCAGTCAGGATGATGATCCTAATTTTAGGATGGCTAGGCTTCAAGAATTGATTGGTCTATCTCAGATAAAGAAGGCTATAGAGGTAGGTGAAGACCTATCAAAGTATACAATTATGTCATCATATAGAGAAAAGAACTGGATAAGCTTCAAGTCAGCAAGAAAGTGTTTAATCCAGCAGAATACATGGCATTACATCCAGAGGCTACTGTACCCAGAGTTTCTGCCCAGACTGTGATTGGAGAAGCAGATCTATACATATCAAAGAAAGAAGCTGTCAATCCCAATAGGAAAATCATTTTCACTCAGCCTGGGGATAAAATCAAAGAAGAAAAGCCAAGGGAAAAGAAGCAGAAGAAGTTAAAAACCTGAACTGATGAGATTATGGTATCATTTTTAGAAAATTGCGTTTTTATAATACAAAGCTTACTGTGTATAAATATATCTGTTGCATGCATTATTTTTTTGCCAGATATATGTCTTCTTGCTTTGTTATTTCAATTTTGTTTGAGTCTGTAATTAGGGACCTCACCCAAATAGAGGGAGATTGTTGGATCCCTAGTTGGATTTGGGCTAGGTTCACTAAGTTAGGATATGACCCAACATGTATAGACCAGGGTCATGGTTGTGTCCTAGAGTCTAAGTCAAGTCCTTAGAGTCAACAGTACAAAAGACCAGCATCCAACACTGCCAGAGACTCAATACTTAGAGAATTCAAGACTTAGAAAAAAAGTTCTACGTTCGTCGATCTCCGGTCGACGAAATTCGAGCTCAGCTAGATGAACTCAGGGACAATTCTCTGAGCTCAGCACGATGAACTCTGGACAAAGTAATAACTCCTCTAAGTCAAACCTCAGTCGACGAACTAAAAACATCAGCTAGAAGAATTCTGTTCTCTGGTCAACTAATTCTGGATGAGGTGATTCAACACTCAAAGCCAGACGACATTTGACTCAATGCTAGATGACATTACACTCAACGCCAGAATGGTGATTTAACACTCAAAGCCAGATGACATTACACTTAACGCCAAAATGGTGAGATAACACTCAAAGCCAGATGACATTACACTCAACGCCAAAATAATACTTCAACACTCATCATCAGAAAATATTCTAAGTCCAGACTGCAGACTCAGCTCGACGATCTTGGACCCCAGCTGGACTAACTCTGTTCTCAGGGCTCAGCTCGACGATCTTAGATTCAGCTCAACGAACTTGATGCACATAAAAAGAAGGTTATCAAGCAGCATTCAGAGGTCGACAATCTTGGATCTCAGCTCGACGAACAAATATTCTCAGCTCGACGAACTGTGGACTCAGGTCGACGAATCCTGTCTTGGAAATTTCCCTCTTTTGTCCTTATTACGTGGCACTAATTCCTGAGTAATTAGTGCTCTAATATTCTCTGAATATTACCGTTAGACAAGAGCATTAATTATAGTCTTCATCAGAATTGTTGCCTGCCGTTTTTATAAGGGATAGTTGGGGAAACAAATCAATGTCAAATATATTCCAAGGTCGTCAGCATTAATTGCAGAAGGATTTCAAAATTCAAATGGACTTTCTCACGGGAAATATATAGAAGATATAGTTTTTCCCTTCCACATAATACAAGAGATACAATACAGACAATAATCAATAAATAGATATACAGAATTCTTGAGATTGAAAATCGATCAGTTAAGAATCAACAGCAGCTAGACAAGAAGAAGAACAATTCTGAAGAAGAAGAACAACCATCCAAATCAAGTGTCTTATTCTCAGGAACTCTCTGAAGGACAATAATATTGCATCTGTCAAAATAGTTCCTGGAGTTCTTCTTGTCAAAATTGAAAGCTTGAAGGTCTATCACCCTACAGCAAAGCTTCCATCATCCTGAACAAGCAACATCTCAGGGGGAGCTTTTGCTACCATCAAATCCACAAGTCTTCTCAGTTGTTTGAATTGATAAAGAGAAGGCACAATCATTCTCTCACCCTCCACTGTAAAAAGGGTTGTCATCTCCCTTCAAAAGTGATTCTTGGTTGTAAGTCTCCTGATCAAAAGACTTGAGGTTTAGTTGTTGAGCACCTGATCAAAAGCTCATTGTTGTCAGGCACCTGATCAAAACTCTGAGTGGATTCCTACCAGGGTGGTAGAAGAGTGGACGTACCCAAGTTGGGGACCACTATAAATTCTTGTGTCGTCTGGTTGCCCCTTTTTCTTTTTGTTCTTGTCGTGCCTTTGATATTTAGGTCTTTCTATGTTTACACTTATTTCTCTTTGGTTTCTGTGATATAGTATCCAAGGTTAGGAGCACTTCTTATAGTTCAGAAAAATATTTAAATTATACCTACATACTCTATTCACCCCCCTCTAGAGTATATCAAATCTAACCCTAACTTTCACTAGGGTCTCGCCCCAGGCGGCTAGCCTGCGGGGGGAGACCGGCCTGCGACCAGGGTCTCGCCCCGGGCGGATAGCCCTCGGGGGGAGACCGGCTGCGGCCAGGGTCTCGCCCCGGGCGGATATCCTGCAGGGGGAGACCGGCCTGCGGCCGGGGTCTTTCCCCGGGCGGCTAGCCTGCAGGGCGAGACCGGCCGGTGGCCGGGGTCTCACCTCCAGCCCCTAGTTCTCCGGCGTAGTTTAACCCCTGAAGAAGCCTCGCCTCGGGTGTCCGGGGTGGGGGGGTGAGGGCCATGGTTTAGCCTCCGTTCATCCTTGGGCCTCTTGTGGCCATGCTTTTACCGTTGTGCCCCCCGGGGTGGAATTACCTCTTTACCCCCAGTGTGAATGTTTTCTATTAGCTCATGGTCTTTTTGTCCTAGGGGTATTTCTGACCTTTTGGTCCCCAGGCTTGGGAAAACTATAAATAGACCCCCCTGGGTACCTTTGGAGGAGAGAGTTTTTTTGGCTTCCTCCTCCTTAGGCTTCTTCTTGGTAGAGTTTGAGAGCTCTCCAAGGTACCCAGCTCAACCATTGATGAGGGAGGGAGAGTGCTCTTGTGACCTTCTGGGTGTGTGATGAGACCTCCATGCTAGAGCCGAGGGTCTGTTCCTATTTTCCTGAGCCTTGGATCCGTGACGTTCCCTCGAGTGTAGTAGGTATGAGGTCACCCCTCTTTAGGGACCCCGAACTCCACAAAGACCAAGTTTTTAGTTTCAATATTTTGGTGCGGTGAGCGTGGAGAGTGGCCAGCACAAAAGATCTCGAGAGAGTGTCATGGCCGGAGATCAGGGAGGTAGTAATGATCTTGGCGAGCTCCCCAACCCATCACCCTTCGTAGGAAGGGAGGAATTCAAAGCATCTATCCAAGGCATCATGTAGATGCTGCAAAGTATTGCCCCTCGGGCTGACAGCTCAACTACCACCCCCAGGGACTGGCTCCCAGGGGTCTCGGCGAGCTGACCCAGAGTGGTCTCAACGAGCTGCCTCCCAGGGGCATAGGCGAGATGACGCCAGCAGGGGGAGAAGGAAGTACACCAGGGAGAATGCCTAGGAAGGAAAGGATGGGAGAAGGGGTCGAGCGAGACCTCACCGGCCAGGAGCTGTTCCCCAGCCCGAAGAGTGTTAGCCTTCTAGGTGAGCAGGTCGTGCAAGTAGAGGTTGCGAGACCACCACTCAAGGGGTCACCCTTCAGCGAGCTGATCATCTCAGCTCCCGTTCCCGAGGGATTCAGAGAGCCGGACATGGCTTACTATACCGGGAAGGAAGACCCCTTCTAATACCTGCAATGGTTTGAGGATGTCGTCTCCATCAGGCCGATGACGGATGCCTTCAAGTGTCGCCTCTTCGCGATCACGTTGAAGGACAAGGCAATGGACTGGTTCTACCAGCCCCACCGAGATCATTCTATGAGTTTGAGGACTTGAGCCAGAGCTTTCAACTTCACTTCTCCACCTCCAAGAAGAGGAAGAAGAGTCCTAAGTCCATCTTCCTGATAAGGTAGGGGGCCGAGGAGTCGCTGACCCATTAAGTTGACAGGTTCTAAGAGGAGATCCTAGATATCCAGGAGATGCCGGGGTATGCCCTCCAGATGGCGTTCACGGTGGGGTTGCGCGAGGGGTTCTTCAAGATGAGCCTGACCTGAAAGGCCCCCCTTTACTTCGAGGAGCTGATGGAAAGGGCGGCAGAGGAGATTGCCATGGAGGCGGCCAACCCGACATTTGTCAAGAAGTTTGCAAGACTAACAGAGGCGGAGTCAAAGGAGCAAGGTGGCTCAAGACATCAAGAGGGAAGATGAAGGGAGGAGCGGAGAGCTCAGAGGTTTCAGGGACAGGAGGGTCCGGAGCTAGGTTGGAGGCAGTAGGGAGGACCTGCCCAGGGTCCAGGGAGAGCTCTTATCCAGGGTGGGGGGAACTTTTACGGGGGCCAAAGGAGGCTCAACTTCCAAAGGCAAGCCCCAAGACAGCTCCAACCCCCACCACAGCAAGCCTTGGCAATAGACGGAGGAGGAAGAGGCAACGGGAGAAATCGCCGAGCCTGCCGAGGGAGGGGGAGTACTCTTGTGACCTTCCAGGTGTGTGGTGGGACCTCCACGCTAGAGCCGAGGGTCTGTTCCTATTTTCTTGAGCCTTGGATCCGTGACGTTCCCCCGAGTGCTGTAGGTGTGAGGTCACTCCTCTTTAGGGATCCCGAACTCCATAGAGACCAAGTTTTTGGTTTCAACAGTATATAAAGTACAATTAAAGTACACTTCACCACAGGTATAGGCACGCATGACCACGTACCCCGTGCTCTCAGGGCACATTATCGGTGAACCCGGTCCATTTTGAGGCTTCAACATCGCCCCCAGGATGGCAACCATCGTGAGCATTTAAGTCTTTCCGGCCGAAGCCTAAGACTCTCCCTCCATGCCCCTGGTAAGTGCCACGTACATTAGGTCTCTTTAACCGAACCACATAGAGCGGGTACGGTTCAGCTCAACCGGTTGCTCACATCGGCATGTCAATTTAAGTCATCGATGCGGGCCAGCCTCCCCGATTCCCGAAGAATCGATCATACAATAATACATAACCCGGTTATGCACAAGGTTGGCACTCAGGCCACAAGGCTGGGCTCCCAGAGCTCTCAGCCCCACATACTGGCCCCCAGGTCTTCGCGAGACAGGCCTCACAATAGCTCTCTCACAGAGCAACCGCCGGCGGTAACACACCCGCGACGCGGTACCTGGTAGAAATGCGTTTCTGCCCAGTTTTCCAGGTGCTCCTTGGGGTTAGTTCCCAAAGTTCCTTGTTGCAATCTACCGCGTAGAAACTCGAAAACATACAACACGAAGTCTTCTCCGACAATTCATGCATAATGAAAACATCACCAATCCAGACCAACTTGTCTGAATGGGCTGCACACACAATGTCTATGTCCGTACTACGATTCCGAACTCTATATGCAAAACTACGAGGATAAACCATATCTACCCGAAGGAATACCTCATGCTCACGGCACACTCGCGGGAGAGGGTTTCCTATGCAAAAAGGAAGATGACTTCACATGTCCAAGTAGAGAATCGTTATCCTTTGCGATTTCTTCGGTGCCATGCCAAAGATCTAGACGGATGAGCACGACTACAACACTCTTGCCTCCACAGATCCGGACTCGGCTTGTGAATCAGAGCTTCAGAACTCCAATGACGGCGGGATCTCTTCCTTCTTCACTCTCCCTTCTCTCTAGTACTTAGAAAGAGAAAGCCAATGAAGAAATGAGTTGGGAAAACCTAATACCCGCCCATAGACCCGCAGAGGCACGCACCAGCCATCGGATCTCCAAATAAAACCAATGGAAGGTCATGATTCCTCCAAGAATTCGGTTTACAAGAGCTATCGTCGCGCGGTAAGAAGTTACCGCCGCGCGGTACCTCAATCGTTTAGCTTCTTTAGGACGCCAACACCCCTAAACTCAAATCGGGCATTGACACGCGAACGCATCATAACTGCTATGCTACCGCTCCGCGGTAAGGCTAACACTGCGCGGTAACTTCCCGAGAGCTTTGTCAAATAAATCGCCACAGCTATCGCCGATGTTAAAACTACCGCCGCGTGCTAGCAAGAGCTGAGGCGTTGAGAGCGTTGAGAGATCCAAGCTACCGCCACGCGTTATTCATTACCGCTACACGGTAACATCTTTCTTGAGAGCTCGACGTTTTCTCTGCCCGACGAACGCAAACCATGAAGTTACCGCCGCGCGACAACTAGCTACCGTCGGGCGGTAATCCCCAGGGAAGCATCTCATGCCTCAAGTAATTTGGGGCGTTACAATCCGCGAAGACTGGGAGGGCAAGCCAGGCCCGCGCCTAAAGGCGCATGACCGCGGCTTGCGCAGGCAACACACGCGCGGCCTGCACACGTGCAATGCGTAGGGCCGCGCGTGGCCGCCACCCGCGTGGCCTCGCCAACACATATCACTCCCCGATGTAATTACTGGCGCACCCCTCCAGAAAACTATAAATAGGCCCCTAGACCTTCATTTCAATGCAAACAACTTCATATGCAAGAGAGAGCTCTGAGTTTTTCCAGCAAGATCATGGACTTAGGCCGAATCTCTGCTTAAGAATTCATTCCGCTCTTCTCCTTGCGCTACAGGATCCTCTTGCCTTAAGT
Organism: Platanthera zijinensis; assembly: GCA_039513925.1. Classification (NCBI taxonomy): domain Eukaryota; kingdom Viridiplantae; phylum Streptophyta; class Magnoliopsida; order Asparagales; family Orchidaceae; genus Platanthera; species Platanthera zijinensis. Next base: position 51,060,757 of record CM077080.1, on the reverse strand, counting down.
GAAGTCAACCACCTCCGCGAGAGCGCTCCCATATAGACTTTGCATCAACGAGAGCGCAACCTCCTGAAGCCCCATGGACATAAGATTTTCCAGCTAGAACGCTCCCACTAAGGTTCCGTGAGCTCGACGTCATTTCAAGACCGAAACGCTTCCATCGAGGATCTAAGGACTTAGTCGATTTTCCTCTTTTTTTGTACTTGTTACGGAGTGACGGCCTGTCGCCCTTCGAGATCGAACCAATTTCTGTAACACTCTAATAATCTAGTGGATTTTGGTTCAATTCGACGCGGTTTCAGCAACGTGGTTTTTCACCCTTTCTGGGTTTTTCACATTAAAAACGTCTCTTTTCCGTTGCTGTGATTTTCTTTAACTGATTGCACGCCCGACTCGACTTTGAGCTAAGACGGTCCGATTCTCAAGACCGGGGAAAAGACCAAGTGACACACAATAATACACACACACACACACACACACACACACACACAAGTGACAGTACATAGAGGTGGTTTGTGCCCCACGTGATAGTATGTACGTTAGCTGCGATCGGGCGAACGGAGACCCCCCGTGTACTATCGTAAAAATATTAAATAAAAAAACATAATATGAATTTAAAGTACGAAAACAAATGTCATATTGACTGATATAAGACACGTGTTTTAATATATATATATACACACACATATAAAGTTATAAATAAATGTCATATTGATATTGATATTTGGTAAATAGAAGACGTGTTTTAATAAAAAAAAATTTTAAAATAAACTTTACTTTTAAATTTCTTAAATTTAATTTTTTTTGGAAATAAACAAATTTAAATTTGTACCTGCAAGAGAGTACCCCCCGTCTCGACAGTGCTCCTACGCGACGGTGCTCCCACAGCTCGCAAACATCCGCGCGGTTGTCGCAGACATGTGTTACTATTGCAACATGAGTATTTTTCGCGCGCTGGGGTTTGCGAGTTGCAGAAGCATCATCGCACCGAGCCACTGTCGAAGCAGGGGTACTGTCGCGCGGAGCACTGATGTTTTAAGAAATTTGATATCCACTAGCACTGATAGGGAAGGTGGAGATGCCTTCACCTGCAACCTGCAACCCGACGAATGTCCTCTTCACCTGTGCTTCGGCTCTAGACTCCGAGGACTTGCGAGGGGGGGGGGGATGATGGGGTCAACCCCAATTTATAGGAAAACCGGACAACACATAACCCAACCATCCTCTCCCCCCACTAACGTTATGAGAGTTACACAGGTAACCGCCACACGTGGGATCCGTGCGTCCGATCCACGTAGTAACTTTCGTGCGTCGGATCGCGCGCACGACCCAACCACCGCCACTCGGCGGTGCTGGCCAGCCCCGGCCCTGGACCGGCCGCCCCCTCTAATTGCCCGGAGACATGCGGTCCCGACACGACCGACCTTCGCGAAGGCTGGTCAAGACAGCCCATCCTCGGGCTGCCACGCCGCGACCGACCGTTGCAAGGGCCTGCCAAGGCCGTCCGATATTGTCGTCCTTGCCAGGACCTGCCCCACAAGGGGCCGACCAAGGCCGCTCGATCCCGGGCAGCCTCACTGCGTCCGACCCTCGCAAGGGCTGACCAAGGCCTCTCGATCCTGTGCGGCCTTGTCGCAGCCGGCCCCGCGAAGGGTCAGCCATGGCCGCCTGATCCCGAGCGGCCCTCGCAAGGACCGGCCAAGGCCGCCCGGATCTGGGCGGCTTCGCTGCGACCGACCCCTTTGAGGGCCGCCCGAGGCCGCCCGCCCTCAGGCGGCCTCTCCACAGCCGGCCGCCCCTCCTGACCGCTCTCCGTGTGGAGGGGCAGCGGCCAGCCTCCCACGCCGGCATCGTCGGGCCGTCATTCTTTGCGGACGGGCCTTCCCTCGACCCGGGGGTACGATTGTCATTTCCCAAAAGTGACGATATGCGTGATCATTTCCAAGCGATCCTATTGGCCCGTCCGGTAGTTATTAGACAAAATTACCAGACCGCCCTCGTTAAAATCTATAAGTTAGCCCAGTTCTATTTCAAAAGGATCTTCTTCTCCGGTTCACTTGGTTCACTCCTTTCTCTCCTCCCCTTCTCTCTGTAGGAATTCCGCCCAAGACCGCCACTGCAAAGTCGAAGGTTGCAAAGGCAAGACGAGGCTCGCAAGAACGCAAGTGAAGAAAGAGACGCATAAAGCCGCCTCCGCCGTCACGTCAAGGCAACTCCGAAGGAAGGGAGCGCCCACATCTTCGATGAACAGGCATCAGAAGACAGTCAAAGTAAAACGACGGCCGGTGGCACCCGTCGTTCATTCTCCTCCCCTCTCACACATTGTAACGAAGCGCGACCTGTCGCTCTCGCTTTCCTCCCAGAAGCTCCGTAAGAAACGCTCATATAGTGGAAGTTAGGTCGGCACCATACCGACCGCGTAATTTTTCACCCCGATTGTGGGTTTTCCACATCATCAAGTCTTCACCCCAACATCTAGTTTTATCTTTGACTGCTGGCACGCTCGATCACTCGCGGGCTAAGACGGTTGAGTAGCTCCAGTCTATCAAGAGCGCTGCGCGATTCCCCAAAAGTGCTTCTAGGGCACCGATTAAGGAATTTTTTTTTGTGAGTCCGACGTTCACTCCTCTATGCACGCCAAGATGATTTTTAAGCACTAAATCACATTTTTCGACTTTTAACAAAATAGTTTTACAAAAAACGACTAAATATTAATGCTTGTATTTTTACGCTCATTTTAAATACAATATTACTCATATTCCAATTACAACCGAAAAAAAATTACGGCCGTAAAATCATGCATTACGAATGGAAAATGAAAATACGAACATTAATATGACACTTAAAACGAGCGTAAAAATACGAACATTAATATTTTGTGATTTTTTAAAAATAAATTAAAAAATTAAAAAATACGATTTAGGCTCCGTTTGGTGGGACTTATTTTCACCGGTAATTAAGGCCCCGTTCATACAGTCATAACCGCTTGACCGGTGAAAATAAGTCCCCCCAAACTGGTGTCCAGGGAGGATAAAGTGCAGCGAATGCACTGCACCGTAAAGTGCAGACGATCCGACGACTGTGAGTCTATCTTAGCTTGCACGGAGATGCGTGTACATCTTAACTCGATTTGAGATGTGTGCGCTGAGATGTGCACGCATCTCCGCGTGCTCGCATCCATCAGATCGATAAAGTGCAGCGGCTCGCATTCGTCGGATCGCGCTGCACTTTACCCTCCCCGGACCCCCCAAACTGAGCTTTAGTGCATAAAAATCATCTACCCACATAGAGCAGTGAACCTAGGAGCTACTAAAAAGTAATTTGCTGCACTCTTTCAAAAATAATTTAGGGTGCTGTTATTAGCAAACCCACTTTTGTTTCTAGAAAACCAGAAAAAATAGATTCAGTCATTTTTTGCATTTTTTCCTCTTCCCAAAAATTACTACTAGCAAACCAATCTTGCTTTTTGGCAATTTTTGCATTTTTGAATTTTGAGCCTCAAATATTTCTCATTTGAAAAAGTGATCAACATGAAAGTTGTAGATCTCATCGAGATCTACAACTTTCATGTTGATCATTTTTGATGAGATCTACAACTTTAATGTCGATCACTTTTTGATTTGAAGCCGTTTATGCCTTCAATTTGGGCTCTAAAAAAGACATGCACGGAACGTACAGATTTTCGGCGTGACTTTTTCGGGGCTCAAATCGGGGGTCTAAACTATTTCAAATCAATAAGTGTTTAACATAAAAGTTATAGATCTCGACGAGATCTACAATTTTCATGTTAAACATTTTTTGATTTGAAGCCATTTATGCCCCCGATTTGGCCCCCGAAAAAAGTCACGCCGATCCCGGGCGTCTGTACATATGTACGACGTAACTTTTTTCAGGGGTCAAATCGGGGGTTTAAAGTGCTTCAAATCAAAAAGTGTTCAACATGAAAATTGTAGATCTCGTCGAGATCTACAATTTTCATGTTGAACACTTCTCATGAAATTGTACTTATAAGACGCAGTTCAAAAGGACATATATATTCTTATATACACTTAACTCGTATACAACACATCCTTATAGGAATTAGAAATCAAATATATTTCTAAACCGATCGATATTTTGTTTAAAGATTTTGGTGCAGATAATGATATTTTGTTGAAAAAATAATTTTGGACATACTAAACATTTGCGGTATTTTGACTCATCTATAATGCTAACATAAGTGGTTGAATGAATACATTTGAAATCATTTGTAATGTAATTATATGCATCGGGTTATTTGGAAAGAATGAATGTTTTAAACAAAATTTAATATTTTTTTTTAAAAAATTATGTTGGTTTGCTAGTAATAAAATGATTTTCAAATAGTCATTTTGAAAAATGAGGATTTGCTAATAATAATGATTTGCTAGAAATCAAACTGAATTTGCTAATAAGTAGTAATATCACCCATAATTTATTACATATAACACACCTCACTAGTGATTCTAATGTGCATCCTCTTACAGGTATGGAAATGTTTTCATTTTTTTGTCTGCTCTGCTAATAATCTTCCACGGTTCACATACCTAGGGCATCGACGCTGCTCGCAACTGTCTTTCTCCGATATCTATGCTGATCTTCCACGGTTCACATAGCTAGGGTATTGACTGCATCCGGTCCTCCTCGATCCTTACACTACATTCACTTAGGTACCTCTACAATGAAACCCCATTCCTGATCTATGATATCTTGATCCTCAAGTACGCCTCTTTAGCTCATGCAAATCCCAAGTTTTCAACTACATTTACCCCAAATTACTACTTGTAAGAATCGCTTGAACTAGTTTTTTTGTACATAATTTTGGTTTGATTTTGATTTCACGTATGTGAGTATATTTTGAAGTCTTGTATGCTTGGTTTGCCAATTATGTTTGAGCTCTTCTTTATTTTTTTTTTGCGAATTTACTCATGTTAAATTTATATCACCAGTCCTAAATGAGTTCTTTGAAATTGCTTTCTCCTGTAGTTTTAGGCTTTTCACACATTCTATTTTATTTAAATTTTCTCAACCATCATTGTTGGAACCAATTTGCTATAACATTTCCCATCCTATTGAGCCCTTTTCTTGGAACACTGAAAGCATCCATGTCTTGTAATTGAAGTTTGATGATAATTGAAAGAACTTGTTTAATATAGCTTCATTCAAACTATAAAGGTATTACAATTATACATGCCCTAGGTATGGAAAAGGGCTATTTTTGAAACTATACATTGGAGTTTCTCTTTACTGCTTGGGTTAGAGTCATTTATTATTCAGATAACTAAAGATCAACTTAGATTAACCATTTGGTTTGTCCACTATGCTTCTAATATGCTCATATATCTAAGGTTTTTCTTTAAAATTGTTTAAATATCCAATTTTCAAATATTCTTCTCATCCATGGATTTAGCCGAAAATAAACAAAATCTGGTTAACCTGTGTAGGTTGCGGTTGAGTTTGGATAAATAGTTAGGTGTTTCGATAACACACATCTAATAATATTTTTATTAATCTGGTGTGAGATGTTGTTGGGAAGAACTTGGTTAACATGTATTGATACAGAAGTCCCAACCCTAGGTACTGTCGTTCATGAAAGTGCTTTCATGGTTGGAGGTACTGCCACCGTGCCACATCTACACGAGGGTTTCCTGTGGCCCCTGCGCATTGTCACCTGTGTGTGTGTGTGTATATATATATGTATATATATGTTATTTATACAAGCAGTCTTGCGTAGGAATTTCCTATGCCCCGACAATGATAACACCCTGTTGTCGACACCCCTTTAAAAACATTATTTTGCCGCCGATCACGTGCTATAACGGTTTGGCGTTTGCACAAATATTTCATTTTACTTCTATTTGCATTATTAATTATAATATATTTAAGTTTGTTTTATATATTAATTGTAATTATATATAGTATTAAGTAGTATCATAAAAATATTAAATGAGCGCAATGCGAATGTCATCATATTCACCAAGTACCAGAAAAATAATTATAATAATTGATTTATCTTATCTTTTATTTTCCTTCTTATTTTTGTCGTAAAAAAATATGTTGTGAGGAATGAAGTGAAAATGAGAATGTTTCACCAAAGATATATACATGTTTGTGTGCACACACATATCTGTCTTCTATATTTATGTTCAGTGATGTGATATGTGGCTTTCAATTATATATGTTTCAATTATATCTCTGCTAATATTTGATATACTTTGAATAAACTTGGAAATTTATTTCTCTTTGCTCATGTCACGATTCAGTTACGATGAGATGTGTCTTTGATGTTGCTTTGAATTAAAAATAATTTATTCTCTTATCTGTTAAGATGAAGTTTGAAATTGTGACGATTTTATAGATTTGTCACACTAGCGACACTACAATGCTCCGTCGTGCGCAATGTGTGAAGATTACAATAACTGATCGCCTCTTGAGGGAGGACCGAGCATTATTCTGCCCACATTGCTAACGGGAGGAGGGGGTGGAGGCGATGCATAAATAAATGAATAAATAAACATAAATAAATATATATATATATATATATATATATATATATATATATATATATATATATATATATATCTATCTATCTTGGAGGTGCCCCTACTTGATTCATGAAAGGCTTCATTATTGTAGGGTGTTAGTCAGAGGATTGAGTAGTTGATGAGATCTCACTCGTTCCCCCAATAATGTTGTGCATACAATAGCTTTATTCATCGGATGAAGCTAATAAATAAATAAAAATAAATATACACACACACATACATACTAGTAGTCTCGCACATGCTATGTCTGTGTTGCTCTGTTCTTGCTAACGAACTTTACGAGTCCATGGAGATTGCGAGCATGTGGTAAAATATTAATGATGAGGAGGAGGTTTGATCCAAGAGAACTTAAAAATGGGAAAATGTTAATATCGTGAGTTTGATCCAACAATTCGATCAAATGGAGGAGGAGGAGGAGGAGGTTCTTTGGAAGAATTATTAAAATGTAAAAACATTACCAGGGATATAAATTTTTCAAGGGAAATATTAATGTCAAGGAGGTTTTCATTCCCATCAGTGCTTCTCCAAGAGGATGAAAGGAATGAAAAACTGTTTAGTGCCGAGGAGATTTCTAAGATAATGGAATTGACAGGAAAAACATTAATGCCGAATGTGTTTCTGTTCTCATTTGACGACATTTTAATGTTTTTCCATTCCCATCCATGTTTTCACCACAGTTAATGTCGAGGAGGAGTTTTGGCGGCATAGGGAACACATTTTATCGAGGTATGAGATGAGATCCGACGTTTCGATCAAATGATTGAAAATTTAGTGACGGTGTCACCGCAAATATGTATATTATTTTATAATATATTATAGATTATGCTAGCTCTCATGTTTCCTTAGAAAAGGATAATTAAAATAAAATGATTGTGATTATTTTGATGATTCTAATTGAGGATCAAGGCCAATGAATGAGATTATTTCGATAGCCACATATCTTTCCTCATAATATAATATAAACATATATCTATTACTAATGATTGCATCACAACGTGTAAAACTTGCCAATGACTGCGACCCTTAGTCCATCCTTCACAAATATCGACACGCCAAACCCCAATCACAACCATACGATTTATGCTTACGTGACCTAACTCACCCTTCATTACCGGATTGACTTAGTATAGGGTATCTAACTTAAATAGACCACTTAAAGTTATACCCTTCTGATTACATTATAACCACCAAGCTCACACCATTACCAAAAACCCAAATGATCATTTCATTCAAAGGTGACGATTATGATGGTATAATTGACAAGGTGACCTATATTTATTAAATTATAATGTTCATGGGCCTATGGCATTCTTAATGATGTTCGTAACTCAAATCCAGCTTACAACTCCATGTTAAGTTATCCAAATTTTCTGGCTAAAGGTATAAAACATGTGTCATGATATAAATGAGTCAAGTTTGCATAATCATGAATAATCATACTTAATTAATTAAGAATAAGAACACCCAAATTGAGTAAACCCAATTCTCCACTTTCTGTCTTCCAAATACAACAACAACAACACTGAAGCCTTTATCACACTATAGTGGGGTTGGCTATATGGGTCCTTTGACGCCAGTGTGCCCTATCTTTTGTCATAATCTCACTAATGCCTAAGTACATCATGTCTTTCCTTATAGTTTCATTCCAAGTCTTTATTGGTCTACCCCTCTCTCATTTAAAATGCTTAGTGACTAGACGCTCACAATGCCTAATAGCCACAAGTGTCTCTAATGGTCTCCTTTGTATGTGTCCAAACCATCTTAGTCGAGCTTCTCGCATCTTCTCTGCAATTGGTGCTACTCCCGTCTTATCCCTAATATATTCATTCATAATTTTATCCAATCTCGTGTGTCCACACATACACCTAAGCATTCTCATCTCCGCAACTCCCATTTTTTGTTCATGTACACAATTCACTGCCCAACACTCAGAACCATAGAGCATCGCGGGTCTAATTGCAGTACAGTAAAACTTGCCCTTAAGTTTTAGTGGTACTCTACGTTCACATAAGATCCCTGACACGATCCATGATCACATAAGTTTTAGTGGTACCCTCCACTTCAGCCAACCCGCTTGGATTCTATGTGTCACATCTTTATTAATACCTCCGTCCTTTTGAACTATTGATCCAAGATGTTTAAAACACTTACTACGAGAAATATCTTGATCACCCATCTTAATAACGAAGTCATCCGTCCTTCTTGCATTGCTAAATTTAAGCTCCATATACTCCGTTTTTGCCCTGCTCAACCTAAAACCCTTCTTTTTCTAAAGTGTCTCGCCAAGATTTAAGTTTTGCGTTTACACCCTCGCGCGTCTCATCGACCAAAATGATATCATCCGCAAACAATAAATATCATGGTATTGCTTGTTGGATATGCCTGATGAGCTCATCAGCCTCATTTAAGATAAGGGCTTAAAGCTGAACCTTGATGTAAGCCAACAATGATAGAGAATTCCCGTGTTAATCCTCCAGATGTCCTCACACTTGTCACTGAATTTGTATACATATCTTTGATTATGTCAATGTATGATACATTTACACCTTTCTTTTCTAAGACTCTTCATAAGATCTTTCTTGCAACTCTATCATAAGCCTTTTCAAGATCGATAAACATCATATTCAGATCTTGTTTTCTTTCTCGGTAGTTGTCAATGAGTCTCCTCAAGAGATGTATAGCTTCCATAGTCGACCGCTAGTCAATCTAGCCGTGACATGAATCTAAATTGATTTTTCGAGATGTTAGTCTCCCGTCTTACTCTTCTTTCTATTACTCATTCCCATAGTTTCATGGTATGACTCATGAATTTAATTTCCCTGTAATTAATACAATTTTGTATATCTCCTTTGTTCTTATACAAATGTACCAAATTACTTTCTCTTCATTGGTCTGACATCCTATTTGACTTCAGTATTTTATTGAAAAAAAATGTAAGACACAAAATTCCTTCATTTTCTAGACATTTCTATACTTCGATGGGTATTAAAGTGAACCCAAATTGTTGACGCACAAATCTTGGTGCAATCCGACGACATTGAAGCCTTCCAGATAGAAATTGACCTTCCCCCATAGTGGACCCGTTGTCGATCCGCCGTGTGGACACAACCAATCATTGACTCGATATGTTTAAGGAAATAAACGGCCCTGATTTCATCTTCTTCGTCGAAATGGATGGCGGTGATCAAACAATAATCCATGGCCACCTGGGGACATTTCGAGTGGTTACCACCGCTCTCCGACAGCCCTTATGTTGTGACACCGCCACATATCGATTCGTCGGAGGAAGGCGCACATCTGGGTGGTGGTCCGATAACCCCCACCCAGGTTCTCACACCCTTGTGCATCCATAACATCACCTCCTCCATACAGATCAAGCCTGCTCATAAGCTAGCCGTTTCAGAATCATCGCCATCGTCGGGGGATCTTCGTTCGAGCTATATGATATATTAATAAATTAGTGTGTGCGGAAGGAGGATATAATGCGAGACATAAATATGCAATGCAAAAAAGAAGAGACTCCTCATCCATGGCCACACGTCGTCACCCCATTGTGGACTCATATAGCCTCACCTCTCCCATGCGGATCAAGCTTGTCCTTAAGCTTGAGTGGGAAAGGGTACTAGGCTTTAGCTTCCCCGACATTCTTGTCGTCGTTTGGGCATTCATCGTCTTCTAGCTAAAAGAGACACTTGCACCTGTGTCCGAGCCCAACTATATGTGGTACGTAGTAGTAAAAAAAATCCCTTGTGCGCGTAGTTCAGTTATTTCCATATGGGAAAGGCGTTTGATGACTGGGATGCCGCTGTAATTCTTACTCGTGGGTGCGGCAAAAAAGCTACTTGAGTGAGAAGAAGGGTGTTTTCCCGACGATTGACCCAATTCCTGTCGCGGCTTCTATACGGGTTGTCCACAAGGACACATTTTGATAGATACGTGGCTCATGGATGTACTGAGGTTCCGTGGGGTTTGAAATTCTATATCGAGACTCAAACAATCATGTTGGATGACAATGAATATATGCACTTGATGCTCTGGTAGTACAAAAGGGATACATGCTTGTAACATCTAAAAAATCCTTCAAGTGATCGTCTGCGGGACCAAATTGTGTGAGAGAGACACAGTCACCTAACAAATTTCTGTAGAGAGGTGGTCCCAACCGCAGATTGCAGAAGTGTTTGATGGCCCTCTAATTTAAATTGGGTCTCTCCCGCGCAAGCTGGACATACCTCAACTGTGCTGAGCCTATGAGGTGGAAGTAAGACAATCCTATCCCATCCTCCAACGACGCGAGTTGGTTGGCGAAGAATGCTTACAACGTGTGAGCAAGACCGAGGGTCGCTCTTGCCGTCAAACAGAGCAAAATCCAGCTTCATGTAATGCGGAACACTACCTTTCACAAACCGATTGTCATAGGAATCAGAGTACATGACATACTATGGACTGCCTGATTGGAACTCTTTGTGAGGTAGTGTACTGTCTATGGTTGCAGATGCATGCCATCGAGGCAACAGTCAGAGCAGCTAGTGCGTTCTGTTGTTGAGCCCAAACGACCGTCAGGTGTTGTATTGTCTACATAACGTGTGTGAGAGCTAGACCTCCTTCATCCATGGTCGCTAGATGTGTTTGGGGGCTGTTCAAATGCAACAAAAGTGGAGGTCATGGGCTGGGAAGCATGCTTCAGAGTGTTGGGCATTCATGCAACAGTGACAGAAGTGGAGGTTCGTTGTAGGATGGCTTTGAGGCTCTTCAGAGTTAGGCGTGCCTGGTTGACCAGTTGGAAGAGAATTGCGGTGGGACAATGTCTGTTGGGGTGAGAATCAAGCGTTGGGAATGGCGGTTCTTGCGTGCTGGAAGGATCGGCGTCGCCATAGTGGGTTGCATAAGTAGCAACGCAGATAGATTCAACGTCGTAAGGGGTAGTGGGGGTTGCTGAATTGGATCCCGAGTGAAAACGAGTCGTGGTGGTGGTCGCGGCGCACGATTGGCTTCTTCGGCGCTAGACGCAGTAGATGTGCTCTCGATCGCTCTTGTGAGTGGCAATGCAGGGTCTTTATCTAGGTGAGTCGTCGATTGAAGGGTGTAGGCAGGTGCTGATGGAAGAGGCTCAAATAACACAATGTTGTGTGCTTTCTATTACGAGCAGGTGCGCGGTCGAGCGAGGAAGAAGTCTCCAAGAGGATCCACGCTGCCCTTCCTTCATCCAATGGTGGAGAATACAACATGAGCCAAACTCAACTGAGAGAGGAAGATGAAAAGAGGAGCCTTGCTCAACGCCAAATCCTAACTTGAGAAGATGAGACTAAGGGGAGATATTAAATTTTAATTCATTTTCTCCATTCCAAGGCCTCATCACTCACACGTATAGTGAGAGAAAAATGTTCCATAATATTTCAGCTATGCCCCTTCCCTGAGCTACACAATGTGCGAGTATTTTTGATTGCGCAAAAAGAAGATATAATGTGAGGAATAAAGATACAATGCAAAAAAGAAGATACACGTCGTCCGTCACAACACGCTGTCACCCCCGCGAGTTTAAAACATACTGAAGATGCTATAAGTCTATAACAATGCGAGCAATTGAAGAATAGTCTATAATCATCATGCGTGGGGGTACACCACACCTTCCACCTTTAGAGTATAGTTGTGGATTGTCCTCTTTTCATTAATGTGTACAGCCATACATTATTACGTGTTAAAGCAATCTCATAAATTGATCACCACATCACATGTTTTTTTTCATCTTTCGGTTTATTTGCGAAGTATTTTGTCGCCGTAACTGTTGTTTTTTGATTCGTTTGTTGTACTTGATGATTAGAATTTCTATAGTTTTGTCAATTAAAGGATCATGAGCTTAATTCTTTAATGGGTATCTCTTGTTCTGAAAAAAATACTTTAGCAAACTTCAATTAGACATTTATCACTTCTTATGAAAATTTGTTGTGTCAAACTTGTTGCCAGCAGGTTGTTTTGAGATGCAAAATAACACAATCATTGGCATGAATGCTTCCAACATGAATCAATTTTCTTCTTAATTTTTGGAATAGTTAGATTCTTGCTTTGCCTACTAAAAAACTCGTACTTTTGACACTTTGCATCTTCAATTACCCTTCATTTGTACTTTGCTCCTTTACATTTTAGTTTTGACATTTTACACCCTTGAAAAAGAGTTAGTTTTACAAGATGCACTCTAAGCCATTAAAATTTATTTTCTTATTCTAAAAAAAAAGAGTAAAAATGAATTTTAAAAGCTTAGGGTGCATCTTACCGATGTAATTAATTTTTAAGGGTGTAAACTGCCACACCTAAATTTAAGGGTGCAAAGTGCAAATAGAAGATAATTGTAGGGTGCAAAGTTCTGAAAGTTCAAAGAAACCTGACATGTGGAATGTCAGATCCAACATAGAAATGATACAACTACCTTAATACCTTATTCTATTCTCTACTCTAAAATTGCTAGATACAAAATTACATTATTTAATTCTGATTTTAAATGAGGTCTCAATATTACAAGAGGCACCTTAAACATGAGTGCCATCACATGAGTTTGGATGCTTTGGAATTGCAGTCATTCTCCTTGCACTGAGGGATACCGTGGACCTGCTACTAGTTTGTATCAAAATCATTCGCCGTACTGCGCTGAATATCAGAGAGGTTATTCTGAGCCATCTGAGGAGTAATGGAGGTCCCAAAGGATCAAATGGCTTTTCTTCTCGAAAATGGCCTCTATGATTCTGCCCAGATACTGGTAATGTCACTAAAACCTTTAATTTATCTCCAACAAATGACATATCATATAGACTGCATTACTTATATGTTCTTTGACTTATTAAGCATTTAAATTGTCTTCTTAATGCGTATACTGATCTTTGTCAATTTTTTATTCTTGTTTTATATTTTCTGTTAGCCTGATGTATTTACTTATGTAGTATTTACTTAATTCCACATTGGGTATAATACTATTAGATAGGTTACCCTCTCCTATCTAGAGGTGTAAATATTGCACATTCTTATTCAATTAATCGCAATATCAGAATTTACATGGTATTAGAAAGATGATGCAGCCTCCCTCGTCTTTGCTAGTTGTTCTCGTCTTCCGCATGTATCATCCAGAGCCCTGTGTCCAGAGGTCCTCTTCGTCATCTAGAGAGCTTCTCGTCCAAAGCTCCTTGTCGACCTAGGAGCGATTGCCCAACATGATTTTCACGTAGATCCACCCAAGAGCGATTGTCTGGACCAGTGCTCGATCTATTGCAGTACCTCTCAATCCTTTCAGAGCTTCGACCTGGCTTCGTCTAGAGCTCGATAACCATCTTCATATTGCAGAGTTGCGTCCCATGCTTCTCCTCGATCCTGGGGACTTTGTTTGTGATCCAGACCCTTGTTCTCGTAGGTCTCAGTTTTGTCTACGGCTTCGCCATTTGAAAAATCAAGTGCTAACCCTTTAACGCTCTTAAATGAAGGTGTAATGTCCCTTTATTTGGCAGTCATTCCATAACATCAGAGAAACTCACAAGCAAAAACTACATGGATTGGCAAGCATCCGTTGAGATTTAGTTTCTTGGTCATTGTATGTCTGACTATTTAACTAGAAATGCAAAAGAAATTAATGCAAATGAACAGGAACACTGTAGAAAGATGGACTACCAGTTAGTCTCTCTTCTATGACAGTCTATTGGCCCAAAATTAGTTGTCCACTTCCTAACTTACAAGTGCAACCACGACACATAGATGAAGGCTCAAACTATCTACTCCAATTATGTTAAATGACTTTATGATGTGATCCACAAACTACCCTCCCTACGAATGATGGATCACAATCTTCCGTTGTATCTCAACAAAGCTCATCTACTATGGAAGAGGTGAAATTGCTCCACTAATGAAGTTCTCCCCAAAACACTAAGGAAGATCAACAATATGTTTATGGTTTTCGTTCTATACAGCCTTCATAAAGATTTTGAATATGTTGAAAATTGGATCATGACTAACCCCAAGTGCTTCCACTATTGAAGTTATTATTATCTAGTTCCTCTAGAGAACTCATCACATAGCTTATAATTCCTATTTTTTCTCCACTCCATCTCAATTAAGCACAATTCATCACATCACTCTTGACAATGGTTTCAAAGCTAAAGTTGAGAGTATTGAAACTGCTCCTCTTCCCTCCCTATATTTATCCTCTGCTTTATTCATGCCTGGATGCACTGTTAACTTCGTTTCAGTTAGCCAACTTACTCAAACTCTTAATTGTTCTATAACATTTAATATAAATCCTTTTCTATATGAGTATGGGGATGATGATTGAAGTTAGAACCAATTCACATGATCTTTACCATTTCCAGCCACCCCTCCTGTTGGCTGAGCCATATCCAAATCTCCCGTTCTTTCATATCGTCGTCTTGGTCATCCCAACATTAGTAAATTGAAGAAGATATTTCCTCATCTCATTCATCTATAGTTCCTAAAATGCGAGTCGTGTTAGTTTCGTAAACATATTCATACTTCCTTTACAGGAATTGTTCACCAAGCAAAATCACTTTTTGATTTAATTTACTCAGATATTTGGAGTCGTAGCCGTGTCAGCTCTGTTCTGGGTTATGTGTATTTTGTTATCTTAGTTGATGATTTTTTCAGATGCACTTGTGATTTACTTAATGAAAGAACTTTTGAATTGTTTATTATTCTTAGAAATTTTTTTCATGAAATTTTAAATCAATTTAACCAAACAATCTGAATAGTATGAAACGATAATGCCAAAGAATAATTTTAATCCTTTCATTCAATTCATGATAGCTAATGCCATTATCCGTCAATTCACATGTTCTCATACGACCCAACAGAATGAAGCTGCTGAAAGAACACGACGACATATTCTTGACACCACACACACTCTTGTATGTCCTCGCTGCGATCTATCTCATCAACCACATGCCCTCATCAACAGTAGGTAACAAGGTACCTCACTCTATGTTGTTTCCCGATAAAAGTTTGTCCAAAATACCCCTCAGATTTTTGGATCTACTTGTTTTGTGCATGATCTTACTCCATTTCTTAAAAAGTTATATGCTCGAGCATTCAAATGTGTCTTTGTTTGTTACTCCAGGTCTAGAAAAGGTATCAATGTTACTCTTCAACTTGTCGTTACTATATATCTGTTGTTGTCATCTTTTTCGAAGACACACCTATTTTTCTTAATCCCCTTTAATAGCAGAATCTATTTCTCAGGTTTTTCTTATTCCCATTCACTTATCCACTCACCTCTTTTTTTCAGACACTCTTAATATTCAAGACCCTCTTATCAATCATCTTCTCTTCACCTATCAACAACAAAACCAAAATCATTCAACAAGGGTGCATACATGTGATGATTTTGGTGATTTAGCTCTTGCTTCCTCATTTCAACCTACTTCAGATCCAAGTCTCACCGACATTCCAATTTCCCACACCCCCGCCCTAATCCCCCTAAAGGTACCCACCCGTTCCATCCACACCCCATTTATAACTTCTTAAGTTACCATCAAAATTCTCCAGCCCACTATAGCTTTGTCTCTGCTCTCTCTTCTATTTTTGTCTCTAAAAATGTTAAAGAAGCAATGTCTTATTTTGGATGAAGACATGCTATGGTTGAAAAAAATGATATCTTTAGAATCCAATTCTACCCGAACTTTGGTTCCACTTCCTCAGAGAAAATGACAGGCAAATGTCTATGTGTCTTAATGTCTTTACGGTCAAAATTGTTCTGGGTGGGCAAGTCAATCGTCTTAAGGCACTATTAGTTGCTAAGAGGCACACACAAATATTTGGTTTTGATTATGTGGATACCTTCTCTTCAATTGCAAAAATGACATTAGTCCATCTCTTCCTATCTATGTGCACAATGTGCAACTGGCTCCTTAATCAACCGGGTATCAAGAACTCATTCCTTCATTGTGACCTTCTTGACGAAGTATACCTGGAGCAACACCCATTTTATTTCTCAGAGGGAGTCAAATATGTGAGTCCGTTAGTTACACAAGACTTTATATGAACTTAAATAATCTCCCCGGGCATGGTTCAAAAGATTATCCCCATTCTTCAATAATTTGGGATGCTTCAAAGTGGAGCAGATCACCCAATCTTTAACAAACATTCTTGACGAAGTATATATGGAGCAACACCCATTTTATTTCTTAGAGGGAGTCAAATATGCGATTCTGTAAGTTACACAAGATTTTATATGAACTTAAATAATCTCCCCAGGCATGGTTCAGAAGATTAGTCCCATTCTTCAATAATTTGGGATGCTTCAAAGTGGAGTAGATCACCTAATCTTTAACAAACATTCTTCAGTTTGATGGAACATTTAGCTTGTTGTTTGTGTTGATGACATAATAATTACATGAAACTAATGAATGTTTCATCCAACTCAAACAACAATTGTTTCGAAATTTCCAAACAAAGGATTTTAGATTATTATGCTATGTTTCTCGGCATTGAAGTTACCTAATTGAAATTAAGGATTGCCACATCTCTAAGAAACTATGCACTTGTTATTTTAGAAGAATCCAAGTGCTAAATTGCTTCCTGAACATGAAGAATATATTACAATCCAGAAAGATATTAAAGATTTGTTGAAAAATTGAATTACCTAAATATGAACTAGGCCCAATATATCCTTTGCAGTTAGTGTGGTAAGCCAATTTTTCAACTCTTCGTATATCGTCATTGAGATGCAGATGCGCGAATCTCAAGATACATTAAAGGACTCCCTTAAAAAGGAATAATTTATGCAAACAGAGGACACTTTGTCGTTCTTGCATATATTGATGCAAATTGGGCTGGTACTCTAAGTGATAGGCGATAGGCAACATCATTGCATGGAAAAACAAGAAACAAAATGTTGTTGCCAAATTAAACGCTAAAGAAGAATATCTAACCATCACCCTTACCAAATGTGAGTTCATATGGTTGAAACAACTCATATCTGAATTGAAATGTTGTAATATTAAGGCTCTGTTTGGGAGGGCTTATTTCCATCGGTCAAGCAGTCACGACCACATGAACTGGAACTTAATTATGGTCCGGTTCATGCGGTCGTGACCGCTTGACCTGTGAAAATAAGCTACCTAAACGGAGCCTAAGTCTATGAACCTCGTATGCGATAATCAGATAGCATTACACATTGCCTATAGTCCAGTTTTCCATGAGCAGACCAAGTATATTGAGATTGACTATTAAATGTGTATAAGCTGTACATTCTTATTCAATTAATCAAAGAATCAGAATTGTATTACATTCGAATGTCGGAAGCTTCTCCACTAAAAACTTGGTACAATTACAGTTTTATAGAAAAAAGATTTGGTTTTAGCCCAGGTGAAAGGAAAGCCGAATCATAGGATGGAAACTTCCACAAGTTTTTGACCGCGACTGCTTAAAGAGGGCAGTAGAAGAAAAATCTGCCAGAACTTGACCTTGTTTCCACAGCACTCTAACATACATGCTTAATATATCTATTTTGAATAAGGGCAGTTTTTCTAAAGCTAGTTAATCCTCTATGTTTTTCAGTGAAAAAAATCCTTTGCCGTCTTTTTAGTGTCTGCTTAGTTGCTTGATATGATAATAAAAAAGGCTTTTGTTTTTATAAGTAATAGATATTATTAAACCTTATTTTCTATTTATTTTTCATTTCCTTTAACTTTATTGCATCCTATGGGATGACACATTGATCAATTTAGTGATAGTTATCGACAGACATTATAGTGCAATGTTTGTATCAAAGCTTTGTGACTGCATTATTGCTCTATGCCTGAACATCCTGCTTGTACATCTACTAACACTTTTATTTGATCCGTTCACTATTACCATACTGAACTATAAATGATCTGACTCAGTTTCCTTTTAAATGTAATGGAGGTAATGATAAGGCCGGGCCATTGGCAGGGGTGTGAGTAGTGTTGGAGAAAAAAAAATATCTCGAGTGATTTCATGTATGTATACTTGAATTGCTATGAATGAGTTATAAAGTTGCAATTGTCATAGTTTATTGATGGATCACAGTATGTTTTTTGACTATTTATTTATGCATGGATTACAGTGTTTATTATGTTCTTTCACCTATGTAGTATCTTTAGCTAACATATTATGGAGGAAACTACCAAAGAAAGAGAAATAATATATGAATTTTTTTTCAGGGATGCTTTCTTGTTTCTTCCACCGTTACAAGCGTTGATACTAGTCCATATTTGAAAGCTGAAAACTTGGTGAGCATCAGTTATGGAAGCCATTTATTAGCTCTATTGCCCTAGATATATTCTTTTCTTGTAATTCTTTTTATTTATCCTCATTTCTAGATCCTCATTGGTTTTTTGAGAAAATTAACTTTTCTATACTCCGATCTATTATAATTTTTTAGGTTGTGTGCATAAATAATTAGATGGAGCTTCACCTGAATAGAGATTATGTTTTTGTATCTTATAAATATGAGAGAATCTCCTTTCAACATTTATTCTCCTCTCGCAGTTATTAGCCCCCCATGTTGTCACTTCTCCCACTTCATTTTCACTCTTCTCGCCTCCTCGGCCACCTCCCCTCCCTTCCCTGCCATCATGTTGTCTCCATACCCCCCTTTTCCACATATTATTGCTCAAAATTTTGCAACACTACGTACGCATTGTAATCTTGTTCTTGTAATATCCCTCGCTCACTACCCATGGACACAACCACATTATGCATTCTCCATTTTCTAAGATCTGCTTTAATTTTCAAATTCTCTATCTACCTTTTCATCTTTTATTATCTCAAAACCTCCTCGTCTCTTTGTATCACCATCAAGTTCAGCGATACGAATTATCCTCTATGATCGAGGGACTTTCACTTCCTTGTATGTTCTCATAACAAGCTCTGTCACCTTGATACTTCTCCAGATTGCAGTGATACCGCCAAGTTTTGAAAAGGTAAGTGCTAGACTTACATTGGTTCTCAATAGTCTTGAATCTTTTATAGCCTATAATTTAGTGTTTCAAGTCTCTGTTAAAGAAGATGCAAGTCTTTCTTAGTTCAGGAAAGTAAATTCTCTCTTATCTTCATATTTTATTTCAATCTTTGATACTATAAAATATTGAGAGGGAAACTGGGACGAGGTACTTCATACCACCCTTTTTTACTAAACTCTTTGGCAGAGTTAGATGAATAATTTCTTGTCACCAAAGCTTCTTTTTGTTGTACAATCTATTGAACGATTACTAACACCAAACAGTTATTTTTTTTGCTTATTGGCTTCATTGAGCTCTTTTCTTAACCTCTAATTGTTGGCCAATTTTCCTTGTCCTTTATCTATAGGAGTGATCTGCTGGTAAGGGCCCCCCGGTGGTGGCAGCTATGGTCATGTTCACAATGCTTTCTCACCCGGCCCTCATTGCAGTTGGTCTGACTGTACTCTTGAAAATGTCTGGCAAAGTTTTGTTATCTCTCCATTGCCCATCACACTTCTACATTCGGTTCAACTCTACTATTTCGTCAGGTGCTTCCAACTTTGGATCCATTACTCTCCCTGGAAGATTATGATTGATTTCTCTAACAGACTTAGAAATCCTTCTTTGGCATGCCATCAGTTCCTCTGGATTCGTTGGATCCGTATCAAGTGATATCACTAGTGTTTTATAATAAAGTTCCTCTTACTCTATGACAGATAACCACCAATTATTTTTGTATTTTCACACGTCTTCTCCACCTCTATTATTGTTACTGGCTGTGCCTCTTCTCTTGTTTTTGGAATGTGTATTGTTCGTTCTTCCAAATCTTTGCTGCTGTCTGTCACATAAATGGTGATTTCTAGGGTATCTTACCAAGAAGAAAGGGGAACTGGGGAGGATATAGAACCAGGAAACATTTTTGCCAGCATTAGACTTCACTTTTCATTCATCCAAGGTAAGCCATAATACAAGATGACTAGAGTATTTAAACCCACCCAGGGGCATTACATGAATAAAACCAAAATACTTGCGATTTCACTAACAAAAAAAATGTTGTTGAGCTATTACTTTATTTTCTCTTTTGGAAAATGTTTATGTTAGAAACCTCGCCCAAGTGCACCAACATGTGTGACTATTTTGGTACCAGTTGGTTGCATCAATGTACTTAACAACTCTTTCTCAATTGATTTTCTTGTTCTCACTGGATCAATTCGACATTGTTCTGAAGGTAAAATGATTGTGCATAGTTTACCCTATCATTTTGGACTTCACACAATATTTACGATGAATTTTAAGTTGGTGGCTAGACAAGTCATTTGGAAGGGAGAGACACATGATTCTTTAGCTCAGGTTCAGGTACTGTATTTGTGGTGTCGACATGCCTTCCTCCACCACACCGACATGGTCACTACATTTACTTGCTACTATCAGTCACTGCATTATCTTGCTATCGGGTACTATTCAAGTAGTGGTGCGACTATACCCTTATCTTGTGGTGTCGACAAGCCTTGCTCCACCACACCGACATGGTCGCTGCATTATCTTGCTACCGGGACATGATTTTTTTGTGTTGATTTCTACCAGTGGAATGATAAGATTGTGAAGGGCAAGTTCCCAATTTCAGTAATCGATGCATTCTTGGATGAATTGCATGGTGCCTATGTATTTGGAGTTGGCAATAGATGACTCAAGGTGACCAAAGAGAGTGACACACTCTCATGCTAAGGGACAAGGAATAGACACAATACTTACGATTTCTTATTCCAATGGCCCCTTAAATAAAAGTTATATAACACCCAGACAAATTACCACAATAATCTTACATGAAAATAAATATGCATGCTTAACAACTATAAATAACAACAACACCATATTAATTAAACATACATAATCACCAATGACTGGTCACGTGGACCAATAACAACCTGTCTGTCCTTCAAATCGAGCTTGCCCTCAAGCTCAAATGTGAGTTTGACGGTTTTATAATCTGGTTCCTTAATTCCTCTCCAAAATAGCTCCTCATAGCATGTTGCCTTAGCCGAGATTTCCTCGAGCGAAGAGACTTCGCCGTGCTCTATGGTGATTCAAATGATGGTGATGTGGTTGGGGGGGGGGGGGGTTGCTTGTGTGGAGACAAAAGTTATCGAACACTATGTGTAGTAGAAGTGATCCTGGCGGCAGGGTGGCTGGAGTCGAGCAAGGATGCTTGGTGGTTGCGGGCGATCAAGGCTTACTTGTATGCTTGTGAGATGGGAACCGCAATGGTCAGAAGTGGCGGTCCTTGTTGGAAAACAAGCGCTAGAAGTGATAGAGATCAAGAATGGTGGTTGACATACTTGGGGTCGTAATGGTTGGAGAGACTGTGTGCGTCACAAGAGTGGCTGAGTTGAATTGATGTGTTGGTGTCGTGATGTTAACACCTTACCGTGGCGGATTCCATTGAGTATGTTGGAGAGTGCAACAAGGGCGACTTAGTGTGTGCTTCAACTTCTTGGTGTCAAACTTCATGGGCGGCAATGTGAATCAATTTCATAAGCTTACTCATTTGGCGGCAATGCGAATCAATTTCATAAGTTTACTCATTTGGTTTGTGAAACTCCCATGTTGTTGATAATGGTAGGAAGCACTTCGTTTGGGGCACAAGAGGAGGATCATGTAATTGCTCGACTTTATTCTACAAAAGTAGACATTGACAAGGCACTAGGGGATGCCACATGATATGTTGGTACTTTCTTATGACGACACAAAATAAATAGGGCAATACTTTTTTTAAAACTTATAACTAGATGTAATTGTTTAGTTAATTACGCTAGCAATTAATTGAACATGAGAATTGTTGACTGGTTGAAGCATGACTCAAGACTCGAAAACAAAAGGCGTGCTTCTCGATATGGAGACGTGCACCTCAGTATGAGGAGGTGTGTTTGTTGTCTTCAGCGAGGGAGAGGAGGGGAAAAAGACTTATGGCGCGGGGTTTGACAGAAGCGAGAGTTGAGGCTGGGAGCATCAGTAGCTCAAAGAGAGATTTCGAGCATCTTAAGTGAAGGTGGTACGCGCAAGGAGGCACACGTGAAGGATTGCAGGCCGAGGAAGATGAAGACAACATGGAAATCCAGCCGCTGCTCATAGTCCTTCGAGTTGGTTCCAATCGAGGAAGACGAGAACGAGTCGTCAAGATGTATGGAAGAAGGAATCCCGAAGTTGCGCCAATCTTTGGATGAAGACGAGGGGCCACCATTCTTGTCGGGCATGGCTCTTTTTCTTGGCCAGTGATATTACATGTTCTCTGCGTGCCGAGGAATCGATGTGATGTGCTTAGATTTGTATGGGAAGAGATTTCAACGAGGGCGTAGGGTTGCGAGCATTGAGGTTGTGGGAGGGGCCTGTCCTTGAACCTGCCTTTGATACCAAGTAGTTGTGAGCTTGTTCATGACATGTCAGTATCTTCACCGAAGGTGATGGGGGTGTGTGTGGAGATGACAGAAGGGGAGAACTATGGAGACATAACCACGACTGCCTAAGCGGGACATGCGTGAGAGATAGAGAGCAATCTCAAGCTAGGGCACAAGGAATAGACTCAATATTTGCTTACCATTTCCCTAGTGCTAGGGGCTCTTAAATAGAAGTTACAAGCAGACAAATTACCACTGTATCTTTATGTGAAAATAAAGTCGTGACATGCTCAATTTTAAATAACGTCAGTGACATGATACTAAGTAAACATACATGATCATTGATAATCGATCGCGAGGGCCCGTAACAACAGTCCCATAACTAGGACATTGGCCTCTTTCTTCGATAGGAGAAATGCACATTCGACCTAATTCAGTCACTTATTAGTGTCATATTGTTCATACAGAGGAAGTTTTAGTGGGCTCAGATAAAATCAGTGCAATAAAGTACTTAGCCTGAACCACAGATGATCTGAGTATTGTGAGGTTTCCTTGGTCTCACCAGATACCACCAATAGTTCATCAAGGACTATGCCATTATCATAGTTGCACTAACAACCCTCCTCTTAAAAGGACCCTTCCAATGGACAATGACTTCACAATAGAGATTTCAAGCACTGAAGGATGCTCTCCTCTGCACCTGTCAGCTGCTTGCCAGTTTTTTAGGGTTTCAAAATCGAATGTGACGCGTCAAGGCATGGCGTTGATGCAATATTACAAAAAAAGAACTATCTGTTTGCCTTCTATGGTCGCTAACTCATGCCACATCATCTGAATCTTCCAGCATATAAACAACTTCCCGTTGACTTGACAACAACTATTCAATACTGGAGACCATACTTGTTGGGATTTGACTTTTCAGTGCAGTCCATTAGAGGTATCTCAGTAAGGCTGATGATGCCCTCTCATGTTAGGATGAGGATGAAACTAAGTATTTGTCCTCTCTCGACTCTTAGTTGGTATATTCGATATTCAGTGGGAGGAGATTCTACAATTGTTATGTGACAAGATCAACCTTGATTCCCACCATCATAACATGTATTCATAACAACACACATGAAGGGGTCTAGAAGTCACTGCAATGTATACATTCTGATTTCTTGTGAAAGGACCTCAAAGGGGAAGTGCGAGATTTGTGTTGCGCCAGCCCACATTTCAGCACAATAAAATGAACACCTTTAGTCAGCAGGTTTACTTCAACCATTGCCTATCCAAACGAAGGTTTGTGCCGACATCTCAATGGATTTTATTGAGGGCTTAGCTAAAGTTGTTCGTAGTGGTTGACCGCTTTTCAAAGGGCATATTTCATTCCATTAGCTCACCCTTAAACAACTCTAGGACTGCTCAAGTCTTTTATTATTACATCTTTCGACTGCATGGGTTACCGTAATCGACAGGCTCCTACATGGACAAGGTATTTACCAGTCGCTTTTGGCATGAGCTTTATCATTTGAGTGGAACTGAAATAGCCTTGTCTTCATCATATAACCAACAATCTGATGGACAGATAGAGGTGGTCAACATGATCACTGAAATGTACTTGTGATGCTGTTGCATCTTAGAGAAAAAAACGCAAGGATTGGGTCGGTTGGTTGCTATGGATATGGTACTGGTATAATTCTTCATATCACATGCCATTACAGACACCCATATTTCGATTTATGTTTGAGTAAGATCGTCCACATCTTATATTCTATATTCCTGAGTCTGCCGCTATAGATGAAGTGGACTTGGCAATTGGCATCATATAATCATGATCACATCCAAAGCAGTATTCTTGTCCATTTAGTCAATGCTCAGAGACTCGCAGAGTGCTTTGACGAGCATGACTGCTGGATCCAGTTTGATATGAAATGAATTTGGCGTAAGATCCAATCTCACTAACAACTTTCTCTCTCCAACGGAGTGACTCATAAACTCACCAAAAGTCTATAGACCCTTCAAGATACCCAGCAAAATGGGTGATGTTTCTTACAAGTTGGAGCTTCCTTCAGGCACCAAATTTCACCCAATATTCCATGTCTCACTTACGAAGTGACATAAAGATGAACCACTCTCCATATCACAACTCTCTCCTACCATGGAAGGTCTTCTTGCTCCTGTACCAACTAAAGTGCCAACATTTGACTGAATTGAGACAGTGGAGAACTGGAGATTCTCGTCCAATGGACATTTTCATCAAAGTTGGATGCAATATGGGAATCACTACAGGCATTTCGAGTGGCTTACTCTTCCTTCGAGCTCAAGGTCAAACTCATTTTGAAAGCGAGAGAAGGTGATACAAACGCGCTCCGTCAGTGCAAATTCAGAACCAAGAAGCCTGCAATAGAGCTATAAAGGAGACTTTATATCTTATTTTTATCGCAATTTATTTCATAAGTTTATTACATTCTGGTATTTTTAATAAATTTGTATGAGGATCTTAAACCAAAATTGTCATTGAGTATTTAAACTCATGAGTCATGAATTAACAAACATGCAAGTTTAAACCTAAAATCTATTTTCCCTCTCCTGGCTGCTGAGCCCTCTATTCCTCCCTCCTCTTGTTCAATCTCTCTCTCCCCATTCTTTATTCCTTTCCATCGCGTGCTACATTGTTAATGGCCCTTCTCAGGCACCAAGCGTGAGCTGTTCAGCCTCAGGCGCCAGGCGCGAGAGGCCTCGCCTTGGCTAGCCCGAGACAGACAGGTGAGATGACCCAGGCACTGGTGTGGCGCCCACCTCACCTGAACCGCAAGGCGCACCTTGGGGTCTTCATGGCATATAGCCGGTCTAAGCCCGAGTCCATTTTTAGGTTTTTTTCTATACTCTTGTAAGCCCTATAATCCGACTTACGTTTATTATTTTTCTTCGTGAGCTTGCTCTCTCGCCCGCTCCACTCAAATGTCTCCCTCTCGCCCATTGCTGATACTCTTCGCCTCCAATCATGAAACACCTCCCGGTGAAGTCCTCTCCCCCGCGATGCTCCTCTTGCTTGCTTGAAGCTCCTTCTCTCGCTCACGTGAAGCTCTTTTCGCTGTCTCTTCCGGAGCTAGGTAATTTTCTTGTCCTAATTTTCTCTGAGCGAAGAACCGAAGAATTTCCTTCAATTTTCTTAGATTTTCCTTCAATTTTCTTAGATTATCTTTCAATTTTCTTTGGGTGAAGGTTCTTCTTTAATTTTCTTTGAGTGAAGCTCCTCACGCCGATTTATTAATGCATGCTTTAAGTCATCTGAAAGTATTATTTACCTAAACCTACATTAAGTAAATACATTTTCAGATTGCTAGTGCTGGTAGTTAACCGGTTCATTTTTTTTAAAAAAAATCAGTTAATTGCTTCAATATTTTTTGAATTTTTTTAGACTTAGTTAAACAAATATTTTTCAGATTCTCCTTCAATTTTCTTATAGTGCAATTAATTGCGACAATTATTTTAATGCCTAGTTAAGGAGCCGTTGAAGATGTTTAAGTCTTCAAACTTAGTTTTGAAATTTAATTTAAATTTGAGAGTATCAGTTGAATTATAGCCTATTTAAGAGTTAAATAGCACATTGTAAAGGATCATTTTCCTCCTTATATTTAGTCTCGCACCGCCAATCTTGTTTTTAGGTTCACCTTCTTTGTGAATATATAGAGGAGTAATGTAATAAAATTCCTTGGAATATTGAAATAATATTATATTTCATCTCTCGTATCGTTATTTCATTATAGATCCCAATTCCTCTCGTTCCCGTTGACGAGTCTAGATTCCTCTACCGTGACCAAGCGTGGCTTCTGATTCCTATGACAACATCCGTGTTCTTCTCATCCCGACGTTCCTTCTGCTGATTCCGTCGAACTCCCAACTGCCCAACCAGCCACTGCGATCACGCAAGTTCCAAATGCGAGTTCCAGTCGTACATTTATGCAAGATATACTAGTTCTCCCTTTGCTTCCCACTGCGACTGCTCAAGTTATCCAGAAGCACGAGACATGAATTCCTCACGCCCGAGACGCGCGACCCTAGTGCTTCCTTCAGACGCTCGACCCTAGTGCCGAGGTTGTCAGGACTGCGATCCAGATCATAGGATCTTACGATCCAGATATTGTAAATCGATACTGATTTTGTAAAACGATCCTCGATCCGACCCTACCATCAGATCCGACCCTACCATCAGATCCGATCCTACCTCAAAACGATCTCATCTAGGATCTCGATCCTTACAACCTTGCCTAGTGCTTCCTTTAGACGCGCGACCCTAGTGCTTCCTTCAGGCACGCGACCCTAGTGCTTCCTTTAGACGCGCGACCCTAGTGCTTCCTTCAGACGCGCGACTCTAGTGCTTCCTTCAAACGCACTACCCTAGTGCTTCCTTCAGCCGCGCGACCCTAGTCGATGCATCCCTCGCCACATCCGAGGGCGCGTGACGCCATCACGCACCTTTATTTATTTCATGCAGTTTTTATTTTTTATCATTTCCTTTGCAACTATTTATTTTATGTATTTCCCTTTCATGCAATCATTATTAGTCTCGGCTCATCGGTGTGACCGGTCGGTGAGACCCTTAATAAACAGATCCGGTAATTTGAGTAGTTAGGACGTAAGAGGCAATTTTAATTTATTTAACGACGCATAAAATTAATCTTTAGGGAAATATGTGAAAATATTTAAAGAAAATAATTCTGTTCCCGGGCTAAGTTCAGAAAATTAGGAAGTCACTGTTTGGAAAGAAATCAAATCATGTTTGGAGAAAAATAAAAATAAAAAAATCACTATTTTGGATATGTACGAAAAGGAAGCAATATCAATTTCCAGTTATAAGAAGGAAATCCTGTTCTCAATAGAAGGCGGCCTGGAAAATTACAGAGGAAGAATGATCCTATTCGTTTTCCCCTGTAGTCGACCTCGATTCCCTGTCTCCACCATCGGTCGCAGTCTAGCGACGACGCCCACATCGACGAAGCGGCCTTCTCCAACATCCGCCTCCGCCGACTTCCTCCCCGTTCCAGACAAGCTCTCCAGCGAGCCTTGCTGCCCGTGCCTGACTCTGCCGCCCGCCACGGACAAGCGACGCATCGCTGGTTCCGCCTGCCGGAGACCAGTACTTCCCCCTTCACGTCGCCGTCGACGACGACAACTTATTCCGGCGGGTTGATTTCCCCTGTTCAATCCAGTAAAAGGGCGGTCAGTTCTATCCAGAGCACCGACAGTACTCCTTCTGAGTAGGCAGCTTGCAAAGCTCGTCCCCAACGTTGGAGTTTGGGAAAAGCTACATCTCGCCTGGGTAACACCCCCTTTCGTTGCTTTCAGAATATCAAATTAATTTTATGTGACTCAATTAAATAACATTAAGCTTGTCTCGAACGTTCAATCTGCTCTTGTAACCGTTATTTCATAAGTTGTTTTGTGATTATGCTTGTGGTTGTGTGAGTCGCGTGAAATATTCAATTTGGTAGCGTACGAGAGTTCCGCCTCTGACAAATTCAACGAATCAATCAAAGCTCATCACGACATACGTGATATCGCACGCCACACTTAATTTGGTCTACTCGGGCCACTCGGCTCACCTTTAAAAATTAAAATCCACCTTTTTTTATAAAATTCATAATTTTATTTTAAATTGAAATAAAATATTTCTTGATTAAATTACTAATTTTCAAACCCTAATTATTATTTTATAATAAATATATTAAGTTGTTTGATAAATGTTTAATTTTGAAAACCCTTAGCCGAGTCTACATCAGTTTGGTATCAGAGGTATTCGATTCACTCCCATCATGAATCGATCGATCTGGTATTTCGATAAAAATTTTATCCGCTTAAAAAAAAATCATCCAAAATTTTCTTTCCGCTCATTTTAAAATTATTATAATCAAGCTTTTATAATTTAAAAGTAAGTAATAAGTCACATTATTTTAAATGGAAAATCGTGTAGGAAAAATTGAGGATAACGTCAGCGCCCTAAATACACAAATTCAAAACCTCACGAACTCTATTGAAGCGATAACCGCAAGTGTCAACGAGAACCAGAGGAGTGTAGGTCAAGCGATCACTGGGTTACGTACGCGCGTGAATTCGTTAGAGGCCAACCAACACTTAGGCCTAATTTCACCACCCCCGGTCGAGCACTGTCCAAATCGTAGGAATTTGGAACAAGAAAATCCACGACATCTCGAACCGGTAGTCCACAATGTAAGAGAACTGCCTCGTTGGGATTTAAGAATCAAATTAGATGTCGGCGATTTTGAGGGACGGATAAAGCCTGAGAGTTGCTTTGATTGATGTGATAGGATGGATCGTTACTTAGTTTGGAAGCAATTTCCTCCAGCTAGACAAGTAGAGTACGCCATCCTTAGGCTAAAGGGGTCTGCCTTAGTCTGGTGGGGACAATTGGAGCGCGCTAGATTCAATTTAGGGTTACCTCTCATCACCACCTAGAATGAATTTAAGGCCCAACTTACGAAGCGCTACGTGCCCCATGATTATCTCCAGACTTTATATCGTAGATTCCATAATCTACGACAAGAAAAGTCAATGGTAGATGAGTACACTGATGAGTTCCTTGTCCTACAGTCGAGGCTAGATCTTCGTGAAGATGATGACATTACTTTATCCCGTTATCTTAATGGGTTACGCTATTCCATACGGGATCAGCTAGAGTTGCACGACTATCACGATTTAGGGGCAGCCTCTAATAGAGCCCGTGGAGTGGAGTCACTTCAGAAGCGCACATCCGGAGTCAGATCTACGGATAAGTCTACAACGAGTATCACCACGACCACCACGACCACCACGGCCAGGATCTTAGATTACCTTCACCCTCCCGTCACCACTGGGACTCCGACCCCATCTACTATCTCTTCCAAGGGTAAGGAGATTATTAGGGATAAGCCCAACACTGGAGTATTCCGATGCTTCAAGTGTATGGAACCCGGACACAAATCATCCGAGTGCCCGCGACGTTACTTCGTCACTATCATCGACTTTACTGATGGACGTGAGCCTGAGTATGGAGTTTACGTGAATGAGTCTCACCCTGAACCTGAGCACGAACACGAGACTGAGGATGTCATAGAAGTGGAAGACGAACACACCGAACACTTAGTATGCGCCTTACGATATTGCTTGATCACCCCAGTGAGTCTACTGTGGATGATTATAGGAGACACAATATTTTCCGCACTACTGCCCGCATCAAGGGCCAGTTTTGTTCCATCATCATCGATAACAGTAGTATGGAAAATTTTGTTTCTCAGCGCATAGTCGACATATTAGGGCTTGAAGTGCACACGCTAGAACAACCCTACCACTTATCCAGAGTCAATAGTCATTTGACTATGCATGTCACTCATTTTTGTTTAGTAGAGTTTTCTATAGGAAACACGTACTCAGATTGAGTATTATGTCATGTCGTTGCTATGGATGTCTGTCACATCCTCCTAGGGAGAGCTTTGCAATATGACCGACATGTCATGCACGACGGCACGAAGAACTCTCATTCTTTTGAACACCACAGATACAAGATTGTTCTTTTACCCCAGAAGATCTGTCTTATCTCGAGGGAACACGAGAGGACCCACACGACTCCTACTTCACTTTTTGTTACCTCCACTACGTTACTGCTCACTGCACTTCCTCCTGAACCCCCACCCCATGAATTAATTCGTGGCTTAGGTGTGTCGCTCACACCACATTTATCGACTCCCGTCGTGCCACATGATATTTCTCAGTTTTTTGATACTATATCGGAAGACCAATCACTCCACACACGCCACTCGATCGAATTCATATTTAAAGAATACACTTTTATTTCACCTCACTATCATTTAGTTATGCTCATATATGAGGAGTTAGATCGACATATTAAATATTGCCAATCATATTTATGGAACATGCTATGTGGTCGACTGAGAACCAAACTCGAGAGTAGTAGTGCTTATCACGCTTTAACTAATGGGCAGACTAAGGTCGTTGAAGGAAGTATGAGGGGTCTTCTTAAGCGTCTGACTGAGGCGAATATAAATCAAGGTGATCTTACGTATACACAAGCAGAATTCACATATAACAACTCTAAAAATCATACTTATAACAAATCTCCTTTCGAGATCATCTGTTTGATTTTGTTACGCCATCTCTATGCCCACCACCCCTTCTACACCCATGAACGTATTCCATTCGAGGTGCAAGCTCAAACTAATTGTTTAAAAGAGTCGTGTAAAATTTTTACTGATAGTTTGCAACCAACCTTTGAACATTACAAACTCACGGTTGGTCGTTATTGCCATGAGTTGTACTTTTCAAAAGAAGATTGAGTGTTTGATTATTGCAGGAAGATTGGACAAGTCCAAATCCCGACGTACATCGAGCTATCTGTCAAGGCCCCAGACATTCCACCCGATTTAGCACCCGCCACGACTTTCAAACTCTACAACACCAGTCTCTACGAGTTCTCGCCGCGGTCGAGCTCTGTCAACCCCGGGGGAATTGATGCAGCCCTCGCCGCATCCGAGGATGCGTGATGCCATCACACACCTTTATTTATTTCATGCAGTTTTTATTTTTGATCGTTTCCTTTGCAACTATTTATTTCATGTATTTCCCTTTCATGCAATCGTTATTAGTCTCGACTCATCGGTGTGACCGGTCGGTGAGACCCTTAATAAACAGGTCCGGTAATTTGAGTAGTTAGGACCAAGGTTGTCAGAATCGAGATCATAGATGAGATTGTTTCGAGGTAGGATCGGATCTGATAGTAGGGTTGGATCGAGGATCGCTTTAGAAAATCAGGATCGATTTACAAAATTTGGATCGTAGGATCATAAGATCCTATGATCTGGATCGCGATCCTGACAACCTTGGTTAGGACGTAAGAGACAAGTTTAATTTATTTAACAGCGCATAAAATTAATCTCTAGGGAAATATGTGAAAATATTTAAAGAAAATAATTCTGTCCCGGGCTAAGTTCAGAAAATTAGGAAGTCATTGTTTGGAAAGAAATCAAATCATGTTTGGAAAAAAATAAAAATAAAATAATCACTGTTTTGGAAATGTACGAAAAGGAAGCAATATCAATTTCCGGTTATAAGAAGGAAATCCTATTCTCGATAGAAGGCGGCCTTGAAAATTACAGAGGAAGAACGATCCTATTCGTTTTTCCCTATAGCCGGCCCCGATTCCTTGTCTCCACCATCGGTCGCAGTCTAGCGATGACGCCCACATTGACGAAGCGGCCTTCTCCAACATCCGCCGCCGCTGACTTCCTCCCCGTTCCAGACGAGATCTCCAACGAGCCTTGCTGGCCGTGCCAGACTCTGTCGCCCGCCACGGACAAGCGACGCATCGCTGGTTCCGCCCGCCGGAGACCAGTACTTCCCCCTTCACGCCGCCGTCGACGACGATAACTTATTCCAGCGGCTTGATTTCCCCTGTTCAATCCAGTAAAAGGGCGGCTAGTTCTATCCAGAGCACCGACAGTACTCCTTCTGAGTAGGCAGCCCTCAAAGCTCGTCCCCAGCGTTGCAGTTTGGGAAAAGCTACATCTCGCCTGGGTAACACCCCCTTTCGCTGCGTTCAGAATATCAAATTAATTTTATGTGACTCAATTAAATAACATTAAGCTTGCCTCGAACGTTCAATCTGCTCTTGTAACCGTTATTTCATAAGTTGTTTTGTGATTATGCTTGTGGTTGTGTGAGTCGCGTGAAATATTCAATTTGGTAGCGCACGAGAGTTCCGCCTCTGACAAATTCAACGAATCAATTAAAGCTCATTACGACATACGTGATATTGCGCGCCACACTTAATTTGGTCTACTCGGGCCACTCGGTTCACCTTTAAAAATTAAAATCCACCTTTTTTTCATAAAATTCATAATTTTATTTTAAATTGAAATAAAATATTTCTTGATTAAATTACTAATTTTCAAACCCTAATTATTATTTTATAATAAATATATTAAGTTGTTTGAAAAATGTTTAATTTTGAAAACCCATAGCCGAGTCTACATCACTAGTGCTTCCTTCAGACACGTGACCCTACTGTTTCCTTCAGACGCGCAACCCTAGTACTTCCTTTAGATGCAAGTTCCTTCATAGTTTCCGGCGTGCAGTGTGCGAGTTTTCCAGACGTATTTCTCCAGATAGGCGAACCGAGTGCTTCCTTCAGACATGAGTTCCTTCTTCTACACACTCTTCTAACACCATCCACGAGTTTTTTTTAGTGTTTGCAGTTTCTCTTAATGGCAAATTCCTCAAATTCCGGCATTCAGCCCCCTCTTGGGCGTCCAGTCCTTTTTGACCAGGATTTCTTCTCTTGTTGATTATTCATGAAGCCATGGTTCTTCCAGCTCCTTCAGGATTACAACTGCCCCTTTGGACGGTTCAACCATTTTTTGGCCCCCAGTGCGCAATCTGCTTCTACTTCCCATCAGAGTGGATCGTCGACTCTTGCGCTACCGATCATATGACTGGGACATCATCAAGCTTTACCTCATACATACCCCTCTCGGGATGTGATAAACTTATCACTGTCTAGGAAGCACCAATACGAGTATAGGTACCGGGTACGATACGTGCCGGATATGGCGTTACGCCAAATTTTTTAAAACAAGGATACAAGTACGTCATGATATGTTATACCAAATATTATGTGTGTGTGTGTATATATATATATATATACGAGTGACAGGCACGGGCCTCCGGCCCTCGTGCCCCTCGCGACAGTACCCAGTCGCGGGGGCGGGCCTCGCCCGCCCCCGGCCCCCCGACGGCAGTTGAAAGGGGGGGAGGGCGGGGCTGGGCGAAAAAACACGGGGGGGGGGGGGATTTGCTGGGATCGTGTTTGAGGAGAGAGAAATAGCGAGGTTTTTTGGGGATTTTTTTATTTGCAGGCCAATTCCGCTATTTGCAGGCCAAGATCCAACGGTTCATCAGTTCATGATTAAAACAGTCAATTTTGACGGCCCTTGTTTTTTTCCTATTTTCGAACTCATGCTATTGACAGACCACCATATAAATCGTCAAACATAAATCATAACTTGAAGTAGAAGTCCACAAATCATTGCAACGTAACATGAAGTTTCAAACATTAGGCATTCGTAAATATTACAAAATTCAATATCTTATATGTTTAACCAAAAGAAATAAAATTAAACTTAAGTCTACTTTTCAGTCTTTTTTTTTCTTCTTTGTTGGAGATCAACATCTTCAATCTCCGGTTAGTCTAGAGACAAGTTAGTCGTTTTGTTAATAAGTTGCCTCGTTTCAACGCGTTTAATACATGTACTTGTAACAGAAACGTACCAGTACCAGAAACATACTAGGTGCAGATACACAACTTAATTGGACGTACCGCCACTTCCTAGCATAGAGCTAACTTTTGTTTACTCTAAAAAAACAGACTCCTATCACAATATGCAGAATGATGTGCTTGTCCAAGTGTGTCCACATAGGTGTATCCGTCAAGTATCTGGTACGTACGGGGCCTCTCTCGTTTGTCTTCCATATCCCTACATTTCTTTTCAATTTACTCTCGATTAGTCGCTTGACTACATTCTTAAACTACTCCGTAATATTTCTACCCGATGGTTGTGTTTTTCAGGATCTGACAATGAAGCATTGTATTGACAGTGGTAGGACCATCAGGGGACTGTACGTCTTGGACCATCCTCTTGCTCAAGCTCTCTCCAATAGCTCTAAAGATGTTCGACGGTGGCATTAACGTCTTGGACATCCGTCCCCTAATTATCTTCTTAAGATGTTTCCTGTTTTTCCAAATGTTTGGACAAGTTTACTTGTGATACTTGTAGTTTTTCTAAACATGTACGACATAGTTCGACTAATGTATCTTCTCCCAGTACAATTCCTTTTGATATTATTCTCACCGATGTTTGAGGACCTTCTCCTGTTACTTCTTTCTCTAGTTATCGATGTTTTATTTCATTTATTGATTATTTTTCTCGCACAATATGAGTGTACTTATTAAAAATCAAGGTTGCAGATGTCGAATGTCGGGGATATATCGGATTTTAATATTTAATTAATTATATATGTAATTAAATGTTATTTTTTTATACATGTTACAGTACTAACTATTTTACAATCTATTATAGATATTAAAAGCTATATGTAACATTTAACACACAATATTTTAATGATATAAAATTTGTAAAACTAGTAATTTAAGAAACTTGCAACTATATATTATTTCTATGAGATCAAAATTTTAAATTAAATTTCAATCATACCTCATTTGCCATCACTTATAGACTCATCTATAGTCGGCAGAGTAGATAAAATATGATCTTCATCAGCATGGCTTAACATTACCCTTCCACCCAACTAAGTGATGCTTGAAACGTGTAATTCCATCATTCACTGTCTGCTTGCAGTAGTTGCATTTGATTTGGTTGATGTCGTTTGCAACCAGCTTCTCACCAAATACCCAGTACGGATCTCTACCGGTTGGTACCAGTGATATATGCACCTCACTTGATCCAGCAGAAGAAACTATTCTAATATGGCAAGAAATGAAAGTAATATTAGTTAGATGAGATGAAAAAAGTATTTTACATGACTACATCACGATAAAAAATAATAGTTGAAAAAAATCAGTATTAAAAAGCCCATAACTTCATTAGATTGTTAGATCTTCAGTCATCTTTCATATTATTAACGCAACAATTTATTTATCCAACAATATTTTGCATCATCAGTAGTATACAAAGTTATAACTATCATTCAAATGATCCAATAGAAGGAACAAAACATTCAAGTATCATTCAATTTTAAAGTATCCAACAAACATCCAACATTTTATTAGAAGACACAAATCATCCAACATTTTATTTATAAAAAGGCACAAAGCAGTAAGGCTACTAGAAAATAAAGTTGGATATACATGCATTATCGATTGCAAAATGAAGTTGGATAAATAACTTGTAATAAAGGTATTTCAAATCATTTGTTGACTAATAAAATCATAAACAAGACAAATAAAAATAACAAAAATAAGACTAATCTGGGAACAACCAATAAGGCAACAGGGACCAACCAATAAAGCAGCAACCCATACGGCAACATGTCAATAAGGTAACAACCAACAAGACAGCCACCATGCTACACCAATAAGGCAACATGGAGCAGGATAGTTGACCAATAAGGCAACAAGGAGTAAGACAGTAGGGCAGCCGACCAATAAGGCAGCATGGAGCATGGTAGCAGGGCAACCAACCAATAAGGCATCAGGGAGTAAGGCAACAAGGCAGCTTGACAACAACCAACAGGGTATTAGGGCATCAACAATCAGCACGACAACCACAACCAACAAAGCACAAGAAAACTTAAAATGCAGAGCGAGAGAATGAGAGGGGGAGGTATGGAGAAGAATGAACCAGCTGAGAGATTGCTGAGATCCAGCAAATTGACGAGAGCCCGCGAGATTGAGAGCACCAGAGAGAAGAGAGAACAACCAAAGTGAGAGCACCAGCGAAGTAGAGTGCTGAGAGCGCGCGAAAAATAACCAGAGTGAGCACTAGTCACGCAGGGAGGAGAACCATAGAGCTAGAGTGCCGAGAGCGCGAGAGAACTACTAGCGTGAGAGCACTAATGTGCCGAGAGAAGAAAGACAAGAGAGCTAGAGTGTCGAGAGCGCGCGAGAGAGGGAGAGTACCGACGGAGAGTGCGAGCGAGAGCACCAACAAAGAGCGCAAGGGAGAGCTTGGGCAGGAGTGAAATGAACCACGCGGGGGGTCGGGGGAGTTAAATACAGGGACCCAAGTATTAAAATAATAATAATAACGGGCGAAATGACCGTTTTTTGGGGCCGGTATATTGGTTAAAACCGATATATCAGGCTGTTTTTTTCACAACGCCACGAACAAAACTTAAACAGTTTCGTGTCGGTTTTACTCCCAAACATTCATGTCGGCCGACATGTCGAACATGTCAGCTGATATCCACAACACTGTTAAAAATGAAGAGTGATGTCTTAAACTGTTTTCAACTCTTTCATAAGATGGTTGGCACTTAGTTTGATTGTAAAATTCGTGTCTTTCGTAGCGACAATTAGGGGGAATATGATGACTGTGGTATATTTGATACTTATCTTGTTGACCATGCGATACTACATCAAACCATATGCGTTCACACTTCTACCCAAATGTGTTGCTGAGTGAAAAAATAAACAACCACTTGAAGTCACCTGGTGCCTCTTCATTACTATGAATCTTCCCAAATCTTATTGGGGCAAAGCGGTCCTCACTGTAACGTACCTCATTAATCGTTTTCTATCCAGTACCTTACAATATGTATCCCCTCTATCTCGATTATCCACCAAATGTGTACTACACACATCTCATTTACCTCCTCGTGTGTTTGGATGTGTATACTTTGTCCACATTCATCAACACACTCGTGATAAATTGAATGCACGTCCCTTTAAATGTGTCTTTGTTGGTTACTCATTAACTACGAAGGACTATCATCCCGCCTCTCGCCGTTTCTTCTGTACCATGGACGTGACGTCCCGTGAAGGGGAATCCTTATTTGGCTCACGATAGGGGGAGCAGGACAACGATGTTGACGTCGTCCCAACTCTTCCCCTTCCCATCTTTCCAAATATTCCCCGTTATACTGTGATATTCACATATTCCTACTACGAATCCAACTACCTTAATCCCTCCTCTCCGGTCCATTTGTCTTGTTATTCCGAAACGTATTTCTCCTCTTTCTCAGGTCTATCAGAGACGTAATACTTGTGTTAAGGTGCTACAAACACCTGTCATTCCACCACAACCAATACACTCTTCTGAACCATACTCTGATGAATACCTTCATCAACCACTCATACATTGGAAAAGTAAGTCGACCTCTTCTACATACCCAATTGCAAATTATATCTCACATCACAATTTGACTAAGGCACAAAAAGCCTTCATCACCTATTTGACCTTTGTTTGTATTCCTAACACTTATATGTATAAGAATGGAGAAAGGCAATGGAAGAAGAAATGTCTGCATTAGAGAAGAATCAGACCTATCTCTATCACATCTCCCGTACAAAAAGAAATTTGTTGGCTCCAAATGAATATTCTTTACCAAGCAGAATCAAGAAGGTATTGCTGAGAGATACAAGACACGTCTTGCTGCTTAGGGATATACTCAAACCCCTGGTGCAAATTATCATTAGAATTTTGCGCCAGTTGCTAAAATGGACTCTATCCACATTATTTTATCATGTGATGCATGCCTTGGATAGTTGGATGAGATCTCCAACAAACGAATGCTAAAAATGTCCTTTTACATGGCGATCTTGACGATGAGGTATATTTGAAGTTTCCATTGGGTTTCTTGAAGCAAGGAGCAGAAAGGAAAGTCTGTCAAATCCGAAAATATCTCTATGGGTTGAAGCAATATCCCGAGGCTTAGTTTGGGAAATTCCAAAAGACCATGATCCTATTGGGATATAAAGATGGTCACTCTGATCATACCCTCTTTGTTAAGAGGATTGCTGAGAAGGTGGTTGTTCACATCGTTTATGTTGATGATATCATCATCACAAATAATGATTTGGAAGAAATCACGTGGATGAAAACACGCCTATGTAAGGAGTTTGAAGTCAAAGACTTAGGAAAGTTAAAATACTTAGGAATTGAAGTTGCGTGATCTGATCGTGGAATCGTCATTTCTCAAAGGAAATATGTCCTAAATCTACTAGAGGAAACCGAGATGCTTTGTTGTGCTCCGATAGATACCCCCATTGAAGCGCATTGTAAAATTGATGAAGTCAAGAATGGTGAGAAGGTGAACTCCACTAACTATCAAAGATTGGTGGGAGGTTAATCCACCTCACACTCACTCGCCTTGATTTCACATATGGTGTTGGGATCCTTAGTAGATACATGCATTCTCCTAGACTAAGACATAAAGAAGCAGCTATGAGATTGCTACAACACCTGAAGAAGTCTTCTGGTCGAGGACTCCCATTCTCTTTCAACAAGTATTTGAATGCCGAAGTATACAAAGAGGTTGATTGAGATGGAAGCCAAAATGATCGAAAGTTAACCACCGGATATTGCACCATTGTTGGAGGAAACCTCGTGACTTGGTGAAGTAAGAAACAAAATGTAGAGCAAGGTTTAGTGCAAAAGTAGAGTACATAACAATGTCGTCGCAGTTAAGCTACATCACATCTTTTTGGTTGATATTATAGTCATTTTTGCCAAATTGTCACCACAGTTAAGTTTAGAATGAGAAGATTTTAGAAGGATTACTTATGCAGGTTTGGTTTAAATATTATTTTTTAAAGACCTTCAATTATCTTTCCCGGATTTTATTCTTCGGAGCTTCCTCTTCTAAGTAAATAACTTAGATTTTGTATTTTTTTTGCGTCTTACATTCGTCAGGTGCGCGCATGCGCCTGCCGCCTAGGCTTCAACATCCCTTTGCCCCTTGATGCGCCTTTAATAACATCGATCGTGTGTCTACCATTTCACCATCAAGACATCTTGAAAGTGAATCGTATGCCACAGACCCGTGGTGCGATCCATTTTGAAGATATTTGACATGATGAATTTCAAAGCACACATTATAAACATTTATGATTGGCGCAATTTATTTACTTGTAATTTTCATTTGAGCAAATTGTCCATTATTGTATGACTGTTTTCTAGTATCAATATTTTCTAGATATTATTTAACTTAAAATAGTGTATTTTAATTTAGTACACACTCCCTAAGTCTTTTTGATTTAAACTACCGCCAAGTTGTTCCGTTACCAAACAAATTCTTCGTTCATAATTTTTCTGAAATCATGATTTATTCGAACTGTCTACTGTGCTCCTGACCACTATTTCTCACCGCTACGTTTATGATCACACTCTTGCCACTGCGTTCACGATCGTCACAACCCCGTCAAACAAGGCGTAAAAATTGGCTGCAGTTTCACAATATTGGTAACAACCACCATCACTCTCCTAAACATGCCCTGGGGTTAGATACACCCTAAAGGAGGAACACCCATTTAAGCATCAACGTGTTGGAAAAACAAATGGGATCAGAGTGAGCAAAACAGAAATATATTCATAGAGGACAATGCAGATGTGCGATGTAGAATTTACAATCGTTACATGCTGCCCATTCTCTCTGAAGTGATGAATACCCTTTTAACTTGCTTGTAATTGCGAACTTCCAAAACTGTTAAAGGAGTTTTATGTGTAAATATTTCTCATGTTGAAGTTTATTCATGCTATATCTTTATATTACTTTTTTCATTTTGCTGCTGATCAGTCACATTCCTTTTGTTTAGGTGCTTCAAGGTGATGCATTGTTTGGAGATAAGGAATTTCGTAGGTCACTGGTAATGACTGTGCTTTAATGCTTGAGGTGGTCATATATAATCTTTTGTATGCATTTATTCTATATATGTCATAGCTATACTTATTTAATATTTATCTGGAGATAAATTTTTTTTTTCGGATGATATTTGATGAAATCTTGATATTATTGAGGAGAAATATGAAAAAAGATGACACTGCTTTTTGATGTCAATGGGAATCATTTTTGTGAAATGATTTATATGCTGTACTTGTTTCCAAAGGACAGACATATTTTCTCAAGCAATGACTTTGTTAAGAAGAAATGAAAAAGCCCAATAAAAAAAGCCCATTCTTTGAGCCCATGTACATTCTCTTTAGTCCCACATCATAGGATTGGAGTTTTCTCTTCCTCTCTCTTCCTATATATATGCATGCATACATGTACAAGTTGTAATAGAAGTTTGAGAAATTAATAAAATTTGAATTATTTTTCTCCCTCTTGACTTTTCTTTACATGGTATCAGAGCTATCGGTCCTACAAAAGTTCTCTTTGCTCTGCTTTGGGAGGCTAGCATTTTGCTAACCACGGTCTCCTCTCTATCCGCCCGGAGTCTCTTTCTGCCTCCTGCAGTTTCCCTTTTTCTACCCGCTTCCCTCTCCTAGTGCATCCACTCCTTCCTTCAACCCCCTCCGCTTTTTATAGTTGTTTGTGGACCCCCTTCCAGTCGCGGACTCATTCTTCTGTTCGCTAGTCGCGTGTTACTACTCGCAACCTGCTTCTCTCCGCTGTTCGCCGCACACTGCTCTCTGATCGCTGCAGACTGGTTCCCTCTGCTGCTATTCACGAACTAATTCTATTTGTTAGTCACGTGTTCCTACTCACGAACTGCTTCTCTCCGCTGTTCGCCACAGACTGCTTATCTCTGATCGCTGTGGACTGATTCTCTCTGCTGTTAGTCGCGATCTCCTGCTCATTGTAGACTGTTTTTCCTATTCGTTGTAGTCTGCCAAACTTCTCGCGGACTGCCGATCATTCTTCCCGCCCCATTGCGGTCTGTTTGCAGTCTCTCTAGTCACGACCTTCTCTAGTCGCGACTTCTCAATTGTGCTTCCCGCCCGTGTTGGCCGCTTGATCGCAGCTTGCTCTTACTGCTCGACCTTTCTTTGATGTTCGCCAGCCTCTTCTTCTCTAGCTGCTGCGGGCTCTCAGGTCGCCTGCCTCCTACGAACTCTCCCTTCTCGTCTGCTCTCTCAGGCCGCTCTCCTTTATTCGCCAAGCCGCCCCGGCTCCAGGTCACCCTCTTCTATTTGCTAGGCCGCCCAGTCTCCTCGCCCGACCTCTGCCGCTGCGCGCTCTTCTAACCGCTGCGAGTTGCGATCTCCTCTAGCCGATGCGAGCTCTTCTAATCGCTGCTTGCTGCCATCTCCTCTAGCCTCAACGAGCTCTGCCTTGCTGCGAGCTCATCTTGCTGAGAGCTCTGCCCGCTGCGAGCCCCTTTGTGTCCTGTCCTCCTCTGTTCTCCAGGCCACCTTCCTCTCTCTTGCCGCCATAGACTCAACAACTGCATCTTCTCTTCCCGCTTGTGCCGCTGTTCCTTCTCCTGAAGTTCGTGATGAACTTCGGATCACCACTATTTCTCTCAGCGGGAAACATAATTTTGTGGAATGGGTGCATTCTGTTCGTCGCGTTCTCCCGACCAAAGGTCTTCTTCATCATCTTACTCGGGATGCTCCCGCTATCCCCACTTACGAATGGATCCGTGATGACGGTCGGGTCCAATCCTGGATCCTCATTTCCATGGACACCGAGCCCTGCCGCATGACCATGTATCATGAGACGACCAAGACGATGTAGGAGGAGCTTCACTATCTCTACTCTGGCAAAGACAACTTACTGCATTTGTTTGATATCATCTCTGCGCTTCAAACACTGAGTCCCGACACAACGAGCGATTTGACCTCCTTCGTTGCCAATGCCAAAACTCTAGTGGAGGCCTGGATACAACATCAGCCTCCCTCCACGGATCTCGCTACACAACATGCACAAAAAGAAGCTGTTAGGATTGTTATGATGATGACCCATGTTCCTCCCCATCTTCACAGTGTCAGAGCTCAGATTCTTTCCTCCTCTACAACGCCCTCGCTGTCTGATGTCTGCTTTATGCTCCTCAAGGTTACACCACCATCTGAGGTCCTAGGAAGTTTCTCTCCAGCTCTCCTCCAGCAGCCCCTTGCCCACTCCTCCAGCTCGTGGCTCTTCAGCTCGAGGAGGTCGCCACACGTCTCGGGGACGAGGACGTGCGAGGTGCTTTGCTTTTAAATGTACTTACTGTGGTCAAGAAGGTCATCTTGAAGCCACCTGCTACCGCAAACATGGTCTGCCTCCACACCTTACTAGTTCTACTACTGCTGCTCCTCCCACTGGTGCCACTCCACAGGATTCTAACACTTCTACCCGACAAGACATCAACACTCTTCACACCCAGCTTCAACAGCTCCAAGGCGTTATCAGTCGCTCGTCTGACTCTGTTGCGTCTTTTTCCACTGAAGGTATATCTCGTCTCTCCCATAACCCCCACTAGATTGTGGACTCGGGTGCTACTTATCATATTACCTCCCAGAAATCACCTCAGTACATACAGTCTGCCTATCCCAAGTTCATCACTGTAGCAAATGGCGACACCACTTCGGTCTCTGTTGTAGCTGATCTTCGGCTTACCCCCACTCTCCCTCTATCCTCGGTTCTTCATGTTACGGGGTCCCCCTTCAATTTGCTATCAGTTAGTCGCCTTACTCAGGAACTTGACTGCTGTATAACATTTTATCCTTCCTCCTTTGTTGTGCAGGATCGCCGAATGCGGAATACCATTGGTAAAGGACGGCTGTCGAATGTGCTTTATCTCTTGGATGTTCCACCTACCGTTCTCTCTGCTGTCTCCACTGTTGATTGACATCGCCGCCTTGGACATTCTCGTCTCCCGATTCTCAAGAAGGCTCTTCCCGATATCTCGTTGCAGGAATTTACTTGTGAATCTTGTATCTATGATAAACATCATCGTACTTCTTTCCCTCCTACATGTACTCAGAGTGATCCTCCTTTCTCTTTAGTGCATTCAGATATCTGGGGACTATAAAATCCCTAGTGTTTTTGGATATCGCTACTTTGTTACCTTTATTGATGATTACTCACGTCTCACCTGGTTATATCTACTTCATGATCGTACTGAACTGACATTTGTTTTTCATACTTTTCTAACTGAGACGCTACACAATTCTCGACTATGTTAAAAATCATTCGCACAGACAATGCTCGTGATTATACTAGTTGCACCTTCTAAAATTTATGCACCAAGTTTGACATTATACATCAAACCTCATGTCCTTATACCCCCAACAAAATGGTGTGGCCGAGCGAAAAAATCGTCACCTCCCCCAGTCACTTATGTTTCAAATGCAGGTGCCCACAAAATACTGGAATTTCACGGTTTCTACTGTCTGTCATCTCATCAACCGCATGCCCTCCTCCGTGCTTGACTTCACATCTCCGTTTAGTCTCCTCTTTCCTTCCAAGTCTCTGTTCTCCCTCACACCTCGTGTCTTTGGCTGTGTATTTTATGTTCACATTCTTGGTCTGCCTACTGACAAACTAGCTGCTCGTGCCACCAAATATATGTTTGTTGGCTACTCCCGCACTCAGAAAGGTTATGTCTGCTATTCTCCTACCGATGGCAAGCTGATCGTTTCAGCGGATATAACCTTTTCTTGAGGATCAACCATTCCACTCTTCTCCTTCTATACCGTCTCTACCTTTCCCTTTCGCTCATCCTACTGTCCCTGTCACGATTCCGCCTCTCCCACCTCTTCCTTCATCAATCCCAACGCCTGCTCTACCTCTACCACCTCTTTGGGTCTATTCTCATTGTTCGTCCAAGACTGATCCCCTAAGGCAGCTCCCTTCTACCAATGTCATCTCGCGGGCTGCTGATCCAACATCAAATTCTACGGCTCATCCATTGGCGAATTATGTATCTCTACATCGCCTCTATTCGTCATTCCTAAAATTTGTCATCTCTCTTTCCTCTATTTCTATTCCTAACTCTGTGCAGAAAGCTCTTCAACACCCTGGGTGGCGGGCGGGCATGGATGACGAAATGCTTTCCCTCTAGGCTAACCAGACCTGGGATTTGGTTCCTCTTCCTCCCGGCCAGTCCTGTGTCAGTTGCAAGTGGATCTTTGTTATCAAACATGCTGCAGATGAGATTGTTTACCGCTTAAAAGCTCGCCTCATCTCGTGGCCTGGGGATTCACTCAACAACAAGGCCTTGATTTTGATGAAACCTTCTCCCCGGTCGCCAAGTTAAATATCGTTCGAGTTTCTGATCTCCTTGGTCGTGCATCGTCAGTGACCCTTACATCAGTTAGATATTAAAACATCTTTTTCAATGACGATCTCCATTTAGAAACAGTTTATATGCATCAACCTCCCGGGTTTGTGACCATAGGGGGGGGGTCTCGTGTATGTCATCTTCGGAAGTCTATATATGGTCTCAAACAGTCCCCTTGTGCTTGGTTTGAAAAATTCAGTAAGGTGGTTTGAGAAGTTGAGTTTACATAGAGCTCGACTGACTTCTCCCTCTTCACCCGTCATCAACCAACAGACACTATGATACTCCTTGTGTATGTTGATGATATTCTAATTTCGGGCGACGCAACAAATCAAGCAACATTTAAAC
The DNA here is from genome assembly GCA_039513925.1 of Platanthera zijinensis. Lineage (NCBI taxonomy): Eukaryota > Viridiplantae > Streptophyta > Magnoliopsida > Asparagales > Orchidaceae > Platanthera > Platanthera zijinensis. Next base: position 51,015,789 of record CM077080.1, on the reverse strand, counting down.
TTAGTATTTCAGGCGAAAGACCTGGGAAATTTTCGATACTTCTTTGGGCTTGAGGTCGCAAGACGACCTGATGGTCTTATCCTATCCCAACGGAAGTACTGTATTGATCTTCTTCAAGATGCTGACTACTCAAGGTGCAAACTTGCGGACACCCCTATGGATGTAAATCACAATCTTTTGCACATGGTTCTGATTCCGACCCACTGCTTACAAATTATCGACGCTTGGTAGGGAAGTTGATTTATCTTACGGTTACACGACCTGATATCTCATTTGTTGTGGGGGTTGTCAGCAGATTTATGCATGCTCCTCGGACATCGCATTTCCAAGCCGTCGAGCGCATTCTCAGATATTTGAAGACTGCTCTGGGACAAGGACTCATTTACAAACCATCTACCTCTCTATCTTTTGTTGCGTATTCTGACCCTGACTGCGCGGGTTCTCTTGATGATAGACGTTCCACAACTATTTTTTGTACATACTTCGGTGGACACCTTATTACCCGGCGTAGCAAGAAGCAGACTGTTGTTGCTCACTTGTCTCCTAAAGTCGAGTACCGTGCTATGACATTTGTTGTATCTGAGCTAACCTGATTTGAAAGTCTTCTAAATAATTTGAGACTCAAACTCTCATCTCCGACAACCTTGTTCTGTTGCAGTCAAGTTGCTATACATATTCCCGAGAATTCCGTATTCCATGAACGAACCAAGCATACTGAAGTTAACTGTCCCTTCATTCGAGAAAAGGTTCAATCAAAGAAGTTAGAATTAGAGCATGTTCCTGCTACTGGGCAAGTTGCTGACATTCTAAATAAAACCCTTTCTTGACCGCTATATAGCTTGGCGCCTATGACTTGTATGTTCCAGCTTGCGGGGGAGTGTTAAGAAGAAATGAAAAAGCCCAATAGGAAAAGCCCATTTTTTGAGCCCATGTACATTCTCTTTAGTCCCACATCATAGGATTGGAGTTTTCTCCTCCTCTCTCTTCCTATATATATGTATACATACATGTACAAGTTGTAATATAAGTTTGAGAAATTAAATTTGGATTATTTTTCTCTATCTTGGCTTTTCTTTACCGACTTCATACTTGGGCTTTTATTACTACATTGACTCTATTTGGGACATCAAGTTCTACGTGAAGTTTCTTGATTGTTGCCAACATTTGCTCACAATTCTTTTTCTCTCCCTTTTTGATGAATACATTATACAAATATCTTTTGATGTTTCTAATAGTCCTCTATAATTTAATTTGACGCATTTAAATACTTTTAGTGCTTATGTATGGAAGTAATTGAGATGGAGATTATGCAGATTATATTCTCATTCTTGTTTCACTTGTTCTAGGAGTTCCTTCTCCTATTTTATCTCTTTTCAAAATTTAGTGATGCTTAATTAGTGGAGAAGTAAAATCCAATATCTTATTCACATAACTCCTACCCATGCATATACATGGGATAGAGGAACCAATAATCTCAGGATTGACATTACATTGGATTAGTGATGCGGAGTATAGACGAGGACTTGCAGTGGATGACGAGTTTGAGCCCGTTCGGGACCAATTGACGACTTCCCATATATGGTGTGCCCGGATCGACGATCGGACTTTGCAGATGTGCCTGGATTCGCGCTGCGAATCAATTTGATATATTACTTCAATAGGTTGAATTGTATTTTGATGTATTTGAGTGACCCCACCTCCGACCAATCATAGCCGTTGAAGGCGGGATGCCCTAGCCTTTCTTTTATTATAAATAGATAGGTAGTGGACTGATTTTAGGTATTGCAGAATTTGGAGATTTGTATTCCCGGATTCCCGCTATCCCGCCACGGTACCGACTCCATGGAACCCTAGGTGATGACTTCTAGGTTGGTATCTTCCTTCCCAAGTCTTCCCATAACCCTATCCCTTTTTTCCCCTCCCAAATTCTCTCCCACAGCCACCCTACATCCCCCAAATCAGCCGTCAAAGGGCTGCCCAGAGACAACCGTTTTCTACTCAATTCTACTATCCATAAATGAAATAAATTGTTCGTAACCTATAGTTGCCCAATCCTGTGAAACCTGCCCCCTCCTTCTGCATCTGCCGCCCTCTATTACCTCTCCCAGCAAATTGCCGGCCGTCCAGGCCTCCCCTCTTCCACACACCGCCAGCCGGCCTCCTTTCAAGCCGCCGATCTCCCTGCTCCAATTCCACCCCGGCTGACCACTCCCTTCCATCCCTAGCCACCGCCGGCTGATCCTGCCCCAAATCCACCGCCGCCGCCATTCTAGACCCTCGCCTGTCCAAGCCACCAACCCCCCTACACGTGGAGCCACAAACCCTAACCTTCCCCCTTCCGGATCAGCCCCGATCTGGGATTTTCAGCCCAAATCCGATCTATTATTGTCGGATCTACCCTTCCCCGCCCGAATCTCTACCTGCGTGGTCGAATCTACCCATTTCCGGTCCGATTTCACCATCCACCGCCGAGAACAGCCACCGCCATCATTTCCACGCCACCGGTTCCACCTCGGAACATCGCACACGCATCTTCGGCTCTGGATTTCTTAGTGCCTTGGTCAGCCCACTATTCAGTGAGATTTCTTGTATTGGTGTTTTATTTTTAACATATTTATATTGGATTGGATCTTCGTTTGGATATCTTATATGGTAATTGTTTGTTAAATTATTATTGTGATTTGCAGAATTTATTCGCCGTGCGCTCTTGCTTTGACCCTCCACGCGGAGGAAATTGTAAGCTTGTTTTCGCCTTAATAAAAAAATTTGTCTTGTCTTGAATTATTTGCGTGGGATGTTTAAATTTATTAGCTAACTATGTCTTAATCCGTCGGGTTTTGCATAGCATGTAGGGTTGGTCGCAGATTATCTGTCGCCTATAGATTCGTCCTACGTCAATTAGTATTAAGATTATTTGTGATTTGATATATATTTCAATTCTCTCCCTTAAGATGGACAAAAAATATCTATCATTCATGTTGGAGTTATCACATCGAGTTTATTTTGTTTTTAAGTATGTTTATATGAGTTTAGTCTCACATTGGTTATTCTTGTTTTGTGAGCCTTTGTAGTCTTTTAAATACCCCTTAAATGGAAGAATAAACTTGTAGTTTCTATTTTTCTCTCAATATTTAAACATGATATCAAAGTAGGAATTTATTCCTTTATGAAATTTCTTGTCCTAAAATTTCTTACGCGGGCATCTTCTGCTCTTCCCATCGCACACAGATTGATGACGTTCTCCTGCAGATCTACGACCATCGCTTCCCCGTCTCTATCTCTGCGTGGATCTTTGTCTCCGATCCAACCTCGACCACTCCACTGCTTCAGATCCTGACGACGACAACGACAGAGGGATCCATATTGAGATCGCTTGATCTCGTCTCTGGCTACTTCGTCACCGATCCCGTCTGCGGTTCTAGTTGCAGATCCCTCATGCGGTTCTAGTCTCAGATTCGGTCGATCTCTACTCCAGATCTCGTCGTTCGATGCTCTAGACCTCGTCGATCACTCATGTGTGGCTTCCTGCGTGTATCTGCGCCTTCGCCTCCTCGGCGTCTATCTCCATGCCGATTTCCTTACGCTTTATTCTCTGCCACCGCCTCCTCTCCAGTGACCTTTGCAACCGCGACTTGTTGCAGAACGATGGAAATCCTGTAGCTTTCTTGGAATATCGTCCGATGCAGATACGGTTGGTCCAAATCTATTTTCTGCCATTGCTTCCCCCTTTCAGGGTGTTGTCTTCTCGCAGATGATGAAGCTTCTTGATGGTTTATTTATCTTTATGTTATCTTCCGCAGTCTATTATATGTTTTTGTCTGTGTCGTTAAGATGTTACTTTTTGTGTGTGTTTCATTATGCCTAAATGCACGTGTGTCCCACATGAGGGAGATTGCTAAAGATGCATGTGAATCAGACTCCGTTTACGTTGACCTCATATAGTGGAATTCGTCGAAGTGGATCCGCACATGTTGGATATTTGTCACCTCTGTGGTGTTTCCCGATTCTCGCATTAATCCCACATGGCCCACTAGGCTTTTGTCTATGTGTTTATGTAGCTCGTTGCATCTTGCCTATTTCCTCATTTTGATAGGTGCATCTGCTCCGGTCGAACTTTCTACGTGGATGTCTCGTTGTGTGTTTAAATGCACACACGTGATCCCACATCTTTCGTTATCGTGATTCTTCCACATTTTTTTGAGTGTAGATGTTGTCATACAATCGTGTATTTGTGGTATTGACCGATGGAATCGTGTGTGTGTATTGGTCATGTGTTTTGTGCGCTCATATAGTCGCACCCCACGCCATCACCGATATTCATGCTTTCCCATCTCCACCTCCATTACTTTTATCAACATATGAAATTTTCAAGTTGTAGGTTTTTACTCTCTAGCTTGAGGGAGAGTGTCGGAGTTATCGCATCAAGTTTACCTTGTATTTATATCAATGTTTTAGAGTCTTTAGGTATTTGTTTACGAGTTTAGTTCCATATGGGCTATTCATGTTTTTTGAGTCTTTGTAGTTCTTTACAAACCCCTTGGGAAGATTAAACTTGTAATTTCTATTTTCTTCTAAATATTTCAACAATTCCCAACTTGAGTATATCGGCGGCAAACACAACACAACCTAGACCTTTGTTGAAGACATCCGCCAAGTGTTCTTTTGAATGAATAAGCAGAGTGATGACATTCCTTTGTGAAGATGATCTTTGATAAAATGTCTGTCAACTTTCACATACTTGGTCCTATCATCATTTAGTCTACTGTACCTAAGGATCCTCGAACCCAAGTTCGTCTCATTGTATTGCGATAATAAGGCTGGCACGCTGATTTGGTCTTGGTGCATGGCCTTGACACACGGTCCGATTCAGCCTCCATACTAGATTTGGCTATTACATTTTGCTTATTGCTCCTTCAGGACACCAAGTTATCTCCAACAAACATACAATAGTTTATCTCCAACAAACATACAATTGCCAACAATTGACTTTTGATCATCCAGACTTCTCGCCCAGTCAACATCAGTGAAGACTTCCACCTTAAGTGGTTTGTTTATGGAGAAGAATATTCATTGTCTGGTAGATTTCTTATGATATCTCAAAACATGATGTGCTTCCTTTTGGTGTCGAGGTCTTGGAGCATGCATGCTCAAAATCACTACATCGTATGTAACAAATATAAAAGTCTTCTGAATAGTCCACTGGAGCGCATCCAAGCATTCTTCTTTCCTTCAAAAGATCCACAACGTATTTCCTCAGAAAAATGAAGATACCCTTATTGGATCTAGCAACTTCAATCCCAAGAAAGTACTAAGTTTTCCTAGAATTTTGACCTCAAATTCCTTGAGCAATCGAGCTTTGAGAGTCACATCTCATCTTTGTCATCTCTTGTAACCACAATATCATTCATGTAAACAATTAGAATGGAGCTTTTTGACTCCATCTCTTTGCCAATGTAGTATGATCTGATTTTCCATGCTTATGACAATACTGGATCATAGCCTTGTGGAATCTTCCAACCAAGCCCTACGAGACTGCTTTAGGCTGAATAACAATTTTCTTAAGTGACATGCCATCCCTTCTTGTTCCTTTCTTATGAAATCATAAGGGAATTATATATATATTCTTCTTCCTCTAACTCCCTTTGGAGGAAGGCGTTTTTCACATTGTGTTGGTAGAGTTCCCAACCTAGACATGCTGCACAGGATAATAGGACTCAGACAGAGCCCATCTTTGCAATTAGATCAAAATCTCTTAATAGTCAACTCCTTGGGTTTAAATATATCCTTGAACCACTGACCTTGCTTTGTAGGATTCTGTCATGCCATCTTGGTTTTGTTTTGCTGAAAATATCCACTTTGATCTAACCACTCTCTTTCCTAGAGCAAGTTGAAAAAATCCCACATATGTTTCTTATCAAGTGTGAACATTTCCTCCTCCATAGCTATCTTCCATTCAGAGATCCTCATTGCATCCTACCATGTCTTAGGAATTCCAGTCGAGGATAAATAGGTAAGGAAAGATAGATGTTCATGGGTAAGATCATGATATGAAACTTAGTTTGAATATGATAATTCATACAAGGTGCTTTACTATTTAAAAGCGCAATAGGAAGATAAAGATCATCTTTAGTGTCTGAGTTTGATACATCCATTCGTAAAGGTGGAACCATATGAACCTGTGCTTTAGGTGCCATTGTATGCCTACAATGATAAATTATGGGAAATGGAGAAAGCATAGATAGATGAGTAACCTGGGTCTGTTGTATGTTCTGGATGGGAGATAAACAAGAATGTGGGGAGTAATAGATAAAGGAATGCCACCCACGTAAATGGCTTCTCGCACCTTGATAACATCACCCATATCACCTATCTCCTTCTGACGTATGAGCCAAATCAAGAAAGTTGGACTCAACCTCATGAACGGTAACATCCATGACACAAAAAACACGACGCATTGGGGGATGTCAACTCTGGTATTCCTTCGTAGTGGAGTAACCAATAATGATACATCTTTGAGCCCGGGCATCAAGTTTGCCCATATGGGATTGATGGATATGGACAAAACAAACACTCTCAAAAATACGTTGAGTAAGATGTGAGGTACGAATCATGTAGTGGGTGGAGGGACGAGCTATCATAGTAGTGTAGCCAAGAACTCTGGACGAAAGGCGATTGATAATATTCGCAACAGTCAACACATCATCACCCAAGTAAGACTTTGAGAGGTGCATGGTGGTGACAACGCAATGAGCAATCTCAAGGAGGTGTTTGTTTTTTCGTTTAGCTACACCATTTTGAGTAGAGGTGTGCACACATGTAGTTTGATGAATAATACCATGATTATTGAGGTATGATCTTAACACCCCACAACCATCATACTCACCCTGTTATCACCACATATGGCACAAATAGTTCCTTTGAACTGGTTTACCATCATCTTATGAAGCACTTGAAAGCACTAAAAAACTTCCTCTTCTTTTTAGGAGATAAACCCATGTGGTAAAAGAAAAACAATCAATAAAGTGACATACCGGCAAAATCGTTAAAAGATAGAAGGAGGGAAACACCCCAAACATCACAATCTATTACATAAATTGAATACAAACTTGGAGAAGAGATGATAAAATTATGTCTAACATGCTTAGAAAGTTTACCGACATCAATAGACAAATGTTTAAAATCAGACATAGAGGACAATTTTTTGAAGATAAACTTGAAAAGGAAGTCCAAGGCGCTGATGCCATCGTCGAACATCCTCAACAGTACGACTGTGGTCGGTGGTGGATGAGAGAGATTGAGAGGGGAGCTAATTGTACAAGAAGTACATGCCCCCATGATTCCTACCACTGCCAATATTTTGCCTCATACTCAGATCCTGAAAAACACGGTTATAGAATAATTCAGTCATCTTTAATATTATTGGTAGAAAATAAGTTTTGTGGAAAAGAGGGAACATGCAATACAAAGGTAAGATAAGTAGAAGGGTAGCACAAGATGTGACCCTTTCCAACAATAGGAGAAAAGGAGCCGTCGGCTAAGATGACTTTGTCTTGACCAGACAAAGGAGCATATGAAGACAAATTTTAAGAAGTTCCAGTCTTATGATCTATAACAACAAAGCTAATGGTCCATTCAGAGGAGATGATGGAAGCAGCATGTGCACTGGGCATACCTGAAGTAGCAAAAGTTGTGGAAGAAGCACCTGAAGCTGAATTACTTTGGGATCGATGCAGACGTCTGATGGAATCAAGTTCATTGCTGAAGGTCCAATATGAGAGTGTAGGTAATAGCCTAGTGTTACGTGCATAGGCTAGTTGCCCTAGATATATTACAAGGGGTTGTTTTGGCGCGAAGTTAAGGAACCTGAGGATTGCCCCAACCTGGCCAAGCTCAAGCTTGAGGGCAAGCTTAATTTCAAGGAGGGGTGATGTGTTATGAGCATAGGCTAGTCTCCCTAGATATATTACTATCACGGCCCAGGCCCGGCTCAAGGAGGCTTAATGGGACCCGACTGGTTAAACCGTGAGGGATGCAACCCAAGTGAACCCAACGCATTTCTTGCTTGTTTATCAGCGCAACGCGGTGTTGGCGTTGGGTTCGAGACCACGCTGCGCTGCGCTGATAAACAAGCCAGAAATGCGTTTGGGTCACTTGGGCTGCAGCCCTCACAGTTTAAGCAGTCGGGTCCCATTAAGCCTCCTCGAGCCGGGTCTGGGCCGTGACAAAAAAGTGCAACTCATTTGGTGATGAGAAGTGATATTAAGGCTCCTTATCAAGGGTTGCAGGTTCGAGACCTAACGCCAACACCGCGTTGCACTGATAAACAAGCCAGAAATGCGTTGGGGTCATTTGGGATGCAGGCCCTCACGGTTTAACCAGTCGGGTCCCATTAAGCCTCCTCGAGCTGGGCCTGGGTCGTGACAATTACTGTATTTAATTTTGTAGTTTATTAATATATTGTCATGTCTTTATTAATGTCACATTGTGTCCTTAATCATCTATGTATCGAGTCTAGCATAGCAACATAGGTTACTTTATTTCATGTAAGAGTATTTTCGTACTTGAGTCCAAATGTTGTAATCTTATTTAAGGGTCCCTTGGGCTAGTGAGATGAACATCCAAGAAGTTATTTTCTTTTTTTCTTTTTTTGTTGTATGATATTTTGGTATCTCTCTCCTCACAAGCACACCCCGCCGACGCAGTCGCTGTTTCCGCTTCATAGTACTGTCCGCCGCCGTCATCTCCTCCTCCGACCACTCGTCCGGCGGCACTACTGCTGTTACGGGAAAGGCCCATAACACTCAGATTTGGGAACATGATAGTAGAATCCTTATGAAACTCGGTAGTATAAGACACATCTCCAGATTATGATCCCAACTGTTGTGAACCGCCTCATCCCGGGGCACGACCACGTCACCATCCCAGAGGTGCAAGGTGTGGATGAAGATGAAAGCACAACTCATGAACGTGGCCTCTTTCACCACAATAGTCACACAAAGGAGCAAAAATGCTCAGTGTTCCACTACCAAAAGTAGCTAGGGCAGAACGATCAATAGTCATGCTTGAATTTAGGGATCTCCTTTTGTCTTAATCACCTTTTGTCATGCTTAATGCCTCTCTGAGAGAAGTGGTGCATTGGCGAAGTAGATTCGATGACGTAGTGGGATGGAGCAGAGCCCAAGTTCTGACCAAGTGGAGAAGTAAAATCCAATATCTTATTCACATAACTCACAAGTCCTACCCATATCTATACTTGAGTTAGGGAAACCAAAAATTACAGAAATGCCTGGATATTAATTTTGAGACTAATAATCTGTAATTTGGTATATATTTCAACTGAATATTTGAGTACAATCTTAGGGAACTGATTCTGTTGAAAATGTAGGAGCAATATTTTGTTCTTTTTGCTGCTGTGAAAGAGTTATTGACATTTTTAAAAGCTGTCAATTAGACGGGAAAAACTGAACTTCCTTGGTTGCTTTATTTTGAAGTATATTTGCTATGATGACATTTGTTTGGATGCATAATAGAGTCCATCATTCTTATTTCTTACTCATATTACTTGTATTTTTATCCATAAGAGTTTTTTTTCGGTTTCACCCGCATTTTCTTTAAAGAAAGCCTGCTTAAGCTTAATTTTTTTGGTTGCCAACAGAGTATGTATAAACAGGCTTTGCAACTCTGCAAGATTATTCCGAAGCAAACAACTGTTTCCAAAAGTTCATTGTCTGCATCCACTAGATCCTCTTCTCCAAATAATACGAACATTTCAGCTATCAATGAATATGAAGTAATTTTTCTTTTCTAAGATGGGATTATCTGTTATGTCAATATCTTATTTTGGATAATGACTATAAGCATTTCTCGCGTGCTCTACTAATTTCCAGGTGAAGTTCAAGATTACTCTTTGCCATTGTGCACTATATGAGAATCGGGCTGCTCTTGCCGAGGTCATCTTTTACCTTTAGTTGATCTTCTTAACCGGTTGACCTGCTGGAAAATATGGATTTAAACAATTTACTAATCATTAACAAGATCTCAATTTAGGGTGGATGGACACCAAGTACATTGTATTTTTTTAAAACTTTCTTAGTTCATTTAGCACACTTGTACTATGAAATTTTATGGTCCCATTATGATATTTTGACATTAGAATTCACACTTAAAAGTCAAAATGCTAGAACTAGTAAGATGCAATTACTAAAAGGCTACCCAAAAGTTAGATTATTTAAGTATACATATTCCGCTGAAAAACATTTGTCAGATGTCTTTGTTAGGACTTGACACAAATTAGAGGGGGTTTCAGCAAGTATGATATGAAGGTTTATAACGTTATTGCATCTGTAGTTATTTGTGCGCAATTGTAAATATAGTCATAACTCATATGGCGTAAAAAAGAAGTCATCAGGAGTAAATGAAAACTGCCGAAGGCATCACTCAAGATCTAGATGAACAACACCAAACACCTTTCATAGATCTCATGTGGCACATAAGTCATATATGAAGTTTTCTAAGCTAACTGGCTCATAAGCAATGTTGTCAAGATCGAGATCTTACCTAAGATCGGTCGGCAGTGGTAAGATCGTAAAACGTGGGATCGACACGAAACTGTAAGATCTTACTTAGTATACAAAACTAAATAAATCTAATATATATATATAAATATGTAGTAGATCATTAATCATAAAGCAATATATATAAAAGAAAAATTCAACTGCATAGTATGATAGTAAATAATAATAGTAAATTTAACTCGTTCAAAATAAGTCCTCTAAGCTAAAGTCCAAATTGCCTAATGAAGCATCTTCGTCGCCTTCGTCTATCCCAAGATCTTGTTCTCCTTCTATGTGAGTAGCTACCTCTTCAATATCCGGAGGCTCTATCTCAAGATCTTCTTCATCATCTTCATCGCCAACAATCCACTCATTATGAGATGGAGTATCATCAAAATTATATTTCCGAGTTTTCTTCAACTTGCTATTTGTCAAACGAGAATTCGCCATCACAAAGACAACATCATTCATTGTCTTTTGCTTCAAACGATTTCTTTTTTTTGTGGGTACCTAGAAAAAAAAATAATTAGTATACAATAATTTTGGTGATTAAAAATATTTAATAAATTGTAACTATACCTTTTCAAATGCACTTCAATTTCGCTCACATCCAGAAGAACTACATGTCAAGCTCAATGCACGTTTTGCAAAATTTTGTAGCTTCAGATGTTCATCTCCATAAGAATGCCACTATGCCGCCGGCGTTTTGATATTAATACCAGTTTTGGCTACTATAGAGCCAAAGAATTTTTTCTGATTCTTAAAATCCTCCAATTGGCCATCAATCTTTGAAATTTCATCAATATCTCCCCCGGCCATTCTTTCTAAACAGTCATATAGTCCTCGCTTCACCTCATAATCAGCTTTAAATGACAGACTATAGTGAAATTGAGGGTTTAGATACTGGCCTGCAACATGTAAGGGGCTGTGCAATTGTTTGTCCCATCGAGCATCAATTACATCCCAAACTGGTTGATAACTAATCATCAAAAATAATAGAATTAGTATATAAGGAAAAAAATCTCATATCTATAAGACTATAATACTTAAAAAAAGGAAACTTATTGACTTACAATTTTTGCACGCCATTAAAGGCATGAGCAATGTGTTCTTTTGCTTGATCCATTTCCTCATATATATATCCTATAGAAGGCTTCTCATCAGAATCAACCAAACGAAGCACATTCATTAAGGGATAAGCACCCTTAAAGCAAATGACAATATTATTCCAAAAATCTTTATCCATCACCACCTCCTCAGTTAGCTTTACTTCACTCGAACATGCAGATCGACTAGCTTTCCATTCATCTGAATTGAACATTCTTATCAAAGCAAGTTTGTTCTCATTAAGGCAACCCAAAGTTAAGTATGAAGTGACGAAACGTGTCATTGCCGGTCTCACCAATTCCCTGTCTTTAGTGAATGTTTTCAATAAAGATATGAGGGATGTTCTGGAATAAATATATGTCGTGATTCTCTTTGCTTTAGGAATTGTATCATGATGGACTTGTATCTTCTTCTCAAAATCCTCTAGCATCAAATCAATACAATTAGCAGCACATGGAGTCCAATATAATCTTTTCCTCTTTAACATTAACATTTCTCCAGCAGCTTTGTAATTTGCAGCGTTGTTCGTCACACCACCTGGACAACATTCTTTTCACCCACCTCATCAACAATATCATCAATCATCTTGAAGATATTTTCTGTTGTTTTGGATATATGAGATGCATCAATGGACTTTAGAAATATAGTTCCCATTGAACTATTTACTAGGAAATTGATCAATGTTCTCCTCCTTTTATTAGTACATCCATCTGTCATTATAGTGCATCCCATTTTCTTCCAATGAGCTTTATGTTCTGAAATATTCTCCGTAGTCTGTTGATATTGTTGCTTCAGATATTTCACTCTGATATCATGATATGATGGAGGCTTAAAACCCAAGCCATGCCTTGATATAGATTCACACATCTTATGAAATTCTTCACTTTTTACCACATTGAATGGTAAAACGTTGTTGTAGATGAATGATGTTATATCATTGCATGCTTCTTCATGCAATCCCTTCTTGAAAATTGAATTGGTTGTACTTTGAGTTGTACTTGCTCCACTTCTCTTAAAAAGTTCAGTTGAGCTTCTATCTTCCCTTTTTCTCCTCAAGTCTCCAACATCCTCTTCTTCTTCCACATGGGGGATTGTTTTCTTCACTAACTTTTCTTGCAACCCAACAATAATCTCCCATATCTCTTTCTCTACGTTCGCAGGAACAGCTCTACATGCTCCAACATCTTTTTGAGTACTCGCCAAATGATACTTCAATCTATAAATTCCCTCTGTCACTGTTTTCTCACAAAATTTGCACTTTTTTTTTCTCGCATCTTCTTCAACTGGGATGCCGTACTTCCATCCAATATCACTCTTACTTTCAGGAGCATTTTTGCTTGTTTTAGACCCTTTGCTAGCGGTGGCAGGAGCATTGCCACTCCCAACTGCACTACTTGAAGCACCACTTGAAGCCATTTTTAACTACCTACTCAATACAAATCAAACTGTAAGCGCATGAAACAAAAAAATTCAAATCATAAGCATCCAATTGCCATAACTCAATATTAAGGGGAATACAGGGTCGACAAAATGATGCTAAGACAGCAGGTCAGTGGGAAAGTTAATGTTTTACTCAGAAATTTGACCATCACTCTTTTACAGCTGGAGCCGATTAAATACAGCAGTGGCCATAACCCATGATCAATAAATCCTAGCACCATTGAAATAATTACAAACATGTTCATAATGATTAATAACCATCTTACCACCATCACTAAATATGAATAAAAAGGATAGACATAAAATGACAGTAGTGTAGTACGACATAAGCACATTAATACCATTAATTATAGTAAAAGACCAAATGAAAGACTATAGAACTAAGCTTACTAAACGAGGGAGATGAATATAAGTGTACTGCTGCACGGGGAAGGAGAAGGACTCGCACCAGATCCGGATGGCAAGAGGCGACAGAACCCTTCTCGGGCGATCAAACACCAGCGGCGACGACATCTAACTGTCGCGCGTAGGCGGAATAGGGCGGCAACGACGTCTTAGTGTCGCGCGCATGCGGAATAGGGCGGCAACGGGCAGCGGCTGCTTCGCAGAGCTCACACACAGGCGGGAGGGGAGTGTCGGGCCGAACCCTAGGGAGAAGAGGCGATTTCGTTCTCGAGGCGTCGAAACATTTTTCCTGTGACGGGTTCAGGTTCGTGAGTTAATATAAGTGTTTCCAGTGGAAACGGTAGGATCGTGCGGGATCGTAGGATCCTACGATCCTAAATGGTGATCCTACCATTTCTACGGTACGCGCGATCTAGGCTCGCCCGAAGATCGTATCCCTCGTAAAAATCGTAAGATCGTACGATCTTACGTGCAAGATCGCGATTTTGACAACATTTCTCATAAGTCATAGAAGCAACTTCTAATTCCAAATCTTCTGCAACACAAATGATGGTATGGAATTACATGAACAACATCATTCATCTCCTTAGTGGCTTCAAAAATATAGGAGGTTTCATAGTGTCAGCGGACCATCTGTCTTTAAGATTCAACCAAACTCAAATCCTCAGCTAACTGGCTCACAAGTCACAGAAGCAGCTTCTAACTCCCCATCTTCTACAACACAAATGATGGTATGGAATTACATGTACAACATCATTCATCTCTTCAGTGGCTACTAATTTAAAAATATAGAATGTGTTGGATTTACGTTATTTGCGTTATTGCTCATATTGTATCTCCCTCCTATATAATAGGAGAGCTTCTTTTCATGAAATTAATTTCTCATTTTCTGTTCTCCAACATGGTATCAGAGCTACCAAGAAAACCCTAGTCGCGCCTCCTGTCGCTTCCCTCCGCTCCGTCCCTTTCGGTAGCAGCGTTGCTCCTCTCGCCGAGCTCTAGCTCTGGTTTTGCTAGTCGCTCCACTCGCTGAGTCCTAGCTCTGCTTCTGCCAGCCGCTCCTCTCGTTGAGCCCTCTGCAGCAACATCACTCCTCTTGCGTCACTTCTTCCGTAGCCAACACACTTCTTCCGTAGCCCGCGCCACTCCTTCGAGCAGTGGATCTCTCGCCGAGCCCTAGCATTGCTTCCACCAATTTCCCCCTTTCCTTCCTTCGTCGAGCCCTACCGCTCTTTTGCTCCCTCTTCTTCTTGCAAGCGCCGATCGTTCTTCTCCTTCACATGCCTGCTTGAGAACTTTCTGATGCCGGATTTATGCAGGGATTACTCCTCCGACACCAGCTTCCCCTTCTTGCAGGGATGTCTCTTCCCCTCCTTGCGTGATTGCGCTCCTTTGTGGCTTCTCCTCTTTATATGAGTGAGATCTTTTTAATTTATCAGCCCAGTGTTTTCTTTTCCTCGCTTGCTACATCAGGAAGTGGTGAAACTCTGGATGTCTCCTCTGGTGGGAGTGCTCCTCTAAATTCTTTGCCCTCTATTAGATCTCTTCGTGCCACCCATGATCACGGGACTCCTCATATTACTCTGGCCCTCAAGAACCGTCGTCTATTTGGCTACATCAGTGGTACTAATAGTGCACCTACTACTACCTCTCTACAGTGGCCTCTATGAGGGTCTTAGAACTCCTTGTTGATGTTCTGGCTGACCAACTCTATGCTGGAGTCTATTGCCGACAACTACTTATTCCCGGGCACTGCGACTGACATTTGGAAGCGTGCCAAGATTACCTACTCCTGTCGTGGGAATGTCGCTCAGATTTTTCAATTGCAGTGATGGTTTTTCTCTTATGCCAAGAGGATTGCCCCCCTCCTGCTGCCTAGTACCTGGAGTTTACCCAGCTTTACCAAGAGTATGACCGTTTCGATTCACTTACTCATGTATCCCTTGAGGATGAGGTGCTGGTCCCTGCCTGGGAGGAACACAACCGAATCTTCGAGTTTCTTCCTGGCCTCCACCGTGACCTTGATCCTATCATCGTTCAGATTCTTGGCATCTCTCCTCTGCCTTCCTTACCTGAAGTGTATAGTTTGGTTCAACAAGAATATGATCGCCGACAGATTCGTCTACCAGACACTGTTGTCGAGGGTTCTGCCCTTGTTGCTCGGTTCAGTTCCGGTGGCCACTCTATCCATGACACTAGATCCAAGTCTTTGGACAAGGAACATTTGACGCGTGATTATTGTGGGAAAGCCCGCCATTACTCGGGACACTCGCTTTAAGCTTCATGTCTTTCTTCCTCCTCGCAGGGGTCCTGCTCCTCGTTGCGGCCATGACTTTAGTCGCACTTTGGGCCGCTCTTCTCCGTCTCGCTCGGCCCATCTATCTGATGTTGTTGATGATCCTGCTCCTTATGGAG
Organism: Platanthera zijinensis; assembly: GCA_039513925.1. Classification (NCBI taxonomy): domain Eukaryota; kingdom Viridiplantae; phylum Streptophyta; class Magnoliopsida; order Asparagales; family Orchidaceae; genus Platanthera; species Platanthera zijinensis. Next base: position 50,999,869 of record CM077080.1, on the reverse strand, counting down.
GACCTACTGCCCCTTAGGTTTCTTCTGCCCTTTCTGCTGTGGAGATTCTTGCCTTCCGCCGCTTCATGCTTGGCTACGCATCCAAGTTTGCTAGCTCTTTATATGCCCTTCAGGGGACTCCAGATGCTCACTCTGTCACTGATTGCTCTTCCATCTAGTGGATCATTGATTCCGACGCCACCGACCACATGATTAGTTCTGCTACATGTTTTGTCTCTTATATTCATTTGTTTGGTAGAGACAAATTGAGCATTGCTTATGGATCCCTGTCGCCCATTGTTGGGAAAGGGTCTATTCCTTGCTCCTCCCTCACCCTTTCTTCGGTACTTCATATTTCTAAGTTTAGCCAGAACCTGCTTTCTATTTGTCACCTTACTAATTTTATGAATTGCTCTGTAACCTTTTTTTTCCTTACTCATGTGTCTTTCAGGACCCGAAGACGGAGAAGGTGATTGACTTTAGTAGGCTGCGTGATGGCCTCTATCTGTTTGACCCCTCCAGCTCTGCCTTTTCTCCGAAGGCTCTTTCTGCTACTTAGACCTCTGTGGACTCCTAACATTGTCGCCCTGTCCATCCTTTTCTATCTATTATGCATCTTTTATTTCCACATATGTCAAATGTATCTTTGAATACTTTTAAATGTGATGTGTGTGCTCTTGGTAAACATCATCATACTTCTCTTAATCATTTGTCTACTCCTAGTTATTCTCCTTTTTCTGTGATTCATACTGATGCTTGGGGTCCTTTCCCTGTTGCCTCTATTTTTGGTTTCCACTGGTTTGTTACTTTTATCGATTATTTTTCTCGTTGTACATGAGTCTACTTAATTAAAAACAAAAATGACGTCTTTCCCTTATTTCAACGTTTTCATAAGATGGTGTCTACTCAGTTTAACGCATCCATTAAAGTTTTGTGAAGTGGTAATGGTCGTGAATATGTTGACTCCTCCTTTGAGCGTTATCTTAGCGATCAGAGCATTATACATCAGACATCTTGTGTCTACACCCCGGCTCTGAATGGGGTTACCGAGCGCAAGAGTCACCATCTTCTAGAGATAACTCGTTGCCTTCTCCTGAAGATGTATCTCCCTAATTATTTTTTAGGTGATGCGGTTCTTACTGCGTCGTACACATGAGAGCCTTCAGACCTGCCAGCTAGATGAGAGCTTGTGCAGCGGGTCTACCTGAGGCCGAGCCGAGCTCTGGGTGTTGCTGAAGTTCTCAAAACAAAACCTCTCCCCCACAGGCGAGCCTTCGGATTTGTGTTCTAGGCCACAAATCCCCTCTCGAGGCTCTTTGTCTCTCCCACACATCTCCTTCCTCAGATCTTTGAGTGTGTGTTTTGTCCATGTGCGCCCCACGTCCAAACTTGATTCTCGTGCTCTCAAGTGTATCTTTATTGGGTATTCTCCTACCCTGAAAAAATATAAATGCTTCCATCTAGCTTCCAGAAAGACCTTCGTTATTATTGACGTCACGTTTCAGTAGTCTGAGTCCTACTACGAGTCCTCACTTCAGGGGCAATCTTATCCAGTGAAAGTGAGCTCTCTTCTCCTTCCCATTCCTCCTCATGTGCCTATGTTTGGTATGTCAACATCCTTGCATACTCTTAGTCTTGTGACTTCTCCTCCTTTATAGGTGTATACTCGACGGAAAAGGGGTCCAGGGACATGGACATCTCTCAGGCTATTCGCTCCAACATCAGATCTTTCTTTGGGGACTCACGGTAACTGTATCTCTACCCAACATTTGATGTCCCACTTTGTGTCCTATAAGTCATTATTTCCATTACATAAACTCTGTATTGCCTCTCTCTCCTCCATTTCTATTCCCTCAACCTTGCAGGATGCTATTGCTCACTAAAAGTGGCTAGATGTTATGCGTGAGGAGATGTTGGTCCTGGAAAAGAATTGCACATGGGACATGGTTTCTTTGTCACCTGACAAGACCGTAGTAGGGTGCAAGTGGGTGTTCTCTGTCAAGCAGAACTCTCAAGGTGTTGTTGAGCGATACAAGGCTCGATTGGTGGCTAGAGGCTATACTCAGATCATGGGGATTGACTATCAAGAAACATTTGCCCCTGCGGAGAAGATGAATTAGTTTTTCTCTCGTGTGCTGTCTGCAAAGGGTGAAATTTGACCCAGTTAGGAGTGTACTATAGTCGGAGGAACATGTACAAAGCTTGTGGTTTGAATCCATGGGTGTGTCAGCTGACTTGCAACCAGAGTAGCTAGCGTCATGAAGAAGTTCAAGGCAACACTTTCTTTGAGATAGGACAAGACCATCAGTTCGATGGGCTACCTCGATGCTAAGAAAGTATTAGAGATTTCCCAAATCTTTGGTCTGGAACACAGAGGCCAAGTGTTCCTTGATCATATAGATGCCTTTCGAATCATCACAGTAATTAAGATATCGTCAATATAAACCAGAAGTATCACGATGCTTGATGGACTACGACGGGTGGAGAGAGAGAAGTTAGTCGAGCTCCGAGTAAACCCAACATCACTAACAACTCGGCTGAACTTGTCAAACCATACCCGAGGAGACTGTTTGAGACCATAAAGAGATTTTCTGAGGTGACATACAAGTGACTCCCCCATGGTCTCAAATCCGGGAGGTTAGTGCATCTTGACAGTCTCAACAAGATCACCATTGATAAAAACATTTTTTTTGTCCAACTGACTCAACAACCAATGGCGATGAACGACCAAAGAGAACAAGACTCTGACAATGTTTAACTTTGCAACAGACGAGCTTTTAGCCAAGGTTGTGTCGTTGAGCAAAACCACCGGCGACAAGACGAGCTTTTAGCCATTCAACTGCCCCAGTTGGAGTATGTTTGATAGTAAAGACCCATTTGCAGCTCACACATGTATGGTTAGAAGGGAGAGGGACACGATCCTATGTGTGATTGGTTCAGAGGGCAACCATTTCTTCTTCCCTAGCCGCCCGTCATCCCGGATGTTGAAGAGCCTCCTGCAAAGTAGGGTGAAAATTGACGATAATGATGTCACAAAGGTGTGAAGCAGCGGAGATAATCAGTGCAAAGAAACAAATTACTGACGTTGTGAGCTGTAGATGGCGTGTCCGGATTAGCAGAGCGCAAAGTTTCATCTGTAGATGGTAACAGCCTCAGGGCATCATAATGAGAAGAATGACGAGTTTACACATGAATCAAAGGGGGTTTTGGTGGTAGGTGTGGGAGTGGTGTAGGGAGGAGAGGTGGAAGTGTCGAAGTAGTAAGAACAGTTGGCTGTGAAGGAAGAGGCGGTAGTGGAGGGTCGCGGGGTTGAGATTTGAGAATGATGGGGCTGGTCTTCGAGAAATGTGACATCTGCTGATATAACAACCTTCCGATCCTGGAGAGAGTAGCAGACATAACTTTCTTAGTGCAAGTACCCAACGAACATATATTTTGTGGTACGTGGAGCAAGCTTGTTAGTGGACGGGCCAAGATTATGAGCATAACAAATGCAACCGAAGACGCGAGGGGTGATTGGAAAGGGGTGTGGAGGGAAAAATAAGGTTAAAGAGAGCTGCAAAATTGAGAATGGAGGAGGGCATGCGGTTAATGAGGTGTCAGGATGTAGAAATCGCAAAATTCCAACAGAGGTTGGAAACATTCATTTAAAACATAAGGGAGCAGAAAACCTCAAGAAGGTGACGATTCTTGCATTTGACAATACCATTTTGTTGGGGGGTATATCACATACTGGAGATTTGATGGATGATTCCAAACTCAACACACAAGTCTGTAAACACATGACTTGTGTATTCACGAGCATTGTCTGTTCAGTGTTTTAATGATAGTAGAAAATTGGTTGCGAGTCTCAATTATAAAGGCGCAAAATACACGAGGTAGTTCAGATCGATTATGAAGTAAATAAAACCATGTCATACGAGAGTAATCAACAATGAAGATAACAAAGTAATGATAACCAGAAACACCGACAGTTTTAAAGGCTCCTCAAATATCTGAATGAACTAAAACAAAGGGAGCATCGCTCCGAGTACAATGAGATGAAGGTAGAACGATGGTGTTTGTCATAGATACATGACTCGCATGTGAAGTCAGTGAAGGCCAAATTTGGAAGAGCTTTCTGGAGGATGCAGAGTGGTGCTTGCCCAAGACGACAATGCTACTCGAGAGAGCTAGTGGTGGAGAGAATCGTGAGGTGGGGATCTAGGATGTAATGCCCATTAGACAGTATTCCTTAACCAATTACAACCTGCGTATTTTGATCCTGCACAACAATAGAGGTGAAAGAGAAAATTACATAGCAATCAAGGTCTTGAGTGAGATGACTAATAGATAGGAGATTGAAAGGAGACCTTGGAACATGAATCCGAGCGAAGAGTGATGAAGGAGGTAAGGGGGATGTCGGTTGATCCAAAGACTAGGGTAGTGTCCCCATTGACAACAGTAATGAACTTGGGATGCTCAGAGTGTAGAGACCCAAATCCTGGGCTCTTTACAATTAAGGATCGGACAACAGTTTTGAATAACAGGGTCACAGCACCAAGTACAAAGAACATTCACCAAAACTTTTATTTCATTTGCTACTATATTACAGACAAATTACAACATACTATATAGACTTTGCACAATAAATACACGTATGTCCTGTGCAACGAGCTCTGTGCCAATCCCGCGCTTCAATTATTGCTTTTGCCAGTTCAATTGCTAGACGCCTGCGTGTTCCACTTGAGGTTTGTTCCGCTGTCTAAAAAAATGGATCCACAAAAGGGTTAGTCATAACATTATGACTAAGTGAGAAAAGTATTTCGTGAAATGGTGTACAAGCAAACAAGGGATGATAACAATATGCTTACAGTACAAGAAGATAATCGCTTGATCCTTAGCCTTAAATTATCCCTTTATTTTAGTTACATAGAATGGGAAATGCTCTGGAGATGCAACTTGAATTGGCCACCACCCACTTAAGGGCTTCCCACTTAAGGGCTTTCCGTAGGCTCACCCCTACGTGGTGAATCCGTCAGTGGATGCCTCCACATCATTGGATTCGAAACCATCACATTTTCCCATGCAGATTTTTAAATGACTTTTATCTTAACGTATAAATAGGAATTTTGAATAAAACTGATCCCCTCAGAAATACATATATCGCTTTTATATTTTTCCCTCGCCCACATTTATTCTTTAGCGATATTTCATTAAGGCGAAACTCATATGCACATGCAAGGCTTTAAGAGACAATACATCCGATACTGCAAAATAACTGTATATCCATAATTTCAAGGAACAAAATACTCACTACAGCTTTGCCTTTATTCACGTTTCCGCCACGATTGTCTTGTGACGCCATCCTCTTAATCCTGAGCTTTGATAACAACTGAAATTGTATGCACAATTATTGGGTTGCGTCACTTGGAATGCGTAGCGAAAAGCGCAAAAAGATTGGAAGAAGAATCATCGGAAAACTGAAACGATAAACCGGAAATCTCAAAAAGGCCAAAATCTGATTTTATATCTTGCCGGACAGCCATAAATATGCCTCGAAATGGGCTAAAACCAGCCCCCAAATGGACTAACCGTCCCTATAAAATGTTGTCCGGGAAAATATAGAAAAACAGTGCCAAAAGGCCTCTAAATAGCAACAAAACAGCACAAAAACAGCTACCAAAAGAGCCCAACAGCGCAACAAAAAGTCGTCGAAAAACCAGCGAAAATGCAGTCTACAAACAGTGAGAAAACAACCTAAAACTCAGCATAAAAGAACCATGAAACTGCCCAAACAGCAAGGAGCAGTCAGCCCGGGACAACAGCTGTTCAAGGCAACATAGCAAGGCAGCAACAGCAGTAAGAAGAAGATAGCAGCAACCTTAGCAAAAGAAGAAGGCAGCAACAGCCTTGGTAAAGGAAGAAGAAGCAGCTCCAGCAAAGAAGAGGGAGCAGCAGCAATTCCGGCGGAGAAGAGGGAGGAGCAGCAATTCCGGCAGAGAAGAGGGAGGAGCAGCAAGGGAAGAAGGAAAGTGGTTGGAGAAAAAGAAATCCACCAATATTTATAGCTGTTGATAAGAGGTGAAGAGGCAAGAAGAATACAAATAGAATTTGTCATCTCAACTAGGTGTCATCAAACCAAAACCAGCCAACAACCAAGTGTCAAGACACATGCCAAGTGTCAAGACACAACATCAAGTGTTAACATGAAGCTGCCAACATAAGCCCAACTCAGCCAGCACCCAAAACAGCCAGCACATCAAAACAGCCAGCACATCAAAACAGCCAGCAAGCATATCCAGCCAGCCCCCACTTGTCCAGCCAGCAATAATTCCAGCTAGCTCACACAAATTCAGCCAAACCATCCATATATCTAGCCCAATATCAAGTCAGCCCATATACAAAAGCCTGCATCTAACTAAAAGCCCACTAGAAATAATAAAAGAAAAACGAAATAAAACAAATTTGGCGAAAACAAAAATTCGGAAACTTGTCAAATGCATTTTTCATCATCGGGGAAATATAAGCGCGCGAAAAATTAAATATTATGTTTTTACGAATTTTGGGCCGTCACACAGAGTCCAAGTATTGCAAACGTTTTGTTGGGGTAATATGGCGTGTTGCTCCGACGTCCATAATTCGGGATGAACTATGGGCTTGACAAGAGATACCTCAATCTGATCACAACAGTGTCAAAGTAATGGCTGAGCAGCTCTTGAAGTTGCTGGAGTTGGGTGCGCAGGAAATCAACATCAGTTTGAATGCTGTTTGGAGCATGGACGACAGTAGAGGGAGGCGGTGTGGTAGGTAGACCACGCATACGGTAAAAAGTGGCTTTGAGGTGACCATCCCTGCCACAGTAAGTACACTGAAGAGGAGCGCGATTACATCAACCTCTATCCCAGAAAGAGGTGCGATCTTCACAAGAAGATGTATGTTCAGCCACTGGAGAAGATTCAACCAAAAGAAGCCCGCAGAGGAGCTGTCACAAGAGCGAGGAAAGGAGGACATAAGAAATTCTGCGTCCAGGCAAGCAGAAGTTCTGCGGCCAGAGAACTAGAGGCGCGCGAGCAGAGATTCCAAACTTTGCGGACAGGCAGGCAGAAGTTCTGCGACTAGAGAATATCCTGTTGCAAAGGAACGCTAGGAGTGTGCGGCAAGGAATTGCGAAAAGGCTAGCTGGGCACCAGCGACAAGATTGAGCAGCTAGAAGCCTTGCAAGCTAGCTGCGGCAAGCCGACTAGTCAAGCAAAACGACAATCAAGCGTTCAGCCGCGGCGGCCAGCAGAATTTGTCGGGCAGGATGGCTTAGGAACTTGAACAATATGCTGCAAGGAGCGCAGGAAGCAGAGGACCTTGGCGAGTTAACAACGAGCGAGAGGCCGAGCGAGCAGGTGGAAAGAAGCAGATACCGCAATGTAATTTTGCGATTTAGGCGGCAAGCATGGGGAAGCAGCCAACAACCGTGGGGCCAAGAGAAACCGAAAGGAAATGCTATAAAAGTAGGGAGCAGGGGGGAGGGGGGGAGGGAAGCAGAGGCAGGAGCCGCAAGTATGCGGCTAGAGAAATATCAAACCGCCCAGACTGGTGGGCAAGAACTGCTTGGGTTGTGGTTAGAGAGGAAAAACAAGATCGGTTTGGCTCTGATAGCATGTAGAGAATAGTAATCAAAGTGAAAGAAAAACAATGATTTTATTAATTTCTCATAAATTCACTTTATACATCACATGTATTTGTACATATAGGAGGAGAGATGAGAGTCTAAACTCTATCCGAAGATGTAAGACTAATCCCTAAGAGAGCTTCACACTGGCCTTCAAGATGGGCCTTTCTTTATAATTTCTTCAACAGACCCTAAGTGAAATCTACGTGGCAGGATGTCAGCTGTTGATGGCTATTGGACGGCTCGATTCACAGGGCTCTGATGCAAATTTGCCAATTTTTGGTTATCATAATCGTCTCTCCTGGTTTCGAGAGGTTTCTGCGCTTTCTTTTTCACGAGCCGAGTGTATTCTTCTCCCTCGCCTTGTTTCTTTGAGCTGGAGCTCCAACGTGAAGCAGGGCTTCAATTTTCCTTTCTCTCTCTTTAGTAATCGTCGCTTGTGAAGCATTGGGCCTTCTTCTCTCGAGACGACGAGCTCTGTCTTTGTTCCGGCGATGATTGAGGGCTGCGACTTTGGTTCTGTGTAGGATTGAGGATTTCTCTGTTTCTTCATCTTAACTTCACTGTGAGTATTTTTCTTCTCCCCCATCTTCTTTCTTCTTCTATGTAAGATGGTTTGATGGTATGGAATGGTATCTGTTGGTAGTTTCCTCTTATTGTTGTCCTCCTTCCTGTACTTCCTGGTTATATCATTTCTTGGTTTGGTACTGTCTTTTTCTTAATGAACTAGTTTCATCATTTCTTGGTTTGGTACTGTCTTTTTCTTAATGAACTAGTTTCGGCTGATGATTGTCTCTAAACTTTAAGTTGTTCCTGTGAATTCCTGTTAGTACCAATATATATTTTGCTTCCTATTCCCATGAACTGCTGTTGATACTGTAGAGAAATGCCCAAAAAATTGGGAAATAATTGCAAATTTTATTAATTCTTTTTCTATCTCTAAATATAAGCATGTGTACACTTATATAAGAGGAGAAAGGGAGAGAAAGATCCCTCATTCAAGATGTGAGATTAAAATATAAAGAGGAAGATAGCCTAAGATGTGATTTTATTTGGACCTTTACAGGATTTTCTTCTAACACTTCCATGCAAGCTGGAGCGTACAAGCCGTAAGCACTCAGCTTGGACAAGAACTGATGAAATAAAACATGAGGTAGGGCCTTTGTGAGGAGATCAACAATTTGATCAGTAGCTGGAACATTTTCCAACTCTAACTTCTTCATTTGAACTTTTTCCCGAATGAAGTGACAGTCAACTTCAATGTGTTTCGTCCGTTAATGGAAAACAAGATTCTTAACTATGTGTATAGTCGCTTGACTGTCACAAAGTAATGTAGCTGGTGAGGAAAGTTTGACTCCCAGATCACTTAGGAGACTCTCAAGCTATGTGAGTTCAGATACAACAGAGGCCATATAACGGTACTCGGCTTCGGCCGAAGAGCGAGCACAGATTATTTGTTACTGCACTAGGTAACAAGGTGACTTCCAAAGTAAGTACAGAATCCGCTGGTGGAACGTCGATCATACGGGGAGCCAGCATAATCAGCATCTGAAAAAGCAACCAATGTTGGAGTAGAAGAGGAAGAGGTTTTGTGTACCGGCCCTTGACTAGGGGCTGTTTTCAAATATCTTAAGATGCATTCGACGACTTGTAAGTGAGACATCTGCGGAGAATGCATAAATCGGCTGACAACCCCAACAACAAATGAGATATCTGGTCTTGTAACTATAAGATAAATCATTTTTCCAACAAGACGTCGATAATATTCTAGATTTGAAAGAAGAAGATCAGTGTCAGAGGCATGAACACAAAGCTTGTGATTGACATCCATAAGAGTATCAATCGACTCTGTTATTAAAGGCGAGCCTAAGGCTCCAGGCTCACCAGACTCAGAGGTTTGCGCCTCCGTGCGCCTTATTTGCGCATTTAGAATATAAAATGCACGTCTGAGTGAGCTTTTTGTTGTAATTTTTCTTTTTCAATAACTAAGAAAAAAATAATATAAGAATTCAAAATCTTTTTATTGACTTTGTGTTTGTGAAAGATAATTGTGCGTTGAGACTTAGATAGGATGCAAGTGACTACATTGATTCTATTTTTAAGAGATATAAACGATGGTAATGAATGATTAATTAGTAAACTAGATGAATAATTTAATCGATAAGCTGAAATGATGTTTGATGCTAATTATTTAAAATGGATGTGGTTGCGCCTTGCCTTCGTCAGGCGCGCGCCTGCTCCTTGAGCCTTGCGCCTAGGCTCCAAGACCCCTTTGCGCATAGGTGCGCCTTGCGCCTTTAATAACTAAGTCAATCGGCTTGCATCCAGAGTAGTCAGTATCCTGAAGAAGGTCAAGACAGTATTTCCGTTGAGATAAGATAAGGCCATCCAAATGTCTTGCGATCTCTAGGGCAAGAAAGTACCGAAGATTCCCCAGATGTTTTGTTTGAAAAACAGAATTCAGATGCTACTTAATCATTTGTATTCCCTTTGAATCATCTCCCGTGATTAGGATGTCATCGACATACACAAGAGAAGAAAAGTGCATGTTGTACGATGACAGGTAAATAAAGAGAAATCTGTCGAGCTCTGAGTAAAACCAACTTCACGAACAACCCTACTGAATTTGTGAAATCATGCCCGAGGAGATTGTTTGAGATCATAAATCAATTTTTTGTGGTGACAAACTCGGGACTCCCCCGCGGTCTCAAACCCGAGAGGCTGTTTCATGTAAACAGTTTCTTGTAGGTCGCCATTGAGAAAGACATTTTTGATATCCAGCTGATGTAAGGGCCCTTGTCGATAAACAACCAAGGAGAGTAGGACACGAACCGTGTTGAGCTTGGCAACTGGTGAGAACGTTTTCTCATAGTCGAGGCTTTGTTGTTGAGTAAACCCACGAGCCACAAGACGGGCCTTGAGATGGTCAATTGTCTCATAGGAGCATGCTTGATCACAAAGATCCATTTACAACCAACACAACTCTGTCCTGGAGGAAGAAAACCAGATCCCATGTTTGATTAGCCCGGAGAGCAGTCATTTCTTCTTCCATGGCCGCCCGCTAGCCCGAATGTAGGAGAGCCTCCTGTATAGAGTTAGGTACAAAGATGTAGGATAATGAAGTAGCAAAGTGTTGAAGCGTCGAAGATGGGCGATGTAAGGATACATAATTCGCCATGAGATGAGCCGTAGAGGCAGGGGTCGAATCAACAGGCCGCACGATGTCAGAGATTGGAGGAGACTGTTGCGGGGCAGTGGAGTGAGAAGGATGACGCGTATATACATGAAGAAGAGGTGGTTTGTGCGGACCGGGAACCGAGCTTGGAAGGAGTCGTGGGAGAGGAGACGTGACTGAGATGACTGGTCATGGTAATAATGGTGGTGGTAAGCAGGGGGTGGAGTAGAGCAAAAAAGTTGTTCTTCCAAAAAGGTAACATCAACATATACAATCACCTTGCGAGTGGTTGGAGAGTACCACACATACCCTTTTTGAGTCTGTGAGTAACCAACAAACATATTTTTGGTTACCCGTGGAGCGACCATGTCAGTGGAAGGGCCAAGCATATGGACATAATATGTACAACCAAATATCTGAGGCGTGAGAGAGAAGGGCGGTGTGGAGGGGAAGAGAAGACTAAACTAAGTGACATAGTTGAGGGCGAAGGATGGTAGACGGTTGATGAAATAACATGCCGTGGAGACAACAAAGTGCCAATACATCTTAGGAACCTGTATTTGAAACATGTGGGAGCGAGCAACATCAAGAAGATGTCTATTTTTGCGCTCAGCCACACCATTCTGTTGAGGAGTATAAACACACGAGGTCTGATGAATGATCCCAAACTCAGAGCAAAGATGAGCAAACACATGACTGGTGTATTCGCGAACATTATCAGTTCGAAGTATTTTAAGTGTGCACACAATTGAATTCGTGTCTCGAGAATAAAAGCCCGGTACATACGCGTAAGCTCATATCGATCGCGATGTAAGTGTAGTCATGTCATACAAGAATAATCATCAATAAAAGTTATATAGTAGCGCTAACCGGACAGACTGGCTATTTTGTATGGAGCCTAAATATCAGAATGCATCAAATCAAATGGAAAAGCCTCCGAGTACAATGTGGAGGGAAAGATGAACGATGTTGTTTTCCCATAATACATGAATCACAAGTAAATGCAGGAAGTGGAATATCAGGAAGAGTCTTCTTGAAGACCGAAAGAGGAGCATGCCCAGACGCCAATGCCAGTCTGCAGAGGAGACAAAGGAGAGAATGATGGGAGAGACATGAAGAAGGTAGAGCCCGTTGTGCAGTCGTCCTTTACCAATAGTACTCTGCGTCTGTCGATCCTGCATTATAAAAGAAGAGGTGAATGTGACAGAGCAATCATGATCGGCAGTGAGACGACTAACAGAAAGTAAATTAAACAGAGAGTCCGAGATATGAAGGACCGAGCGAAGAGAAATAGAAGGGTTGAGTGGTATATCAGTAGAGCCAGAGACATGGGTGGTGTCACCATTGACGACTGTGATAAACTTTGGATTCAGAGAGGCCAAGTACTGAGGTGGTTTCAGCGAATTGATATGGTGAGTAGCACCTGAGTTCACTATCCAACCCAAATTAGTGGAGATACAAGCGTTACCTTCATTGGAGATGGAAGTAATGGAGGCAGGCGGGCGGTTGAGCAACCCTTGAAGTTGCTGGAGCTGGAGGCACACTTCATCAAGATCAGCACGAGTGGCAGAAGAGGTGTCGACAACAATAGAGGTAGTAGGACGAGGAGGCAGACCATGTTTGCAGTAGCAAGTTGCCTCGAGATGTCCATCCTTACCACAGTAAGTACACTTATACCTCGACCGGCTACCACAACCCCTCCCGCGGAAGCCTGAGCGCCCTCCTTGCGTAAAGGGAGGAGGGATGAGTGGGGCTGCAGAGTGCTGGAGAAGAGCCGAAGAGGGAGGGTCGAGAACTTAAAGAGGTGGTGTGACCTTTAACAACATGGAGCAGACATCAGAGGAGGGAGCAGTAGAGGAAGAGGGTATCTGAGTCCAAACACTGTGAAGATGAGGTGGAACACGAGCCATCATCATGACAATACCAACAACTTCCTTTTGAGCGCGCTGAGCAGCCGGATAAGTAGTAGGAGGTTGGTACTGAATCTAGGCCTCAACCAAAGTCTTGGAACGCGCAACGAAGGAGGTTAAGTCACCAGCACTGCCTGAGTCAAGGTCTTGAAGATCTGTGATGATGTCAAACAAATGTTGGAGATTGTCCTTGTCGAAGTAAAGGGAAGGAAGCTCATCCTACATTGTCTTAACCGTCTCATGATACATGACCATACGGTAGGGTTATCCATCCAGGGAGTTGAGGAGTTAAGTCTGAACACGGCTACCGTCACGAAGCCAGTCATCAGTGAGTGTAGAAGGAGGTTCCTTAGTCAAATGGTGCAGGAGACCCTTTGTTTGAAGAATCCGACAGATAGAGTGTACCCATTCAACAAAGTTCTTCCCATAAGAGAGATGATGATGATTTGCAACTCGTCACATACCTCACGAACTGGCATAGCCGCACGAGCAGGAAGAGAAGGCGCTTCTGAAGACCCCATAAAGCCCAGAGGCGGCTAGAGGGAAACACTTGTGGTAGGTCACAAACAAGACAACAACGACACCAAGCAGGGCAGTAGCAACAAAAAAACAAATATGCGGTCTGGCAAAATTTGTTGCAAAGCAAGCTGAGAATGGGCGGTCTGACAACACACTGACAGCCTGCAATAATTCAAGCGGTCTGGCACCCCGCAAGACAACAACAGACTGGATGTGCGGGCTAAGTGGTAAGGAACAGAGCTGCATATAACAAGAATGTGCGGCTAGGCTAGCTGAGGAGGTGTGTGGATGCCAGATAGGCGGCGACACTGCGAATCATAGGCAGAAGACCAGGCGCATGCGCAAGTAGTCAGTGATCTTAGAGCTGCGGTGAGAATAGAAGACTGCGACGAACTGCTAAAACTTTAGGCAGACCGCAACAAGGAAGAGAGACCGGAAGCCGCAACGAGCAGAGTAATCAAGGCGCGTCAAGGAAGATAGACCGCAACGAGAACAAGAGACCGCAACGAGAAGAGGAGGCCCAATATGGATGTGCGGGCTTGCGACATGGACGAGAAACTGTAACGAGACGAGGAGAGCAAGCAAGCCGCCACAAGGAATATAGACCGCAACGAATAGTCAAACCGGTGGACCCCACTGATCAGAGGGAGCAGAGTTATAAAAAGAGGCGGAGGGGGAGGGATTGGTGTGGAACCACAGAAGGTGGAAGGTTTGCGGGTAGAATTAGGGAGACTGCAGGTAGCAGTGAGAGTTGCGATCAGAAGAGGTGTTACGGGTAGGATATGAGAGGCCGCAGGAAGCAGGGAAAGCAATGAAAAACCAAAGGTGTAGGACCGGTAACTCTGATACCATGTAGAGAAGCGCCCAAAAAATTGGGAAATAACTGAATTTTTTTTAATTCTCTCTCTAAATACAAGCATGTGTACATTTATATAGGAGGAGAAAGGGAGAGAAAGATCCTCATTCAAGATGTGTGACTAAAACATAAGGAGGAAGAGGGCCTAAGATGAGCCTTTATTGGGCCTTTACATGATTTTCTTCTAACAGATACTAATTTATTACTGTGACTAGTATATAAGGTTTTTGGATTTCAGCTAGTTATGCTTGGTTTTCTGACGCAGGGTAGACTTTGAGGTTGTGTGCCGACACTAATGCAAGCCTATGTGAGTGGTGTCGGGTTGACTCAAATAAACCTAGACTATATGGTGTGTTTTGATTCGATTTGATTGAAATTAATTTTAGCCAATAAAATTATAGAAGTTTAGCAAATTAACACAACGTTGATCACAATTTCAAATAAGCTTGCAAGTACGTTTTCCTTTGCATGAAGGATTTCAAGCCACACTTGCACAAATGAGAATTATAGGAAATAGGAAAACTCGATAGAAAATACAACGAATCACGATCTCCGATCACTATAGAATAATCATCCACATATTCAATAAAGAAAAAAAGAAACACACTATAAAGATTTACTCACAAACACAAGACTAAACAGTGGAAGGAGGATGAGTCCTGCTGCTATAAATGGAGATGGCGGGTGGGGCTGTTGTAGAGGGGATTGCTGTAGATAGGGCTGCTATGATGGAGAACGGGCAGTGGGAGGCCGTCAGCTGGAACTGCATGCGACGGGAGGCAGGCGGGAGGAAAGGTTGCCGGCGCTGGAAGGGGTTGAGAGCATGTTGGGGCGGTGGCTTATGACAGAGATGGGAGGCGGATGGATCGCTGAAGGTATGGAACAAACGTAACAATAACGTCGACTGGATGCGTACAGTAAGCGATATCGATAAAACAGGCGTCGATAGTTGGAGGGAGGTGTAAATAGGGGTGGTTAGGGCTATTGATGGGGAAATCGCGGGGAATACAGGATGCTTACAAGAATAATAAAGAGGGAAACCAAAATTTATCGGGACGTAGCACACCCCGGGGTTTTGTGGCATTGCACCATGATGTGATTATAGTCTCTGGGTTCTTTCACAAGACTAACAATGCCTTAAGATAACAACCCTCATCTCTATTTATAGTGAGGGGGGGGGGGCTGGGGCACCCGACGTGAACGACTATGATTTTCCGCTACGCCCAATATACTAATGACACTGAATAACGTAAAAAATACATAAAATGTATAAAGTGGCACTTCAGACGCGCTCTTGGTATCAGATCGGTGGTCTTATCAACGACTCCTGCGTGAGTACACAAATGTAGGTCCCGCCGAGTGCTGGCCCGAAGCCCAATGTCGATCTTGCGGCTGATCTCCATCATTTCCTCTACTGGTTAGTGGTTATGCATGGTTTGGGCTGATTCTTTATGGTTTTTCTTTCTATTAAACATAATTGTCTATGTTAGATTTTAAGGCTTATTCCTTTATAAAATTCAGCTATTCTACCTTCTTGATGGTGGTGTTTGGAATCATTTTTTATTTAAGATCACCTAATCGTTTCTCCTTCTATAACCCCTAAAGCGTGGTGTTGTCGTCATGCGGTGTCAATGTCGACATCAATTTTAAGACATCCCGTATAATAAGAGAATTCCTATGATTACAAATACTTCAACGGATTTTGTTGAAAGGTAGATGAGATGATGACCCTATGAACGCTAAGGGAAAAGAAATAGATTATGTTGAGTTTTACCTATTTAATTTATGCTTTACTTTATCGTACTTTTAATATGACATGCAATGCTATTTTAATATTGAAAATTATTTCTTGCATGTGTGTGCACATGATTTCATAAGTTTGCTATTTTAAGACCCGAATGACTGACTGACAATAAGTTATCTATAATGACTCCGTGACTACGGATGGCAATAAATATCACTGGAAAACCCGAACGAGAATAATCTGTGGAGAATAATAGTTAAATAACATCCTTAATTTCATAAATGAAGAACATAATATTTAAATGAAAGAAAATGTGAATTACTGAATGCATCGATGCATAAGTTGTGTTAAGATAACTCTACTTGGGCGTGTGAACCACCTTCTAATGTACTGATTACCAACAACACTCACTCACTACTTTAACCTACTCTCCCAAAAGATCTCCATGGAGTCGGTGTATGTCATGCTCAATAATGCTAATATTACTTGGCAGCGGACATTTTATTTTCGACTATTTTTTATTACTCACATCTTAAATTATCTTAATCACTATATAGATTGAAGGCATCCCACAAAAGGCAAGGACACTACGGATGAATCTCACTATTGGCAAGCTTTATCGCATTTCTAGACACAATAGAGCTGCCGTGTCATGTTACAAAGATTGTTTAAGGTCAAATGTTTTCTTATTTTATACCTGATTTTTTTACCTCTTTATTTATATGCTAAATTTTTTAGTTGTGGTTTATTAGCTTATAAGATGGATTTTTTATTGTTCTACTTGCGCTTTTTTAGGATTTGAACCTTGGATTTTAGGTAGCCTTTTTATTTTTTGGTGTGGGAAACAAATTTATGATGCTTCTGATTTTTATTGCTTTTATATCTCTGAATTATGTAAAGCCATGCAACATCACATTGGAATAATCTATAACAATCAATGAGCCTACATTATAAGTATAAAACCAATAATGTTACCTCATAAATTTTCTATTGCGCTCTTTGAAAAATGGTATATATTTTGTTTGATTTGGATGTAAAATCAGAAAAATGTTGAAATTTATTCTTCACATCAGCAAAAAACTGATTCAATTTGTTTAATTGCAGCAACCTTGTATAATAGATTTGTGAAATCAACTATCTTTGGTGACGAATGAGAGATCGTGCTTGCTGATTTATTTAACATGCGACAATAAAGCAGCACTACTGTAGTAGTATTGCAGAAGCATAATCTATAAGTGAGATAATTGGGTTTCTCTTGGTATTTTACGTTAGTGTTTGTTTAGATTATATTTAGTTTCCCTTTTGTTGTTCAAGGTCAAGATTAGTTTATAGCTGTCTGGCATTTACTGCTGAGTCACAAGTTTAGGGTAGCTTTGCATTTTGTTTTAAAGGATTTAAAAATTGAATGGATGAAAAGTGAAGTGTGACGCGGGATGAATTTATATAGGAGGGGATGAGTGATCCCCTAACCCTACATGCAATGCAAATGAGCACGTGACAAATGCAATGAACCTAAAGTCCGTCTAATTATGGGTTAGAGACTTGACGTGTGAAAACTAGAATGCCACCCTAATGTAATTTGTAGGAAATAATTTGGCTACACATGAACTTCATATGAATGCACTTGCATGAACTGGCGACAAATCAACATAGAGCAATAAAAGATTAAATCGCATGCATATGATTATAGCAAATGCAAAATAAGGCTTCATTTGGTTTAGCGGTGTCGGGAGGAGCTTTCGAACTGAAGGGGGGAGGTGGGGGTCGAAATAGAGCGGTTGGGGGGGGGGGGTGTTTCCTCCTTGCTGCGGGTGCAAACTGTAACGGCCCCGCTTACTAGGTTATCGTCGCAATTTTCATTTAGCTCATTTCTATTGAACACCAGAGAGCAGCAGGTTATGAACATTCAACAATTATTCATAAACAGATATAATGACATCATAACTCAATACTGCAGAAAAGTAAAACACATTTTTCGGGGGGGGGGGGGGCGTTTCCTCCTTGCTGCGGGTGCAAACTGTAACGGCCCCGCTTACTAGGTTACCGTCGCAATTTTCATTTAGCTCCTTTCTATTGAACACCAAAGAACAGCAGGTATATGGACATTCAACAACGATTCATAAACAGATATAATGACAGCATAACTCAACACTGCAAAAAAGTAAAACACATTCTTCCTTTTTATTTATGGTACAACAGATGCAGTATAATACGTAGCTGACAGATGACTCGATATATATACACAAAAGAGGATTCATCACAAAATCTAAGTTACAGTTAAAAGTATACAACAAGATGATAACAAACTATACTCATAACTCAGAACAAAACTATACTGTCACATATTACATAACCATGAGTATACTACTTAAAATAAAACTGGAATTCGTCGTGGGGGCAGTCGGGGTCGCCGGTCGCGACAAGTTTCCTTGTGGGCATCCATGACACCAAAGACGGCTGTAATGACGTCAACCCAGATCTTGTACATCTTTTCCTTGCGTGAAGGGGTCCCGGTAGAACTAGCGGGAGTAGCCTCCGCCTTGACCTGTTTTAGTTACATTTTATATTAGTCGAAGACTAAATGAATTCTCTTTTATAAAGATGTCTTATTCACATTTTTACGGATTTTATAGTTTATTCTCGTGATTACGTTCTCTCTCATTAAATCATATTCTTCATTTCATCATTTTCTTATTATTGACATTTTTTTTTGTTCATCATTTTTACTTTGCATATCTCTTCATGTGGAGTTTGATTTACTCATCATTATCTCTTAGGCTACGTTCGTTTCAACGACATTGACATTTAAGTATTGGCTTTCAATTCAATATCAATACACATGGGAAATGATATTGGATTTAAATCCAATTCTTTTGTTCGTCCGCATGAAGACTTTATATCATAGGAATTGACATTGATATTTTTTTATTGTTCGTTTGTAGAAAGACTTTCTGTCATAGGAATTGACATTGATCAATGCTATTAATGATCACAATTAAAAATCACAAATGCAATTTTTTAGCCCGACCGTGATTTTTTCTTGAGGCGTGATTTTTTCGCCCAAACTCAAGTTTTTCAACCACGACGCGAATTTTTTGACCGGACGTGAAATTTTCGCACAAAAGTGTTATTTTCGCCCAGACGTGTTTTTTTCGCCATGACGTGATTTTTTTCAATCTGATTTGATTTTTTCAGTCTGAATGCGAAATTTTCATATGAACGCGACTTTTTCGCCCGAACGCGATTTTTTCGTCTGCACGCGAATTTTATCGTCCGGACGTGATATTTTCGCCCGGACGCGATTTTTTCGCCCGGACGCGAATTTTTTGCCCGGACGCGATTTTTTCGCCCGGACGCGAATTCTCGCCCGGACGCGAATTTCTCGCCCGGGCGCGAATTTCTCGCCCGGGCGCGATTTTCTCGCCGGGGCGCGATTTTCTCGCCCGGGCGCGATTTTCTCGCCCGGGCGCGAATTTCTCGCCCGGGCGCGAATTTCTCGCCCGGGCGCGAATTTCTCGCCCAAGCACATCTCCCGTACGCGATTTTTTGCCCGGACGCGATTTTTACTTCTCAAATCGAATTTTTCGCCCCGACGTATTTTCGCATCCGGGCGAAATATTCGCGTCCGGGCGAAATATTCGCGTCCGGGCGAGAAAATCGCGTCCGGGCGAGAAAATCGCGTCCGGGCGAGAAAATCGCGTCCGGGCTAGAAAATCGCGTCCGGGCGAAAAATCGCGTCCGGGCGAAAAATTCGCGTCCGGGCGAAAAATGCGCGTCCGGGCGAAAAATGCGCGTCCGGGCGAAAAATGCGCGTCCGGGCGAAAAATTCGCGTCCGGGCGAAAAATTCGCGTCCGGGCGAAAAATTCGCGTCCGGGCGAAAAAATTTGCGTCGGGGCGAAAAAATTGCGTCCGGGTGAAAAATATCGCGGTCGGGCGAAAATATCGCGTCAAGTCCAAAATATCGCGTCTGGGCGAAAAATTCGCGTCTGGGCCAAAATATCGCGTCCGGGCGAAAAAACCGCGTGCGGGCGAAAAAATCGCGTTTGGGCGAAAAAATCGCGCCCGTGCGAAAAAATCGCGCCTGGGCGAAAAAATCGTGTCCGGGCAAAAAAAACGCGTCTGGGCGGAAAAAACGCGTTTGGGCGAAAAAACCTTGTTTGGCCGAATAATTCATGTTCGGGCGAAAAAAATTGTGTCTGAGCGAAAAAATTACGTCTAGATGAATAATTCGGCCCAGGCGACAAAAAATTGAATTGTAGCGAAAAATTTCCGTACGGGCGAAAAAAACACATTCGGGCAAAAAAATTGCGTCATAGAGAAAAAAACCGCGTTCGTGCAGAAATATCGCATTCGGGAAAAAAACTGCCTGGGTAAAAAAAAAAGCTTCAAGACCAAAAATTACGTCTGGGCGAAAAAATCGTACACAGACGAAAAAAACACTTCCGCGCAAAAAAATTGCGTCCCGATGAAAAATTGCGTTCGGCCGAAAAAAATCACGTTCAGGCTAAAAAAATGGTCTCATTTTGGAAAACCGGACTGAATATCCGCCACTAGAGATAGATATTGAATATATGAGTTTTTAGATTACGGTGAATATCGACGACTTTCCATCAGAAAGCCAATTCCAATTTAAAATTGTTGATACGAACAAGAGAAATGACATTCATATTCTCAAAGCCAATACTTCAATATCAATGTCTGTGAAACGAACGGACCCTTATACTTTTTCTGTTGTTATCAGGCGCTGTTAAGGGAATATTAATATTTCGTATCATTTATATAGCGCGCTTGCGTGCCTTTTCATATTCGCACACATTTCTTAACGTGCCTTTTCATATTCGCACGTTAACTTTCATTATATTATCATTGAGAGGACATTCACCCCACCTCTATTGTTGGGTTAACCCTTAACTTAGCCCATTTCATTGTTTTATTCCTTTACTTTATTTCAGTAGTTTTCTTTCCTTAAACGTAATCATTTACTTTATTGTACATTTACTTCAATTGCTAGTTCTTGCAACATATAGCATAAACATAATACATAATTGAACAATTAAGCAATTAAGTAATTATATAAGGGTGAGAACTCACATTGGCAACTCCTTTCCCTTTGTCCCTTCGACCACTATCATCGCCTTGTCTCCCACCACCTCGTGACGCCATGTCAGTTCAACACTTCAAGACGTTCTTGACGGCTCCACTTGGCCTAATTAGGTCAAAGGTCATTTAGGGTTTAATGGTTGGTTGTCCTATCATGGAAACAAGGGGCTTTTGGTCCAATTAGCGAGGAATCATCATGCCCTGGCCAATTTTTGTTGCCCTACTTCCAAACCCTAGTTTGGTTGCTGCCCTAAATACGTATTTCACTGATTTAGTGAAAGGGAAGCACGCCTTTGCCTCAAATAATTATTTGGAGTTTTAAGGTTTCTCCTTTTTAACCTAAAATATCAAAATCTGCTTAACCTAGCCAGAGTTTCATTAAAATCCCTTGGATATCACGGATTTAGGTTTATAATCTATTACAGAAACTTTCTACATGTAGAGGATCAAAGAATATTGAAAAACTTAAACCCTAGGGTTTCTACCCGTTTCAATCCGTGAGAAATCTTGGACAAGGGAACAAGAGGACTGGAGAGGAAGAAATTACCTTTCAAATTGAGGAGAAATATGATGAAACGGAGGAGAATCGAGCTCGTGGTGAAGATCGGCGGTTTCGGCTCTTCCGTCGCCTGCAGCGGCTTCTTGTGGGAATCGGGAGAGGAATAGAATGAAGCAGCGCTTATTCCTTTCTCTATTTTATCGGATTATCGGCACCGCTTCCTAATCGTACAACACGCAACACTTTGACCGGCATTAGCCGGTTCAATTCCTTGTTTCAACCGGTTCAACCTATTACAACTCCTTGCTATCAGCACACCATTATAAATATTTGTTATAAACTTAACTAGCATACCTTAGTGGCGTCACACAAACGGAGACGGAGGTTCTTTCTGTTACCCTCCGTCCGACGGCGTTTGCTCCAAATGCCGCCCGAAAATGCTAAACCAAATGAAGCCTAAATCTTTAGGAAAGCGGGTTTGGGCTTTCCTCCATGTGGAGGGCCAAAACAAGAGCGCACGACGAATAGTTCCTGCAAATCACAAAATTATCTAAAACAAACAACAATGATATTATAGATACAAGCGATGATGAAATCACAATACTATATATTAATATTGAGAATTAAATATCCATACAACTATAACACTCACAAGATATGGGGGCTGCCCAAAGCAATGGAGATCCCGCGAGGCGACGAGCTTTGATGGCGATTCGCGGCAGAACCAAAGGTGGTATGATGTAGGGGATGACTGGATCTGGCTTAGGGAAGGGGGATCAGAATGCAGGAATGTAGATCCGTTGGTTTGGGAGCGGAATAGGGTGGTGGAAAGGAGGGGTGTGGCTCTGCCGCTGTGGGGACTGGATCGTGCTGAGAAGGAAAGATCTGGGAGGTATTGGGCATCAAACTGAAGGGAGGAGGAAAGAAGAAGGTGGTGGTGGCTGTTAGGGTACTTGGTGGGCTGGCGGAAGGGATAGGGTGGGGGCGGTGGTGCTGTTTGGATGGGAAAGAGGTTGGCGGCTGCACGATCGGATCAAGGGTGGCGGCTGTATGGTTGCAACAAGGAGGTGCGACGGTTGTAGGATGGCAACAAGGGCCGGTGGTGGTGGCTGTTAGGGTACTTGGTGGGCTGGCAGAAGGGATAGGGTGGGGGCGGTGGTGCTGTTTGGATGGGAAAGAGGTTGGCGGCTGCACGATCGGATCAAGGGTGGCGGCTGTATGGTTGCAACAAGGAGGTGCGACGGTTGTAGGATGGCAACAAGGGCCGCTGCTGTTTGGGACTGTATCGGGGAGGCGATAGATGAATTAGGGGGTGGAAAATGATGGCTAGGGTTAGGTAATAACTTAGGAAGGAAGAAGAGCACCTGAGAGTCGTCATCTAGGGTTTCACAGAGTCGGCACCGTGGGGTGATTGCGGCAATCCGGGATTCTTTGTCTCCAAATTTTGCAATAGCTGATGGCATCCCCCATACACTCTTTTTTTATAATAAAGAGATGCTAGAGCATCCCACCATCAACGATTATGGTTGGCCAGAGATAGGATATCCCGATTACATCAAAATTCAAGCCAAAATTACAATATAATATAAGAAATTGTGTGCAAACGACGAGCCAGATGTATCCGTAGAGTCGGATCATCGATCCGGATACGCTATATGTTAAGTAGTTAATCAGCCCTGAATGAGCCCAAAACTCGTCCTGCGTTGTAGGTTCACGTCTCCGTTTCGCATCATTCTCTCTGGCTTGAAAGAATTCATCTCCTAATGAATAGAGATCAGAATTCCGGTGTATGCCAGGTAAGACTCGATGAGTCCACCAGAGGTCGTCCAAGTGTCGTCGATGGTAAAGTATCCTTGCGAATGACACTCTTTTGTCTGTCTGGCGCTGCTATGCATGCATGAGCCACGATATCAATAATGCTCTCAATAATCCACTGATGTGCTGGATGTTCCGGTGTGATCACTGGTGCAGATGGTGAAGCCATAGACGACTGACCCAACGACAGGTGGGGCTCAGAAGTGGACTGGGTGCGAGACTGGGGATGTGGAGGTGTAGGCTTCAAAATATGTAAGGGTGTAGGCTCAAGAGGATCTCCATGAAACAGGTGCACATACTTGCGAGGCTTGTAGCATGACATAAGGTCCTCAACATTAAATACGGGATGGATACTCATGCTCGTATGGATATCAAGATCACAAGTATATGCTATAATTCATCTCATGAATGTGTGGGGATCTATTCGCCTAATACTCAAATTTTTAGCGGGCCTCTCAAGGAGCCTCACTATGCGGATTCTCACCATCCTCTGCTTGCCTTTATGAAATACCTGCCTTTGTCAATGAACATCTGCATGTGATTTATAAGATTTATTACCAGTATTGATTCTCCGCCAGACCAACTTATACACACTTGCAAATGATGAACAAACAACTCAATAAACACTTGCAAATGATGAAGTAACGAATCAACAGACTTATGTCCATATTGCAAATGAAACACGACAGACACAACACACTCTCTATGGAACAATCTGACAATGAATTGGAAATCCATAAAATGAGGTGACTTATCAGGAGGATCTCTCGATGTAGTGTAGAAAAACTCATCCAGTGTGCGGCAAGTGTCTAAGTGACCGTGTGAGACATCAACACTCAAAGAAGAGCTCATAAGATGCCAAATGTCTCTTGGGGATTGTGACACATCAAGGGGTCATCGAGAGGTATGTATGAGAAACACCTGAATGGATACCAAAAACACTTAGGATAGGTTTTGACTCAAGAATGTGGTGAGTGTCCCTGAAAAGAAAGAGCTCATGTGGTGGGTCAGTAGGTGGCGTGTCCTAAAACAAATTAAGAGTGGGATGTCTCATAAGGTAGGACCTCAAAATATCAAAAGTTTGCTCAAGTGTACTTGAGGAAAGTCCTAAATACTTGATGCTCCACTCAAGATTCGATCTCTGGGGCAAGACCAGAGACGATAACGAAAGAAACGCCAATAACTCGAAACTCATAAACGAGTGGCTCACCTAAATCTCATCCTCACTAAGATGTAGCGGCTCATCAAAAGACTCAACAGGGGGCTTGTCATAGAACTCGTTAATAGGATCTCGATCCTCAAGATAAGTACCATCATAAGGGGTAGTGTCCCCATAAATGGGTGATATGACCATTACGAGATCAGCACCAGGCTCTTGGCCCTTGGTCATGATGTGGCTCGGGACAATGACAATGGGAGAGTGACATAGACCTACTCTCAAGAATGAGTCTATAGGTGAGGTTTCAGTAAATGAGTTTATGGTAAGGGTGCTAACTAACTCAGGGCATGACAGAAGAAGAGGTGTAGGTGAGGGACACATCACTATTGAATCAATAGGTCGCTCAGACTCACTCTTAGTCTTGGGGTCACAAGAGACGAGTCAAAAATAAATGACAGACCACTCAACGGACTAAGTACCTCACTGGGTTGAGAGAAATTCATATCCGATGTCATTTCTATCGCGTCTGACGGAACAATGACAGGCAATATAGTGACCTCGGTATGGGAGGAACTCGTACTGCGGAGGTCGATGTGTGAATCCAATCAGCCAACTCTTGCAGATCTCAAGAACGTTTCATGATGAAGGGCGAGCTAATATGTTTGCTCCAGGGACTTCGAGTTGTGATAAGCCAACTCAACACGTATGTCGGATCGAAGTCCAGACCAAAATCGGGAGGTGGTCATAGCTGGCTCCTTTCGGATATCACTTATCACAATTAACTATCAAAATGATTCTTGTACTCAGCGACAAACATAGATTCTTGCTGAAGGGAAAATAATTGCTCGAGCAAGTGACTCTACTTGCTCTGATACGACGGAGGCAAATACCTCTGACACAAAATATGCTTCATCTCCACTCAACTAATGATGCGATGTAGACGTTCTCGCTCATGGGTCCTCTCAATACTAAGCCAATATGCTCTCGCCTGATCGAGAAGTCTAAGTTTCACAAACTCGATGCGACGTTCACCGAATTATCTCAAAATGATCGAGATAATACTCCATATCACGAAGCCAATAACTGAAAGACTCGGGACTCGATGAGCCGTCAAAAGAAGGGGAAATAGTACGAAACTTACATTCGAGATCTCTCTCAAAACAATGATCCTCATAATAATCATCCTAAGGTAATCGAGTCGTGTCAAAGGATCAACACGAGCCGCTCGCGTACAGGAATATGAATGACAACAATCATCATACTGATCGTCTTTAGCATAGTGGAATCGTGTCAGTGGATCAACACAATCTCTGGAAGTGGTGTGCTACGATCGAGAGTAATCATTGTAGTAACATGAGGATCGCCCTGAGGGGGCTCTATGGGAGTAGTAGTAAGCGGACTTGGGATCCCCAAATAGAGGAGCGGAATATTGGTGATACCTATCCATGAAGAAATCTATAGACTCTATAACTGCGTATCAAAAGAGTGCTCGTAACCTCCCTCTGATACCAATTGACACAGGATGAATTTATAAGCGGCGGGTGAGCGATGCCCTAACCCTACATGCAATGCAAATGAACACGTGGTAAATGCAATGAACCTAAAGACCGTCTAATTATGGGTTAGAGGCTTGATATGTGACTGCTAGAATGCATCCCTAATGTAACGTGCAAAAAATAATTTGGTTACACATATGAACTTTATATGAATGCACTTGCATGAACCAACAACATATCAACATAGTGAAATAAAGGATTAAATTGCACACATTTGATTATAGCAAAAGCAAAATAAATCTTTAGGCAAGCGAGTTTGGGCTGTTTTCCACGTGGAGGACCAAAAAAAGAGTGCACGACGAATGTTGGGTTTTCTGTACAGAAGTAGAACAACACATCATATAGCGGAATAGAGTTTAAGAAAACCCTAAATAGAAACGAGATCTTGCGATAAAACATTGATCAAGAAGTAAAACAAAAAAGAGAGATTGCAATATACGTTAGATGAATTGAGTCAATACTCAACCAAGATGCTTCAGAAGGCTGAGTCCACACAGATATAGATCTGCGGCTTTACAGGTATCCACACGAGTAGAGAACACTAAGACCTTGTCCAACAAGATTTGGTATGGAGAAAAGAATGCCCTCTGCGTCTCCACAAACTGTTAGGTTTGCTCCAGGAGAGGCGGCGACAAGGTGAAGTCACAACGATGTACAAACTCGTGTTCGCCGAGTGGGCAGGACGGAGAGGGGGCTTGCTCTCGCCTGAATCGACGAACCCAAGTCAACACTCGCCGAAGTAGTTACCAGGGGAGTGCTTGTCTCATCAGACACTCGCCAAAGAGGCGGGCTAGTGCTAGTTTCATCAGGCACTCGCCAAAGAGCCAGGCGAGTGCTAGTCTCATCATGCACTCGCCAAAGAGGCGGGCGAGTGCTAGTTTCATCAGGCACTCGCCAAAGAGGCGGACGAGTGTTAGTTTCATCAGACACTCGCCAAAGAAGTGGGCGAGTGCTAGTCTCATCAGGCACTCGCCAAAGAGGCGGGCGAGTGCTAGTTTTATCTGGCACTCGCCAACGAGGCGGGCAAGTGCTAGTTTCATCAGGCACTCTATAAAGTGGCGGGTGAGTGTTGTTCTCAAGGGGCACTCGCCAAAGTGGCGGGCAAGTGCTAGTCTCACCAGGCACTCGCCAAAAGAGGTGGGCGAGTGCTGGTTTCGTCAGGCACTCGCCCCCTCCAGGAATGTTCTCCATGCAAGGTTTTATTTGTTTGTCTGCGGATAGCCGTTGGTAGATTAATTTGGGGTGCATTTAATAATTCCAAAAGGCGGGATTGCGCTATTGACAGTCCCCGCTAGAAAAACTATAAATAGACTCTGAAGGGCATCTTTGGACGAGATCCAGTTTTTTGGCTTCTTCCTCAGGTCATTTTTGGTTGGCCTCGAAGGCTCTCCAAGGTGCCCTATTTCAGCATTGGCTTGGGGGGGAAGCACTCAAAGTTCTTCCGGGTGTTTGGTGGGTTCTCCGCGCTGCAGGCAGGGTCTATGTCATGTTCTAAGTCTTCAGCTTAACGTTCTTTCTCGGAAGAAGTAGGTGTGTGTTGTCCCCTTAGGGTCCAAACTCTTTATTACAAACGAGATCTAGGGTTAGTGACGGCTTCAAAAGCACACACTGGAAGTTCTATGGAAAACTCTTTTCCAAGTTTATTTATACCCCAGGAAAACAAACAGATAAAAGTCTCCTTAGAAATCTGCCAAAACTCAACATGTGTCGACTTGCACTCAACGTGCGTCGATAAGAACTCGACACAACCTCAAGATACACTCGATAACATTCGACGCAACTGCGTCGATACGCAGTCGACGTATCTGCGTCGAGCAGAACTCGACGTTGCGTCGATTTCTACTCGACATAACGTCGATAACGAACTGGCTTCGACATTGAGCTTGGTTGCGTCGACATCAAGTCGATGTGCGTTGATACGCACTCGACGTGCGACGATATGCACTCGACACAACCCGTCTGTATCATTTATGTCATAGATTTGGTCCCTTTATCGTATCTCATATGAGTGGGGCCAACACAAATTTTCCTCAAATTTCTACAAACATTCTTATGTGTGACCATATAGACTCATATCGTGTTGGCAGTGAGACTAACTGCTTGATTGCTTTGCGATTACATTGGAAACACCAACAGTCTCTCACTTGATCAAAAAGTATTAACAAAAGGCTCACAAACAATGAGCGACATCTAACAATACATTATTGCTACCCAAGCAATAAGAGTTTATAACTCAACAAACATTTTATGCTCAATTTATCAGTGTTGTCATGTCCCTTTGTCCTTTACATCTGGATAGAACTAGAGACATGGACCGTGTCACCCTCATAATTGTTCAATCCAAGTTTTTTGATCTAAAGTGGACTTCCAGAAATTGGTGAGCTAAATATTATATATTGACTCAATCAAGCATGACCATGCATTTCTCAGTCCCATTCCATCAGGGGGCCCATGGATGCAACTCTTATCATATAGGAGGACAAATCTCATTTCTGTCCACACCCAAACACCCAAATGACTCGTAACATACCCAATAACCACCGTTATCATCTCCCTTCTTTAAGGAAGACTTTTGATAACATCAAAGTATGCTCTTCCTCACTTGATGAATGTTGTGACTTCAGGTCAAAAAACCATAAACACCATTGCCATTTGAGACCTACTTGTGAACGTTCACATAACAATACACAAAGTAGTCTCATTGTGGGTTTGTCCAGTACAACTTGTTCACTAACAAGTACCAATGTAATGACTTGATATCAGAATATCATGACCTGTGAGAACCGATCATCAATCAATGCACATGTTAGTCTTAATGTACCATCATCGTCCTTAGCTTCTAAGATGATACTCCAACCAGGGACTATTTAAAAATGAAGCTTCTTATAAACATATGCCCTCACATTCAAGTCACGCAGTTGAATTCCTATGGAAGCAAACATTCTAAGGACATTCATTATGCTAATTAATCTATCATATAAAAACAGTTGACATAACAAAAGAACTTGACATAAATGTAAAAATAAATATAAAGTACTTTATTCATCACATGAATAACAACCGATACATATACAATCCATAAGTCTCCCACTAGAAACGATCATTCAGGTATCTAATGCTCATTAATCTAGTATGACCATCATGCTTTCTCTGTGCAAGAGACTTCGTCAGTGGATCTGCAATATTCTTTGTAAGCGGTACTCTGCATATGCTCACATTTCCTCGATCGGCAATCTCTCGAATAAGATGGAACCGTCGAAGTATGTGCTTAGAGCGCTAATGAGATCTAAGTTTCTTAGCCCGTACAATAGCACCATTGTTGTCACAGTAGAGAACTACGGGATGAACAATGCTAAGAACTACATCAAGCTCGCCGATGAAATTTCTAATCGACACAGCCTCCTTCGCCACAGCGATATACTCGGCCTCAGTCGTATGATCAACAACTGTCTTCTACTTGGAATTCTTCTAGCTCATAGCTCCTTCATTCAGGCAAAAGAGAAAACCTGATTGAGAGTTTGAGTCGTTCTTATCAGTCTAGAAGCTAGTATCCGTGTAACTCTTTACAACAAACTCTTCCTCTCCACCAAATACCAGGAACATATCCTTAGTCCTTCTCAAGTACTTTAGAATATTCTTAACAGCTGTCCCTGACCATCACCGGGATCAGTCTGATACCTGCTAGTCATGCTCAAAACATATGAGACATCGGGTCGAGTACATAACATCACATGCATGATTGATCCAATTGCCGAAGCATATTGAATCAACTTCATGCGGTCCTTATCTTGCAAAGGTTTATGACATTGGTCCTTAGAGAAACTCACATTATGAGACATGTGTAAGAATTAATTCTTGGACTCAAGTATGCTGAACAGTTTCAATACCTTCTCAATGTATATACTTTGGGTCAAACCCAACAACTTCTTCGATCTATCTCCATAGATCTTAATATCAAGTATATAAGTCGCTTCGCTCAAGTCTTTCATAGAAAAGCAGTTCCCTAGGTTGTTCTTAACAACTTGCAGAGCCGGAATGTCATTCTCGATCAGCAGCATGTCATCTACATACAATATCAGGAAGACAACAATGTTTTCACTAATTCTCTTGTAAACACGTGGTTCATCTTCATTTTTAATAAAACCAAACTCTTTGATTTTCTGATCAAAACAAAGATTCCAACTTCGGGAAGTTTATTTCAATCTATAAATGGATCTCTGCAGCTAACATATTTTAGTGGCTTCATTTGGAGATACAAAACACTCGAGTTATGTCATATACACTTCCTCAAGGAGGTATTCATTAAGGAAGGCCGTTTTGACATCAATTTACCAGATCTTGTAGTCATAATACGCAGCAATAACAAGCAAAATTTTGATGGACTTTACCATAATAACAGGGGAAAAAGTCTCATCATAGTCAACACCATGAATTTGCTTGAAACCTTTAGTCACTAGTCGCCCTTTGAATGCCTGTATTTTCCCATCCATGTCGATTTTCTTCTTGAAGATCCACTTGCACCCTATGGATCGTACCCCTTCAGGTAGTTCCACCAAAGTCCAAACTTGGTTTGCATACATGAAGTCCATTTCAGATTTCATGGCCTCAAGACACTTCTCGGAGTCTTGTCCATTCATAGCCTCTTGGTAGGTTGCAGGCTCATCATCATGATCCATAAACAACACATTATTTATTTGAGACACAAGAAATTCATATCTCTCAGGCTCAAATCTAGGTCTACCAGATTTATGTAGGACTTGTGTTTCCTGAGCAGACTCTCTAGCTACAATAACTTATAGTCCTTGGTCAAGCTCCAATTCAGTTTCATTCACATCTTGTGGTTCTTGAAGTTCTTCAAGCTCTACCTTGGTTGTCTTTCTTGACAAGAACTCTTTCTCCAAGAAGACACTAGTACTTGCAACAAACACTTTACCTTCAGACGGTAGGTAAAAGTAGTACCCTTTGGTTTTCTTAGGATACCCACATGATAACATTAACTGACTTGGGTTCCAGCTTGACGTCGCACGTATGCCTCACAACCCCAAATCTTCATGAAAGACATACTAGGAGGTTTCTCAGTCCATATCTCATATGATGTCTTTAGAACCGTTTTCGTTGAAACGCGATTTAAAGTCAAGGCAACAGTTTTTATAGAAAAAAAAACAAACAAATTTGCATGACTCATCTTCGGTCGTACCATGTCTAACAAAGTACGATTCCACATTTCAGACACACTATTATGTTGTGCTGTTCTAGATGGAGTGAGTTGTGATACAATACCACACTATTTCAGATGATTACGAAACTCATGACTCAGATATTCGCCACCTCGATCATATTAGAGTGCTTTTATCGTCTTTCCCAGTTGGTTCTCTACTTGATTTTTAAACTCCTTGAATTTTTCAAAGGTTTCAGATTTACACTTCATAAGATATACATATCTGTATCTACTGAAATCATCAGTAAATTTAACCAGTAGTAATACCCACCTCTAGCCATAGAAGTCATGAGTCCACATATATCACTATGTATTACACCCAAGAGATCACCAGCCCTCTCAGTATGACTAGTGAAAGAGACTTTAGTCATCTTGCCCAATAAACAAGACTCGCACCGCTCAAATGATTCATAATCAAATGAGTCCAATAATCCATCTTTCTGGAGCTTGGATATGCGTTTCTTGTTTATGCGGCCCAAACGACAATGCCAGAGAAACGTAGAATTAAAGTCATTCGTTCTTAGTCTTTTAGTATTCTCTATATTATAGATCAGATGGTCTAAGTTCAAAATATATAAATCATTAAACAATTGAACTACATCATAACAAACATCATTCATAAATATAGAACAACAATCGTTCTTGATGATGAAAGAAAATCCTTTCATGTCAAGACATGCTACAAATATTATGTTTCTAGTTATGACTAGAACAAAATAATAATTATCTGATTTTATTACAAGCCCAGTGAGCAAAGAAAGACGGTAAACTCCTACAACAACGACATCAACTCTTGCTCCATTTCCAACGTGCAGACCCACCTCTTCTTTACCCATTAATCTTCTCATTCCCAGTTCTTGCACATTAGTACAAATTTGAGAATCCCATCCGGTATCCAATATCCAAGATGAAGGAACAAAAAGGTTTATTTCTATAACTAATATACCTGAAGCGGAAGTCACACTTCCCTTCTTCTTCTGTAGATCCTCAATGTAAAAAAGACAATTCCTTCTCCAATGTGCAGCCTTGCTACAGTGATGACAATTCCCTTCCTTCGCCAAGCCCTTCTTCTTTAGTGCTGAAGACTTGGGATCAGGATACGACTTAGGTCCCACTTTAGTCTTCTTTGATCCATTGAACTTTCCCTTGCCTTTATGCGCCATCAGTTTGGGGCTAGCAGACTTGACCTTCTTCATGTTGATTTCGACAGTTCTCAATAAGTCTAGGAGCTCAGGCAGCGTCTTGTCAATTTCTGTAGTTCAAAACGAACTGCTCATAATTGTCCGACAACGATTGCAGGATCAGATCAGTGACAAACTCTTGGCCCAAAGGAAAGCCCAGTCTTTCAAGGTTCTCTATATACTCAATCATCTTAAGTACGTGAGTCCCTACTGGGTCTCGAGCTCCCATCTTGCACTGAAACAACGCCCTGGATATGTCAAACCTCTCTTGTCGAGTCTGTCCTTGAAACATAAGACATTCGACATTCAGGGAATTGTCATAATACTTCTTGTAAGCTTCTTTATTTGCCCGAGGGGCAGTATTGGCTGACTCAGCAGGGGGTCTTCTTCCAAGACATAGAGCTTGTGCTTTTGCCTAAGAACAATTCTCAGGTTCCTGTATTAGTCCAGAAAATTTGTCTCATTTAGCTTATCCTTCTCAAAGATAGCTCTTAGGAACAGGGTAGAGTGCGATCCACTTGCCATGAAAATTCTACAAGGAATTTATACAAAGTGATTTTAGTACTATATTGTAAAATACATTTTATATTTTAATATGAATTTTAATTAAAAGACTCACACTATTTTAATCAAATTGATAGCCCTCAGTATCAATTCAGAGAGTTTATGCAAGCTTCTCTCTAGTGGACAAGATCTGTATTTCACCAACACCATAAGTCAGCTTTGACTGATCACCCATAATGTGGTTATTTAGGAAGACAACGCTTGTCAATTGCATCATCATGCAACTCTTGTATGGTTGGTGAATAACTCTTTATTCACATCCATCAAATGATGAATGTCAACTATATGTCTCTAGGCACTCAACCTTTGAAGTCACCTAGTTAAGTTGGACCCGATGTCGACAGTGAGATATCACAATTATCCACTCGCACTCTTACCCTGATAGATTAATGTACCCTGCTTTGACAAAACCCACACTTCATCAATTGAAGTAGGAAGAGTGTCATCCATCGAAAGACATCCATATACTTAATATTGGATGAGGGATTTTATGATAATCGATTAACAGTTAATCATGATTAACATTTAATCAATGTGCACATAAACAAACAAAATTACATCATTCACAATCCAAATACATCCCAGATGTGCACAAAATAAAACATCAACACTTTGATAAAAAAGGCTAAATCTGAACATTTAGAATCATTCTAAATTTTCAGATTTACACGCATTGCACACAGACAAAACAAATCAACCTATACAGTAGGCAGACTCGTCTCTCAATGTCAGATTCAAAATCTAAGACATTTGGTTTCACAAACCATTCAGAAGGACAGTTACTGCTAAGGAGAAACAATTCCTAAAAATAAAAAAAACACAACGCAATCACGGGCGTTCCTAGCGGGGTTCCAAGGTACTGCGGCCCTGGAGGTGGTCTCGCTGACCGATCAACGAGCGGGGTCAAGGGGCAAAGCCCTGCGGGGTGGGGAAAGTATTTGATGCTCCAGGAATGCTCCAGAAATTAACATTTATGAAAAACTACCACTGATTTCTCTTCAAAAATACATCTACATTTGATGCTCCAGGAATAAATCTGGGCATGTAGAACACTTCTAAATCTCCAAATTTACACACACTGGATTCAGCAAACATCTGAAACAATGATCATCATACAATCTCGCTCTGATACCACTGTTGGGTTTTCTACATAGAAGTGGAACAACACATCATATGTGCGCAACAGAATAGAGTTCAAAAAAACCCTAAACAGAAATGAGATCTTGCGATGAAATATTGATCAAGAAGTAAAACAAAAAAGAGAGATTGCAATATACCTTAGATGGATTAAGCCAATACTCAACCAAGATGCTACAGAAGGCTGAGTCCACACAGAAATAGATCTGTGGTTGTATATGATCAACACGAGTGGAGAACACAAAGATCTTGTCCAATAAGATTTGGTATGGAGAAAAGAATGCCCTCTGTGTCTCCACAAACTGGTAGGTTTGCTCCAGGAGAGGCGACGACAAGGTGAAGTCATGACGGGATCTAGGGTTAGTGACGACTTCAAAATGACACAGTGACAGTTCCATGGAAAACTCTTTTCCAAATCTATTTATATCCCAGGAAAACAACAAATAAAAGTCTCCTTAGAAATCCGTCAAAACTCAACATGCGTTGAGTACACAACGTGCGTCAATAAGAACTCGATGCAACGTTGAGATTCACTCAATGACATTCGACGCAACTGTGTCGACACACAGTCAAGGTACCTGCGTCGAATAGAACTCGACGTTGCGTCAATTTCTACTCGACGTAGATAACGAACTGGCTTCGACATTGAGCTTGGTTGCGTCGACATCAAGTCGATGTGCGTCAATACGCACTCGACGCAACCCGTCTGTTTTCTTTATGTCATAGATTTGGTCTCTTTATCATATCCCATATGAGTGGGGTCAACACAATTTTTCCTCCAATTTCTCCAAACACTCTTATGTGCGACTCTATAGACTCATATCGCGTTGACAGTGAGACTAATTGCTTTGTGATCACCTTGGAAACACCAACAACGAATAGTTCCTGCAGCAACAAACAACACTTAAGCCTTTATCCCAGTATAGTGGGGTCGGCTATATGGATCCTTTGTCTCCATGTTGCCCTATCTTTTGGTCATAATCTCACTGATGACTAAGTACATCATGTATTTCCTTATAGTTTCATTCCAAGTCTTTATTGGTCTACCCCTTCCTCATTTAACATCTTTGGTGACTAGACTCTCACAATGCCTAACAAGTGCCTCTAATGGTCTTCTGCAAATCCCAAAATAATCCAGAACAAACAACAATGATACTATAGATCCAAGCGAGGATGAAATCACAATACTATATATTAATATTGAGAATTAAATATCCATACAACAATAACACTCGCGAGATATGGGAGTTGCCCAAAGCAATGGAGATCTCGTGAGGCGACACGCTTTAATGGCGATCCTCGACAGAACCGGAGGTGGTATGATGTAGGGGATGACTTGATATGGCTTAGGGAAGGGGTATCAGAATGCAGGAATGTAGATCCGGTGGTTTGGGAGCGGAATAGAGCGGTGGAAAGGAGGGGTGTAGCTGTGGGGACTTGATTGGGCTTAAAGGGACAGATCTGGGTGGTATTGGGCTTCAAACGGAAAGGAGGACGAAAGGGGAAGGTGGTGGTGGTTGTTAGGGTGTTTGGTGGGCTGGCGGAAGGGATTGGGTGGGGGTGATAGTGCTGTTTGGACGGGGAGGAGGGCGGCGACTGCAGGATCGCAGCAAGGGAAGCAAGGGCGGCAACTGTAGGGTTGTGACCAGGATTTGTGGCGGCTGTAGGCTTGCAGCAAGGGCGGCTGTTGTTTGTGAGGGTATTGGGGAGGCGGTAGATGGATTAGTGGGTGGAAAATGAAGGCTAGGGTTAGATAATTCCTTAGGAAGGAAGAACGTTTAGTAGTCGTCACATAAGGTTTCACGGAGTCGGCACCGTGGGGTGATCGCAAGAATACAGGATTATTTTTCTCCAAATTTTGTAATATCTTATGGCAGCCCCCATACACTCTTATTTATAATAAATAGATACTAAGGCATCCCACCATCAACGACTATGATTGACCGAAGATGAGATAACTTGATTACATCAAAATAAAAGCCAAAATTACAATATAATATATGAAATCACGTGCAAACGACCGGCCGGACGCATCCATGGAGTCAGATCATAGATCCGGATGCGCCATGTATGGTAAGTAGCTAATCAGCCCCGAACGGCCCCAAAGCCCGTCCTCCGCTGCAGGTTTGCGTCTCCGTTCCGCTTCAAAGCGCTTATTTATCTTGTCAAAGGCATAGTAAGGGAAGAATTTTGCTTTCTAGAGCATTTTTCAAAGTCTTATTAATGCGAGGTGAGCCGATCATCTTCATCCTTATTCAAGGAAATACTAGTTTAACAAACTGAAGTGTACTTTTTTCCTGTCTGTTTTGTATGAGAGATTTTAGTGTGTTTGTGTTTACTAACTGAGTACTACTATTTAGAAAAATGTGTTACTGCTGGAAAATATTTCTCACTTCTAGTGGTTGATCTAAGTAGAATCTGTTTGAAGCTAACTTGAAAGAATGTTGATTATCAAAGTGTAATTGATGTATCTGTTATAAAAGTATCTATGCTTCATAAGTGATAGAATGTATTATTTGGAGAATTATCTTCAAGATTGTTGGTTATGGGAACACTGTGACCC
The DNA here is from genome assembly GCA_039513925.1 of Platanthera zijinensis. Lineage (NCBI taxonomy): Eukaryota > Viridiplantae > Streptophyta > Magnoliopsida > Asparagales > Orchidaceae > Platanthera > Platanthera zijinensis. Next base: position 50,963,248 of record CM077080.1, on the reverse strand, counting down.
CTGAGCCAAATAGGGAAAAGATCTTCAAATGTAACCGGTCATCTAGATCATGTTCCTTTTACAAAAAACATTATTCAAATTTATTTAAGCATTTGCAGTGTGAATTTTTTTTACTATTGTGAGCAAGCTAAACATACTCGCTCAAATTATCTTGTTATTAATGTTAGAAGTTATTTTCCTTTTCAAATTATTCATATTTTGTTTTTGACTTTCATTGATTGTGACAACAGGACTGCTTGATTCTCCCTTCTAAAGACAAAAAGTGAGGTGTTTATCTATTTTGAGTATTTCCATCGCATGATTTTGACACAATTTAATACAATAACAACACTTAAGTTTTTATCCCATCATAGTGGGGTCGGCTATATGGATCATTTGTTGCTGTTGAGAGAAGTCAAAACTTGTATATATTGCTTTTGTATGTAAATACAAGGAGAGAATACAATTATATAGGAGATGAGAAGAGAGGAAAAATCCTATACAAGATGTGGGACTAAAGAAGAGAGAATACTAGGGCCTATTTTGGGCCTTTATACATGGGCTTTTCTAATACTCCCCCGCAAGCTGGAGCGTACAAATCGTATGCGCCAAGCTTGGACAGGCATTGATAGAAGAGGGTACTTGACAAGGCCTTTGTGAGGACATCCACAACTTGTTCAGTACCAAGAACATGTCTGAGGTCGATCTTCTTTAGTTGAACCTTTTCCCGGATAAAATGACAGTCGACTTCAATATGTTTAGTTCTCTCGTGAAAGACTCGGTTCTTGGCAATGTGTATAGCAGCTTGACTGTCACAGAGGAGAAGAGCCGGTGAAGGAAGCTTTACACCCAGATCGGTGAGAAGGCTTTCAAGCCACGTTAGTTCCGACACCACTGATGCCTTCGCCCGGTATTCTGCCTCAGCTGATGATCGAGCAACGACCGCTTGTTTCTTGCTCCGCCAGGTAATCAGATGTCCTCCAAAGTACGTGCAGAAGCCACTGGTGGACCTTCGATCATCGAGGGGCCTAGCATAGTCAGCATCAGAGTATGCTACCAGAGTAGGAGTGGAAGAAGAGACTTTATACACCAGTCCTTGTGCAGGAGCCGTTTTGAGGTATCTGAGAATACGTTCAACCGCCTGAAGATGAGAGCTTCTGGGGGAATGCATATATCGACTGACGATACCAACAACGAAGGAGATATCTGGTCTGGTTACTGTGAGGTATATCAATTTTCCAACTAGGCGACAGTAATATTCTGGATTGTCCAGTAGGATATCGGAGTCAAAGGCCTGCGCGCATAACTTGTGATTGACATCCATTGGGGTGTCAATTGGCTTACAGCCTGAGTAACCCGTATCATGAAGAAGGTCAGTACAATACTTTCGCTGAGAAAGGATCAAACCATCTGGCCGTCTGGCGACTTCTAGGCCCAAGAAGTACCGAAGGGGCCCCAGATCTTTTGTTTGAAAAACGGTGCTCAGATGAAGTTTGACCGCCAGTATTCCATTCGAGTCGTTCCCAGTAATAATGATGTCGTCCACATAGACTAGCAGAAGGACGGTCCCGGTAGATCGGTGGCGAAGAGCGAGAAGTCGGCGGAGCTTCGAGTAAAACCAATCTCCCGGAGGGTCTTACTGAACTTGTCAAACCATGCCCGGGGAGACTGTTTGAGACCATAAAGAGCCTTTCGATGATGGCAGACTTGAGACTCCCCCGTGGTCTCAAACCCGGGAGGTTGTTGCATATACACAGTTTTCTGGAGATCACCGTTCAGAAACACATTTTTGACATCCAGTTGGAGTAAGGGCCACTGGCGATGTACCGCAACAGAGAGGAGAACCCGGACTGTATTGAGTTTGGCCACCGGGGAAAAAGTCTCCTCGTAGTCGAGCCCCTGCTGCTGGGTGAAGCCACGAGCCACAAGGCGGGCCTTTAGGCGGTCAATAGTGCCATCAGCAGCATGTTTAATAACAAAGAACCATTTACACCCAACGGGTTTCTGACAGGGAGGAAGAGGGACGAGAGTCCAGGTCTGGTTAGTCCAGAGAGCAGCCATTTCCTCCTCCATGGCAGCCCTCCAGCCAGGATGTTGGAGCGCCTCCTGCACAGAATTAAGAACAGAAACCGAGGAAAGAGAAGTAGCAAAAGTGTGAAGATGGGGAGAGAGGCGATGTAGAGAGACGTAATGAGCCAGAGGATGAGCGGTGGATGTCTGTACCTGATCTGTCGGGCGCGGAGTAACCGTGGTTGAGGCGGACTGCAGTGGGGCCATAGAGCAACGAGGGCGACGAGTATAGACCCGGATGATGGGTGGTGCGGGGGGAACAGGAGGTAGAGCTGGTGGAACCGGTAGCAGCGGCGTTGTAACGGGGAGAACTGGTCGTGGGATGGATGGAGGTAAATGAGCCGAAGGGATAGGAGTAGTGAGAGAATCCGAAAAAAATGGTTGAGTCTCGCGGAAGGTGACATCCGCAGAGACAGAGAGCTTCCGAGTGGCGGGAGAATAACAGAGATACCCCTTCTGAGTACGGGAATAGCCCACGAATATGTGTTTAGCCGCCCGGGGATCCAATTTGTCCGAGGGCGGGCCCAGATGGTGGACGTAACAAGTGCTACCAAAGATACGGGGCGAAAGAGGGAAAGCCGGATTCGAGGGAAACAACAGGCTGAACGGAGTAGCATAGTGGAGGACGGAGGAAGGGAGACGGTTGATGAGAAAACAAGCCGTGGAGACCGCAAAGTTCCAGTAATGCTTGGGCACATGCATTTGAAGCATGAGGGAGCGAGCCACATCAAGTAAGTCACGGTTTTTACGTTCGGCAACGCCGTTTTGTTGAGCCGTGTAGGCACAAGAGGTTTGGTGGATAATCCCGAACTCAGAGCATAAAGTAGCGAAGTCGTGACCAGTGTACTCACGAGCATTATCCGTGCACACAGTTTTGATAGTGGTGTGAAATTGGGTACGAGTTTCAACGACAAAGGCTCGAAAGATGCGAGGAAGCTCGGAGCGATCACGAAGTAAGTACAACCACGTCATGCGAGAATAATCATCAATGAAAGTAATAAAATACCGGAAACCAGAAATACTAGTAATTTTATACGGTCCCCATACATCAGAATGCAATAAATCAAACGGAGCAGAGCTCCGGGTACAATGAGCAGGATATGATGAACGTGGCTGCTTGCCGAGGATACAAGACTCACACTGAAACGGATGGAGAGAGATATCAGGGAGAGCCCGCTGGAGAATAGGTAGAGGAGCGTGGCCAAGACGGCGATGCCACTCGGTGGAGGAGACGGAGGAGAGGATGGTAGGAGGTGTGTCGAGAAGGTAGAGCCCGTTCTGCAATCCGCCTTTACCAATGGTAGTCCGCGTCCGGCGATCCTGTATGACAAAAGAAGAGGAAGTGAATATAACAGAGCAATCCAGATCGGCAGTAAGGCGACCAACAGAAAGTAAATTGAAGGGGGGAACTCGGAACATGAAGAGCCGAGCGGAGAGGAAACGACGGGCTGAGAGAGATGTCCGTCGATCCGGAGACGGGAACAAGAGCCCCATTAGCCACGGTGATAGACCGCGGATGAGGAGAGTCCGAGTATGTGGCAGGCCGCTGGGACGTAATGTGATGAGTGGCACCGGAGTCCATGATCCAGGACGGACCGGTGGAGAGACAGGCCGTACCTGCTTGGGAGACGAAGGTGGAGGCCAGGGAAGCAGGAGGCGGGTTGAGCAGTCCCTGGAGGTGTTGGAGCTGGAGGCGGACAACTTCAAGGTCCGGAGAGGCAGGAGAGGAGGCATCTGCGGCCACCGAAGCCGTCGGTCGAGGAGGATATCCATTCTTGCGCTAGCAGGTCGCTTCAAGGTGTCCGTCCTTGCAGGAACACTTCGGCCGCCCCCTGCCACCACGCCCGCGGCCCCGAGAGCCGGAGCACCACGAGCAGAGGGAGGCGAGGGAAGCAGGGGCGGAGGGGCCTGTTGAAGAAAGGCCGAGGAAGTCGGCACAGGAGCATCCGGAGGAGGCGTCACGCGGAGGAGCATGGAACAGATCTCAGAAAGGGATGGAACGGTGGAAGACGCCAGAACCTGAGTCCGGATAGTCTGAAGGTGAGGCGGAAGACGGGCCATCATAATAGCAATGCAAACCGCCTCCTTCTGAGCGCGCTGTGCAGCATGATCACTGGTAGAAGGCTGATGCAGTATCCAGGCCTCGGCCAGAGTCTTAGCCCGAGCGACAAACGACGTCATGTCTAGGGCGCCACCGGTGTCGAGAGCAACGAGATCGGTGAGGATGTCGTAGAGGTGCTGAAGGCTGTCCTTGCCGGAGTATAGGGAGTGCAACTCATCCCATATAGACTTGGCCGTCTCGTGATACATGACCATCTGATACGGCTCACCATCCAAGGAGTTAAGGAGCCAAGTCTGCACACGACCATCGTTGCGGAGCCAATCGTCCGTAGGGGGAGCCGGAGGAGCCTGTGTGAGGTGAGGCAGGAGACCATTGGCCTGGAGAACCCGGCGCACAGAATGCGCCCAAGGGAGAAAATTTTTCTTCCCGGAGAGAGAGATGGTAGTGATGCGTAATTCATCGCGCAGGTTGGTTGGACAAGTCGGGCGGTCTGCGGGCGGACTAGCCGCCGGGCCGGTGGAGTCAATAGAGGAGTCCATAGTCCTGGAAGACAAGCCGCACCGACTTGGAAGGAGGCCGCAGCGATTTTGACGAAGACCGCAACCACCAGGCAGGAGTCCGCTGGAGAGGCAGGCCGCAGAGAGGGGAGGAGATCGCCGCGACTAGGAACAGGCCGCAGCGACAAACAACGAGCAGAAAAGGCCGGGAGAACGAACCCGCGCGGTCACGATGCGAACACCAGCGGCCAGACAGGCCACGACCAGAGCGGGTAAGAGGCAGACCGCACGGTCTGGAGGCCGCGAGAAGACGGCGAGAAGAAAAAGAGACCGCGAGTTACCAAACTCGAGCGGATATGAGAGAGACCGCGAGTTACCAAACTCGAGCGGATAGGAGAGAGAGAAGCCGCGAGTTGACGAACTCGAGCGGGAGGAAGAAAAGAGACCGCGAGTTGAAGAACTCGAGCGGCGAGAAGGAAACCGCAAGGAGCAGACGCCGAGCGGATAGGAGGGGAAGCCGCGAGTGGCAGAAGCCGCACGGATAGAACTAGAGACCGCGCGAGGTGCACGGGAGGTGGGGTCCACGAGAGAAAGGAGAGAAACTATAAAAAGGGGTGGGAGGAGGAGAGAACCTGGATCCACGGGGAGAGGCAGCGGACTGTCCGTTGAGGCCGCGGACAGTGAGCGAGTAGCGGCAGATAGAAAAGGAGGCAGACCGCTGGAGACCGCAAACAATCCGCGAGGAAACCGCGGAGTCCGCCCGAAGGCGGCGGGTAGATGCGGTTTAAAAATTGCACAGAGCGGTTAGATCGGAACCTGGCTCTGATACCATGTTGAGAGAAGTCAAAACTTGTATATATTGCTTGTGTATGTAAATACAAGGAGAGAATACAATTATATAGGAGATGAGAAGAGAGGAAAAATCCTATACAAGATGTGGGACTAAAGAAGAGAGAATATTATGGCCTATTTTGGGCCTTTATACATGGGCTTTTCTAATAGTTGCCATTGCAACCTATCTTTAGTAATAATCTCACTAATGCCTAAGTACATCATGTCTTTCCATATAGGTTCATTCCAAGTTTTTTACTCCTCCCCTGTTTAACATGCCTAATAGCTAAACTATTAGAATGCCTTACAATTGCCTCTAATGGTCTCCTTTGTACTTGTTTGAACCATCTTAATCAAGCTTCTCACATCTTCTCTACATTTGGTGTCACTCCTGGCTTATCCGTGATACATTCATTCCTAATTTTATCCAGTCTCATGTGTCCACACATTCACCCGTGCATTCTAATCTCCGTAGCTCCCATTTTTGCTCATGTTTATCCAACACTTAGAACCGTAGAGCATCGCTGGTCTAATTGTAGTCCTGTAAAATTGTCTTTAAGTTTTAATGGTACTTTACAGTCACATAAGATCCCAATAGCGCCTCTCCACTTCAACTAACCTGCTTGGATTCTTTGTATCACATCTTTGTCTACACCTCCATCTTTTTGAACTATCAATTCTAGATATTTAAAACACTCACTACGGGAAATGTCTTGGTTACCCAACTTAATGACGGAGTCATCTGCCCTTCTTGTACTACTAAACTTAAGCTCTATATATTCCATTTTTGTCCTGCTCAACCTAAAATCATTCTTTTCTAAAATCTCTCACCAAGATTCATGTTCTGCGTTTACACCCTCGCGCCTTTCGTTGACCAAAATAATATCATCTACAACCAATAAACACTAAGGTATTGCTTGCTGGATATGTCCGGTGAGCTTATCTAAAACAAGGGTAAAAAGATAGGGGCTTAAAGCTAACCTTGTTGTAAGCCAACAATGATTAGGGTGTAAATACTCACATTAAAATCCTTCAAAGTAACACTGACGACGAAGGCCTAAGTTGGGAGTTTGCAATTTATATAAATTTTCATGGTTGTCTGCATCAGACCATCTATGTATATACTCTTGATTGAAACTGTGTAGTGGAAAAAATAAATAGACATCTTCTAGAAGTCACTTAAGAACTCTTTTTTCGGACGCCTCTCCCAAAATCCTCTTGGGGAATGAACCGAAACTGCTTGTGGAGCTTGTGCTGGATAAGCAGGTGGGGCTAGGAATAACAATCTTTGACCTTGGAAGTGATCCTGGCCCGGGAAGGGGTGTCAATGACGTTGATATTTTCTTCCCTTCCTTGATTGAAAATCTTTCCGAGGAGACCTCGGGGGTTGCTTGTAAGAAGAAGAATCTTTCTTTGTTATAAGCCTGGAGATAAAGCTGGGATTGTAAGAAGAAGAAGAAGAATCCTGGCCCGGGAAGGGGTATGTCCTCGGCTCTCGGACATTAGCTTCGAATTTTAGTGGCCCTTCTCTTATACCACTTATTAGAGCAACTCGGTACATTTCTGGATCGACGTTCACGACGTCATGAATCTCTCTCAGAAAGCGATCCACAAAATGAGATCAAGTCTTATGCTGCCTGATCTCAAAGAGGGCTTCAGGACTGCTCTTCCTCTTTGAAGAGGTAGAAAATCTAAGCAAGTGCTCCCTCCGCAGATTAGCAAAGGAAGCGATTGACTGAGGACGTAATCCATAAAACCACTCTCTTGCCTATCCATCAAAGGACGTTACGAGGAGCTTGCACTTGGTAGCATCTGTGAGGGTCCTGAGAGCGATGGCTGACTCAAAGGCTTGAAGGTGTGCTGATGGGTCAGACTCTCCTGTTTAAATTGGCAATTGCGGCTCTCTGAAGTTAGTCGGAGTTGGTTCTTGCAGTACACTCTCTGTAAATGGTGACGGTTCCTCTTGCTCTCCTAGAACATAAGGAAAAAATGGAGCATAAGCTGTAGTTGAAAAAGGAGCAGGGGATAGAGAGGAAAAGCATCTGAGGGAGGAGTAAAGGCAGGAGCTAAAGAGTAGGGATGACTTCCTTGAAAATTCAGAAATCTTGCTGGACTTCCTCGGGCAGTTTCCCGGAAGAAGTTCTGACGAGCAGCAAACTCATCATTCTGAGACCACAAAGGAGCTGTGGCCTGCCCTGGTGGGTAGGTTGGTGGGTAAATAGGAGGATAGAGCGCCGGACAGGCCGTTGGATTGACTTGTGGGTTCTCCATCAAAGGTGTTCGGTTTCCTGGAGGAACCGATGCTGCTGCAGGTTGCGCCTCTAGTCACAGCATGATAGTGGCTAGAGCATGATTGAGTGTCTAGAACTGTTGGGAAGTTTCTTGACGCGATTGCTCCAAGGCTTCCTGGAGTGCGTCCTCACCAGGACTTGGAGCAAAGTTCTTGGCTGATTGATGGTTTGACATGGCTAACTATCGGACTTCACCGTCTGCTTGAAATCTGAAGGCCGCATGTTAATGTTGATGCAGAAAATGCGAACTTCTGCTAGCTTGCTCGAGAGTGGAACACGATCGATCTGGGATGTGGGGATAGAGGAGAGGAGGATGTTAATCCGAGTGCGGAGATAGCCGGGAGGCTGATTAGGAACTGTCGAGCAGACGATTACTTTGATGGTTGGGATTGAAGGTTGAGTCCGAGAGAGGGGAAAAGAGAGGCCGCTTGCAGCGACAACAACAGAGTTCGCCCGCCGCGGCTTAAATGCCACTCCATCGACAGGCTTTCCTTTGATTATGAATCGATATTAATGCTTGAAATTGCACCTTTACGTGGAAAGCAAATAAAGGGTACAAAAGGGGAAGCTGGCGGCTAGAGGGAAGAGGGAGCTAGACGCCGCGCGGTTTGACAAAGCAGGTCGGCAGACCGTGTGTAAAGCTGATCCCGCAGTTTGCTACTCAAGGCCGAGCAGACTGTGCTATCAGGCTGAGAGTACAGCTGAGGTTACTGTAGCCAAGGTAGGCCGCAAGGGCTTGATCGTGGAGGCTGCACAGACTAAAAGTTGGAGTCCGCAGGTTCTGATGCCTTGGCTGACTGTTGTGTTGTCCTCCCCTCCCCACGAATGAGAGGTATGGGGGCTTATTTATAGGCTCGAGCCAGAGACGGTCTTGGTAACGTTACCCCCGATAGGGCAATTTGCTATGACCGAGTCCGCGACATGCTGCGGACTGAAGAGGCAGGATGGCCTTTGCTGGCGAGCTGGAGGAGCAGGCCGCCATCTTTTTGCGGACTGAGTAACGGTTCTGCCTCTTCTGCTGGATGGAGCAAGTTCACCACCTTCTGGCGGGCTGGAGTTGAGTCCGTGCTGTGTCGTGCGGCCTGACGAAGTCTTGTTGCCATGTCCTCCCTCAGTCGGACTGAGACCAAGTCCGCCCACTACTAGCGAACAGAAGGGGCAGGTCGCCACTACTGACTAGCGGTCTTGAGGCTTGTTGCCATTGTTGATGGTGGGCGGCCTAGAGGTAGGTCACAACTGTTGACTAGCGGCCTGGAGGCTTGTCGCCATTGTTACTATGCGGCGAGCTGTCGGAATGAAGATAGTGTGCCTCCTATCTCATTAATCGCGTGCTTCGGATTCTTGACTTTCGCTCACCCATGGACCATTTTCAAGATAATTTACTTATTTGATTCCTCCCAAATTCTTTTGGGTGTGTGCTTCTTACACACCTTGATTCTCCTCCGAAGCAAGCTAGAACCTCGTGCTCTCAAGAAAATACTTATCGGCTATTCTACTACTAAAAAATACTAAAAAAATGCTATCGATGTTATCATCCTCCAACTAAACATTTCTTTTTTACAATGGATGTGATGTTTCGTAGGGATTACCTCTACTTTACTCCTCAGGGGGATTTAGGAAGTAGCAGACTTGAATATTGTTCCACTTGGGAAGGCTTGTCCTATACTGTACATGTGCAGAGTCCTTTGGTGGAGAAGTTTGCTGCTAACTCTAGAAAGGACTGGGAAACAGGCCCATGGGAGGAAAATTCTCATCGTTGATGTCCTGAAAAGATGATACAATATAGTCTACAGATTCAATACACCCCTACTTTACTGCATCTATCGAGTGACCCACATGTTAGTCTTTCTACTACTTGAAACACTTCCTAGGAAGTTGGTATTTTCTCTCTCTCCTAATTTTAATAATCGCCATATTGCCTTGAGGAAAGGGGTCTTGCACCCAACACCATCTCTCATTTTGTTCATATCCGGCTCTCAGTTCTTCTTACAAATCCTTTATTACTTTCTTCGACAATTCTATTCCATAAGATCGGAAGGATGTCATGGGTGGTCCAAGATGAAAAAAATGTTGTGTTAGAAGAAATGAACACCGAGAACAAATAATATTTGGGAACCGACCGCGACACCTCTAGGCTGAAGATTGTTGGAAGAAAGTAGATATACATGATCAAATACAAAAGTGATGGTTCTATTGATCGATATAAAAAAGGTTGGTGGCTACGCAATTTACTCAAAATTCATGGTATTGATTATCAAGAACTCTTTGCTTTTGTGAAGATGAATACCATCAAAATCTGGTTATCGCACATTGCAACCAAACATTGGAATGTTGAGTAGTTAGATGTCAAGAATGTCTTCTTGCATGAAACCCTAGAAGATGAAGTGTATTTTGAAGTCCCATCTTGTTTTACAGGAGCTGAAGCTATAGGCAGAACTTATAAAGTAAAAAAGGTTTGTATGGTTTAAAACAATCTTCTCTGACATGGTTTGTTCGATTTCAACAAGTGATAATGTAGGCATACTATAAACAGAATAATGTTGATCATACCTTGTTTTTTAAACAACATCAATGGAGAGGCACTGTTCTAATTATTTACGTGGATGTTATCGTTCTATCTTGAGATTATTAAGTAGAAGTATCCCGTCTAATGAAGTACTTGACCTCGATTTTTGAGATGATAAGTAGAAGTAACCCGTCTAGTGAAGTACTTGACCTCGATTTTTGAGATGATGGATGTAACGGTCCAAAATCCGCCACAATTTAAAATCATTCTTTCTGAGTGAGTTTTTCACATATTTATTCGCAGCAGTATAATAAAAGAAGTGTACCAGTGGGAACATAACATCACATTTCATTAAGATACAGAATATATACAAACGGTCTAACTTTCAGGTACAAAAGTATTTTCATTTAATACACTATCAAAAGTGCAAGGAATAAACTCATGCTAACTCGTGGACGAGCCACGTCTTCAACTAGTGTTCCATCTGCCTCTGCCTGTGTCCGTCTAGCGGGGTCTGGGACGCTGGTGCTCGGTTCCTAAAAGAAATTAGGAACCAATTAGTTTTGAAACTAAGTGAATCCTTACCCTTACCTATAACTTCGCACTGCAAGCAGACAATAAAGTCAGCAGCAATGAAATTCATATGAACATGTTACTAAGCTAGGAACAGGTAAAATCAACATCTCCATCTCTGATATCAATTCATATTTTCGTTGTACTGCATTTCTCAATTTCCCGTTATGCATAATTTGTTTCTCAAAATGCTTAGGGTCATTCGAATATCGCAATTATCCGGGTCTGTCGACCCCTCATATCCTTATCCACTTTAGGGCGCTTCTACCCGCAACAGGCTTCAATGCCTCCTAATCGGATTCATATCATAATCTGTAGGAGTTCGACCCCCCTACGAGGTGTGAGAGTTCTACCCCTCTCACGAGGTGGAGTCTGAACCATCCCCCTACTAGGCCGACCCTTAGCATTTCGATGCGTCGACGCGTTCTCAATTTCAATTCAATTTCAATCATTTCGATTCATTCAGTTTATTTCAAAAATATGATTTATTTGTATTTGGTTCCCCTCAGAATTCTATCGCTCGCTAAGCCACGTTAGCGTTTTCGGCGATTCATATATTCAGTGATAGCAAACAACTGAAAAGTAACTAGCTTAACAAGTTCACAAATGAGGAAGAAAAATAGTAAGGACTCACCCCAAGTTTTCCTTTTCCTTTGTCTTTCGAAGGGTTCACGTCACGTTTATCGCCGGACGTCATCCTCTGCAGTATCAAAATATCATTTACTTTAGGGTTGCGCCATAAATAGTTATGAGCGAACTTCTACGACGGTCACAACTACGACCTCTAGGAGTTGTCTAGGGAAGGACTAACATGAGTGATCAAAAAGAGGGCACACCATTCATCACATATCTATCCAAGTTGCTCCAATGCACAACCGCAAGGGTTGTCACGAAGGCAACACCAAGGGCTGCGAATTGCAGCTCACAACACGGCGTAAATCCTCTCGAAAACAGTCGGATAGCTAGCACAAAGCAGTCCAACAACACAACCGGCAGCAAACTTGCAAAGGGGTCAAAACAAAACCCCTAAATGAAACCCTAACTTCATCTCTCCCAAAAATAGTTCAAAGTCAAGGTTTAGGGCTTGGAAAGCTATAAAGAAACTTTGAGTTAAAAAAAACTGAATCAAAACCCCAAACCCTAGGGTTTTCCTCCATCATCAATCCATACACAAACTTTATACAAGAAGAGAGAGGATTGAAGAGAAGGAGATTATCTTCCCAAAGAAGGAGAAATCGTACGAAACGGAGGAGATTTTAGGCGGCTAGGGCAATCGGCGCAGGAGAGCTTCCGTCGGTTCGTTCCGTCGTAAAATGAAGAAGAACGAACACGGTGTCGGGTTATATCACGGGATTTAGGCCACCGCTTAACCCAAGCAAGCGGTCACACCACCGGTTCAACCGGTTATCACCAAAACAACACATCCTTTGTTATTTATATTAAAACAGCCCAGCCAACCCATCAGTTCCCCCATAGCTCAGCCATATCAATATCGGCCAACTCAAGAAAACAAAGCGGCTGTCACAAATATATAATATCAAACGGAAAAATCCGAACATCAAAATACTGTGCGACATCGAATCCGTACTGAAATCATATTTTCATCATCAGGTATATTTACATAGTTTTTATACAAAAATATTTAGATATTTCTACGTTCGAGTCTTACAAATTCTCTCATCCTTATCAGAATTTTCGTCCTCGAAATTCAAGCATCTTCTTGATTCCCAAAGAAAGAGGGAAATATTTTCCTCAGCAAGTCTTCTCGCTCCCACGTAGCATCCTTGGCGGGATGACCGGTCCACCAGACTTTGACAAAATTTACCTGTCGATTCCGAAGATTCTTGCTATGCCGATCAATAATCTGATAAGGTGTTGTCGGACTTGACAAATCAGCTTTTATCTGCACATCACTGGCAAATATCATCAACTCTGGGTTCGGAATATACCGTCTGAGTGCGGATACATGAAAGACATCATGCAACCTTTGCAATTCGATAGGCAGAGCTAAGAAATACGCCACCTCGCCAAGACGTTCATTCACAGGAAAGGGGCCAACATATCTAGGACTCAATTTTCCAATCCGTCTCAATCGGGAAATCCCTTTGAACGGTTAAATTTTTAGACATACCTGATCGCCCACGACAAATTCTACCAGACGATGTCGGGCATTATAATATTTCTGGTGACGATCTTGAGCGATTTTCATTCTTTGTTGAATAATGCGGATCTTCTCCTCAATTTTATCTATCCTCTGTTGCGGAAACAATTTATTTTCGCCATCTTCTGCCTAGCTCAAAGGAGTTCTGCATCGCCTCCCATATAGAGCTTCGAACGGAGCCATTTGGATCGTTGCTTGATAGCTGTTATTATAAGCAAAATTCAGCTAACGATAAATATTTTTCCCAAGAGCCCTTCAAGTCTAAAACCACCATTCGTAATAGATCCTCGAGCATCTGGATGGTGCGTTCGGACTGGCCATCAGTTTGCGGATGGAAGGCAGTAAATGATGACCCGACAATTCTTCAGTCGACCAATTCTTCAGTCGACCCGCTTTGTTTGATCGGTATAAAGTAGATGCTCTTTGTCAATCGGTCAATGATGACCCAAATTCCATCATTCCCAGCTTTACTGCGAGGCATGCCAAATACAAAATCCATTGCAACATCATCCCATTTCCATTCCGGAATGGGGAGAGATCGAAGATACCCAGCAGGCTTCTGATGTTCTGCTTTCACTATCTGACAGGTATGACACTGCGTAATATATTGAATGACATCCTTCTTCATATGTGGGCACCAGAAGTCCTGTTTCAAATCATGGTATATCTTTGTCCGACCATGGTGAATCGAATATGGCATATTATGCGCCTCATATAGGATATCCTTCCGCAAGCTATCAACATCGGGTACACACAGTTTGTCATTCAGGAGCAATAGGGCATCCTTTTCAATAAATGCACTCACTTCTCCCTTTCTTAATTTTTCAAATATCCCCATCAAGAAGGGGTCTTGAGATATCGCTTTCCGGATTCTTCCTTTAAGTGAATATTGAATCCGCATCTGGAATAGTTGTGCTTGCTTTTCTTCAGGCGTAAATATCACGCATATTCCCATTTCCTGTAGCATAAAAAGAAGCTTCCTATTATACTGTGGTATCACGGACAGCTCAGCAATATTCTTTCTGCTTAATGCATCTGCGTCCACATTTGCCTTCCCTGGATGGTATTGAATATCCAGATCATAGTCTTTAATGAATTCCAGCCTTCTTCTCTGGCGTAAATTGATTTCCCGTTGATCAAAGATATATTTCAGACTTTTATGATCTGCAAATATCTCGCATCGAACACCATACAGGTAGTGACGCCAAATTTTCAAGGCAAACACAACCGCTGCTAATTCCAGGTTATGTGTTGGGTAGTTCCTTTCAGCATCCTTTAATTGTCGGGAAGCAAAGACAATCACCTTTACACGTTGCATTAGCACGCAACTCAATCCTTTATAGGACGCATCGCTATAGATTTGAAAACCATCAGAGCCTTCGGGCATCACCAACACTGACGCGGCCGTTAATCTTTCCTTTAAAGCTTCGAATGCTTGTTGGCAATCGTCTCCCCACGTAAACATTACGTTCTTTCGAGTCAATTGTGTCAGGGGTAGTGCTAGCTTCGAAAAATCCTTAACAAATTTCCGATAATACCCAGCCAAGCCCAAGAAGCTTCGGACTTCAGTCACGGATTTCGATCGGGTCCGGTTGATTATTGCTTCAATTTTAGCTGGATCAACAGCCAACCCTTCTGCATTAATCACATGACCTAGAAAGGCTACCTCAGTCAGCCAAAACGCACATTTTGAGAATTTGGCATACAAATGTTGTTCCCTTAGTGTTTGCAAGACTCGACGCAGGTGCTGGGCATGCTCTTCCTTTGTCTTTGAATAAATTAATATATCATCGATAAAAACTATGACGAACTGATCCAAGAATGCCTTAAATACACGTTTCTTCAAAGCCATAAAAGCTGCAGGAGCATTCGTTAGGCCAAAAGGCATAACAACAAATTCAAAATGCCCATACCTGGTACTGAATGCTGTCTTGAAGACATCTTCCTCTAGAATTCTCAGCTGGTGATATCCTGATCGAAGATCAATTTTTGAAAATACACGTGCGCCTACCAGCTGATCGAACAAATCGTCAATACGCGGCAGAGGGTATTTATTCTTTATTGTTAACTTGTTCAGCTCGCAATAATCGACCCATAGACAGAGAGATCCATCCTTCTTTTTCACAAATAATACTGGAGCTCCCCAAGGTGAGGTACTCGGTCGGATAAATTTCTTATCAAGCAATTCTTGGAATTTCACTTTCAATTCGGCCAATTCTTTTGGCGCCATCTGATACAGAGTTTTTGCCACAGGAGCAGCTCCTTCCATCACTTTAATTTCAAATTCGACTTCTCTGGCTGGAGGCACACCAGCTAACTCTTCTGGGAATACATCCACGTATTCCTGCACTACGGGCACAGCCGTAATTTCTTTCTTTTCTTTTTTCATTTCTTTAATCATCACCAAAATGGCCTCACAGCCTTTCTGCACCATTTTTCTGGCTTTCATTGCCGAGATCCTGATTTTTGCCACTTCGCCCAGACCTTTATAGAGTATCGGACTTCCATCTGGGCATTTTAATGCCACCTCTTTCGTTTTTCAGTTAATGTCTGCTTCTCGATCTGATAGTCAATCCATACCGAGGATGATATCATACTCAACCAATGGTAAGACCGCAACATCAACTTCAATTCGTTTGTCATTAAAAGGCAGCGAGACTACGACTCGCTCTTTCGTTTTCAGAATCGTATTATTCGATAGCAGTACACTCAAAGGTTGAGTACTTTGATATGGCCGTAAATGAATTGATTCAAGAATAAATGTTGAAATAAAAGATTGACTGGCACCAGTATCAAATAAAACTTTCAGTACTTGATCATGAACAAACAGCATACCTGTGACAACAGTATCATCGGCCTTCGCTTCTTGCTGACCGAGATTGAAAGCTCGGGTCTGAATCAGCCTCTCATCTCTGACCCCTTCAGCGGGTGCCGATGCTATCGACTCCCCTTCCCTGGAAGTCCCAATATGATAGATTTTCTGAGGCGGCAAGGCTGGAGCTCCCCTCGAACTTTCATCCCTTTGCAGTTTTGGACAATCCTTTCGACGATGACCCGACTGTCGACAATAAAAGAAGACTCTGGTCAAACATTCCTGTGCATCTTGCCACATTTGGCACACTTGGTCAACGTTGATTGTGACACTTGAGTGCTACTAGTCGACGCTGATTGTTGCTGCTTCTTCTTTTTCCACGGGGCTTCACCTGTTCTGCCTGATTTCTCTTGGCTAGCACCCTCTTTGAACTTCTTCCTCATCTCTGTCCTCCTCTGTCTCTTCTCATTATCTAACTCGACTAATCGAGATTTCTCCACCAGTAGTGCATACTCAGTAATATCAAACGGAACCACGGAAGCGCGGATATCATCCCGCAACCCTTCCTGGAACCGTAAACAGCGAGCTTCCTCGGTTGCCACTGCAAACTCTGCATAATATGCCAAGCTCAAGAATTCGGCTTCATACTGAAGAACAGAGCGGTTTCCTTGTTCCAACCGCATAAACTTTTCCTGAAGCTTCCTCTTTTCTGTCCGCGGAACAAACTACTTTGTAAATTCACGAACAAACTCTGCCCAAGTCACATTTGCCAAACCGCGAGTCTGCAACTTCCCTTTCATCAGATTCACCCACCATCTCTTAGCCTATCCTTCAAAAAGAAAAATAGCCAACTCCACCTTCCTCTCCGCGGGGCACCGCATCGTATCAAATGTCGTTTCAATCCGCAAGATCCAATCTTTCGTCTCGATCGGAGACAAACCACCGCGAAAAGTCGGCGGTTTCAATTCCAAAAATTACTTCATATCGATATCAATTAAACGAGGCTGATGCGGTTCCACATATACTGGAGGAGGCACAGCTGGCACAACTGGGGTTACTCCAGAAGGAGGTACAGCTGGAGGGGTGTCCCGAACCAGCCTAATAACTTCAGCGATGGCTTGTGCAGTATCGGAAATATGCGCTACGGAAGACTGTCTACCACTCACACTTTCTTCGGACCTGGAGTCCCTTGAGTCCTCAGGTTCATTCAGAGCCTCTCGCATTCTGCGGACCGAATACACTTGAAAAGGTTCCTGAGGAACAAACATAAGACAGCTCAGTATATTCTGATATTCAATTCCCATCATTGTAGTTTATGTTCTATTCTGGTACTCTGCGTTACACGCACTGCGAAAAACCACTCTCTGATACCACTTTATTGTAACGGCCCAAAATCCGTCATAATTTAAAATCATTCTTTCTGAGTGAGTTTTTCACATATTTATTCGCAGCAGTATAATAAAAGAAGTATACCAGTGGGAACATAACATCACATTTCATTAAGATACAGAATATATACACATGGTCTAACTGTCAGGTACAAAACTATTTTCATTTATTACACTATCAAAAGTACAAGAAATAAACTCATGTTAACTCGTGGACGAGCCACGTCTTCAACTGGTTTTCGATCTGCCTCTGCCTGTGTCTGTCTAACGGGGTCTGGTACGTTGGTTCTCCGTTCCTAAAAGAAATTAGGAACCAATTAGTTTTGAAACTAAGTGAATCTTTACTCTTACCTGTAACTTCGCACTGCAAGCAGACAAGAAAGTCAGCAGCAATGAAATTCATATGAACATGTTACTAAGCTAGGAACAGGTAAAATCAACATCTCCATCTCTGATATCAATTCATATTTTCGTTATACTGCATTTCTCAATTTCCTGTTATGCATAATTCGTTTCTCAAAATGCTTAGGGTCATTCGAATATCGCAATTATTCGGGTCCGTCGACCCCTCATATCCTTATCCACTTTAGGGCGCTTCTACGCGCAACAGGATTCCACGCCTCCTAATCGGATTCATATCATAATCTGTAGGAGTTCGACCCCCCTACGAGGTGTAGGAGTCTGAACCATCCCCCCTACTAGGCCGACCCTTAGCATTTCGATGCGTCGACGCGTTCTCAATTTCAATTCAATTTCAATCATTTCGATTTATTCAGTTTATTTCAAAAATATGATTTATTTGTATTTGGTTTCGCTCAGAATTTTATCGCTCGCTAAACCACGTTAGCGTATTCAGCGATTCATATATTCAGTGATAGCAAACAACTGAAAAGTAACTAGCTTAACAAGTTCACAAATGAGGAAGAAAAATAGTAAGGACTCACCCCAAGTTTTCCTTTGCCCTTGTCCTTCGAAGGGTTCACGTCACGTCTATCGCCGGACGTCATCCTCTGCAGTATCAAAATATCATTTACTTTAGGGTTGTGTCATAAATAGTTATGAGCGAACTCCTACGACGGTCACAACTACGACCTCTAGGAGTTGTCTAGGGAAGGACTAACATGGGTGATCAAAAAGAGGGCACACCATTCAACACATATCTATCCAAGTTGCTCCAATGCACAGCCGCAAGGGTTGTCACGAAGGCAACACCAAGGGCTGCGAATTGCAGCTCACAACAAGGCGTAAATCCCCTCGAAAATAGTCGGACAGCTAGCACAAAGCAGTCCAACAGCACAACCGGCAGCAAACTTGCAAAGGGGTCAAAACAAAACCCCTAAATGAAACCCTAACTTCATCTCTCCCAAAAATAGTTCAAAGTTAAGGTTTAGGGCTTGGAAGGCTATAAAGAAACTTTGAGTTAAAAAAAAGTGAATCAAAACCAAAACCCCAAACCCTAGGGCTTTCCTCCATCATTAATCCGTACACAAACTTTATACAAGAAGAGAGAGGATTGAAGAGAAAGAGATTACCTTCCCAAAGAAGGAGAAATCGTACGAAACGGAGGAGATTTGAGGCGGCTAGGGCAATCGGCGCAGGAGAGATTCCGTCGGTTCGTTCCGTCATAAAATGAAGAAGAACGAACACAGTGTCGGGTTATATCACGGGATTTAGGCCACCGCTTAACCCAAGCAAGCGGTCACACCACCGGTCCAACCGGTTATTACCAAAACAACACAGCCTTTGTTATTTATATTAAAACAGCCCAGCCAACCCACCGGTTCCCCCATAGCTCAGCCATATCAATATCGGCCAACTCAAGAAAACAAAGCGTCTGTCACAAATATATAATATCAAACGGAAAAATCCGAACATCAAAATACTGTGCGACGTCGAATCGGCACTGAAATCATATTTTCATCATCGGGGATATTTACATAGTTTTTATACAAAAATATTTAGATATATCTGCGTTTGAGTCTTACAATGGATCTGGGCGAGCTCAAGTATTTTCTAGGAATAACGGTAGCGAGTTCTTGGAAGGGAATATTCAGATCAGGAAAGTATGTATTTGATTTACTCAAGGAGACTAGCACTTGGCTGTAGAACGATTGATTCTCCAAATGAGCTCAGCAAACACCCAATGTTTAGGGACGACCTTGCAGTGGAACAAGATAGATACCAGAGGTTGGTAGAAAAATTCTTTTACTTTCTCACACGATCTGATTTAGCCTATGTAGTTAGTTTCTTCAAAAGGTTTATGAAGGACCCTCGAACGACCTACATGGCTACAATTATGAGAATTCTTTTCTACTTGAAGTAAGCTCTTCGAAGAGGGTTGCTCTTCTCTGATCATGAAGGTTTGCTGATGCAATTGGTCTAGATGCTTAGATGACTGATGTTCCACCATTGGGTACTGTAGCTTTCTAGAGGGGAAATTAGTTTCTCCGAAGAGTAAAAAATAAAAGGTGGTATCCTTATCCTGTACAGATGCAGAGTTTCGTGCAGTAGTTAAGGGTGTCTATGAGTTGATATGGATTCGAGATATCATGAGAGCTCTTGGAGTACTGGTGCAAGGTACTATGAAATTATTCGGTGACAACAAGGCTGCAATAGCCATTGCTCACAATTCGATTCACCATGATAGGAAAAATATATTGAGATTGATAGACACTTTATTAGCAAGAAAGAATTAACAATGAAATATGAATTAACTAAGAACAAAGAATGAACTAATAATGAATTACGAATTAACAAAATGAACAATGAATGAATTAATAATGATTGGACGAGATATCTCTATCTCATGTTAGATCTGAGAACTAGATAGCTGACTTACTCACAAGGGATTTTGTACTCGAATGTTCATTATTCTAGTTGGCAAGATGGGCCTAAAGGACATTCATGCTCCTTCTTGATGGGGAGTGTAGTATTGTGTAGTGTGGGAGTGTAGTATTGTGTAGTGTAAATGTTTTGTGCACAATTTATTTCCTTATTTTATTGATACCTTGTATAAATGTGCTGAATAGAAAGTTTCTTCATTAATTGAGTATATACTATTAAATATCTACATGACAGCCTTGATCATTATGAAGCTCATCTAGTTGCCAATGGATTTACCCAGGCCGAGGACATCGATTTCCAAGAGTCCTTTGCTCAACTTAATTCTGTGCAAATTTTCTTGTCTATACCATCTCACAAGACCTGGTAATTTCATCAACTGGACCTGAGGAATGTGTTTTTGCATTGTGATTTGAAAGAAGAAATGTGTCTCCCCTGGAATTCAATTGTTTAAATGGCCTGTTTGCCTTTTTAAGAGAGTTTTGCATTGTCTAAAACAAGCTTCTCATGCTTGGTTTAAGAAAATGACTACCAAACTCATAAGCATGAAATTCTCTAGGAGTATGTGATCACTCTATTTTCATTCATAGGTAATTAATGTTACTGATATACTAATTGTCTATGCAGATGATATTATTGTATTGGGACACATGAACAATGCAGTGCACATGTTTAATGGGAATTAGCTTTTGCCATTGTGATTAAAGATAGCTAAATCTGCAGAGAATATCATGATTTTTCAATGAAAATATGTCTTGGACTTCCTTACTAAAACTAGGTATCTTTGAGTCAAATATGTGGATTGCCCAATGGATCCTAACTACCACATTTAAAAAGATGATTGTCCTGCTCTTGAAAAGAAATTATTCATCCAAAGGCTTGTTGAGAAGTTATTCTATTTGACTATAATAAGACCGAATATTTCTATCATTGTTAGGCTTATTAGTCAATTCATGTACATACATAAAATGCACCATTAAAGTTTCTCTTAGAAATATCAATTATCTTAAAAGGACCCATGAAACCGTATCATATATCAAAATTATTGCCACCTTGAGGTTCATTTCTATTGTGTTGCAGATTGGGTTGAATATTCATCTAATCGAAGATCCAATTGTGGATATTCCTTCCTTGTTGGAGAAAATTTAGTTTACTGAAAAAGTAAAAAATAGAATGTTATTGCTCGTTTGGCTACTAATGCAGAGTATAAGGCTATTTTCCTCACTATCAGTGACTGAGGATTTGGGATTCAGTGTCCAAGAATCCATGTAGTTACATTGTAATCAATTAGTTGTCTGCATTGCCTCAAATTTATTCTTTCATGAACAAACCAAACATTTTAAGATTGATTGCCATTTTGTATGAGAGAAAGTCAGAAAAAATCAACTTGACTGCCTTTGTTCCCATTAGTGCCCAATTACCAACCTGTTTACAAAGACAATGTCTGGAAAAGTCTTCATTGGGGCCCCTCAGGTTTAGATACGACAGGTGGTCGATCAGTGGGCTACAATTGTAGATTGCTCGATGGAAACATTGTGGAGATGTGTGAATAGCTATGGTCTCTCTGATACCATGTAAACAGAAAACCTAATTTGGGGAAATAACAACACTCAGTAGGGAGGTGTGTATGTTTTTGTGTATTGAAGTGAGGAACCATGTACTGTACAGTAAGCACAATGTTTAAAATAAATGTGCCATTCAAGATGTATAATTATTCAAAATCTTAAACTTATGGCATTGAGTTGCCTTCTTCACATCATCTCATTTATTTTTCTTTCCAAAAAAACGATAAATTTTATTCGTAAAATGTCACACATTTTTTCACAAAGAACATGAATTTGTTGTAATGGACACTTTTTAGTATTTGTCTTTATAAAGAATTGACTTAACGCAAAAATTCCAAAGAAAAAAAGAGGACCAAATCATTAACAGGGAGCTGCTTTTTATGGAATTCTCAATATCCTATGTGCATTATTCCTACCCCTCATGGCGAATCAAGATGCAAAGTGGTCGGCCTAAAAATACGTATCAAGTTGAGCTTGTGTATCTGATGAAGGTAAGACATAACCACATCCCATTTTAAGTAATCATCCTCAAGCATCAATTCATCTTCTCGATCCGATTCTTCATCCATTATTCTCATCAACGATTCGTTACTGTCATCTATATCTCTTAAAAATGTTATCAATGCCATCACTTGCATAATATCAAAGACTTAACGCTTGTTTGTATTTTACAAACACTAAATCATGGTTTTTGAATTATTACTTGATTTCTTTCTTTTGAAAAAAAAAAACAGCTTTACAACAAAAATCTCACCTAAGAGTGCTCTTTTTGTTCCAAAAGCACAAAAAAACTGTGCACCAAGGTTATAAAATGCAAACCTCTAAGCCTAGTAAGATTGAGCCTTATGCGAGCTTTAACAACATTGCCCATGCAACCATTGTCCTTAGCTGATATGTGTATTTCTATGGTTTTAACTTTTAAAATGAGCAATATTTGGGTATAATTGGCAGCTAAGGATTCTAGCTTGATGGCATGGTATAAACTTTTAATGTCTGTCAACATCATTAATAAATATGTACATGTTTTTTCAAGTCTATCCTGATTTTTTGAACACTATCAACTCAATAGCGGTAAAAATAAATAAACTACATCATAATTAACCCAATTGGATAAATATTAATCTTTGGATATCTTTGCAACAAATATCTTGTTGTTTTGTACTTACCATGAATTCCTTTTCATTGCAGGCATTGCCCTTATGTTTTGGAGGCTATTACAGCACTGGCTGAATTAGGTGTTTCGTGTAAGGAAATTCTATCACTTTTTCCTCAGGTTTGTGATTGAAAACTTTAATCATGGTATATATGCCCGTTTTCCTAGAGTTTTAATATTCTTTTGCATGCAAGATGGTGCAAGGGAAATGATTCTATTACCTATAATTCTTTAAAGGAAACTTTGTAGTGCACTGTCAGTAGTGTTCTGAAGTTTAATACTGACCACATATTTTAGTAAACTAGTAATTCAAAGTTTACTTAGGCTCCGTTTGGAGCTGCGTTTTTTCTCCAGTGAGTCTGGACAAAAAAACCACAATCATATAATGCGTGTTTTGCAAGGCAATGTTTATGACTGCCACCAAGAAAAGAAAACTAATTTTGAACATTAAAGTGGACGAAGTTTCTTAGGTTAGGTTGTGCGTTCACGAACGACAATTCATAACCATCGCATTCACGACCCCCACCACTGTGCCAAACAGTGTCTTACTCTGTTATAATCTATGCTATGAAGGCGCGTGCCTGAGGCGCCAGGTGCGTCGGGCACAGCCCGCCTCGCCTCAGCACAGCTGAGACGGGCGATGTGCCCCAGACGCGCGCCTTACAGGCTCCCAGACGCACCAAAGGCCCTTCAAGGTGTTTTTTCAAAAAAAAAATTTGAGATGGGCAAAAACATGATCTCAGACGCACCCGAGGCACCCCTATGAGCACTTGGGCGCCCAATTCGCTCAATTTCAGCGAATTGGGCGCCCAATTCGCTCAATTTCAGCGAATTGGGCCCCCAATTCGCTCAATTTCATTCCCCCCCCCCCATTTTGGTGCCTCACGCGCGCGCCTGCGCCTAGGCTCCAGGGGTCCTTTGCGCCTCGATGCACCTTGCGCCTTTGACAACATAGGTTATAATATCATGAATGCCATCTAATTGTGCTATCTTAGTTATTATTATTGAATTATTGAAAGTAAAACAAGAATACCTTAACTTTTATTTTGGATATAACTTTACAATGAGATTAAGACCCTGTTTGGGAGGGCTTATCAGAAAGGAAAAGGAGTGGTGGAAAAAGGAAGGCAAGAAAATGAGCTATTGGAAAAGGAAATTTGTTTGGGTAAACTCCTTTTGCAGAGATTTCAGAAAGGAGAATCACTTTATAAACTGTTTGTCAAATTTCCGTTACGGTGACTTTTTTTTATTAAAATGTGCAACTGAGCGAAAATGAGCGCTCAGGCGGAAAATGCGCATACAGGCGAAAAATGCTCGCCTGATCGAAAATGCGCGCCCGGGGAAAATGTGCATCCGGGCATAAAAACTCGTGCCTGTGTGGATAACTCGCGCCCAAGCGGAAAACTCGCTCCCGGGCCAAAAATGTGCACGTAAAACTCGCGCTCGAGCGGAAAACTCGTGCCCGGGTGAAAAATGTGCGCACGGGAAGAAAATGCGCGTTCGTGCAAAAAATGCGCGCCCAGGACAAAAAAAATGCGTGCCCGGGAGGAAAATGCGTGCTTGGGCGGAAAATGCTCACCCAAACAAAATGCGCGTCCTGACGGAAAAATGCGCACCCGGGCGGAAAATGCGCCCCCTAGCAAAAAATGCGCGCCCGAGCGGAAAATGCGCTCCCGGGCGGAGAATGCGTGCCCTGGCGGAAAATGCGCGCCCAAGCGTGAAAATGCGCGCCCGGGCTAAAATTGCGCGCCCGGGCAGAAATTGCGCGCCCAGGCAGAAATTGCTCCCCCGGGCGGAAAGCGCGTCCGGGTGAAAAATGTGTGTGCGCCCCTGGGTAGAAAATGCGCGCCCGGGCGGAATATGAGCGCCCGGGCGAAAAATGCTCGCTCGAGCAAAAAATGCGCGCCCGGGCAGAAAATGCGCACTCGGGTGGAAAAACTCATGTTTGGGCAAAAAAATGCGCGCAACAGTGTATTGAGATGAGGAAGTGCTTTTTGAAAAGGTTGAAAAGTAGGTTACAGGTTACTTTTCAAAAAGAGGAGAATGTAGTAGGATATGCGTTTTTTGTTTATGTGACCCAAACAACAATGTCTGAGAAACGTATGATTAGAGTCATTTGTTCTTAGTCTTTTAGTATTCTCTATATTATTGATCGTTGGTTTAAGTTCAAAACATATAAATCATTAAGCAATTTGGCTACACCATAATAAAAATCATTCATAAATATAGAACAATAATTGTTTTTAATGATGAAAGAAAATCCTTTCATGTCAAGACATGAAACAGATATTATGTTTCTAGTTATGGCTGAAACAAAATAATAATTATCTAATTCTTTTACATGCCCAGTGGTCAAAGAAAGACAGTAAACTCCTACGACAACAACAATTCTTGCTCCATTTCCAACTTGCAGGTCCACCTCTCCTTTACCCAGCAATCTTCTCCTTCCTTGTTCCTGCACGTTAATATGAGAACCGCATTCGGTATCCAATACTCAAGATGAAGGAACAAAAAGGTTTATTTCTATAACAAATATACCTGAAGCGGAAGTCACACTTCCCTTCTTCTTCTGCAGATCCTCAATGTAAAGAGGACAATTCCTCCTCAAATGTCCAGCCTTGCCACAGTGATGACAATTCCCTTCCTTCGCCAAGCCTTTTTTCTTTAGTGTTGAAGACTCTGGATCAAGATATGCGTTAGTCTTCTTTGATCCCTTGACCTTGCTCTTGCTTTTTTGCACCATCAGTTTGGGGTTAGCAGGCTTGACCTTCTTCATGTTGATTTCGACAGTTCTCAATATGCTTAGGAGCTCGGGTAGTATCTTGTCAATTTCTGTAGTTCAAAACAAACTGCTCATAACTGTCAGACAACGATTGCAAGATCAGATCAATTGCCAACTCTTGACCCAAAGGAAACCCCAGTCTTTCAAGGTTCTTTATATACTCAATCATCTTAAGTACGTGAGTCCCTACTGGGTCTCGAGCTCCCATCTTGCACTGAAACAACGCCCTGGATATGTCAAACCTCTCATGTCGAGGCTGCCATTGAAACATTTTTTTTAGGTGTTCGACCATCTCATAACATGCCTTGTTCTCATGTTGTTTTTGAATCTCAGAGTTCATAGTGACAAACATGAGACATTCGACATTCAGGGAATCTTCATAATACTTTTTGTAAGCTTCTTTATCTGCCCGAGGGGCAGTAGCGGCTGACTCAGCAGGGGGTCTTCTTCCAAGACATAGAGTTTGCGCTCTTGCCTAAGAACAATTCTCAGGTTCCTGTATCAGTCTAGAAAATTTGGCAAGACAATGATTATGACTGCCACCAAGAAAAAAAACTAATTTTGAACATTAAAGTGGACGAAGTTTTAGGTTAGGTTGTGCGCTCACGAATGACATTTCACAACCATCGCATTCACGACCCCCACCATTGTGCCAATCAGTGCCTTACTCTGTTATAATCTACGTTATCAAGGTGCGCGCCTGAGGTGTCGGGCGCAGCCCGGCTGAGGCGGGCGATGTGCCCCAGGCGCGTGCCTTACAGGCTCTCAGGCGCTCCAAAGGTGCGCCTCGGCCTTTCAAGGTGTTTTTTCAAAAAAAAATTGAGATGGGCAAAAACATGATCTCAGACGCACCTGAGACACCCCTATGCGCAATTCGCTCAATTTCAGCGAATTGGGCGCTCAATTTCAGCGAATTGGGCGCTCAATTTCAGCGAATTGGGCGCTCAATTTCAGCGAATTGGGCGCTCAATTTCAGCGAATTGGGCGCTCAATTTCAGCGAATTCGGCGCTCAATTTCAGCGAATTGGGCGCTCAATTTCAGCGAATTGGGCGCTCAATTTCAGCGAATTGGGCGCTCAATTTCAGCGAATTGGGCGCTCAATTTCAGCGAATTGGGCGCTCAATTTCAGCGAATTGGGCGCTCAAATTCAGCGAATTGGGCGCTCAATTTCAGCGAATTGGGCGCTCAATTTCAGCGAATTGGGCGCTCAATTTCAGCGAATTGGGCGCTCAATTTCAGCGAATTGGGCGCTCAATTTCAGCGAATTGGGCGCTCAATTTCAGCGAATTGGGCGCCCAATTCGCTCAATTTCATCGAATTTTTCGCCTAATTCACTCAAATTTATTTTCGCCCCATTTTTGCGCCTTACGTGCCTCAGGCGCGTGCCTGCTCCTTGCGCCTAAGCTCCTGGGGCTTTGCGCCTTTGACAACATAGGTTATAATATCAGGAATGTCATTTAATTGTGTTATCTTAGTTATTATTATTGAAAGTAAAATAAGAATACCTTAACTTTTATGATAGATATAACTTTACAATGAGATCAAGGCTCCGTTTGGGGCGACTTATTTTCACGAGTCAAGCGGTCACGACCGCATAAACCTGGACTTAATTAAGGTCCGGTACATGCGGTCGTGACCGCTTGACCGGTGAAAATAAGTCCTCCCTAACGAAGCCTAAAACCCTGTTTGGGAGGGCTTCTCAGAAAGGAAAAGGAGTGGTGGCAAAAGGTATGACAAGAAAATGAGCTATTGGAAAAGGAAATTTGTTTGGGTAAACTTCTTTTGCAGAGATTTTCAGAAAGGAGAATCACTTTATAAATGCGCGCGGAAAATTTGCTCCCAAGCGGAAAACTCGCGCTCGGGTGAAAAATGCGCGCCCCGGCAGAAAATGCGCGCCCCGACAGAAAATGTGTGCCCCTGCGAAAAATGCGAGCCCTGGCAAAAAATGCGCGCCCAGGCAAAATAATGTGCGGTCGGGCCAAAAAAATGCGCGTTCTGGAGGAAAATGCGCGCCCGGGAGGAAAATGCTCGCCCAGACAAAAAATGCGCGCCCGGATGGAAATGCGCACCCGGGCGGAAAATGGGCGCCCTAGTGAAAAACGCGCGGTCGGGCGAAAAAATGTGCGCCCGGGCGAAAAATGAGCGCTCGAGCGGAAAATGTGCACCTAAGCGGGAAGTTGCACGGCTGGGCGGAATGTTGCGCGCCCAGGTGAAAAATGCGTGCTCAGGTGGAAAAACTTTTTTTCAGGCAAAAAATGCGCGCAACACTGTATTGGGATGAGGAAGTGTTTTCTGGAAAGGTTGAAAAGTATGTGACAAGTGACTTTTCAAAAAAGGGAGAAAATAGAGTTTTTGGCGGTAGCTTTTTCCGCCGGTAGACAATCCAAACGGTTTCTTAGGTGCGGTGGCGTTTTCCAGAAAACGGAAATGAGCTAAAAACCCTCCCAAACAGACTCTAAGGCTTTGCTTAGCTTGACTGCATCGATGTGAGAAGCACTGGTGGGAAAATTTACTATTTTGCAAAGTAGTGGGAAAATCAGTGAAACTGTTTAGAGCAATAACATTTGCAGTGCTGTTTAAAATAAACTATTTAACCTGTTTGAAAAAATAGTTGTGTTGTATAGTAGTACTATTTTGAATAAAGCATTTTTTAAAACAATAAACAGGAGTATTTGATATAAATGTATAAGTGTCTAAATTACTAAATCAAAATAACAGGAAAAAATAACATAAGGTCAACTTAAAAAAATCATCACAATGCGCCTGCATAACATTAGGAATATTGGCTGTGTCTCGAACTCAGTTGAGTGTAACTGCATAATAATAATAAATATAACTAAGATGCTATATCGTTATGGTCACGATATTGAAAGACAAAATATATTGTATTTGTGATGTTCCAACATTTGATCTGAAATGTAGTCCTTTAAAGCAAACATTTCTGGTGCTCCTGCTCTTCAAATGTACTAGGTTCAATATATGGATATGTGTTGATATTTATCTGATGAGCGTTTGGTCTAAGCTCATATGCCTTGGATGAATAAAGCATTCATCCCCATCACATTCACCAAATTCTCATTTTGTACGTGATGGATGTCTTCCAATATAATTATACAATGTCATTGTTGCCACCACAATCAAACGATGTTTCAAGAAAGCATATTGAGGCATATTCCTAAGTATGCCACATTTCTTCTTCTATAAACCAAAGCTTCTTTTGATCACACTACGTAATGAGGAGCGTGCTTTGTTAATTATTTCACCACTGTATAACCCGTAATTCGTCGAGATCGGGAATGCATAAGAAAGACACTTCAGGAGTCCAGCTCGGCGACCTCAAGTATTCAAGTCGGCGACATTCAGCTCAATGGAATTCAGCTCGGTAGCCTTTATCTTAGCAAACATTCAACTCGGTAGACTTCAGATCGGCGGAATTCAGCTCGGCAGCCTTCATCGTGGCATACTTCATCTCGGCAGCCTCTTGGTGACGTCTTATGGACCTCGTCGGATGAGGTGGGGGAGGGGGGTACCCCCATCTTTGCGTATAAATAAGACCCCATTGTAATAGGTGGAAGACAGTTCACACCTTGTTAAGAGTCGCTCATTTAAATATTTGGCCACCTCATCTGCCTTCTTCCAAACTCACACAAACCTGGTTTGGGAGGGGGAGTTCCCATAAACTCCTGGGCATGCGGTGGGACCTTCGCAATGTGACACGGCCACTTCGTCTAATTGAAAAATAGTCGTTATTTCTCTCTTGTTCGCTTCATGTCTATGTCTGCTAATTTGAGGGCTAGTAACCCCCGACCATTGTTTTGGGCTGAACTTTGCGAACCGAAGTTTCCTGTCCTCAATGGGCCAAGATCTCAGTTTCAACATCTTGGTGCGATGAGCACGGGACCTTGGTCGGAGGAGGAAACACTTCAAAAGAAGCATCATGAAGTTAGATCGCGAGCTCAAAGCAGGAATCAAAGCGAGCCCCGTCTAGCTCAAAACGGGGTCAAGTGAGCTCAGATCGAGTTTAAGCGAGCTCAGTTGAGTTAATCTCGCAGGATATTAGGTGCGTTCATGCTAGGCAAGCTCAACTCGCCAAGGCCAGTTCAGGTTAGCTGGTATAAGCCACCCTATTTATAGACTTTGCATGCGAACTCAACTCGCATGATGCTATGCGAGTTCAACTTGCACGATGCTAAGCGAGTTTTGAGATGCACTCGCAGGATTCTAGGCAAGATCAGACATGTGAACTCAGACATGAAACTTCACCATGGAGAGCTCAGAGAGGAGAGTTCACCAAAAAATTATCGGAGGTTACTAGCACCCGAATTAGCAGACATAAGCATGAAGTGAGCGAGAGAGAGAGAGATCATAACTATTTTTCTATTAGACGAAGTGGTCGTGTTACATTGTGGAGGTCTCATCGCATATCCAGGAGTGTATGTAAACTCCCCATCGCGAACCAAGTATTATGTGAGTGGGGGAAGGCAGGCGAGGTCGCCAAATCATCAAAGGAGCGACTCTTCGCAGGGTGTCAAATACCTTCTACCCATTACAATGGGGTCCTATTTATGGGTTACCCCCCCCCCCCTCGCGAGGCTCCTAGGAGGCCATCGATGTTTTCCGTGATGAAGTCTGCCGAGCTAAATTACGCTTAGATGAAGTCTACCAAGCTAATTTCCGTTGAGCTATATGCTTGCCCAACATAAGGCTAACAAGCTGAATTCCGTTGAGCTGAATGATGACGAGCTGAATGGCGACAAGCTAAAATATGTCGAGCTGAATTCCGCTAAAATGAATTCCACCAAGCTGAATGCTTGAGGCCGCTGAGCTGGACTCTTGAGGTGTCTTCCTTATGCATTTCTGGTCTCAACGAATTACGGGTTATACACTGATCATGATAAAAGTCAACAACATATAAGCAAAACACGAATTTCTGCACTATTAGAAAAACTTGAGTTCCTGATCTTTATCTTTAGGCTGAGGCGATATTCCAGCATATCAAAATTTCTTTGCGTTGGAATCATCTAAAAAAAAAACATTAGACTTGTGCCTTTATGTGAAAAAATAGTATAGTAGAAACTTTAATAAAAAAATCCTAACCTCAATTATTTCATTCCAGCAATCTTCTAAGGAGCTTATTGTCCATTTGGTTGGGTTCCAACCCAGCCAGGTCTCTCCACTTTTTAAGTTCACGACATAATTTCCAATCGCACCTTAATTGATCTCATTTACTTTTCAGTTGTGCACGATTATAGTCTTAACTAGTGCGTTCTTTAAATTTTTCAACAAATTGGACCAGCCATCTTTACTGAAGTGAGTGGTTAGCCGGTTCTCTAATTCAATCTCCCTTATACATAAATCGCAAAATAACATTCATGGTATGTCTCCCAAGTTGTTGATATTCCACCTCTCGATTTACCCATTTATGTTTCACAATAATGATTAGAGAGGTTTTTACCTTACAATGCAAGCAAAATTCTAACAATTATATCACACGCAACTCAGAATCCCAGCCTTGCTATCACATCAAGATACGAAATAGAAAAAAACAAAATGTTGCAAACAAAGTGATACAAATTCATGAATCCAACAGTTGTATTTGCAATTCATTCTATTAGGAAGATTAAAAAATCATATATTACAAAAATAATTCATATTATGGACGCCTCTTGATCATCAATTGAGGTAATGCTTTGATTAGTAAAATTCTTTGGCATCAGTAGGATCATCCATGAAATCACTCAATGGCATCATCATGAAATTTCAATAAAATAAATGAAAGTTTAAGGAAATGCAGAACCATTTTTGAAAAATACAGATCTACTGATGTCAATACAGATCTATGATAAAAGAAAATTAACTATGTAGATATTTGAAGGTCACAAACAATACGAATATACAACAACAACAACAACAGAACCCATATAGTCCCCAATCATTGGGGGTATGGGCGGGGGAAGATTGGAAACAGACCTAATCTTTGGCACTATGCACAAAGTGGCTTCTCTCAGAGGAGAAAGACCTAACCTTTGACAATAAATGCACAAAGTGGCTGCTCACAGATACCACTGAAATAGTGGCCCCTTATACCGTCACGTTTGCTGCGGAATCATGCCCTCAAATCAAAGCCAAAGACATCGGAGAGGGCAGACCCAAGAATCCATTTTTATTTATGGCACATAACCATGCGTCCTTCATTCTGCATCCAGAGCATTACCTTGAACAATACAAATATATGATAAAAAAATATAGCAACAAACATAACTAGTTTTGACTTGACTAGGAAGAAAGCAACAGAATAATTGAGGGGTAGGAGTTACCACATATCTTGATCTTGCCTACGGGGAAGAAAGCTGATGATCTGGTTGTGAAATTACCATTGCTGGAACTCCATGTTGATGTTATGTCAATATGGGAAAGGAATCGCCTATGTGCGGCGGGCGGTTCGTCGACGAAGAAGGAACTCGACGGCGGTTCCTCGACGGAGAAGGAGGTCGACGGTGAGATCTAGAGCGACAAGCGAGTGCGTTATTAGGTCTAAAGGGAGTGGGATTTTCCTTGGAGTGAGAAGCCATGTGCAGCAACAACGGTCAAGATCTTCCGTGCGAAAAGTTTCCATGACTCGAAAGTGCTATAAATTCACTGGCCAAGTGTGGGGGTTGTTCACACCGCTCAATCTAATTTCTCTGTTGGGCGGGGTGGTGGGAACATCCTTTACACATCTCTGAAAGTGCTTAGCCAAATAGAGCCTATGGCTTCCTCGACCATACATATACACACAAATGTATGAATATATACATGTACGCACATGCGTACGTATTAAATGTCCAAGCATCATGATACCTAACTTGTTAGTTGCTTTATCACCTTCCTAAATTAGTAGATGATCATTTGAAAAGTTGCATTGACTCGGTGAATTCTTTATTCATCTAAATGTGTGAATATAATATGGTTAATTGGACAATATGTTGTGATATAGGATGAATGTAGGAGAGTGTATATGTGCCTTAATGAAACTCTAATGAGTGAGTGTAGGTGTAGTATCATGGGGGAATTGAAATGATGCGATGCACGTACAATTATTCAACAATTAAATAGCAATATATTTTAAATTTAATAAAGTTCACAGACAACTACAATATATATTAAAGTATTAGATAAATGAACAATTGCTTGATATAAGAATGCTTCAACTAATGATAAGAAAATGACCATTTCAAGTAGAGCAATTGATAGGAAAATTTGTGCAAATTAATATCCCAAATGATATGTTTATCCAACAAATAGTAAAAACCTCATAGAAGAACTTACACAAGTGATATAGGACCTGAGAAGTGAAATGTCGTCTCATAGACCTCTATTTATAGACATAAAATTTGTCTGAATTATGCAATTCACGAAAATCACGCTCATAAATCTCTATTTATAGACTTGGAATCCACCATGAACTGCCAAGTTTGTCCAAAACATAAAGCCGCTTATTTTACATAAAATAAAATTATAAAAAACATCATAAAAATATGCAGTCATCACTCTGAATTTGACAACCAAATCGTCTATCCAACGATCTCACCTCCACTTGGGGGCTCCGGTAGGTGTCAATTAGCCTTCGATCCGCGACACAACTCTCAAAATGCGCAGCCAAACAGAGCCTATGTCATCCTCCACCATATATATATCATTACTGGAAAAACTGCAACAAAATAGTAATAGCATTTAAGCTGTCAGAACCAACATTAAGAGCACGAGGTGAACATTACTAGATTTATACTCTCAACTGAGTTCTAACTGACCAAACTAATAATTTCGTCTGTGGATGACATGATTATGATAGGCCAATAATGATGCTAGAATGATAATTTCTTCTAGCACAGTGGAGGGTGCCATGATCATCTATGCCATACATTCAACTTTAGTACAACTATAACGATAGAATGTGATTCTAATCAAAATGCATACATTTGGGATATCCGTGCTTATGTTATGAAAGTTCTTATATCAATTAAAATGTCCTCCTTTAGGTGCAATTTGAACTATCCAGTTATGTAATTGAGGGTAACCAATTAGGTTAATAACAGAACTTAGAAATGATCGTTCATCCAATTGAATTTCATACCTTTACTGGATTGATCCAATTGAATTTCATACCTTTACTGGATCGATCCAATATATAATTGCTGAGTAACGACCACAATTTATTGAATTTAGCAGTGCTTAGCATGTCGAACTTACCAATTTTCAAAAAGTTCTGGTTGATTCAAACTCCTTGCTAATTCAAGTAGAATATGCTTTAAAGCAGCGGAAGCATCATTTAGCTATTTTATATTGGTTAATTGGGTAAATTATGTTTATTATTTGTAGACACCAAACAGAGGGAGGAGCGCTTACGATCACTCAGAATACACTCGTTGGTTGCATGTAAGTATTTTATATACATTATATCGTATAGTTTTAATTGTAAATCTTTCCTGTGATAAAGTTTGAGCAAGTACTTATGAAATGGAGGAATTGCATAGGTACATATTTTTCAGCTCATTCTATAAAAAATATATTAAGGTCATTGCCACATGTATTTTCATGGGATAAAAGGCTTTAGGCATGCCATTTTCATGGAATGGTATTCTTTGATGTAGCCTAAGATGACCATTCTTAAAGAATTCACTAAGTGTCCGTTCGTTTGGACGAAATTGGAGACCTAGAATTAGAATTTGAGGCCATTTTCTATTGAATTTAACCTCCGATTCTAATTTCGAAGTCTCAATTATGCCCAACCGAATAGATCCTAAAAGATATTGACATAATTACATTATCAATCTTATTGTTTTTTTTTGTCAAGTGGATGTTTAGACTTTAATAGGAATAAGCAAATAAAATGCAATTCACAATTTTTTTCGTTTATAGCTTTTCAGATGCATTCGATCGGTTTGGATGTGATGAAGTTGTGTTTGAAGTTTTAAAAGAGGAGTTTGTGACGGAATGAGCGCTCTCGAGTGTGATTTGAAAGATGTCGGAGCAGGAAGTTCATCTTTTGAGTCTGAGGCGGAATTGGGCCTTCACAACGCTAAATGGCATAGATTTGCCAACATTTTACTGGTCAAAGGATTTAATTTAAGTTTTGGAGTCTCTAAGATTCATTTTCTGGGAATTTTTAGTTGGTGTTATATTAAAACCTCTCTGATAGTCCTGTAGTTTTGGAATTAGAATATTACATTTAAAACCTCTTGGGGTTGGGGGAGGTTTGAAATTAGGTAAATCCGTAAATGTGGAGTTGCATTGGGCAGCTAGCAAATCCTTCTATGGCGATTCATGGAATTAGAATAAGGAACATAATTAAAATTACGCGTGAGGTCGTCAATTCTTCATGGAGGTCTTATCCTTCCACCCCTTGCTCTTTTCGTTGATACACACCCCGACATGGCAAGTACTGTTAGCTAGAATGTGACATCATCGGCTTATCTTCTCCTATGTTGAGTTTTCTCCTCATTTGACAGTTTCTTCTTTTCAGACTTTTTTTGAGGTTTGGAATTTGTCGTTTTATTTTGTGATTTTGGATTTGATCTGTTACCTTGTGACTTCTAGAATTTCATTCCAAGGTTCGAGAAAAACAATTCGTCACCAACCATAGGCTCTCAGTTATTCATTCATCCATGATACCATGCAAGAGAAGATCTAGAGTATTTAAACTCATACAATGGCATAAATATAATAAAAATGAAATTTAAATATGCAAAATATTAATTCTGAAGTTAAGATAATTGATGTTGCATAAGCCGCGTCATTCACAAGTGTGGTCCGTTTGGAATAAACTTGTGATGTCTCCATTGCAGCCTTTCCGTCATGGCCATTTGTATCGTCCTCTTTAACAATGCTTCTCTCTAGGAAAATTGTCTTATCCTCATGACAATACTTGAGAAACTGCATTTGGAAGTTACTGAGGTCCATCCATTTCGCGTTGGATGTGTGACGATGTTGCCATGATACCAACACCTGCTCCTATTGACATCTGTCTATCAACTCAAACCAATGATTTAGAATGGCACTGTGAGAATACACCAGTATCGCGCCGGTTGCAACGTGAGTCGATAATCTGTACTTGGCTGAGTGATTCGCCATGACCTGCTTGAGTTGTGAGACGCGAATGATGGGGTGGATCAGACTTTGAGCAAAAAGGCGTTTGCCATTGGTCGCATCACCGGTACGAGTTTCCACTGTAAATGCCCCGTAAAAGCGGCTAACAACTTGGGGTGGAGTTGTGTCACCACTGAAGTCTAACGACATGGGTGGAGTTTGACTAACATCATATCCTGTACTGAGAACTAAATCTCACGATGATGTTTGTTTACCCGATTGAGCATCTTTTATTGTGTTTTCTCTAATCGAACTTCAGATTGCACAATATATTTTCCTGGTATGTAGTTGTGTGCAATGAGCCTTCAAATTGCATTTTCTTGGCAGTTGTTGTAATATTGGACGATCATTAACTTCATGAAACAGAGTCATCCCTGCTGCATAATAGGAGGTGTTGTAGGAGAACTCAACCCAACTCAGCCATTTGTTCCAATCACATGGGTGATTCAACATAAAACTTTAAATATGTCTCTAAGCACCGATTAAGGACCATAAATAGGCCTTTAATCATAGATGGTATGTTGTGCTCATTCTTAATGTTGTGCTTTGGAGTTTGAACAACTCCTATCGGAATGTGCTCATAAAGACGGGATCTTAGTCACTCGCAATCCACTATGGAAAACCATATAGGTGCATCACATCATGGATGAAGGCCTCGGGGGAAAGAGGAGTCATAAATGGATGATATAATGGGAGAAATTGAGCATATTTGGACAGGTGGTCCACCAACACCTAGATGCAATTACTGTTGGAGTACTTGGGTAGGCGAGTTAAGAAGTCCATGCTCAGGTCGTCACCAATTAAGTTAGGTTTGGATAGTGACTGCAATTGACCTCTCAAGAAATTACCTCGTATTTGGCGTGCTGACAAATCATGCAAGTTGCTATAAAATTCTCCACTTGCGCAACATCCCTTTTCAGTACAGGACATCCACTAGCCGGCGGTACATGTGAAAAGTGTCGTACATGTGAAAAGTGTGTGTATGACCCGTCGAGGGGCGGTATGAAACTACTTCATAAGCCTCAAAATGCATGTCAAGGAGGGAATAAGACCAGCTGAACCCGATGGCGGAGTCGGTCGCTTATAATAGTGTGTGAGGGACAAACTACCAGTCTACCATAACATTTTCCAAAATTGATCGGTTCGGCGAATTTGTATCTACTTTGCTTTGAATGACGGGAAATTCTGCCAACTTAGCGGACTCTGACTAGCGTGATATAGCGCCAGCGGCTTAGTTGGATTTGTCTTTTTCGTGGGCGTTTTGAACATGTATGTTCCGGGTGCGTTTCGTGCGTGACTTCTACGGGTGGTGGGGTTGTGCCTGAATTTTCCATGAGCTTTTCTTGTGACTTCTTCCTATGGGTGTTGCGAGCAAGATTTTTCTGGCGGCATTGCAGGCGTGCTTTTTTCCGAGGGACTTGCGTGACTTTCCCAGGGGTGTTTCAGGCGTGCCTTTTTTGAGGGCGTTGCGAGCGTGACTTATTCATGGCGTTTCAGGTGTGCCTTGTTTAGGGGTCGTTTCAGCCATGCCTTTCTACGGGGGTGTTTCAAGCGCACCATTCTTCGGGGGAGTTTCAGGCACGCCCTTTTCCGAGGGCATTTCAGTTGCGCCCTTTTCCGAAGGCATTTCGGGCACGCATTTTTTGACGGCGTTTCGAGTGCACATTTTTTCCAGGGTCATTTCGTACGCACATTTTTTTCGGGGGCATTTAGGGGTGCCTTTTTCAGGGGGCGTTTTGGGCATGCCTTTTCAGCGGCACTTCAGGCAATGCCTTTCTAAGGGACATTTCTGGCATGCTTTTCTAAGGTGCGCTTCACGCATGTCTTTCGAAGGGGCGCTTCTGGCATGCCTTTCTAAGGGGCACTTTAGGCGTGCCTTACAAGGGACATTTCTTAGTTGGGATTCATAGAATCCGAAGAAGGGACGTAGCTTGAGCCACATGCGACGCCATAAGTGCTTCAGGAAGGACCAATCCTTCCACCCCTTCCTCACATAACCCGGAATCCATATCTTCAGCAAATACTCTTATTTGGGACGGGACATGAAGGACTTATTTTCTCCGGTCGCAAGTTGTACCTCCTCCATCCGCCTTGTTTCATCCTTTCAGAATTTTTTTGAAGTTTGGTGTATTTATCTTGTTAGTGTGATTTTGAACTTGGACCTCCAAGGATATGATGTTTGAAGAATCCTAGGATTTCCATCAAAAGTTGCCCTATTATTTGGGGCTTATATTTTCGGTTTCCAGTTGAACCCAAATTTGTTCTCCCAGATTTTTACCCTTGTTGTTTGGGGCAACAACCATTGGTTGATAAGCTATTTATGTGGGTATGAGTGTAGTTTTTAGTTTTATCTGAATTTTATTAGTGTTTTGAAGTGATGTAGAAGCTATTCTGATGTGCTTTTCCTACACCGTTACTCGAACAGGTTCTTCTAAGTGTGATTTGATTTGACTTTTCATATTTGGCCAGTTTAGCACTCCCGTACTGTTTACCTACCTGCTGTAGACAGAATTTCGATTGGCTTCTGAGTTAAGAGATATTTACAAGTCGTGTATTTCTTGTGTTATTATTATTATTGTTTGTAAGTGGGTATTAGTCCCACATCGTGTGTTTTAAGATTTCGAGCCCCCTGTAATATTATATATACCCCTCTAGGGATGAATAATACCCAATTATTTCCTCCTCATTCAACTTGGTATCAGAGCCTAACCCTAATCTCCCTCAACTCTCTTTCCCGTCCAATCCCGCCGCTTGGGTTCTCTGCACCAGATCGACAGCTGACGTCTCCCTCGTTCGCATCTTCCGTTCCCGTCCGCCACCGTCGTCTGCTCTCTCTATGGGGATGACGGGCGGACTCCAAGCCACCGTTGGCTGCTGAGAGAGACGTCGCCGCCGCCGTCCCTCCATGATGCAACCCCTTCGTTCTTCTGCGTCGACCGCTCCAGTGTGCAGACCTGTTGTGTCGCCTCTGGGGGTTTCTCTCTGATCTCTGCTCTGGCGCTTCCTCCGGTGTCCTCCCCCTGAGCCAGATCTATTGTGCAGTCTCCCTCTGTTGTGTCTCCGTCGGCCGTTGGCTTGTTTGGGGCTCCTCTGCGTTTCCGCTGGTTGCTCTTCCTGCAGTTTTTTCTGAGTCCAGTTCTGCTGCTCCGACATGGGTGACTCTTCAGCGTCGTCGCCGGATGTGCTTCAGCCTCAAATGAGTGACTCTTAGCGGACTCATGACCACTCCGGCTCTCTGAAGATTACTACGGTCCCGTCGGACGACAAACTATCTCAAATGGTCCCGGGCGGCGCAACATGTCATTCGCAGTCATCAGATGTTTGACTACATTGATGGAACTGTTAAGGAACCCCAAAAAACCGACCCCTCCTGGAAACGACGGGACTCAAAAAACTCCTTAGGTTTTTCATGGTTTTTTCACTCTATGTTTCCGAAAGTTTACCGGAGTTACATGTTGATGGACTCTGCCTTTGAAATCTGGACCCGTGCTCGTGAGATGTATTCTCAAATTGGCAGTTCTACACAGGTTTATGAACTCACTCGACACATTTTTGAACTGCGGCAAGGGGCTATGGCGGTGTCGTCCTTTTTTTCAGAATTCGAGCGTCTTTATCAGGAATTGGACTATTTCTCCCATTTCACTCCAGCATGCACTGCAGACGCTTTTCAATTACAATAATGGGAGGATCGCTTCCGTCTCCATGTCTTCTTGATGAGGCTAAACATGGAGTTCGACATGGTGCAGACACATATTCTTAACCACACCCCTCTCTCGTCACTTTGGGAAGCTTTCATCGTGGTCCTGGATGATGAAGATCGTCAGAAGTCCCTTAGTGCTAGCACTCCTCCTGAGCGTTCTGCCCTGACTAGAGCCAGTCGTGGTCATGCTTTCAGCCCTAGCTTGTCTGCCCCCATTTGTGATTATTGTGGCCGCAAAGGACACACTTGGGAGGTGTGTTACAGGCTTCACCCACATCTTTCCCCCTGTGGTCGTGGTCGTGGTCGTGGCCGGGGGCCAGGACGTGGGGGGTCATCGCTAGGGTGGCCCCATACCTCATGATGTTGCTTACTCTACAGATGTC
Source organism: Platanthera zijinensis (assembly GCA_039513925.1). Lineage (NCBI taxonomy): Eukaryota > Viridiplantae > Streptophyta > Magnoliopsida > Asparagales > Orchidaceae > Platanthera > Platanthera zijinensis. The sequence goes on along the minus strand of CM077080.1, from coordinate 50,923,528 downwards.
TACGACGAGACCTCTACTGATGTTCCCGGGCAGCTCACTGCTCATGAATTGGATGCTTTTCGTCGCCTACTACACTCTCAGCCTGATCAGCCTTCAGGTGCCTCTGCTTTCATTGCCTCTATTACTATGCCAAGTGCCCATGCAGCCACTGCCTCCTCCACTGAGTGAGTGATTGATTTTGGTGTCACTCACCACATGACCGACTCCTCAGGTTTTCTCTCTTGCACTCCTTTGTCTGGTAAGGAGAAAGTTATATCTGCTAATGGCTTATTGTCTCTCATTGCTGGCAAAGGCCATGTTTCATGTTTCCCTTCTATTTCGCTACCATCTATACTCCATGTTCCCTCTTTTCCTCGCAATTTACTTTCTATCAGTGATATTACTCGATCCCTTAATTGCTTTGTGACTTTTTTCTGATTCTGTGTTTTTACGAACTGGGTACGAAGCGGAACATTGACAGTGGAAGGAAATGCGGTGGCCTGTATTACTTGGATCTCCAGCCTTCATCTTCTCAGGCTCTCTCCTGCACTACTGTTACAACTGATGATGTTCGTCGATGGCACCTGCGGCTTGCACATGTTTCTCCTCTCTATCTTCAGAAATTGTTTTCTGTTTTTTCTCCTTTTTTACAAAATTTTGTTTGTAATGCCTGTGATATGTCTAAACATATGAGACATAGTTCCCCACACTTATCTTCTCCTAGTACCGCTCCATTTGATGTTGTTCACTCTGATGTCTGGGGGTCGTTATCCGTTTTATCTATATTTTGTTTTCGTTGGTTTGTCACATTTATTGATTGTTTTTTTCGCACAACTTGAGTGTATTTATTAAAAAAAAGAGTGAAGTCTTTTCTTTACCTCTCACCTGCCTCCTCGTGTCTTTGGATGTGTTTGTTTTGTACATATTCATTTGCCTCGCCGGGATAAATTGGACCCTCCGGCTCATCGGTGCGTGTTCCTTGGATACTCTTTCACGATGAAAGGGTATCAGTGTTACCACCCCTCCCCTCTGGGCATATGTTTGCACTATGGATGTTACTTTTCGAGAAGGGGAATCCGATTTCTTTCTGTCGACTCACTCTCTTCGTCAGGGGGAGCGTAGTGGTGATACGGTTGTTCCCCTTCCTGTTCTTCCTCCTCTACCACCTCAGCTTTCTCTGTCTCAGGAACCGGGTCTTCCTATCCCTCTTCCTCTGCCTGATACTCTGATCTCCCTTTTTCCTCACGTGTACCACTGACGCTCCTCCAGTATACAGGCTACTAAGGTTCCGACTCTACCACTGCCCACTTCTGCCTCATATTCTGATGATGCGGATTTGCATATCCCGCTTGCTCTGTTGAAAGGTAAGGTTGCTTGTACTAAACACCGTATTTCTAATCATGTGACATACCACCATCTTGCCCCGGCGCACCAGACCTTTGTTGCTTCTCTCTCTTCGGTTGTTATTCCTGAGACATGTCAGGAAGTTTTGGGTATCCCGGCCTGGACTCAGGCTATGAAAGAGGAGATGTTAGCCTTGGACCTGAATCATACTTGAGATGTCTTTTCTCTTCCTCCCGGCAAGAAAGCTATTGATTCGAGATGAGTGTTTTCAGTCAAACAGAATCAAGAAGGGAAGGTCGAATGGTACAAGGCACGACTGGTCGCCCAGGGGTACACTCAGACTCACAGAGTTGAGTACCAGGAGACTTTTGCCCTTGTGGCTAAGATGGACTCTATTCGGGTATTGTTGTCCTGCGCGGCTTGCATGGACTGAGACCTTCACTAATTGGATGTTAAGAACGTGTTTCTCCATAGTGTGCTTGATGAAGAGGTATACATGATATTCCCTCCTGGGTTCGTAAAAAAGGGATATGAAGACCTTGTCTGTCGGTTAAGGAGGTCCTTATATGGCTTGAAACAATCCCCCAGAACATGATTTGGCAGATTCCTCATGGCTTTGCTCAAGTTTGGGTACAAACAGGCGCAGTCTGATCACTCTATTTTTATTCGGAGATGTGATCAGTGTATTGTGGTCCTTATTGTCTATGTGGATGACATCGTGATCACCGGTAACGATTTGGAAGAGATTGCAAATCTCATGTCTCTCTTATCTTCCGAGTTTGAGGTGAAAGACTTGAGAAGATTTTGATAATTTCTGGGTATTTAGGTGACTAGATCGGATCAGGGTATCTTCATATCTCAGCGAAAGTATGTTCTAGATCTGTTGCAGGAGACCGGTATGCTTGGTCGTGTTCCTGCGAACACCGAGATGGAAGAAAATCATGAAATCTGTGAAGATGGTGATAGTGAACAGCCAGATGTCACTTGCTACCAGAGATTAGTTGGGAAACTAATATATTTCTCATACTTGTCCAGATATTACTTATGCAGTTAGCATTCTGAGTAGATACATGCATGCTCCCAGGGTCAGACATCAAGAGGCAGCATACCGTGTGTTACGGTATTTGAAGAAAGCTCCTGGTTGTGGTCTTCTGTTCTCCAAGAACGATCACTTGAGGATTGAAATTTTCATTGATGCTATTGGGCGGGATGTCGTGATGATCGGAAATCTATAACAGGTTACTGTTCCTTTATTGGAGGAAAACTGGTGACATGGCGCAGTAAGAAGCAAAATGTAGTGGTCAGATCGAGCGTTGAGGCAGAATACCATGCAATATCACATGGCATGTGTGAGGGTCTATGGATGCGTACAATTCCCAGGGTCAGACATCAAGAGGCAGCATACCGTGTGTTACGGTATTTGAAGAAAGCTCCTGGTTGTGGTCTTCTGTTCTCCAAGAACGATCACTTGAGGATTGAAATTTTCATTGATGTTGATTGGGCGGGATGTCGTGATGATCGGAAATCTACAACAGGTTATTGTTCCTTTATTGGAGGAAAACTGGTGACATGACGCAGTAAGAAGCAAAATGTAGTGGTCAGATCGAGCGCTGAAGCAGAATACCATGCAATGTCACATGACATGTGTGAGAGTCTATGGATGCGTACAATTCTACATGACTTAGGGTTTCCCGTAACGTCTCCTTTCTCCTTGTTTTGCGACAACAAGGCAACGACAACATAACTCACAATCCAGTTTAACATGACAGGACAAAATACGTTGAGGTGGATTGACATTTTATCAAAGATCACTTAGATAAAAAAACAATGGTCACACCATTCGTCCACTCTAAAGATCAACTAACGGATGTGTTCACTAAAAGCTTGGGAAGTGACTTGTTCATTGATAACATCAAAAGACTTGGAATGACCGACATCTTCCATCCGACTTGAGGGGGGGAGTTGAGAGATATTACAAGTCGTGTATTTCTTGCGTTGTTATTATTGTGTGTAAGTGGGTATTAGTACCACATCATGTGTTTAAGTCTTCGAGTCCTCTGTAATATTATATATACCCCTCTAGGGATGAATAATACCCGAGCAATTATTATTTTCTCCTCATTCAACTTTCTGATGAACTTGTTTTTAGCGTTCTCATGCGTAATTGATATTCCGAGCAAGTGCTAGGCTGACTATTTCATCTTAGCCAACCCCATAATACATCATTTTCTTTATGTTTAGGTGAAAATACGAGGACTTAACATGGCATCTTATTCAGTAAATTATCAGTTCATTGATCCATCATGGAGCGTATGATGATATCAAATATTCACTACAATTTCAAGTTTCAATTATAATACCAAGCAACTTACAAACTTTATGCCAATGCCTATTTTATTCTCAAATTTAAGAAACACAATGTGACCTGTTGTATGTCTTTATCAGTTTATGTGATCTGTTCATCTTTTACGGTTATACTCCGGTGCTGATACGTTATCCTTGCAGCGGTATGTTGAGGCACAATGCTGTGTTGCTTCTAGTGACTACAAAGGTATAGTTTCTTGGATATTTTTTATTTAGTTCCGCATAGACTTCTTTTTGGATAATTTTGCAGTTTAGAAGCACAAGTGAAACATGTTATGCTCCATGTTACACTATTTACAATAAATTAATAGGTTTTATCATGTGAGATGTGGTGTACATAATTTGCTTAAATATTATCGATTGGTTTTTGATGGAAAATGGCATACCCATTCATTGACTATCACCAGATGGTGTTAAGGGGTTGATGTAAGCAGGCTGACAGCCTACTTTTGAAAATACGTGAATTCTTGACCTATAGATTATACTGAAGGTAACACAACCACTGATCCAGCGCTGCTCCTTCTGCTCATTTTTACGCTCCTTTAATATTTTTTGATGTCTTCTAAAAAAAGTTGGTGGGAAATTTTAACTTTGAATAGACCAATCCATTACACTAGAAATCTATAGTGTTTGTTGGTCAAAAATGTACTAGTTAAATAGTCACTCAATGTCTTCATGTATCTGCAGTTTATGTTCATGCAAATTAGGCCTACCCAACCTTGATAAATTTTCTTGAGATCCCTCTGAAGTTCCAAGGTATATGTATTGTCTTTGATACATTTAATCAGTTCACATGAGCTCGATTGTTCGAAGATGGTCAAACCATCACTGTTTAATCTTTCACAATTGTAACTTATTAAACTACCCAATATCCAAGTTGTTTGTGTTTTCTGGTATTTCAGTGATTGTTGATTATAGATGGAATTACAAGAATCAAAACTAGCTGAAGTTATCTTCCTTGATTAATTGAACCAGTCATCCTATTCCTATGTTTGTGGTGCATAGGCTTATAGTTAGTTGAACAATGACTTTATTTATAGTATGCAATTATATTGATTGTGATGTTAATAATATGCTATTTGTACTAGAAGATAATGCTATACTCGGATGCTGGAATGCAAACCCAATAAGTCACCTATAGTGGCAAATCATCATTTCCATAAAGAAGATGATAGAACATTAAAGAAGTAGCTAGTTATCTAGTTGGTAAACTTATTTATGTCTATGATATGAGGTATAACATTGCTTATACAATTGAAATTCTTAGTAATTTCATGTGTGTGCCAAAGGTCGACATCGAGAAGCTGCTTATGTGGTTCTCCAGTACTTAAAGACCTACTAGGAAAAAGAAGTTGTGTTCTCTTCCACCAGCTTATGTGATCATAGTAAGTTAGGTCTGGAGATCTATATTAATGCAGATTGGGCTTGTTTTGCCACAGATTGACAATCGACTATTGGATTATGTGCAATGTTTGTAGCGATCTTATTGTGAAATAAGGGTCTCCATCAATGCTGCACATAATATACTGCAACATGATCACGCTAAAGACATTTGGGTTGACAAAAACTTTATCTAAATTTTTAACATTTAAGAATGATTGTTAAAGTAGAAAAGGTGGAGTTCTTTAGTGGCGCAAAGTCTGATATGTGATATGGTGACTAGTTCCCATAAGAAGATTGCCATGAATGTTTTAAGAGAGTTAGAATAGGTTATTAATGACAAAAGGGACTTGGTAGTTTAGCGAAGTGCACATGGTTATTATGGAAAAGAAATGGTTGTCAAGTAACTAAAGGATTTGCGATGGCCGTTGTGCTAGGCGAGTGGAGAACTGAGAGAAGGAAAAGTGAAATCACAGTACAAAATTTTCCATTCATACATAATGTTTAAAGTCAATACATCCAAAAGTCTTACATCGCTAGGATTATAAAACACAATGCAAAAGGGTCCACTTAAAAAGCAAAGAGTATATTGATGTTCTAGTTTGCTAGCTCGTTTTGTTTTATCAGATCTCTCCTAAAATTTGATGGCTAAGATGGTTCCATCAATATCTAAAATTAACTTTCAGAAATTAGTCTTTTATTTTTGTACTAGTTTTGGAGTTGTTTTTGAAATATATTCAAGGCAAGGTGTTTTGATATATATTTTTTGTTGTTGACATTTCTAGCCAGTAGCCATAAATTTTTAACGTTTAAACTGTAACTCCCCTATCTAGTTTAACATTCATAAGCTCAGACGACACTTGTGATATGAAGCAAACTAAGCAGCATTGTATAAATCAATAAATAGCAGGTAATATTTAAAAAACAACGGAATATTTAAAAACGGGAGTGAAGGTTTAAAAAATACCTCAAATCCGATTCACAAAGCCAACTAGAATTGAAATGAGTAAATAGTCTGAAATACTAAAATTGCAAAAAGTCGAATGCATCTAAATTCATAATTAAACAATACAACAATTTTTAAAGGAAAACAAACTCAAGGTAGACATCCTCAGGAGCTTATCCTAGGTTTATCTCCCCATCTGTGACCCTTGGAAAGAAATATCTGAAGACGGGGTTAGCCCAACTGGTGAGTAAGAAAACTACCCCTCTAAAAATAACTTGAATGAAAATATGTGTGCACGATTTTAAACAACATTTTATACTAAAAGAAAGTGCCTTGTAAATTTATGAATGTTTTTCTATAAAAGTACTTGAACATAAATGTAAATTTTATTACCCGGTCTTAAATTGAATTTTCTTTCCAACTCCAAAATCATTAACTAGGATTCAAGATTTTGGCTTGCACTTGGAATTGCATTGTCTTGTATCTTCTTTTCTTCTCATTCGTAATTAAATAAATTCTTATGCACAGTCTAATTATTCGAGTCCCTACTAAGGAACATAGGTGTTCTAGTGTTTCTTGGTCACGGACACAGACTCATATTTGCTAATCTTCTATATTTGGTGTCGACTCCCCAACTTGAGACTCATATGGTTTGTTAAGCCTATGAGTAAGATAGTGTGTCTCTATCTATCACGAGATGAAACGTCGAATGTGCCTCCTAATTATCTTATATGAGTGTTTCATTAATCATTTACCCTTATGTTAGGGATGATGTGATTAGTTATAAGGGAACACTCACATAGGAGTGCAATCTTAAACTACGAATTTCATCTTGTTTTCGTCTTATGACATGTCTTAGCATTAACCATATGCACATGATGAATTAACTTCGTTGGGATACTAATTTTCTTGTGTTCATAACTTTCATATGTTCTATATGTGATTGTATAGAAATTTCATATGAAGTTTCTTAAAATTCTTAATTCATATTAAGCATATCATTATAACAGGATGATTAAACCACAAATTCTTTTTTTCTTTTATTCACGAGGTAGTTTTTCATAATTTTAAGTGATCCTTTATTTTTCTTAATATAGCTTAATTGCATTGAATATTAACATATTTACTTTGCATGATATGTCTAAATAAAATAGATCAAATTTCTTACCTCGGTGTTGCGTTACTCGTAGACGCGGCAAGGCAAAATGATTTATTTGCATTATACTGAATTCCACACTGTTAAATTATTTCTCGCTCTTAGGGTTACAATGAACACTCATTAATAACATTTAGAAGATGAAGAGGATATTTAACATAGAAAGAAATAAATGATAGTTGGCACTTACCCTTATCGAGCACGGTTATCTTACGACGAGGTTGAATCATAATTAAATGCTTCTCTGATTTATTTCCAATGCGCTCTTTTCAAAAATCTCTTACCCTAGGGTTAAGCAAAACTCAATATCAACCTTTTCTACGAAGGAAGAAATACACAGATGCTACTACCGAAAGGACAAGTGAATGGAAATTTCACCATATTATCTTCGGATTTCCAAGAGGAAGACAAAGAGGAAGGAAAGCGCTTACCCTCTTCCTCAAGATGAAGGTGTTATTGACCTACCCGACATATGCTGGAGGAGTGAAAGAACGATACTGTGGAGCCCTAACCGCAGCTGCCTAAGCGGAGTTGCTCGTTAGAGCAGAGAGTCGCTAATGATCTCACACAATAGACAGAAAATATAATTTATTCTTCCTCCATACATATGCCTCTATATAGGCTTACAACAATATAAATGACAAACAATAATAATAATACCTATTACTTGACCCGGTACTCGAGGTCCCATACATAATGATAACATCTAGACATAACCATAATTAATTAGATAAATGGGCACGCAGCACATCTCTCCCGCCGTCCAAAACGAGCTTGACCTCAAGGTCAAGGGGGCTTGATAATGGTGTGAGATTCATCCGACGCTCTCCTTGTCAGAGTTCTTGTCATGAAGTTCGAAAAGTTTTTGCACCTGCATCCGCGAGTGTATTGTTCATCGCAATTAAAATATAATTCATGAGCACGTCATTCCAACGTCTCGTCCCGAGATTAGCACCGAATCGACGGAGCGGCCTGACCCTCGGTACGGCCCTGCGGAGTGCTGATTTCGGATAAGTAGGCTTCCTACACCAATTGGAGCCTGAAGGCAATGGTCGCATAGCCTGTCAAGACTCATAGCAGTCACTAAGTCTGGAGTGACCTTAAATTCGACATCCATTCACAGGCGATCACGAAGTTCTGCAGTGGAGATGGTGTCATGCATCTTTGGAGAAAGTGTGACATGTGCTGGAAGAAGCTAAAACTGCTCCAAGTAATCGCCCGCAGAGCCTGTCTTGCGTAGAGTTGTGAGGGCACTGAGGCAGTACTGCAGATGGGGGGACTGAAGCGCATGTTGCAGAGTCGCTTGAAGTCATCCCATTTCAAATCCAGCTGATTAGTGAAGAGACAAGTGACCCAAAGCTGAGTCGAGAAGATGGAAGGAGGCCAGAGGAAGTTCTTCAACTGTCGGAGTTTGTTGGTGGTCGAAGAATTGCTCGTTCCTGGTGAGCCAACCCAAGAGATCAGTTTTTCAATTGTATGTGGAGAATTCCAGTCGAGTATATCGCGAAAAATAACAGTTTTAGGGCGTAAAAGTATTGGTGAAGGTGGCTCGTGGCAGATGAGCGGGACTTGACTGCTATTGGTGTGATCTGTGAGTGAGGTAGTAGCAACTAGGGGTGCAACTCTGATCGGTTTGGTTCGGTTCCATTCAAAACCAAGAATCAACCCGTATAGATTCGGTTCCAATTTTTTAAAACCGGAACTGACCCGCAGTTCTAAATTGTTGAACCGAAACCGAACCGGAAATATCAGTTCGTTTCTGGTTGGGTTCTCGGTTCCTTAAATTTACAGTGTAAATATTTTGGACTAGAAAAAAATGCAAAATCAATTTTTATAAATCAAAGAAACTAGGAGACCTTAAGCTTGCACGTCTCCAAAATCATTAAGGCCCTGTTCGTTTCGCAGGTTTTGTTTCGCAGGAATTGGTTTTGTTTGAAAACTAAAAACTGGCAGGTTTTAGTTTTCTGTCAAAACCAATTCTGTTGTTCGTTTGCAGGAAGGTTTTCGGACACAGGAATTGATAAATGACAATTTTTTTGTTCGTGTGTAGGAAGGTTTTCGGGCACAGGAATTGATTTTTAAATTGCTAAAACACATTGAACTTATATAAACAAACATTTTAAACATCATTAAAAGGTTAATCGTCCATGATATAAGTTTCCACACATCAAAAACTTAAAACCACAATAATGTTTACGCATCAAAAAACATACAATCATAACGATCTAAGTTTAATACATCAGAAAGATACAAGCCACCATAACTAATTGCCCAAGTGCACGCGCAACCAAGCCCTTCTAAGAATCTCTGGCATAACCAGAAAACACTCGCATTTGATTTCGTCGGCGGCAAGCATATCAATAGCACTGATCATATCAGCCTCTGAAAGGTCTGTCATAGGTGCCAGTGCAGCATACATCATTTCAATCCGAGTCATCTCCCTACGTGGTTGAACTTGTGGTGCTACTTCGGCCGGGCCATCTAAGTTAAATGCCATATATGTGACGGCCTCTGCAATCTTATCCAGATTTGATGGTTTCTTTGCCTTCTTCTTCCTTGGGCCCATTGATCCATTACTAAATTCATCCTCATCATCAGTATCTTCCACATGAATTTGATTAGCTGATTCCACACTAGTCGCCGAGTTGACTCCAGTGGCCCTATCGCTTCCACATAGCGCCGCAAGATCACTCCAGTTTACAATGACCTTGTCCTTGTAATGTCTAAGGGAAGGATGCGCCTGCATTTCAAAAAAACATCAATTTATGTGTAAATAATTATGATTAAAAAATTTAAAAAAAAGATCTTACCCGAATATAGTCGGCCCAGACATCAGCACTATCCACCTTCACCACGTGTCTGTCCCAGTCCCACCCAAATCCAGATGTGTCTAGCATTGCAGAAACCTCTTGAAAATATTTATTCCAAGTTTTGAGCCTTGCCATGATCTTTTCTTTTGTCATCCGAACATGACACTCTTCCCACAATGCAGTAATTCCAGCTGTGAAGGCAACTCCCTTCCATCCATTTGCCCCTTTATTCCCCAAATTAAGTTGCTCCAACAAAGTGGAAGATAGTGTGGTGTCCATCTCACTTGTCCAATGGATATATGTTTTTTGTCTATCTTTCGATGCTGGCTCCTTTCCCCTGTCCATCTGTTGAACTACACCAAAAAAATTAGAAGCTTTACAAAAATAATTTAAGTAAACACATGAAGAGGTCTACACAAACAGATTTTTAAACCATAGAACAACCATTATCAATAGCAAACACAAATATAATTTTAAACCATAAAACAACTATTATCGTTTGCAAACACATGAAGAGGTCTACACATACAACCATTAACATTTGCAAAAACATAAAGAGGTCTACAACACAAAAAAGTTTTAAGTCATTGTCATGCATGAAGAGCATCTTCTCTTTGTCGGTACTCGTTGAACCATGTATGAGCCAATGTATCACGAAATGCAGTCCATTCAGTGGTTGATTGAATTGGTGCAGATGCATCCTCGTACACAAAGCTATCTCCAATAGTAGATTGTGTTAATATCTCCGCATCCACTTCTTGTAGCAACCGAGCATCGTGCACTTGCCTTTTCTCGATCAAAAAATTATGAAGGATGCAACAGGCATTAATAATTTGAACCTGTACAAAATGATATTGCAAATAAATGATAACAGGCAAGATTCAAAAAACTTCTTTTCAAATTACTTTCTACCTGACATTTGATATCGAAGAATGATGGCTGACGCAAAATTGCCCATCTTTTTTTAAGTAACCCAAACGTCCTTTCAATTACATTCCTTTTTTTTGAGTGACGAAGGTTAAATAACTCCTTGTATGTGGTTGGATTATTGCCTTGAGTTGCCCACTCTTGAAGATGATAACGTGTTGATCGATATGGAGCTAGAAACCCAGGCCCATTAGTATATCCAGCATCAACAAGATAATATTTTCCTATAATGTGATATTACATATTAAACCTTACAAAAAAAATTTAGGATTCTAATGAAGAGGAATACTAACCTACAGGCACAACAAAGCGATCCTCCCTCTCAAGTGCATTGCGCAACACTCTTGAATCCGAAGAGGAACCCTCCCATCCAGGTAAAACATATATGAACTTCATATTTGCATCACAGACCCCGAGTACATTTGTGGTAATTGCTTGTTTCCGATTCCGGTATTTACCTTGATCAATTACTGGAACAGTGACATCAATGTGTGTACCGTCAATAGCACCAACGCAATCTTTGAAGTACCCCCACTTACTAGCTTGTGTTGTTTCAGGTAATTTGATGTAGTCTGGACTCAGCTTTAATATTGCCTTCAACACTTTGTTGAAATGTCTACTAATAGTATCGTTGGAACGTAAATATGTTCCCCCTACATCCCTAAATTTGTTATTGTGTGCTATGATATATAGGAACAACCCGACCGATTCTTTTACCGTTACATTTTGAGTCTCAACCAGAAGGCCCTTCTCCACTAAAATGTTGCACAGGCTATGAAAAGAATTTTTGTTCATGCGCAGTAAGTTGTAGCAATTGATGTCGGTCCCATTATACAACCTATCTAGTAATATTCTTCGTATGTTATCTTGTCGTTCTCTAAGGTGTGAAGAACCACGTATGCTCGCTTGACTCAAAACCACGGCAGCTGCTGCAAGCACAACTACAATCTTTCTTTTCCGCCTGAACAATTTTTTTTTCCTATGTAACTCAATAATTGCATCCATCTACGAAAACAAACAAACCAAAATATTACTGACTAACTACTTTATCCAAAACTGAAATTTAAAGGTGGAATCTGAAATCAAGATCAAATTTATTTGTAAGCAGAAATTAAAAATCAAAACTTTGATCAAAATCCAAACAATGACAATCCTTATGGAAAGTGCTTGACAACAGTTACAGAATAATCTACTAAACAGGAAAGCTCAATCTTGGTGCAAACGCCATATTTATTTCCTCTAGTCCAGTTTTAGACAACAGTTCCATTGATTGCATCTAATCAAGACCTTCACAAACGATCTCAAAACCAAACTACACATAAATCCAGCCTCACTTCCTCATTGGTCCTACTGCAATGATAAACTATACTTCAACGCCAAATTATATATTTCTTTCTATTCACCCCTGAAAAAACAACTGATCATTAACTGAGGACAACTCCATTCAGAACTTACCTCCAAATATCCAAAAAACAACTGATCATTAGCTGGGGGTAGCAGAAATGATTTTTTTGGAGCATCTAAACTTTCTGAAATCCAAACCCTAGCAGCAAAAATGAAGAAACATTGGACAGGAAAAGGAAAAGAGGCGAAGAAGACGGAAATCAACAACAAAAAACTTGCGGAAAACCCAAACAGAGAGAAAAAATTAGAGGGCGAGTCATACCAAGGATAGGGAGAAGAAGCGGAACGATACCTGCTCTGACTGCCCCTTGTCGAGTGCGAGCTTTAGATCACGACGGCGAGCGGAGAAGAGAAGCTATCTCTGCACGGTCGGCTGAACCTCTTCGGCGGCGAGCGGAGAGGGAGAAGATATCGGCGGGATCGTCAAAGAGGAGAAAGGGCAGGACGAGCTTGATCGTGAGGGAGAAGAAAAAAAAGGCGGATGAAAACCGGGAGCGATAGGTAAGTTTTAGGGCTAGGCATTTTTCACCCGATTTAAAACCGATCGGTTTTTAGGTAAAACCAAAATCTGGGTTAAAAATACGTTAAACGAACTTGATTTTTGGTTTTCGTTTAAGTAAAACCAAAACCACCGCTCAAAACCTGCGAAACGAACAGGCCGTAAGGTTTTTTTAGATTACTAAATACATTTAATAATCTCATTATACAACATTTCATATTCATAGATTCCAACAATTCAACATTATTAAAACATGAGCAAATAGTTTATAAAATTACGCATGAAATATCTCTATCAAGCTAATTATTCATCAATCTCTTTCAAAAGCCTCTTGCTCACTACAAATATATTTTTGATACATAAATTCAATAACTCGGTTCTCGGGGCGGTTCTGGGTACCCGAGTGTTAGAACTGAGAACCGAATCAAGTGGTCGGTTCTAAAAATTTTGGACCCAGAACCAAACCGAAACACCTAAAAACCTACCTGAACCACTCGGTTCGGTTTCGGTCCGGTTCTCGGTTCTTCGGTTATTTTTGCACACCCCTAATAACAACGGATGATGCAGTTGTGAATTAATTAAGCTTCGTGATTAGGATTGCCATGACGTGCGTTTACTTCCTGAAGGTGTGCATCCATGTTGGATATAATTGAGTGGAGTCAGTTCATAGCCTCCTCGATATTGTGGGAGTTTCATATGATGAGCAGAGCGAGAGAAAGAGCGGGTGACGGGCAGTCTGGTTGCGCTGAGTCAGATGATTGGGAATGACCACGTGAGTCGCATCGTCTCCAAATGATAGCAAAAACAAGTACTCCAATCTTACTATGTGAGAGCCAGCTGAGGGATAAAGTAATTCCTTGTTGTCGACAATAAAGTTCTTGTTTGTTGCCCTTTAATGGAGGGTTGGGTTTAATAAAGACTGCTGGGGCAAAACGCGCGTGGAGAAGTCGATATCCATACCGATCGAACTGGGTCACTCTCTACGCGAGTGAGAACAAAAATCGAGGGTGATGGTGCAGGGATCGAAACCGCGGACGCACATGGCAGCGTGTGGCTCGACGACCGGAAGGCGTGCACTAAAGAAAACGTAGAGAAACACAGCGGGATGGGCTCTGGGTGCTGATTCGTCGGCGCAGGGAGATGCGGGTTGCGGCGTGAGGGTGCTGAAGTTGAGCGAGGGTGAAGAGGATGCTGGAGGAGCTGGTTGGCGCTGGTGCAAAAAACGGACAGTTTCTTCGGCTCGATGAAACTATCTCGGTGTATGGACGCGATGGAGTAGGGCAAGAGTCGGCTATGGAGCAGGGTGTCATGGTTGGAAAAAAGGCTCGTGGTTGTGGGAACGAAGAGGACTGAGTGATGACACGTGAAAGAGGATCGCTGACCTCTGATACCAAAGTTATTATTGACCTACTCGGCGGATACCGGAGTAGCGAAGAAACAATACCGTGTAGCCCTAACCGCAACTGCCTAAGCGGGGTTGCTAGTTAGAGGAGAGAGCCGTCAATGATCTCACACAATAGACAGGAAATAGAACTTCTTCCTCCTCATACAACCATACATATGCAAAAAGGCTTGGGATTATGTGAAAGAATGTACACAAATTAAGGAATTAGCTGGTGCATATCCGGATGCATCTCTTTGGTTTGGAGATGAAAAAAATGGTGATTAGAACATTGGAAGAGGAATTTCTAGGGACATGAGAGCTCTATAACATGTTTTGAATGTGGTAGAGCTTTGGAGCTAATCCTGGGGGCGCGTGGAGAGTGAAATCAGGCTTCCTTGGGGGGAATTCGCGGCATTTTACTATTTCAGTGAGTTCAATTTAGTTTTTAAGTGTTTTAAGGTCATTTTATGAAGTTTTTAATTGTGTTCTGATTTAATACCCTCCAAAGGTTTTTTGTAATATTTAAATTAAGTTTTTAGATTTAGAACCTCGAGAAGCTTACCGTTTAGGGAGTAGGAATTTAGTGTTAGTCGCAGCTTGGGAGTAGCCAATGGCAGCACTGGAGGTTCATCCCTCCTCTTGCTTTTATCTTTTGGTATTCACCCCAATTATTTTACTCTCCAGATTTTGTGGGTGCAGTTTTTGATGTTCTTGTCTAAATCTATTATATTCGGTGGAGGTATTTGATAACTTTATTCAAGTTGTGATGACATTCTAGTTAAAGTTAAAGGTCAAGTTTGGGCTGTTTTAGTATTTCTTTTTGCTGTTTTATGAAGTCGGAGCAATTTTTCTTCATTGTTTTGGTACTACGTTGATCTTTAACCTTCCACTGAATTTCTATTGATATGGTACTTCATTGATCTTTAACCTTCTACTGAATTTCTATTGATGCGGTAATTGTGTTAGGCTTATTCAACTTCGTCTTTGGACTGTTTTTTGGCTTGTTTTTACCTGCGAGATGCGTTTTTAGATATTTTTTTTGTTTGAAGCATGAGTAGACAGATTTTGTGCACGGTACTATCTCTCCTAACCTCTGGGGAGTCATGTTACTTCATGGAGCTACTTCAGAAAACTTTTCCATAGTTCTATAGAGTTCTTCCATTCTCCAAATTGATATTTAGTGACATATACACTGCGCATTGTGGAAGTATCATCACTCATTAAACTTATCTATTTCGTGTGTTATTGACTATTTCAAATTCTGGTGGTTAACAAAGGATTTTTGGTAAATGATAATTAGTATTTCTGTTCTTGTCTATACTAATTGCTTGGGAGCTTTGTTCTCTTAGATTAATGATTCTTAGCATACAACCAAATTTGTTGTTTATTATGGCTCTTGAATATAATTTATAAAAAAGTTTAACCTGTTATTTGCTTTTAGGTGGCCTCGAACATTTCTCTGACCTATTGCAACGTTTTCCAAATAATGTTCACATATTGCTGGAAATTGCTAAGGTTAGGGGAACTTCTCTCATGGTCAAATAACTGTACAGTCTATCGGTTGAATAATACTCATAAATGCTTCTCTTGAATGTTTGTCCTGTTTCACATTTTGTTCTAGTTTCGTTTTACATTTTATATCTTCTTTCAAGTAGAAATATACTTCTGATCTTTCCATGTAATTAAGTGCCATTAGTATGCATGTGGACTTGTATAGTAAAATATAACTTGAACTTGGAGGAACATTCAGATCAACCTTCAGATTACTAATCATTCAGTTGAGAGTGGTTTCTTAATTGCGTATTAGACAACTAGTGAGGTACTTGCATGAAGTCCCTATGGGAGGTGGTTTTCTGCATCTGTACTCTTTCTTTCATGTCAATGTTATGCTACTAAAAATTTGTGCGCGGGATTTGTGATTGTACTAATGACATTTAATTCAGAGCTTAACTAAGTTTTCATCTGCATCCGCATAAAGGTTGAAGCCATCACTGGAAGAAGCGAAGAAGCTATAATGAATTTTGAAAAGGTAAACCATTATGTAATCCTAGTTTGTAAGGATGTAATGTGGTTCAAGAACTTTTTATTCATTTATGAAATAATGTATTGTTTAGATTCACAGGTTCGGTCTATTGATCCATTTGTCATGACGTACATGGATGAGTATGCAATGTTACTGAATTCGAAGTCTGACCCATCCAAGTTAAACAAACTTGTGCATGATTTGCTAAATATTGACCCTGCAAGAGCTGAAGCTTTTGTTGCATTATCTTTATTGTGGGAGAGGAAAGATGAAAGAAGAGCCCTTGCTTATGCCGAAAAGGTTTTTCTTCAAAAATTTTAATGAGTTTTGGCAATACTTGTTCAGAACAAGTGCTGTACTGAGGCAATTTTGTTTGAATAGAGCATCCGAATTGACGATCGACATATTTTGGGCCACATAACAAAGGTAGCTTGACAAGTTTTTTAGGTGCGATCTACTTGTTAAATGGAGTGTTGTTTTTAAACATTATGTAGACTCATAACTTGCAATGCTTGTTCAGGGAAGACTTTTTCTGTCATTAAACAGACCTGATACAGCTGTGACAGCCTTCAGGGCTGCTCAAGAGTTGCGGTCAGATCTTCGCTCATATCAAGGTCTTATGAATTCATTATCTGCATTTCATACCTATGATTTGGAGGAATTTTTTTTCCTGATATATAAAGTTTGCAGGCTTAGTTCGCTCTTATTTGGCACTATCTAAACTAAAGGAAGCACTATATACTGCTCGGGAGGCAATGAAAATAATGCCTCAATCAGCAAAAGCCCTAAAACTGGTTGGTGATGTTCATGCTAGTAATTCTAGTGGGAGGGATAAGGTATGCATGACCATTATTTCATTTTAGGCATGACATGCTGTTTATTCTGAGCTGATCATAGAATTTAATATCTGTAGTGAATTGGTTGTTAATTACCAATAACATATCACCTTGCTCCGAAATATGCATTTTGTGGTTAAGTTTGTAAATAAATGATCTATATCATGAATTATTTATTTGTTAATTTACAAATTGTTATGCTTAAATGTTGTAAAATAATTTGCAAGATATCTACTAAATATTTTTGCTTTGGCAACTTGCAAGCACCAGAAATGAAGGAAGCTTATACTTTAAAATTTTGCACATCATCAGAATCGCTGAAGAAAATATGAAGTTGATTATTTTCATTGAACGATTGAGCTAGCATTCTCAGCCTAATTATTACTTCTTTTTGGGGAGTGGTAGTTTTATTTTGCAGTATTTAGCATTGTAAATTTCATGCATTTATCTGTTCTTTCCAATGCTTTTTTTTTCATTCAAGGCATTTTTACCTCTGCATAATCATTGGAAAATTGTGAGAAACAACTACTCGTATTGATGCATATTCTTTGAAATTAATATCTTTTTTTATTTCAAATGTAACTCTTAGAAGATAGCGGAATAATATGTAAAAGCCTATTGTAATTGTGGCCCATTTATGGGCCCAAGTTGTCTTAGGTTTTGTCCCACATTGTAGATTTAGGGATTTCTCTCTTCTTCTCTTCCTATATATTTGTACTCATACTTGATATTTATACAAGAAATACTACCCACAAGTTTCATTACTCACTTTCTACATGGTATCAGAGGGATACGGTCTGGCCTGTCCCTGTCTGTCTGCTTGGCCTGCTTGCTAACCAGGCGGTTTGGTCCCCGACTTCCTTCTTTTTTCTCTAATCGCAGTTGCTTCTGTGCGTTAGCGGTTTTCTTATCGCCCCCCCCCCTTTCTTTGCTCTCTCTCTCTCACGTGGTTCCACCCCCCCCCCTCCCGTTATATAACCTCTCGAACTGGTGCCCCACCCCCCCCCCCCGCCTTGTTCACTGCGGTCTCTGCCCCTATTCAAGCGGCCTTCTTCTCGCTTCAGCTTCCTCTTCGTTTTTCACACCGCACCTTGGTCGCGGTAACTCCTTTTATCGCTGGTGTTCGCACCGAGACCGTGCGGTCTCCGCTCTTTAGTCGCTGTGACTTCCCTTCCCGCTGCTGCTTCTCCAGTCGTCGGCGACTTCCCTTCCCGCACAGCCGTTCCTGACCGTTGCGGTTTCCCTTCTCGCTGCTGCCTTTCTAGTCGCGGTGATTTTGGTCTCTTCCTTGTCTCTGCGAGTTTCCCGCATAGGCATATCTTACCGTTGCGGCTTCTCTACCCGCAGCGGGCTCTGCATTTTGGTCGCGGCCTCTGACCACTGATGTGTTGACGCCGAGATCGTGCGGTTTCTTTTCTCCGCCCCACTTTGAGGTTGCGGGTTGTATCCCTTAACCGCGGCGGTCTATCTACCCGATGCGGTCTCCGCATTTAGTCGCGGTCTCCGCACTTGGTCGCGGCCTCCTACCGCTGGTGGGTTGTCACCGAGACCGTGCGGCCTCTCTTCTGTTCTGCTTCGTCTGGTTCTGCTTGCAGTTTCTCCTTGCCACTGAACTTGCTCGCTGGTTTTCTAGCCGCTTCGACCTGACTTGTCGCTGATCTTGCTCGCGAGCTGTTTTTCTAGCCGCTGCGGCTTGGTCTTCAGGTTGCCTCATGGATACTACTACTGCCTCCGGGGAGTCCGCTGGTACTTCTTCTCTGCCACCTCAGATTACGAGATGAACTCAGGATTACCACTATCTCTCTCACTGGCAAAAGAAACTTTGTGAAATGGGTCCACTCTGTTCGTCAGGTACTCCAGACAAAAGGATTGCTTCATCACTTGATCCGGGCCACTCCTACCCTTCCCACTGATGAGTGGATTCGTGATGACGGTCGTGTGCTATAACATCCGTGAGTTTTGACGCGAAATTTATTTTAAATTGTAGGGTCGAGTCACGACGGATTTTTATCGAGGCAGCGCATCGTCAAGGTACAATGTTACTATGTCTAAGGTTGCGTTCATTAATTTGTGATTTATGTTAGTCATAATGATAATGAGATGCATTTTAATTTTAGTAACGTTGCGCGGCGATATCGCCTTAAATTCTAAGGAGTTAGTGTGGAGTGGGTTGCGTATAGCAAGAACTTATAGCTTTGGGGTGCCAATAGCAAGTCTCACCCCTCTCCTCATGCGGTTATAATCAAAACCGCATACCCGCAATTGTTTTAACCCACACGCATCTCATTTTCACGGGAAAAAGCCGTAAACCGCAAGGCCGATACCCCGACTTCGTTCCCTTCCGCAAGCGACGACATTGTGCCCGACGTTTCCCACTGCCCTAGCCGACGGCCGTTCCCGCTCCAGAAATCAACGCCGACTTCTCCTCCTTCCTCTACGGGCGCCGGTGAGTGCTTTCCTTCCTTGGCCGTGGAAGAACTGGATTCAACCCTAACCGGTGGAAGTTGAAAACGTTTGGTTCCGGTGAGTTTTATTTCTCCCTTGTCTCTATTTCTTCATGAAAATCCTTCGATTTGGAAGTTAATTTAAACTATGTTTTCATCCTATTGCCCTAATTAGGTTTTGGAGTACATAATTCACCGCGAAGTTGGAGTTGGGCGCATTGAGAGCCTTAATCACTCCCACACAATGTTGTCAAGGCGTCGCCTAGGCGTCGCCTAGGCGACGCCTAGGCGCCCAGGCGCCCATAAGGGAGCTATGCGGCGGGCGCCTAGCAACATTTGAGTTAGGCGCCCGCCTAGAGGCGCCTAGGCGCCCAGGGCGACGCCTGGACGCCTAGGCGCAGACGCCTGGACGATCAATTAATCCCGCTCATTATGTTTTTTTCCTCATTTCTTCCGCCCCTGCTCATTCCTTCCGATCCCGCCGCTCCCGCACTGCCGATCCCGCGCCGCTCCCGCACTGCCGATCCCGCGCCGCTCCCGCACTGCCGATCCCGCGCCGCTCCCGCACTGCCGATCCCGCGCCGCTCCCGCACTGCCGATCCCGCGCCGCTCCCGCACTGCCGAGCTAGGGTTTGTCCGATCTTCTTCTTCTTCTTCTTCTTCTTCAATGCTAGGGCCGAGCTAGGGCTAGGGTACTTCAGAAGTGGAGGCCTCTTCCACATTTTCAGTCTGAGCTTCCATCAAATGATGATGTTTCACTCCAGCTTTGAGCAATCAACCCCTTCTCTTTCTTGAGAGTCTTTCTCCTCTCTTCTTTCTTTCCCTTAGATCTTTGTTGATCTTTCAGCTTCTTAGAGCAGTCAGTGGAAATATGTTCACACTTCCTGCAATAAAAACACACAATTTCATTAGATGGCTTAGGCTCATACCTGAAGTTCTTGGAGCTCCTTTCCTTGTTCCTTTCCTTGTGCTTAGAAGGAATGTTATCCTTCTTCTAGTTGTAGTGCTTCCTTGCCAAGAAATTAAGCTCTTCTTCAGTGAAGGAGGGGAGGATCCTTCTAGATTCAGTGGAAGCAAGGGTCACTATCTTCTTTGGGATTGGCATTAGGTGAGGGGTTGACTCCTGTTCAGTCTTTATCTGAGAGTTGGCTAGCTCAAATGATTGAAGCCTGTCTACAAAACTTCATGAGTTATTTCCCTCAGCAACTTGGATTCCTTCTTGAGGAGCTTGGGATTTTACTCCTCCTCCTCCTCCTCCTCCTCCTCCTCCTCCTCCTCCTCCTCCCCCCCCCCCCCCCCCCCCTCCTCCTCCTCCTCCTCCTCCTCCTCCTCCCCCCTCCCCCCCTCCTCCTCCTCCTGTACATTTCTGTACATTTCTGTACATTTCTGTACTATTGGCTAATACAATCATTTATTTTCTCATTTATTTTCTTTACATTTATTTTCTCATTTATTTTCTGTACATTTCTTAACTATTGGCTAATACAGTTACAAGCTTGGGAGATTGACTTGGGAGATAACTTAATATTTTGAAACTTATTATTTTGACTTTTTGAGAACTTGTTAATTGTTATTGAAGACTTCTTACCTGCTACTGTAGTTTTACTTTTTTCTTGGTCTTTAAGCTTTGATCATCACTAACAAAGATATAATCACGTGTGTTTTTTTCCCACATTCATGTTTTTAATCAGGTGTGTTTATTTCCCACATTAATGTTTTTCAAATGCATATATTTTTTACATTGTTTAAGTATAATTTTGTAATGTCATAGTTTGCTTATTTTTGTTACCACTAACATTGTAGTGGTTGTGGATGCTTTGTATGAAATTTAGAAATTTATTTAGGGTGTTCAATATTTAGTATTTACTGTCGAATGCTTATATTTTGTTGATAATGTAGAGAACTATTGCTTAGTTAAAGAGTGATTTTAGCTCAGTTACCCCATGTGAGTGAGAGTGAAAATAACCATTCCAATTATTTTGCATGTTGTAGTTTAAAAGGGAGTTATCCTTTTCTGAGCATGTTAAACGTTTTGGTCGCCTAGGTACACCCTTTAACGCCTTGGTCGCCTTGTCGCCTTGACAAGCTTGCTCCCACATAAAGGTAATACAGTAGGTTAGCCTTTTGATTTTGGTTACCCTAATTTATTGGAATTTTTCCAACGAAAACCATAAGGGGAAAATGTGAAATTTAGGGTTGTCTTGGATTGCAGGATATTGGTGGCCTCGGGGCAAGGTTCTGAAAGTCCCTAGCAGTCGGATTTCCTTCGGAAAAACAAATGTCGCCGCGACGAGTGTACGAGGGCCGCACCACCACAGTAAGGAAACCTAATCCCTGTTAGTTAGACATAGCAAGAAATGTATTTTGTATACGCATATATAGGTTTTGTACAAACATCATGACCATGCATAAAAAGGTGTGGTGGTAGGAAAACGGTCGCGGAAAAATGTGTAGGATGACACCCTTCTTCAAGACCAAAGTAGTCAGATCATGAACAGTAACGTTAGGTACGAAACCTTTACCCGTGTACGTAAGCTTGGAATTTGTCCAACCAAGGGCATGAATCCCCCTTCTAGTCGATCACGAGAAAGTCAAGGGTCGCTCAGTAGTACACCAAAAGAGATGTCTCAAGCAGAGTAGCATCAGACCAAAAAGGTCAGTAAGCACACATAAGTCTTTTCGTGTTAGGTAGAGGCGCACTACCTTTCTCATAAGGCACATAGAACCCTATGAGCAGTATAGTCTTGGGAGTTGACTCCCCTTTGAGACAGTTAGTAGATTCGAGATCGTGTCCGCGCGACACTAGAACAATTGAGTTCGTAAGATGGTCTCGGGTCGTCAGTTTCAGATGCGCGTTAGGAGCTACTCTGCCTAGATCCTTCCAAGTAGATGTGCAGGCTAGAAGCCAACTAGAACTCAAGTATAGACCTGACGTGAGACAGTACACTAGTTAGTGAACGTCGGGACTTGGGTTATTGAACTGAAAGTCACGAACATAGAACAAGTAGATGTATTTACCAGGAAGTATTATGAAGGCATGCATAACATATAGCATAAATGTTTTTAATGCACGAAACTATTTTCTAAAGACATGCATTCATCATATGAGAAAATGTTTTTAGTGTCAATAGGAGGAGTTATTTTTCCTTACTCTGACCCCTCGTGGGCAATGTTTTTACAGGTGACCCAGGTGGGAAACTACGCCTAGGATGAGCGTTATGGTGGCGTCAATTTGTAGTGTTTTACCATTCAGTTTTTGTTTACTTTCAGCATACATTTGTAGCTATGGTTCATGGACCTTGTTAATGGTTGTATGTCTTGTATCAGACTTTTAATGTTATTTCAGATTTTCAGTCATTTCACTTCTATTCATGTTTAGTGGCTCTGTGAATCCAGATTTGAGGTATGTGGTTACCCTTAGTTTACTTTCTTAGCTTTCGTTGTAAGTTTTAAATTTTTAGTAGTTGCTTCTTTTTACCTACTACATACTAGTTTTAATACTGTTTTCTAGTTCTCTTTATATCGCTGACCCGGCCGGATGACTGATTATTGTAAAACTGGAAAGGGGTGTTACATGTGCAATCCTGGCTCCTCAACTCTATGGATACCGAGCTCTACAGGATGGTCATGTATCATGACACGACAAAGTCCATGTGGGAGGAACTTCAGTCCTTCTATTCTGGTCAAAACAGTCTGCAGATTGCAGCATCTGTTTGACATCATTACTGATCTTCAATCCCTTGATCTTGTGATACCTGGAGATATGACGTCCTTCATTGCCAACGCCAAGACACTTGTTGAGGCGTGGATACAAAACCAGCCTCCTACTGATCTGGTTCCCAACGGGCACAAAAAGAGCTATCGGGATTGCCATAATGATGGCAAGGGTTCCTCCGCATCTGCATAGTATTCGTGCGCATATACTCTCATCTGTCACTACTCCCTCTCTCTCTGATGTCTGCTCCATGCTTCTGAGGGTCACTCTGCCTCCTGAGGCTCCTTTGCCTCCCTCTCCAGCTCTTCTGCAGCTATCCTTTCAACTCCCTCCACTCGTGGTACCTCGACTCGTGGGGGTCGCAATTCGTCTCAGGGACGAGGACGAACTGGAAACCCCCCCTGAAATGCACTTTCTGTGGTCGAGAACATCATCTGGAGGCTACCTGCTATCGTAAGCATGGTCTGCCACCCCACATTGTTGCTGCTTCAAAGGCTAAGTCTATGCTCGTGGCTTCTACTTCAACTCCTTCAAATGCTCAGTCTGACATTGATTCTCTCCGCACCCAGCTTCAGCAACTCCAAGGGTTGATTGCTCGCTCATCGGGTTCTGTGGCCTTCATCGCTAATGAAGGTATAACCTGTCTATCTCGGGGTTCCCACTGGATTGTGGACTCTGGTGTCACCCACCATATTACTTGCCAGAAGCCGCCGAAATACTTGGACTCTCCTCATCCCAAGTTCATCATTGTCGCCAATGGTGACTCCACCCCTGTCTCCGGAGCTGCTGATATCCATCTCACACCCAACCTCTCATTAACCTCGGTTCTTCATGTTCTGGGCTCCCCGTTCAACTTACTTTCTATTAGTCGACTTACACAGGACCTTGATTGCCATGTTAATTTCTCATCATCTTCTTTTGTTGTGTAGGTTCGGCAAACGCGGAATATTATTGGTAGCGGACGGCTGTCTCATGTGCTCTATCTTCTTGATGTCCTTCCTTCTACCCTCTCTATCGTCTCCTCCGTAGAGTGACTGTTGAGTTTTCTACAGGGTGGCACAACAGTTGTGCACGCAGCGGAAATAATAAAATCAAGAACAACCCAAAAGAGATTTGGGATCGGGCCATGAAAATTGAATCAAGAAGTTAAGAAATAACTAGGTAAAATTACCTTGGCGGTGTTGAGTCACAACTCAACAAAGATGCTTCAATGTATGAGTTCTTGTCGGCGGCGAGTCCCACGTAGAATAGCGTCTACGTCTCTGCAGAAATCCACACGAGCGGGAGATCGCCGATCTTCGTCGCACGAAAAACGGGGAGGGAGATCGACTGCACCTTGCACTTCCACGGACTGCTAGGTCCGCTCCAGGAAGACAAGCACCGGCGACTATTGTCGGAGAGGAGGTCGGCGGAGCGAGCGAATCGGCGGAACGAGTGAATCGGCGGAACACTTTCGTCGGGCCGGGGTGGATCTTCTCTCTCTTTCGCACGAAAACCTAAGTCCTAATTTATACCCGAAGCATAAACAGACCTAGAAAAATCGCTATCCACAGACCACAGAGAATTAGAGTTTCTGGAATAATTCGTCGGGAATCAGCATTCGTCGATTATCGAACAGTTCGATTCTCGACGATTCTCGACGAACCCTAGACGACGATTCTCGACGAACCATAGTCGACTATTCTCGACGAACCATAGCCGACGATTCTCGACGAACCATAGTCGACGATTCTCGGCGATTCTCGACGAACCATAGACGACGATTCTCGACGAACCTCCTTGGCAACATTTGCCGGACCCCATTCTGTATGGTGATTGGTAACCTTTACCAACACAGTCAATCTTCCAGCTTCTCCACATGCTCTTATGTGCGACCCTGCAGGCTCATATCGCGTTGGCAGTGAGATTACATGTTTGACCACTTCTAGATCACCATGGTAACTCCAACAGTCTCCCACTTGATCTTGAAAGTATCAAAACAAAAACCTCACAAATAATTAGCGGCATCTAGCAATGCATCATTGCTACCCAAGCAATAAGAGTTCATAACTCATAAGCCTTTATGAACAATGTCCTAGCGTTGTCTTTGTCCCTTTGTCCCTTACATCCGGAAAGAACTAGAGGCATGGACCGTGTCACCCTCATAATAGCTCAATCCAAGTATCTTGATCTAGAACGGACTTCCAGAGAATGGTGAGTCCAATATCACATATTACTCAACCAAGCATGGTCATGCATTTCTCAGTCCAGTTCCATCAAGGGGCCCATGGATGCAACCCCTGTCATATAGGAGGACAAATCTTATATTTGCTCACACACAAACACCCAAATGATTCGTAACGTGCCCAACAACCACCCTTATCATCAACCTTTCTCAAGTAAGACTTTAAATGGTATCAAAGCACGCTCTTCCTCACTTGATGAATGCTGTGACTTCAGGTCAAAGGACAACAACATCATTGTCAATTGAGACCTACTCGTGACACGTTTAGATAATAATCCACAAAGTAGTCTCAGGTTGGGTCTGTCCAGTACAACTTGTTCATTAACAAGTACCCACGTGATGACTTGATATCACAATATCATGACCTGTGAGAACTGGTCATCAGTCAACGCACGTGTTAGTCTTAATGTATCATCATCACCCTTAGTTTCTATGATGATACTACGACCAGGGATCTTTCAAGAATGAAGCTTCAGATAAATCATAGGCTCTCACATTCAAGTCACGTACTTGATGTCCTATGGAAACGAACATTCTAAGGGTATTTATTATGTTAACATTTTATTATCGCATAGAGAAATCATAATAAAAGAACTTGTCATTAATTGTAAAAGAAAAATTTTGGTACACAATTCATCATATGAATAAATAACAAATAGCCAACAGAATATATGTTTACACGCAACCCACAAGACTCTCACTAGAGTTGATCATTTATGTATCATATACTCATTGATCTAGTATGACCATCATGCTTCCTTTGCGCGAGAGGCTTTGTCAGTGGATCCGTAATATTCTCCTCAGTCGGCACTCTGCAAATGTTCACATCTCCTCGTTCGACAATCTCACGAATAAGATGGAACCGCCAAAGTATGTGTTTGGAGTGCTGATGGGATCTAGGTTCCTTAGATTGTGCAATTGCACCATTGTTATCACAGTAGAGGACTACGGGACCAACAATGCTAGGAACTACATCAAGCTCGCCGATGAATTTCCTAATCCATACAGCCCCCTTCGCTGCGTTAGCTGCAGCGATATACTCGGCTTCTGTTGTACAATCAGCAACTGTCTCTTGCTTGGAACTCTTCCAGCTCACAGCTCCTCCATTAAGACAAAACACAAACCCTGACTGAGACTTTGAATCGTCCCTATCAGTTTGGAAGCTAGCATCCGTTTAACCACTTACAACGAGCTCTTCCTCTCCACCATACACCAAGAACACATCCTTTGTCCTTCTCAAGTACTTCAGGATATTCTTGACTGCAATCCAGTGACACTCACCGGGGTCTGACTGATACCTGCTAGTCATGCTCAAAGCAAAGGAGACATCGGGTCTAGTACATAACATTGCGTACATGATTGATCCAATTGCCGAAGCATATGTAATCAACTTCATGCGGTCCTTATCTTCACAAGATTTTGGACACTGGTCCTTAGAGAGATTCACACCATGAGACACGGGTAAAATTCCTTTCTTGGACTTAAGCATGTTGAACCGCTTCAACATCTTCTCGATGTATGTACTCTGGGTCAAACCCAGCAACTTCTTCGATCTATCTCTATAGATCTTAATACCGAGTATATAAGTCGCTTCACCCAAGTCCTTCATAGAAAAGCAGTTCCCTAGGTTGTTCTTAACAACTTTCAGTGTAGGAATGTCATTCCCAATCAACAGTATGTCATCTACATACAATATCAGGAAGACAACAATGCTCTCATTGATTCGCTTGTAAACACAAGGCTCATCTTCATTCTTGATGAAACCAAACTCTTTGATTTTCTCATCAAAATGAAGATTCCAACTTCGAGAGGCCTGCTTCAGTCCATAGATGGACCTATTCAGCTTGCATATTTTAGTGGCTTCATTTGGGGATACAAAACTCTCGGGTTGTGTCATGTACACTTCCTTAAGGAGATTTCCATTCAGGAAAGCCGTTTTGACATCCATCTGCCAGATCTCGTAGTCATAGTACGCAGCAATAGCAAGCAATATTCTTATGGACTTTACCATGACAACAGGGGAAAAGGTCTCATCATAGTCAATACCATAAATTTGCTTAAAACCCTTAGCCACCAGTCGCCCTTTGAATGTCTGTACATTCCCATCCATGTCGGTCTTCTTCTTGAAGACCCATTTGCACCCTATGGGTCGTACCCCTTCAGGTGGTTCCACCAAGTTCCAAACTTGGTTTGCGTACATGGAGTCCATTTCGGATTTCATAGCCTCAAGCCATTTGTCGGAGTCCGGTCCATACATTGCCTCTTGGTAGGTTGCTGGTTCATCATCATGATCCATAAGCAACACATTACCTATTTGAGACACAAGAAATCCATATCTCTCAGGCTCAAATCTTGGTCTACCAGATCTACGTAGGACTTGTGTTTCTTGAGCAGGTTCTCTAGCTACAACATCTTGTAGTCATATCTCAGAATCCAATTCCGGTTCATTCACTACTTGTGGTTCTTGAACTTCTTCAAGTTCTATCTTTTCAGTCTTTCTTGATAAGAATTCTCTCTCCAAGAAGACGTCAGTCCTTGCGACAAACACTTTGCCCTCGGACGGTAGGTAAAAGTAATACCCTTTCGTTTCCTTAGGATATCCCACCAGATAACATTTATCCGATTTGGGTTCCAGCTTGTCAGGCATTTGACGTCGCACGTATGCCTCACAACCCCAAATTTTAATGAACGACATACTAGGACGCTTCCCAGTCCATATCTCATATGGTGTCTTCAGAACTGTTTTCGTTGGAGCGCGATTCATTGTCATTGCAGCAGTCTCTAAACCAAAACCCCAAAAGGAAACAGGCAAGTCTGCATGACTCATCATCGAACGTACCATGTCTAACAGAGTACGATTTCTCCTCTCAGACACACCATTATGTTGTGGTGTTCTAGGTGGAGTGAGCTGTGATATAATACCACACTCTTTCAAATGACCACGGAACTCATGACTCAGGTATTCGCCACCTCGATCAGATCGGAGTGCTTTAACCCTTTTACCCAACTGGTTTTCTACTTCATTCTTGAACTCTTTGAACTTTTCAAAGGTCTCGGATTTGCACTTCATAAGATACACATATCCGTATCTACTGAAATCATCAGTAAATGTAACTAAGTAGAAAAACCCACCTCTAGCCGTAGAGCTCATGGGTCCGCATACATCACTATGTACAACACCCAAGAGATCCTCAGCCCTCTCAGTATAACCAGTGAAAGGGGCTTTAGTCATCTTGCCTAACAAACAAGATTCGCATCGCTCAAATGATTCATAATCAAATGAGTCTAAAAGTCCATCTTTATGGAGCTTGGATATGCGATTCTCGTTTATATGGCCCAAACGACAATGCCAGAGATATGTAGGGTTTGAGTCATTTATTCTTAGTCTTTTATTATTTTCTACATTATAGATCAAATGGTTCAAGTTCAAAACATAAAGACCATTAAACAATTGAGCTACAACATAACAAACATCATTCTTAAATATAGAACAACAGTTGTTCTTAATTATAAAAGAAAATCCAATCATGTCCAAGCATGAAATGGATATAATGTTTCTAGTTATGGCCGGAACGAAATAACAATTATCTAGTTCTATTACAAGCTCACTGGGCAAAGAAAGACGGTAAACCCCTACGGCTACAGCAGCAACTCTTGCTCCATTGCCGACGCGTAGGTCCACCTCCCCTTTACTCAGCAATCTTCTCCTTCCCAGTTCCTCCCTTTATTTTTTGCAGACCCTCAATGTAAGAAGGACAGTTCCTCCTCCAATGACCAGCCTTGCCACAGTGATGGCATTTCCCTTCCTTCACCATGCTCTTCTTTTTCTTCAGTGCAGAAGACTTGGGCTCAAGATGTGATTTAGGTCCCACCTTCGTCTTCTTAGAGCCTTTGGCCTTGCCCTTGCCCTTTATGCACCATCAGTATGGGGCTGGCAGACTTGGTCTTCTTCATGTTGATCTCGGCAGTTCTTAACATGCCAAGAGCTCGAGCAATGTCTTGTCTATTTCATTCATGTTGTAGTTCAAGACAAACTGCTCATAACTGTCCGGCAACGATTGCAGGATCAGATCTGTGGTCAACTCTTGACCTAGAGGAAAACCCAGCCTTTCAAGGTTCTCTATATATTCAATCATCTTGAGTACGTGAGTCCCTACTGAGTCTCGAACTCCCATCTTGCACTGAAATAACGCTTTTGTGACGTCGAACCTCTCTTGACGAGCCTGCCCTTGAAACATTTTCTTGAGATGCTCGTCAATCTCCTTGCACCCCATGTTCTCATGTTGCTTCTGAAGCTCAGAGTTCATGGTGGCAAGCATAAGTGTAACGGCCCAAAAATCGCCACAATTTGAATCATTTGCTCGAGTGGGTTTTTCACATAATTATGCGTAGCAAAATGAATATTCGAAATGTACCAGAGCAAACATAACATCACATTTCATTTATTACCACAATATACACTATCTACAAGTATTCTACTACAAATCAAGCCAACCAGAGTACAAAAAAATATATCATGCTAACCCGTGGACGAGCCACGTCTTCAACTGGTATCCGATCGGCATCTGCCGGAGCCCGTCTAGCGGGGTCTGGTACGCTGGTGCTCGATTCCTAAAATAAATTAAAAATCTCATTAGTTTAGAAAACTAAGTGAAATCCTTACTTTTTACCTGTAGTGCCGCACTGCAAGCAGACAAAAGAGTCAGCAGCAATTAATCTGTATGATCATATTTCTAATCTAAACAGGTAAAATCATCTATATCTGATATCAATTCATATTTTCATATCAATTACCTTTCTTCATATTTCATTCTCGAAATACTAAGAGTCATTCAAATATTTCATTCAGCCGGGTCCATCGACCCTTCATATCAGTATCCATTTTAGGGCGCTTCCACGCGCAACAGGCTTCAACGCCTCCTAAAGGAATTCATATCATCTGTAGGAGTTCGACCACCCCCCCCCCCCTACGAGGTGTGAGAGTTCTACCCCCCTCACGAGGTGTAGGAGTCTGAAACTCCCCCCCCCCCTACTAGGCCGACCCTTAGCATTTCGTTGCGTCGACGCGTGTTCAATTTCATTTCTATTTCTATCAGTTCATTTCATTCATTTTATATCAAAATAGGATATGTTTTTATTTGTTTTCCCTCAGAATTCTATCGCTAGCTAACCTGTGTTAGCGTTTTCGGCGATTCCTCATTTCAATAACAGCTGAAATGTAAATAGCTTCACAGGAAAAGAGGGAAAAGCAGTAAGGACTCACCCCAAGTTTTCCTTTGCCCTTGTCCCTCGTAGGATTCTCGCCGCGTCTATCGTCGGACGTCATCCTCTGTAGTATCAATAAATCATTTACTTTAGGGTTGCGTCGCAAAACACATGAGCGGACTACGACTCTAGGAGTTGCCTAGGGAAGGACTAGCATGGGTGACTCTTACTAAATGTGCATCATTCGACAAACATAAATACCCAAGAGAAACTTCCAATTTGCTCAAACATACAACCGCAAGGGTTGCCGTCATGGCAACTCCCAGGGTTGTGAATTGCAGCTCATCATAAGGATAATCCCATCTTTAAAATAGTCGGACAGTCAACACAAACTGCCCAAACTCAACCTGCAGCATCCCTCATATAACCAGCCCACACAAACAGCACAGCCGGCACACACACACACACACACACACACAACCGGCATCACAGCACACAGCCGACAACATCACCCAAATCAGCCCACACAAACAGCACAAAAAAAAAGTAAAACAAAACCCTAACTTCATCTTACCCAAAAATGGCTCAAAATCAAGAGGTGGGGTTTTGGAAGCCATTTAGAAGCTTTTGGAAACAAAAGAGAGTGAAGAAACTCAAAAACCCCAAAACCCTAGGTTTCCAACCATCTCCAATCCATAGACAAATTCCAAAATCAACACAAGAGGAGTGGAGGAAAGGAGATTACCTTTCAATCGCAAGAAAAATCACCGAAATCGGAGGAGAAACAAGCCCGGGAGAGCAAGCGACAGGATCGTCTTCTACAGCTTTCTTCCGTCAAAATCCCGTCTGTATGAAGCAGGAAGTCGACGAGATTGACTTATGAAGGCTCGGGAGGTCACCGCCTAACCGGCAGTACCGGCTGCAAACAAATAAACCGGCCATAGGAGGTGGCAGCCCATTTTATATAATTTTCGGGTATTACAAACTCTCCCCTCATCAGAATTTTCGCCCTCGAAAATCACGCATCCTCGCGATTCCCAAAGAAAGAGGGAAAGATATTCAACATTAAGTCCTCTCGTTCCCAAGTAGCATCCTTGGCAGGGTGGCCGGTCCACCAAACTTTGACAAAGTTCACTTGTCGATTCCGAAGATTTTTGCTTTGCCGATCAACAATCTGGTAAGGTGTTGTCGGACTTGATAAATCAGCTTCTATCTGCATGTCACTGGCAGAGATCATCAATTCTGGGTTCGGAATATATCGTCTGAGTGCGGATACATGAAAAACATCATGCAACCTCTGTAATTCAACAAGCTAGGCTAGGCGATATGCTACTTCGCCTATTCGTTCAATCACAGGAAAGGGACCAACATATCTCGGACTCAATTTTCCAATCCGTTGCAATCGAGAAATCCCTTTGAACGGTTTAATCTTCAAACATACCTGATCGCCCACAGCGAATTCTACCAGACGATGTCGGGCATTATAATATTTTTGTTGACGATCCTGTGCAATTTTCATTCTTTGATGAATGATGCAGACTTTTTCTTCAATTTTCTCTGTCCTCTTCTGTGGGAACAGTTTCTTTTCTCCATCTTCTGCCCAGCTCAAAAGCGTTCTACATCGTCTCCCATATAGGGCTTCAAATGGGGTCATTTGGATCGTTGCTTGGTAGCTATTATTATAAGCAAATTCAGTCAACGATAAGTATTTCTCCCAAGAGCCTTTCAAATCCAACACCACCATTCGCAACAGATCCTCGAGCATCTGGATGGTGCGTTCAGACTGGTCATCTGTTTGCGGATGGAAAGCAGTACTGAATAATAATCTTGTTCTCAACCTGTTGTGTACTCGCCGCCACAAGTCTGATGTAAACCGTCCATCACGATCAGATACGATCGTACGTGGAATACCATGTAATCGTACGATTACATGGATATAGAGTTCTACCAATTTTTCCGTCGGTCCACTTTGCTTGATTGGTATAAAATGAGCACTTTTTGTCAATCGATCAATGATGACCCAAATTCCATCATTTCCAGCTTTACTGCGAGGCATGCCAAACACGAAATCCATCGCAACATCATCCCATTTCCATTCCGGAATGGGAAGAGATCGAAGATATCCGGCAGGCTTCTGATGTTCTGTTTTCACTATCTGACAGGTATGACACTGAGCAATATACTGAATGATATCTTTTCTCATATGAGGCCACCAGAAATCCTGTTTCAAATTATGGTACATCTTAGTCCGACCAGGGTGAATCGAATATGGCGTATTATGCGCCTCGTATAGGATATCCTTTCTCAGACTATCAGCATCTGGGACACATAATCTATCATTCAAAAACAATAGAGCATCCTTTTCAACAAAGGCACTAACTTCTCTCTTCCGTAATTTCTCAGATATTCCCATCAAGAAGGGGTCTTGAGGTATCGCTTTCTGGATCCTCTCTTTAAGCGAATATTGAATCCGCATCTGGTATAATTGTGCTTGTTTTTCTTCAGACGTAAATATCACGCATATTTCCATATCCTGAAGCATATAAAGAAGCTTCCTATTATATCGCGGGGTGACGGACATTGCAGCAATACTTTTCCTGCTTAAGGCATCCGCAACCACATTTGCCTTACCTGGATGGTATTGAATATCCAAATCATTATCTTTAATAAACTCTAACCATCTACGTTGGCGTAAATTAATTTCCCGTTTATCGAAGATATATTTCAAACTTTTATGATCTGTAAAGATTTCGCATCGAACACCATACAGGTAATGGCGCCAAATTTTTAATGCAAACACCACAGCAGCTAACTCCAGATCATGTGTCGGGTAATTCTTTTCGGCATCCTTTAATTGTCGGGAAGCAAATGCAATCACCCTTCCACGTTGCATTAATACGCAACTCAATCCTTTATAGGACGCATCACTATAGATTTGAAAACCATCAGACCCTTCAGGCATCACCAACACTGGTGCTGTTGTTAATTTTTCCTTTAACGCTTCGAACGCTTGCTGACACTCATCTCTCCACGTAAATACTACGTTCTTCCGTGTCAATTGTGTCGAAGGTAGTGCTAGCTTCGAGAAGTCCTTGACAAATTTCCGATAATAGCCAGCTAAGCCTAAGAAGCTTCGTACTTCAGTCACAGATTTCGGTCGGGTCCAGTTGAGGATTGCTTCAATTTTAGTTGGATCAACAGCCAAACCTTCTGCATTGATTACATGACCGAGAAAAGCCACTTCAGTTAGCCAAAACGCACATTTTGAGAACTTGGCATACAACTGTTGTTCCCTCAAGGTTTGTAAAACTTGACTCAGGTGCTGGGCATGCTCTTCTTTCATCTTAGAATAAATTAATATATCATCGATAAAAACAATCACAAATTGGTCCAAGAATGCCTTGAACACACTATTCATCATGGTCATAAAAGCTGCAGGAGCATTCGTTAGGCCAAAAGGCATCACAACAAATTCAAAATGCCCATACCTGATACTGAATGCTGTCTTGAAGACATCTTCCTCTCGAATTCTTAGCTGGTGATATCCTGATCGAAGATCAATTTTCGAAAATATACGTGCACCAACCAGCTGATCGAATAAATCGTCAATACGTGGCAGAGGGTATTTATTCTTTATTGTCAACTTATTCAGCTCACGATAATCAACGCATAGACGGAGAGACCCTTCCTTCTTTTTCACAAATAATACTGGAGCTCCCCAAGGTGAGGTACTTGGTCGGATACATTTCTTATCAAGCAGTTCTTGCAATTGGACTTTCAATTCTGCCAATTCTTTTGGTGTCATTCGATATGGAGTTTTCGCAATCGGAGCAGCTCCTTCAATCACTTGAATTTCGAATTCCACTTCTCTGGCTGGAGGCACACCAGGTAATTCTTCTGGGAATACATCCACGTAGTCCCGTACTACAGGTACAGCCATAATATCTTTCTTTTCTTCTTTTATTTCTTTAATTATTACCAAAATGGCCTCACAGCCTTTCCGCACCATTTTCCTGGCTTTCATTGCCGAAATACTGATTTTGGCAACCTCACCCAACCCTTAATAGATCACCGAACTTCCATCTGGGCATTTAAACGCCACCTCTTTCGTTTTACAGTTAATAACTGCTTCTCGATCCGATAGCCAATCCATACCAAGGATAATATCATACTCAACTAACGGCAAAACCGCGACATCATTTTCAATTCTTTTATCGTTAAAAGGTAGTGAGACTATGGCTCGCTCCTTTGTCATCAAAACCGTACTATTCGGTAATAATACGCTCAACGGTTGAGCAATATGATATGGCCGTATATGAATTGATTCCAGAATAGATGTTGAAATGAACGATTGACTAGCCCCAGTATCAAATAAAATTTTCAAAACTTGATCATGCATAAGTAGCATACCTGTAACAACTGTATCATCTGCTTTCGCCTCTTGTTGACCGAGATTGAAAGCTCGGGCTTGAATCAGCCTCTCATCTCTGGCCCCTTCAGCGGGTGCCGATGCTATCGACTCCCCTTCCCTGGAAGTCCCAATATGATACATTCTCTGAGGCGGTAAGGCTGGGGCTCCTCTCGAACTTTCATCCCTTTGCAACTTCGGACAATCCTTTCGCAGGTGTCTCGGCTGGCGACAATAAAAACAGACCCCAGTTAAGCATTCTCCTCTGTGCATCTTGCCACATTTGGTACATTTGGTCACCGTTGTTTGGGACACTTGAGTACTTCCCGTAGTCACTGACTGTTGCTGCTTCTTCTTTTTCCAACGGGCTTCACCTGTTCTGTCCGATTTCTCTTGGCTAGTTTCTTTGAATCTCTTCCTCATTTCTGTCCTCCTTTGCCTCTTCTCAGTATCTAACTCGACTAATCGAGCTTTCTCTACCAGTAGTGCATACTCGGTAATATCAAATGTAACCACTGAAGCGCGGATATCATCCCGCAACCCTTCCTGGAATCGTAAACAACGTGCTTCCTCGGTTGCCACTGCAGACTCAGCATAATATGCAAGACTGGAAAATTCAGCTTCATACTGAAGGACAGAGCGGCTTCCTTGAACTAGTCGCAAAAACTTTTCCTGTAGCTGCCTCTTCTCAGTCCTCGGCACAAACCACTTTGTAAATTCCCGAGTAAACTCTGCCCACGTCACATTTGCTAGCCCACGCGTCTGAAACTTCCCTTTCATTAGATTCACCCACCATCTCTTCGCTTCTCCTTCCAGAAGAAAAACGACCAACTCCACCTTCCTCTCCGCAGGACACCGCATCGTATCAAATATGGTTTCAATTCGCAAGATCCAGTCTTCTGTCTCGATCGGAGACAACCCACCACGAAAAGTCGGCGGTTTCAATTCCAGAAATTGCCTCATATCAATATCAAGCAAACGAGGCTGCTGCGGTTCCGCAGGTACTGGAGGAGGCACAGCTGGCATCACTGGAGTTACTCCATGAGGAGGCACAGTTGGAGGGGTGTCCCGTACCAATCTAATTGTCTCAGCAATGGCTTGAGCAATATCTGAAATATGAAGTGAGGTAGACTGTCGTCCACTCACACTTTCTTCTGACCTGGAATCCCTCGAGTCCGCAGGTTCATTCAGAGCCTCTCGCATCCTGCGGCTCGAATATACTTGGAAAGGTTCCCGAGGTCATAAAACAATTCAGTGCATTCGAATATACATTTGACATCATTGTGAGTTATATTCCATTCTGGTACTCTCTGCATTCCATGCATTGTGAAAAACCTCCCTCTGATACCACTTAATTGCAACGGCCCAAAAACCGCCACAATTTGAATCATTTGCTCAAGTGGGTTTTTCACATAATTATGCGCAGCAAAATGAATATTTGAAATGTACCAGAGCAAACATAACATCATATTTCATTTATTACCAAAATATACACTATCTACAAGTATTTTACTACAAATCAAGCCAACCAGAGTACAAAAAAATATATCATGCTAACCCGTGGACGAGACACATCTTCAACTGGTATCCGATCGGCATCTGCCTGAGCCCGTCTAGCGGGGTCTGGTACGCTGGTGCTCGGTTCCTAAAATAAATTAAAAATCTCATTAGTTTAGAAAACTAAGTGAAATCCTTACTTTTTACCTGTAGCGCCGCACTGCAAGCAGACAAAAGAGTCAGCTGCAATTAATCTGTATGATCATATTTCTAATCTAAACAGGTAAAATCATCTATATCTGATATCAATTCATATTTTCATATCAATTACCTTTCTTCATATTTCATTCTCAAAATACTAAGAGTCATTCAAATATTTCATTCATCGGGGTCCGTCGACCCTTCATATCAGTATCCATTTTAGGGCGCTTCCACGCGCAACAGGCTTCAACGCCTCCTAAAGGAATTCATATCATCTGTAGGAGTTCGACCCCCCCCCCCTACGAGGTGTGAGAGTTCTACCCCCCTCACGAGGTGTAGGAGTCTGAAACTTCCCCCCCCCCCCCTACTAGGCCGACCCTTAGCATTTCGTTGCATCGACGCGTGTTCAATTTCATTTCTATTTCTATCAGTTCATTTCATTCATTTTATATCAAAATAGGATATGTTTTTATTTGTTTCACCTCAGAATTCTATCGCTAGCTAACCTGTGTTAGCGTTTTCGGCGATTCCTCATTTCAATAACAGCTGAAAAGTAAATAGCTTCACAGGAAAAGAGGGAAAAGCAGTAAGGACTCACCCCAAGTTTTCCTTTGCCCTTGTCCCTCGTAGGATTCTCGCCGCGTCTATCGCCGGACGCCATCCTCTGCAGTATCAATAAATCATTTACTTTAGGGTTGCGTCGCAAAACACATAAGCGGACTACGACTCTAGGAGTTGCCTAGGGAAGGACTAGCATGGGTGACTCTTACTAAATGTGCATCATTCGACAAACATAAATACCCAAGAGAAACTTCCAATTTGCTCCAACATACAACCGCAAGGGTTGCCGTCATGGCAACTCCCAGGGTTGTGAATTGCAGCTCATCATAAGGATAATCTCATCTTTAAAATAGTCGGACAGTCAACACAAACTGCCCAAACTCAACCTGCAGCATCCCTCATATAACCAGCCCACACAAACAGCACAGCCGGCACACACACACACACACACAAAACCGGCATCACAGCACACAGCCGGCAACAACACCCAAATCTGCCCACACAAACAGCACAAAAAAAAGTAAAACAAAACCCTAACTTCATCTTACCCAAAAATGGCTCAAAATCAAGAGGTGGGGTTTTGGAAGCCATTTAGAAGCTTTTGGAAACAAAAGAGAGTGAAGAAACTCAAAAACCCCAAAACCCTAGGTTTCCAACCATCTCCAATCCATAGACAAATTCCAAAATCAACACAAGAGGAGTGGAGGAAAGGAGATTACCTTTCAATCGCAAGAAAAATCACCGAAATCGGAGGAGAAACAAGCCCGGGAGAGCAAGCGGCGAGATCGGCTTCTGCAGCTTTCTTCCGTCAAAATCCCGTTTGTATGAAGCAGGAAGTCGACGAGATTGACTTATGAAGGCTCGGAAGGTCACCGCCTAACCGGCAGCACCGGTTGCAAACAAATAAACCGGCCATAGGAGGTGGTAGCCCATTTTATATAATTTTCGGGTATTACAATAAGGCATTCGACGTCTAAGGCGTCATCAGTATACTTCTTATAAGTATCCTTATCAGCACGGGAAGAGTTCCCGGTCGGCACCTCGGGGGCTTCTTCTTCCAAGACATAGAGCTTTCGCTCTTGCCTAAGAATAATTCTCAGGTTCTTGTACCAGTCCATGTAGTTGGTCTCACTGAGCTTATCCTTCTCAAGGATGGCTCTCAGAGACAAAGTGGAGTGTGAACCACTTGCCATGGAGTTCTACAAGAATTCATGCAGAATAATATCAGTACCAAAATTTCAAAATACAATTTATTTTTAATTTGGACTTCAATTAAAACTCTCACTATTTTTATTCGAAATGATAGCCCTCACTATCAATTCGGAGAGTTTATGTGAGCTACTCTCTTAGTGGACAAGATCCGTATTTCACCAACACAATGAGTCAGCTTTGGCTTTTCTCTCACGATGTGATTATTTAGGTAGGCAACGCTTGCCAATTGCATCCTCATGCAATTCTTGTATGGTTGGTGAATAACTCCTTATTCGCATCCATCATATGGTGCATGCCAACCCTATGCCTCTAGGCACTCAACCTTTGAGGTCACCTAGTTAAGTTAGACCCGATGTCGACAGTGGGATATCACAATTATCCGCTCGCACCCTTACCAAGATAGATTAATGCACCTTGCTTTGGCAAGCCCACACTTCATCAATCGAGGCAGGAAGAGTGTCATCAATCGGAAGGCATACAAACACTTAATATTTGATGAAGGGAATTTTGATAATAGGTTAACAATTAACCATGATCAACATTTGATCAATGTGCACATCCATAGAAAAACACTTTTCTAAAATCCACATGCATCCCTTATGTGCACAACACGGTACTATCAACATTTGATGGATGAAAGAGCTAAATATGAACATCCGGACTCTTCTAAATCTTCAGATTTACATGCATTGGACAAAGGCAAAGACAACTCGACTTAAAGCAGTAGACAAGCTCATCTCTCCTTATTGGATTCAAAATCCAAAACAATACACGAGTTCATTAACCACTCGAGGGATGGTTACTGCTAAGGAGACAACAATTCCTAACAATTAGAAATTACCACGAAATCTCAGACGTTCCTGACGGGGTTCCAAGGGGCCGCGCCCCTGGCGGGGTCCCTTGAAAAATCATCAACAATTGATGTTCCAGGATTAAATCTAGACATTTAGAACACTTCTAAATCCCTAGGTTTATACGTACTGGAATAACCTAACTTCCAATACAACAATCATGGCTGAAACCTCCCTCTGATACCACTGTTGGGTTTTCTACAGGGTGGCACAACAGTTGTGCACGCAACGGAAATAATAAAATCAAGAACAACCCAAAAGAGATTTGGGATCGGGGCATGAAAATTGAATCAAGAAGTTAAGAAATAACTAGGTAAAATTACATTGGCGGTGTTGAGTCACAACTC
This sequence comes from Platanthera zijinensis, assembly GCA_039513925.1. NCBI lineage: Eukaryota > Viridiplantae > Streptophyta > Magnoliopsida > Asparagales > Orchidaceae > Platanthera > Platanthera zijinensis. Next base: position 50,883,811 of record CM077080.1, on the reverse strand, counting down.
AACAAAGATGCTCCAATGTATGAGTTCTTGTCGGCGGCGAGTCCCACGTAGAATAGCGTCTACGTCTCTGCATAAATCCACACGAGCGGGAGATCGCCGATCTTCGTCGCACGAAAAACGGGGAGGGAGATCGACTGCACCTTGCACTTCCACGGACTGCTAGGTCCGCTCCAGGAAGACAAGCACCGGCGACTATCGTCGGAGAGGAGGTCGGCGGAGCGAGCGAATCGGCGGAACGAGCGAATCGGCGGAACACTTCCGTCGGGCCGGGGTGGATCTTCTCTCTCTTTCGCACGAAAACCTAAGTCCTAATTTATACCCGAAGCATAAACAGACCTAGAAAAATCGCTATCCACAGACCACAGAGAATTAGGGTTTCTGGAATAATTCGTCGGGAATCAGCATTCGTCGATTATCGAACAGTTCGATTCTCGACGATTCTCGACGAACCGGAGAGAACGTTTCTGCATAATCTAGCCCCTCCTGTTGAGTGAAACCTCTAGCCACAAGACGGGCTTTTAGGCGGTCAATTGTCCCGTCCGCAGCATGTTTGATGACAAACACCCACTTGCACCCAACTGGTTTTTGGCCCGGGGGAAGGGGAACAACCGACCAAGTCTGGTTAGACCAGAGAGCAGACATTTCTTCCTCCATGGCCGCTCGCCATCCTGGATGTTGAAGCGCCTCCTGCACAGAATTAGGAATAGCAACCGAAGAGAGAGAAGTAGCCAAAGTGTGTAAATAGGGAGAGAGGCGATGGAGAGATACGTAGTTCGCCATTGGATGAGCAGTGGAAGGCAATACCTGATTAGTTGGACACGGAGTATCCATAGTAGAGACCGACGGCAGAGGGGCAACGGAAGTGGTAGAGCGACGAGTGTAGACGCGGATAACTGGTGGTTTGGAGGGAACGACAGTCGGTTCAGAGGGAACGACAGTCGGAGGAGTGGAGGGAATGACGGGGCGTGGGATGGATGAAGGAGAAGGTGTTGGTGGGAGATGGTCGGTTGAAGGAGCAGGAAAGAATGGTTGATCTTCGCGGAAAGTGATATCAGCAGAAACGGAGATCTTGCGGGTAGTAGGAGAATAACATACATACCCCTTTTGGGTGCGTGAATAACCAACAAAGATATGCTTGGCCGCGCGAGGATCCAGCTTATCCGAGGAAGGCCCCAAACGGTGGACGTAGCATAGGGTACCAAAAACACGAGGTGGGAGAGGAAATGCCGGGGTTGAGGGAAAGAGTATGCTAAACGGAGTAGCATAGTTGAGAATAGAGGAGGGGAGACGGTTAATGAGAAAGCGGGCGGTCGAGACCGCAAAATTCCAATATGGTTTAGGGACATGCATTTGAAGCATGAGGGAACGGGCAACATCGAGTAAGTGGCGATTCTTGCGTTCGGCAACACCGTTTTGTTGTGGTGTGTAAGCGCGGGAAGTTTGATGAAGAATGCCAAACTCAGAACATAAAGCAGTAAATTCGTGACTAGTGTACTCACGGGCATTGTCAGTTCGTAGAGCTTTTATGGTCTTGTGGAATTGTGTACGAGTTTCGAGGACAAATGCCCGAAAGACACGGGGAAGCTCGGAGCGGTCACGAAGTAAGTACAGCCAGGTACTGCGAGAGTGATCATCAATAAATGTTATAAAATATCAGAAACCAGAAATACTAGTAATTTTAAATGGTCCCCAAATATCTGAATGCACTAAATCAAAAGGAGCAGCGCTCCGAGTACAATGGGAAGAAAACGATGAACGAGTTTGCTTTCCGAGGATACATGAGTCACACTGGAAGAGGGTAAAAGAAACATCTGGGAGAGCCCGCTGGAGGATTGGTAGAGGAGCATGCCCAAGTCGACGATGCCAATCAGTGGAAGATACGGATGAGAGGATGGTGGGAGAATCGTCGAGAAGGTAGAGCCCATTCTGCAGCCGGCCTTTACCAATGGTAGTCTGCGTCCGCCGATCCTGTATAACAAAAGAAGAGGAAGTGAATATAACAGTACAGTCCAGATCATTAGTAAGACGTCCAACAGAGAGTAAATTGAACGGGGAACTCGGAACGTGAAGAGCCGAGCGGAGGGAGATGGAGGAGGTGAGAGGAAGATCTGCCGAGCCGGAGACGGGGACAGTGGCCCCATTAGCCACAGTAATGGACTGTGGATATGAAGAATTCAGGTACTGGGCAGGTTGATGTGGAGTAATGTGATGAGTAGCGCCAGAGTCCACAATCCAACCCAAGCCAGTGGAGAGACAAGCGGTACCTGTGTTAGAGACGGAGGCAATGGAGGCAGATGGTGGGTTGAGCAATCCCTGGAGGTGCTTTAGCTGAAGGCGGATACTTTCAAGATCAGGAGGACCAGCATCAGTAGCAACAGAGGCCGTCGGGCGCGGAGGATAGCCAACTTTCTTATAGCAAGTGGCCTCGAGATGACCATCTTTCCCGCAGAAGGAACACTTCGGCCGACCCCGGCCACCGCGACCACGGCCGCGAGAACCAGAACGACCCCCCCGAGTAAAAGGAGGGGGGGAAGGTAGAAGTGGAGGAGCCTGTTGAAGAAGGGCCGGAGGGGCCGTAGTATCTGGAGGAGGAGGAACACGGAGAAGCATGGCACACACATCAGAGAATGATGGTGTGATAGAGGAAGCTAGGACCTGAGCACGAACACTCTGAAGGTGAGGAGGAAGACGGGCCATAAGGATGGCAGTACAAGCAGCTTCCTTCTGAGCACGCTGAGCAGCAGCATCATTGGTGAACGGCTGATGCTGGATCCATGCTTCGGCAAGAGTCTTCGCACGAGCAACAAAGGATGTCATATCCGAAGCCCCTCCAGTGTCAAGAGAGAAAAGGTCAGTGAGGATGTCGTAGAGATGCTGGAGGCTGTCCCGTCCAGAATATAAGGAGTGTAGCTCAGTCCACATATCTTTGGCAGTCTCATGATACATCGCCATTTGATACGGCTCACCATCTAAAGAGTTCAAGATCCAGGTCTGAACTCGGCCATCATTGCGGAGCCAGTCATCGGTAGGAGGAGTAGGAGGAGCCTGAGTAAGGTGAGGAAGAAGGCCCTTGGCCTGAAGAACCCGTCTAACGGAATGCACCCAAGGGACGAAGTTCTTCTTTCTAGAGAGATATGGTAGTGATGCGCAGCTCATCACGGACTTCTGGAGTGGTAGCCGGGCGGTCAGTCGGACAAGCCGGGCGGTCAGCAGGCGGGCTGGCTGTCGAGCCAGAGGAGTTACCGGAAGAGCCCATGCGGACAGACGGGCGAGGACGATGCGAGAAGGGCAGGAGGCCGCTGCGAGGAGAAAAAGAGGTCGCGGCGAGAAGAGGCGACAGCAAGAGGCAGGTCGCAGCGCGAGAAGAAGCAGGCCGCTGCGAGAAGAGAATCAGACCGCGCGGTCACACCAGCGATCTAGCAGATCACGACCAAGATGCGGAAAGGGAAGTCCGCACGGTCAGGTGGACAAGGCCGCGGATAGAGAAGAGGCGGGAAGGAGGTTGCGAGTTACCACTCAAGCGACAAGACGGAGCAGACCGCAGCGGATAGGAGCAGCCCGCAAGGGAAGAGTCAACGGCGAGAAGAGGACAAACTGCCTGCGAGAAGAAACGGAGGCCGCCGTGAGAAGGACGGAGGAAGACCACGACCAGAATGCGGATAGGCAGCAGTCCGCACGGTCAAGCCGGACACCAGCGAGTAGGCAGTTCGCGACCAGATGGCAGAAACAGAAGAGATACCGCCCCGGTCAAGGTGAAGCCAGCAGCGGTCAGCTCGCGAAAGGAAACCGCGAGGTCGCAAGCGAGAAGACGGAAGCTGAGAGAAGCGGATAGAGAGGAGCTCGCCGCGGAAGAGAGGAGGTCGCGGCGGATAGACCAGAAACCGCAGCGGATAGAGAAGAGGTGGGTCCCACGAACTAGAGAGAGAGGTGGCTATAAAAGGCCTGAAGGGGGTGGAACCACGGAGAGGGAGAGGAGAAAAGGAAGGCAACGAGCAAACCACAGAACCTGCGGGTAGAAGCCCGCGGATAGGAGCCCGCAGCGGATAGGCGCACAATCCGCAGGAGAAGCGGTGAGGAGCTCGCAGCGAGGCGGGCTGGGCGGCCTGGGCGGTTAAAAAAGATGAGACCGCACAGGAGACGAACCTTGCTCTGATACCATGTTGGAAGAGCTCAAAAGCTTGTATGTATTACTTCAGTATGTAAATACAAGGAGAGAATACAAATATATAGGGAGAAGAAGAGAGGAGAAAATCCTATACAAGATGTGGGACTAAAGGAGGAGAGAAGATAAAAACAATAAATGGGCCCAATAATGGGCCCTTTACATGGGCTATTTTAACAAATTATATATCTCATCTTTGTTACGCTGAAGGAAGCACGAAGAGAAACTATGGATCACACGCGTGTGCGCTTGCTCGCACTTACTAGACCGGATCCAAATTTGGATTTATATTGGGAATTTGGTGAATTATTAAATTGAATTGTTATTTTTATCAAAATAGTTTTATATTTTATTTTATGTTTCTTGTTCCCTTTCTCCGATTGTTGATCGCCCCTTTTCTCCGATCACCGGTTGTTTCCATTAGTCAATTGCCAATTGTTTCTTTTTATCGTTTGACGACCATTCCCTTTAGCTGATCTTCAATTGTTCCTATTGGCCGATTGCCGACCTTTCCTACTGGTCACTCGTCGATTATTCCTACGGCCGATCATTCCTACGTGCCGATTGCCGACCATTCCTACTGGCTGATCACTCTTAACAGCCATTCGGCGAACCCCTTTTGGCGATTATGGACCGGATCCTTATTACGCTCTGTGCATTTTCTTTTCTATTACTCAGCTTTGATCTTATGTCTGTTTGGTTTTAGTACTGTCATCTTTTTTAATTAATATTACGGTTTTGGAATTGTCATTTCTTATTTCCGCAATGATTGTTTTTAATTTTAGTACCTTTTGCTTTAATGATCATATTAATCTCTTGACTGTTTCTTAGAGCTTATAAATATATGTTTCCCCATTTTTCATGAGTTGGATTTACACATAAATATTACCCCATATTCTCTCTCGATTTGTATGATTACTTTAATTTTCTGATTTTGCTTCATCAATTGGAACTTTTGGTGTTATGTGCTTCTTCGGTGTTCGTGCACGTCAGTTTTGGGGATTTTGTCCAGTGTTCTACCGTGAACAAGTGAGCATGAATTGAAAGTTGTGTTAGAAGGTGATGTAACTTTTTCAGGACAGTGATCAGTCTTCGTACTCCGACTCTTTCCATCTTAATGTTTATTCAATTGTCTCTTCTGCTTATTTTTTTATCAAAATCATAAGAGGAAAAATTATATAATATTTTCTTCTTCTGTTTCTTATAAACAAAAAATTCTAGCATATTCTCGGTTCACTTAACTATTCATAAGTTTGAACGATAGTAGTGATATATTGAACAGAGTATGTTGTACATGCATCACATAACAGTGAATATGAAATCATATCAATACATTAGCAGTAAGCACCGTGACATTAGAAAGTCGGACTAAAATGGCAATTCGCTTTGAGAATGATTGAAGTTGCAATGTAACCGCCACAATTAACTACATCATAGAAGTTCGGTTTAACACCTTTGTAGCCGGACCGGATTCAAATTTAGGAAAGCTTTTGAAAATGCTTCCTCAAATTTACGTTTATGTGGAATTTACTTGAAATTTTGTTTATTTCTAGAGGCTTATATGATGGTTTCGAAATTTATTCATTTAATTCATGGTTTTCCTTTAAACTAAACTCATAATTTGCAATCTGCACGTAGGCAAAGAAATTTTATGAATCTTCCCTGCGCCTAGAACCTGGATATCTTGATGCTGCTTTAGCATTGGCTGAATTGCATGTAGTTGAGGGCAAAACTAAAGATGCAGTCTCTCTTCTCCAGAGGTACATCAAAGATTGTGCAGATGATTCTCTACATACCAAGCTGGCTCAGGTTTTTGCAGCAACAAATATGCTCCCAGAAGCACTTTCACATTTTCAGGCAGCATTAAGGTATGATAAAAACACCTTATTTTTTTGTTAAAAATCAGGGATAAGTTTTTATTTGTCTTGTTCGAAATTAGAATAGTTTATTTTGCATTTACTGTTTTATTTTAAATAAGAATATTTGGATTTATTTATTTTAAATTATAATTTTTGGTTTTTTTTAATAAGAAATTAGTTTCTTGAATAATTATTGGGTTCATTTAAACAAGTTATTATCTTTTCGGATAATTATTTGTTTGAATTTTGTTTTCATGATATGATTAGATTAAGATTAGTTTAAAGTTATCTTGTAATATCTTGTTTCCATGAGAATTTATGATTTGTAAGTGAGACTGCAATGATCAATTAAATTAGTTCTCAAATGTCCCTCACTATTGTGGTCTCTTACTCTTTAATCAGTATGTTCTTGAGTACCTAGGTTTTTCTCTATTCCCGCTATCGTATCTCTGCGTAACCAACCCAATATGTTTTGAATTATTTCAATCTAATTACTGAGTTCTTATTTCAAAGTTCATTTTACACCAATAATCTCTTTTCTTCAATGATAATAACTCTAAAAAACGACATCTAATAATAATGACACCAATAATAACAACACCTAATATTGACATCAACGAAGCCCATAACATCTCGCCCTTTCTTCAAATCGAGCATGTTAATGGGTCGATGTAGCAAAGACTACATCAAGTGGTATGTTGATATCGTGCTCACAGATGTTTCAAAGGGTTGTAGAGATCTGGCGTGGCGGGGGCACTGGATGAGGAGACATTGTCATGCATAATGGTTGGAGGCGAGGCAAGTGTGCTTTCTGAATGTGAGTCACGACGATCGAAAGGGGTGGTTCCGGTCTAGGAACGGTCACCGTAAGGAATGACACCAAAGGAGTTGGCCAAACAGGCAACTGGAGCGGAGGGCACTGGATGGACTCGACAGAGGTTTGGGGAGAAGCAGAGGCTATCAGGAGGACGACGGGACCCACAAGACACCATGATGTGCTCGGCGCCTTAGTTACTAAAGGCGGGCTATTTTTGCAGGGCTCATGCGTCTCGATTGGCCGTTGTTGCATTGTTTTTTCTCGTAGTTGTGCGGCCTTGAGGTGTTCCCCATACTTCTAACAGCACAATTATTTGTGCGCCAAGTATTTGGAAGTTGTTTGCATCCATGAGTGTTGCAAGGGAACATGAGAGCTTAAAAACAATTAATTACATTAATTCAGCCATGCCGAAGTAGGTAATTAATCAATTAATGTTAATGCAAATTAATTAATTTGTCCCCTTTGATGAAATAATACTGCAGCCTGCTGTCTAGCCAACTGAATTAGGGATGTCGTGTTTTGCTTCTGACGTGGGGCTCAAGAACACGAGCTTGGCGGTGGTTCTTTCGGCGGAAAGAATTTGCTCCAAGATGCTAAAAGGTGGGTGCACGGCTCAAAAAATGAGGCTACTTCTGCAAGGGACAGCGGCTAGGCCAGGCTTGTTTCGATGTAGACAAGGCATACTGCTAAATAAGGCAGACATGCACTCAAAAGAGGGGCTTTGGGCTTGAATAAGGCGATCTCCTTCCCCGACAGTGGGGATGTTATTCATTATGGACTGGGGAAGCGCGGGAGAGTGTAATAGACGCCCAACTCATCTCTAGTGGGCGCGAGAAGAAATGGCATGGCTCGCGACCTAGTGCAGCTGCGGGAACCCGCACGCTAGATGAAGATGTCGAGGGCTTCGTCGGAGTTAGCCTAGGTCGTCGACGGTTTTGTAACTGCCCAAAATCCGCCACAATTTAAATTTTCTTTCTGAGTGGGTTTTTCACATAATTATGCACAACTGTTATAATAAATGAAGTGTACCACTTTAGGGCGCTTCTACGCGCAACAGGCTTCAACACCTCCTAATCGGATTCATATCATAATCTGTAGGAGTTCGACCCCCCCTATGAGGTGTGAGAGTTCTACCCCCCTCACGAGGTGTAGGAGTCTGAACCATTCCCCCCCCCCTACTAGGCCGACCCTTAGCATTTCGATGCGTCTACACGTTCTCAAATTCAATTCAATTTCCATCTTTTCGATTCATTCAAGTCATTTAAAAAAAATAGGATTTATTTGTATTTGTTTCCCTTCAGAATTCTATCGCTCGCTAAGCCACGTTAGCGTTTTTGGCGAATCATATATTCAGTGATGTCAAACAACTGAAAAGTAACTAGCTTAACAAGTTCATAAAAGAGTAAAAAGCAGTAAGGACTCGCCCCAATTCTTCCTTTGTCCTTGTCCGTTGAAGGGTTCACGTCACGTCTATCGCCGGACGCCATCCTCTACAGTATCAAAATATCATTTACTTTAGGGTTGCGCCAAAAATAGTTACGAGCGGACTCCTACGACGGTCACAACTACGACCTCTAGGAGTTGTCTAGGGAAGGATGAGCGTGGGTGATTCAAAAAGGAGGTACACCATCAGCCAACAAAAGGTTTCAAATACCCACGATAGTCGATCCAAAATGCTCCAACACACAGCCTCAAGGGTTGCCACAATGGCAACACCAAGGGCTGCGAACAGCAGCTCAAATCAAGGCGTAAATCCCCTCTAAAGCAGCCAGACAGCTAACACAAAGCAGCCCAAAATCACAACCGGCAGCACCCAGACAGCCCTCAACAACACAGCCGGCAAACAAAGTTTGCAAGGAGGTCAAGACAAAACCCCTAATGAAACCCTAACCTCATCTCTCCCAAAATTAGTTCAAATTCAAGGTTTAGGGTTTGGAAAGTTATAGAGAAACTTTTGATTTAAAAAAGAGTGAATCAAAACCAAAAGCCCAAACCCTAGGGTTTTCACCCATCATCAATCCGTACACAAACTTCATGATCAACACAAGAGGAGTGGAGGGAAGGAGATTACCTTCCCAAAGAAGAAGAAATCGTGCGAAACGGAGATTGGAGGCGGCTAGGGCAATCGGCGCAGGAGCGGCTCCGACGGTTCGTTCCGTCGAATATGAAGAAGAACGAACAAGCACGATATCATAAAGCACGGGATAATTCCACCGCTGAACCCAGGCAACCGGTCACACCACCGATCTCAACCCATGCACAGCCACAGCCAACACACACCGGCTCACTCATTGCACAGTCACAACCAAACCCAATTCCAACCAAGCCCAAGTTCATATCAAAGCCGGCCAACTCAAACCATTCAATTTAATTGAAAATGAAACGGCTGTCGCAAATAAAACAAAATATCAAACGGAAAAATCCGAACATCAAAATGAAAATGCGACGTCAAATCAGTACTGAAATCAATTGTTTTCCATCATCAAGGAATATTTACAAAGCCTTTTATTTATATATATTGCAAACATATTAATCGACTTCGGGTCTTACAGGTTTCTGCATCAGTAGGCCTGCGGTTTTTTGCGTGCAAGTTGACATTAGCTTCTGGTTGTTGCATAGTTATTGGAGACGATCCGGTTGTTGTTGCAGACGACGAGACGAAGGAGTGGATTGAACGATAGGGGCTTGGCAGGAAAATGTGGTTTCACGTCTCAAAAGAAAAATGGCCAAGGTTTTACCGGTGGAGTGTGGTGAAGATGGAGGATGGAATAACTCTGATATCAAGTTGTTGTGTGCTCGCCAGAGTACTGGTCGGGGGAAGAGGGGATACTATTGGAGCCGGAACCGGGGCTACCTAGGCAGGGCTTGCACGGGTGTAGAGAGTACCAAAATCTCGTACATAAGATAAGGGAGAATAGATTAATTCTTGGACGTTTCCATTTATGACCGAAGGGATCAATATATATATATAATTACATGACTTGAACTAATTACCAAAAGACCCGACATTAAATAGAGGACGCATCTTTCAAAATAACTCCATAGGATGCTAATAATAATGACACCAATGAATACCAAACAATTACCCATTCTATTTGCATTAGTAAATTAGCACATTATATTATATTAAAAAAATCAAATTCCCTTGCTTAGTATAACATGTCAACCAAAATTTTAAGTTTGAATTCTGAGAAAAACCTGTTATAATACATGTACATTTGGTTAAGCCATACTTTATTAAGATCTAGCCATTTTAATGGTGATAAAAGGAAAATTGGAAAATGTTCTGTTTTTTCATTTTTCGTGCAAAAAAAACATGGTTTTATTTATGGGAATTATTCCTTTGTAGAAGCTTCATAAGCTGGTAACCATGCAATTGGATAAAATGCATCAACTAATAAGAGAACTTTTATCTACTTTTTTGCTCTCAATATATATACATAATATTTTTAAATGTGCATTTTAAAATATGCATTTTTATCAGACTATTTTTATTATATCTCAGGATTAACCCACAAAATAATTCAGCTAAAAAGGGTCTTGAACGCCTGGAGAAACAAATGAAGGTGAATCATGCAGCTTTCCATTGTTCTAACCATGCCTAGCACGTTATTATGTTCATGAGTAAACCATTTCAACTCGATATCAAGAAAATGTTAGCACTTGTTTATGCAGGGTATAGATCCAGATGCTGTTGAGGAAGATGAAGAAAATGAAGTTGAAGATGCCGAAGGTGATCCAGAAGATACTGATCTGTTATAAGGTGCAAAAACTCTGAACTTTGGGACCCTTTTGCTTCCTCTCTTCCCGCATTTTGGGGGTCTCGATAGGAAAATAACTAATAATATGATGCATTTTATAGTCTGTATTTCGCAAAGTTTAAGACTGTTAGTCTGAAAAGCTTTTCTATATATATATATCTCAAAGACTATCATGCAAACTCCAACGTTGTAGCCTTACTAGGAATTAAAGCCCATCCGACAATGATTAATAGGGTAAATCATCCTTTAGTCCCTATGGTGTAGTTTTGATTTCCCCTTTGGTTACTACAATTTCAATTGTCCAATCATAGTTAAAAATCATTGGAATACTATCCAATACCCTAATTATATTACAAAAGAACTCAGATTTCATCCAAACACACCTGTTGCTTTATCACATGAGATTCACGGCACTGGTTTTCTTCATCTATCCAGCTAATTATTTTTCTTATGCGTGAAAATCTTCAATGAAGGCAAATGTTTGAAAAAAAAATTATTCTTAGGAAGAAAATGATGAATTAAGGTAGACGCATGTGCACGTCTATTATATATCCAAAATTATTCTGCCGGTGATTTATTAATAATTTGTTGAAAACAACGGATAAATGGTTAATGTTTTTTATGGTATTATCAATAAAAATTTACCAAGTTCTATTATGTAAGAAGAGGAGCCTTGGCGCACCGGTTGAGGTGTTGTCGTGTGATCTTGAGGTCACGGGTTCAAGTCCTGGAAGTAGTCTCTTTCAAAAATGCAGGTTAAGATTTGTCTACATTTCACCCATGTGTCGGGATCCTTCCTCGTACCCTCGCTGCGTGGGGATGCTTTGTGCACCAAGCTGCCCTTTTTTATTATGTAAGATTTGTTCCTAATATTGTGAGGCAACATATCACTTAAATTTGGAGTGACTTAAGATTTACAAACATAAGGATGGTTAAAATGAATGCAAACTTAGCCAAAATAAGTTTTAACAGTACTTTCTATGTTGTTGAGCCATGAACATTGAGTTTTAAATTAAAATGAAACTAGAATTAATGTAAATTATCTCCCATCACAAATGTTTAATGCAATAACCCTTAAGGCATATATTGCTCTATTGGAAAGAAGAAAAGAGTAGATTGATCTATTCATTCATCTCACATTGGGGCATTAAATAGGACTTACATGGAATCTTAAAATTAAAACAACAATGTGGGACTAAACCCAAATACACATAAAGTCTCAACTAGACCGACATTGAATCGATAATTCTTACACTCCCCCTCAAGCTGAAGGGGGAACCTTCAGCTTGGACATATCAAATAACGATAATGGAGGTAGGCGATGCAGGACAAACATCAGACGAGCCACCGGGGGAAATTCCAAATCGGGGAATCAAGCTGGGGACATAGCCATATAGATGTTGACCCACACACGACGCAGGACTCATACACGACGTGGACTTGCTCGAAATCGGTCAACTAACATCACCTACACATACAACATGCGAAGGAGATCGAAAGATGTGGAACACATCATCAAACAATTGATCGAGGTTAATCTGTCAGGGAGAATCCGCACAAAGGGCGGTCCCTCACGACACAGTCCCTCACGAAAGATGTGGAACACATCATCAAACGAGTGATCAAGGATAATCTGTTAGGGATAATTCGCACAAAGGGCAGTCCCTCACGACGCAACCCCGCACGACATGGTCTCACACGACACAACCCACTGAGATTAAAATACCAACATCAATCATCTCCCAACACACGATCAAACGAAAGAAATATGGGGAGACACAAACAACATAGGGCATAAGCCTAGAGGCCGTGTGGAACGAAGACGAGAGTCTGGAAAGATCGTCCGAGTCACCCTCATCCCAAACACTCCCCTCGCGTGGGACACGCGTGCATATAGACATAACAACAACAGAAAGCTAATATAATAAAAAAAACACAATGACAAAAAAGACACCATAACGATGTAACATCGGCGAGAGATCAGCAACCCAGAAGGGGAAGCAGCAGCTAGAAATGATAGAAATCCAAACTGGGGATGTTAGAGTCATCCGGAACATCAGAAAAATTAGGGCAGCGGCTGGAAGTGGCTGGGATCGTATGTAGCACGAAAGACAGCGGCTGGAATCGTCTTCACTGGATCGCCGATAGAAGGCAGGAGATAGGATCGACGAGGCAGCAGGCCAACAACAGTCGGAAATGTTGTCGATCGAGTTGAGTTCGACAGGAGGAAGCGGCGGCAACCAGCGATTGAGTTGGAGACGCAATTGAGTTCGGCGGGAGGAAGCGGCAGCAACTAGCGGTAAGGGCAACAAAGCCGCTCCTATCGACAGATACATAAGCCGATCACGTCGATGGGAGCGGGAGGAGATGACAGAATCGAAGCCCTAGCAGCAGAGGAGTCGGCCAATAGGATCGAGAGGCAGAAGTTTGTGGCGGCCACGGCAAAAAATAGTGTTTCAGATCATTGGCTCTGATACCATGTTGGAAAGAAGAAAAGGAAAGAGTAGATTGATCTATTTATCCCACAAGGGGGCATTAAATAAGACTTGCATGGACTCTTAAAATTAAAACAACAATGTGGGACTAAACCCAAATACATAAAGTCTCAACTAGACCGACATTGACTCGATAATTCCAATGAGCTCAAATGTTGAACTCGCTCTCTTTAAATCTAGGATTATTTAACACCTGTAGTAGGTAATAGAACAAGATGAACAAAAAACCGTAACTCAAAGAAATTTCCCTTTTTGACTGTAGCCATGCAAGGAAGGAAAATCACAAATGCTTTAAAACTTTCACCCTGTTAGTTTAATCCACATTCGAAAATTAAATTACCTTGTGCTCTTTATGTGCATCTTGTTCCTCTCCACTCATAATAAATTCTTATTTAGTTGGATGCTTAGATTCTATCTTGGCCCCTCCGCCATATCCAATTGCTTTTGGGTTGGATGCTTAGGTTCTATCGTGGTAACAAAGCAGACTTGGCCCATGTCCACTCTCTTGTCCCTTAGTTCTACGTATTCCACAAATGAAACGTGTTGTTTTAGTTAGCCCTGCGTTGGAAACCTTGCACTGTCTTGTGCTATTTATGCAGATTTTTGGGCCCTTCTACTTAGAACCAAATGAATTTAGGTTAGATACCGAGTATTACATCCAAGCCCGCCTTAATTAATTCATTGTATTGTCATAAAACAAAGGAGAATCGTCACAAAATCCCGGATTCAAACAATGAACATTGCTAGCAACCCGAGTAATGCACAAAGCATGTAATGGATACGTGGTCCCACAAAGTACCCTTTACCTCATACTTCCATGCCATCGGGACATAGTGACCTAAAATTTGTATAAATTTTAGATTTGTGATAATTGCATTAAACCTGCTAATCAAAAATGTATAAATTTTTTAATGGAATGCAAATAAATTCCAATAATCGTATGAAAAGATAAACATTATAAAATTTGAGTTTCATATGCAAAGGAATGGCGTGTGGCAAAGTTTATATTTATAAATATCATAGAAATATCATGTTAAGAGATGCACCATACTTCTACAGTTCTACCCTATTTCTTATTACTAAGAAACAGTCACCATATCTGCCTCCTCTTGTTAGCATTTGACCTTGTCGATCTCCAGTCTTAAGAGATCTGTGCCGGTTAGTTCTTCAATCACTCCCATCAAGACGATCCTCCGGCCAATTTCAGTCTCGCGGCTGCCGCCAGCCTCTTCTAAACCCCTAGCGGAGGAACCAAGAGAGAGTAATAGCATTGATTCCTTATGTGATTTAAGGAATGAACACAATACTACATCACATCGACTTTTCCCATAGTTTTACTGTTATGCTGGAGATATACAGAAGCTAGTGATCCTTTAAGAAGCATTTTTCAAAGATGTTGATATCATTTATATTCATATTTCATCTTGACTTCTCTCTTTCAGGAAGAAGTAATGATACAGTTCCTGATGAATCTTCTGTATAACATCTTGACTCTGTTTGATGAATAGGAAGAAATACTGATGCAGAACTCCTTGGGTATTATTGTTAGCTTTTTTTTTCTTATTGGTCCTTTGAATACTTTCCCACTTTTCTTGCATGATTAATTTAACTGTAAGCTTCAGTTGAACCATGAATCAAATACTACTGACTTGTTCATGAGGAGATAGGCACTCCTCTGTATCTGATAGTTCTGCTTTGATTAGATTATCAATTCAGGAAGTTACTTTGGGTTTATTTTCTTTATTTTTTGCTGATGTGTGAGTAGTATTTTGAGAATGTGCCGTGCATTTTGACTTACGGTCCGTTTGGCACTGTGGTGACGGTTATAAACATGGTGGTTATGAACAATCGTTCGTGAACGCTCTACCTCTCACCTAAGGCATGGAATTCCATTCATTTTATGCTTAAAACCATGTTTTTTCCTTTGGTGGCGGTCATAACCGCTTGTTATGTCAAACGCACATTCATGGTGGTGGTGTTTTATTAGCTGGTCAAACGGATGACGGTTCGTAACCACCGCATTCACGACCACCACAGTCGTGCCAAACGGACCCTTAGCAGAGAGAGCCCGATGAGAGAGATGCCAGTACATTCCCCTTATTATCCCCAAGGGACTCAAGGGGAGTAAGGTGCACCCCTGCACTTTACGGTAAAGTGCGGTCATTTAATGACTCGTGTGAATGCCCCCACACACATCTCAAAGTGAGCACATCTCAGCTCGCTTTGAGATGTGTGCGGACATTCATCGCAGACCGCACGCACCCAACGCAGACCGTTGGATGTCCGCACTTTACGGTAAAGTGTAGGGTGTGCACTTTACGTCCAGTGGATCCATCTTCAAGGCCTCTCCTCCACCTTGAAAAAAACAATTTTTCGCTCCCGTTTATACAAACTTTGGTAATGTTTTATGGAAATATGAGCACTTTTGTTCATAGATATGTATGGTCTCTATCTAGTTTACCAAAAATATTGATCACAGTGAATCCCGAATGCAAATCTGGCACAAGACCTGCACCCATTAACTTCTCCTTGTCTGGAGTTATTTGGCAGAAAACAAAAAAACAAAAGCTTGCTGATAAAATCTGCAGGTAAAAAAAGCCTGGGCCTGAAATTTAAGTTCTGCCCGTGCTCTATTTTGCCCCATTTTTTTTTTAAATTGTTACACTTGGAATATATGTACAGATATATCAAAATTGCACTTTAATTCTAAAAGTACTAGTTTTGCGATTTTATAAGCTCTTATTAGATTATATAATTAAGAATAATTTCTCAGATTTTATACATATTTTCTATTCCTTGCCCCCATATGAATTATTTGAAAATGCTTCCTTTTGCATCAATTCAGTACCAATAGACAATTGCCTTTTGCATTAATTCCTCTCTTTTTTTCTAAATGATATTTCAATTTATTGTCCAGTGTTGAACATAACAATAAATTAAGCTTGAAAGTGGTTCTATTTGATTCAATTTTAGGTAAAAATTTATATTTTCTTGCAAAATAAAAATATTAATATTGATTCATATTTTTTAACGATCATTTAAAGTACTCGTATGTATATGTTTTGACTAAAATTAAGTGCGCAAGGGGTGCATCCCGCTCGAATATGGACGCAGCCCGCTAAAACTCACCGAGCATGGGTGAAGCCCGTGTGATGCTGCTTTATATATATATTAGTTGTGCACAAAAAAATCGGGTCCAGGCCGGCCCGAGCTAGGCCCGGAAAAGCCCATCTAGGCTCGGTGCGGGAAAAGCCCGACTCAGGCCTAGACCGGGCTTGGGGCCCTCACAGGGACCCGATATAGAATCATTGCCCAGCCCGGTAACTGGCTCGGGTCGGGCCGCGCAAAGCCAAAATTTCAGGTTGACCCTGGCTCGAGCCCAGGTGAGAGCCCAACATCTATTAGAAGAGGTAAACTTTTATAAGAGTTGACCAGCGACTCTTATAAGAGTCGTTGGGCGTCTGCCCAAAGGCCAAAGCAACAAAGCTGTAATACCCTCAAACTTTATTTTGAAGCAAAACAATCACTAATAAATTTTTGTGAAACTTTTGAAGGACGTGTGAGTCTAACGAGTGAGATTTAGAGTGGTAGCATAAAATAGGACTTTTGTATATTTGTATTACTTGTCATTGGATCGATTCGTCTCATGGGAGCTTAATAAGCGTGTAATATGTTTTGAAGATTTTAAATTTTTGCACACAGGTAAAGCAATATATCAAGAAATTATGGAATGCGTGCAAGAATTTAAAATTAAAGATTAAAAAATGAGTTTTTTTTTTATAACGCACATTCGTCAGACGATCAGACCCAACAAAATATGTATTTTGTATTTTTGTTAAGTTAATGAATTTTGTAATTTTCTTTATTTAAAATGAACAATAGTAGTAAAAATTTTTCAATTAATATGATATTGGAAATTGTAAAAGTGTATTCATTTTTGTTCAATATTAATACAAATTCATTTTTATCATCAAAAATTCATTTTTAACTTTTAAGTGAAAATTACAAAAAAAAAAATTTAACTCAAAATGTATTATGTATAAAAATTTAAATTAATATTTTTTAAAAAAAAACGGCCTGACCCGAGGGGCCGGATCAGGGCCCTTCCCGGGGCTGCTACCCAAGTCCGGCCAAAGCCAGATTTAATGAAAGCTCGATCCCGGCCCGATCGGGCTTTATGTGCAATATATATATATATATATATATATATATATATATATATATATATATATATATATATATATATATATATATATATATATATATATATATATATATATATATACACGAGTGCCCGACACGGGGATCCGCCCCTATGGCCAAGCGCGGCAGTACACAGCCGGTGACGGCGGGCTGCGCCCGCTCTCGGCTCCTGGGATTAAATCCGACGTACTTAGGCGGGATTCAATCCCGCCTAAGTAGGCGGGATTTAATCATCCCGCCTCGGATTAAATCATGTTATCCCACTTAGGTGGGATTTAATCCTGACTGGGATTAAATTATGCGTAAGTAATACTGGGATGGGTGACCTCCTGGGAAGTCCCCGTACGGCCCAACTTAACTGTCGAGTTCGCTCATCAAAGGGAAGATGTGGCCACCAACAACCCGCCAGTGGGCTGGAGAGGGGTTGGGGTGCTTGGGCTGCAGCCCGGTAACGTCGCCTAGAGTGGAGCCGTGAGATTGTCATGTTGTATCGGCTAGAGTCGTTACATAATGAGTCGTTGTTCTTATTCTTTCAAAAGAAATTCTGCGGGCTCAAATATTGTTGGCTTTATTCTGCGGGCTCAAATCTTGTTGGCTTTATTTTGCGGGCTCAAATCTTGAGGGCTTTCTTGACTGTGGAGTCGGACTGGTTGGAACAAATCGTGAATTGGGGGAATCAGCTGAATTTTTTTCAAAATTTGTAGGGTGGAAGTCCTATAAATCATATAGGTTTAGGACACCCTATAAGCTTAGGTTTATGAGACCTAAGAAAAAGATATGGATGACTCTGATGCATTTGTATGATCGAACGGTTGAGATTAAATGTGTGATTCTTATTCAATGATTGTGATCTAATATATATATATATATATATATATATATATATATATATATATATATATATATATATATATATGTTGAAACCGGAAAACCGGTCTCTGTGGAGTTCACCCTTGGGGAAGGGGTGACCGCACACTTACTACACTCGAGAGAACGTCACAGATCAAAGACTTGGGAAACTAGGAACAGACCCTCGGCTCTAGCGCGGAGGTCCCTCCACACACCCGGAAGGTCACAAGAACACTTCCCCTCCCTTACCAATGAGAGTTGGGTACCTTGGAGAGTTCTCTCAACTCTACCAAGAGAAAAGCTAGGGAGGAGGAAGCCAAAAGCCAATGCCTCTCCAAAGGTACCCAAGGGGGTCTATTTATAGTTTTTCCAAGTCCTGAGGTCAAAATGACCAAAATGCCCCTAAGGCAAAAACATGGCAACATGAGGTCCAAAAAGGGGGGAGGTGGAGGTTGAACCATGCTCCTCCCCCTCCCCTCACCTCGGACATCCGAGGCGAGCTCGCCCAAGGGGCTGGGCGCCCGGGCGAGCTCTAGACCGCCGGCCGAGCTCGCCCAAGGGGCTGGGCGCCCGGGCGAGTTCCAGGCCGCCGGCCGAGCTCGCCCAAGGGGCAGGGCGCCCGGGCGAGCTCCAGGCCGCCGGCCGAGCTCGCCCAAGGGGCAGGGCGCCCGGGCGAGCTCCAGGCCGCCGGCCGAGCTCGCCCAAGGGGCAGGGCGCCCGGGCGAGCTCCAGGCCGCCGGCCGAGCTCGCCCAAGGGGCAGGGGTGCAGGAGGTGAGGCCTTGGCCTCCGTCCGGAGTACCGCTTTTACCTCGCTCATAGCAAGCCCGGGGGGTGTAGATTTTTCCTCCCCCTACTAGTATATTTCCAAGGCCAAGCAAAAATTGGCCACCAAGAGTCCCAAATCTCTAAAAAGCTTAAAAACATAAAACTGTCCCAACGCTTGCCGGATGGACCCTACTATGCGAATACGGGGTTGTACACAATCCCCGCTCTTTTCGAGGTTGGCACAAGCTCGGAAAGAAACATCCAACCCAACGTATTCGCTGAGTCAGCCTGTCATGCCAGCTAATGGGAGCCTGGATGACGAGGCAGCCTCGGGGTGAAAACACTTAGCCTCCCGAGGGGTCAACCTGTCATGCCAGCTAATGGGAGCCTGGGTGACGAGACAGCCTCGGGGTTAAAACACTTAGCCTCCCGAGGGGTCAACCTGTCATGCCAGCTAATGGGAGCCTGGGTGACGAGACAGCCTCAGGGTGAAAACACTTAGCCTCCCGAGGGGTCAACCTGTCGTGCCAGCTAGTGAGAGCCTGGTCCGCAGAATCATCCCAGAGCTAAAAGACTTAGCCTCCACGAGAGATCCACCTGCCCTGCCAGCTAGTGAGAGCCTGGTCAGCGGAATCATCCCGAAGCTAAAAGACTTAGCCTCCACGAGAGATCAACCTGCCCTGCCAGCTAGTGAGAGACTGGTCAGCGGAATCATCCCGGAGCTAAAAGACTTAGCCTCCACGAGAGATCAACCTGCCCTGCCAGCTAGTGAGAGCCTGGTCAGCGGAATCACCCCGGAGCTAAAATACTTAGCCTCCATGAGAGATCAACCTGCCCTGCCAGCTAGTGAGAGCCTGGTCAGCGGAATCATCCCGGAGCTAAAATACTTAGCCTCCACGAGAGATCAACCTGCCCTGCCAGCTAGTGAGAGCCTGGTCAGCGGAATCACCACGGAGCTAAAATACTTAGCCTCTACGAGAGATCAACCTGCCCTGCCAGCTAGTGAGAGCCTGGTCAGCGGAATCATCCCGGAGCTAAAAGACTTAGCTCCCACGAGAGATCAACCTGAACCCACCAGCTAGTGAGAGCCTGGCAGCGGAATCATCTCGGAGCAAAAGGACTTAGCTCCCACGAGAGATCAACCTGAACCCACCAGCTAGTGAGAGCCTGGCAGCGGAATCATCCCGGAGCAAAAAGACTTAGCCTCCACGAGAGATCCACCTGCCCTGCCAGCTAGTGAGAGCCTGGTCAGCGGAATCATCCCGGAGCTAAAAGACTTAGCCTCCACGAGAGATCAACCTGCCCTGCCAGCTAGTGAGAGCCTGGTCAGCGGAATCATCCCGGAGCTAAAAGACTTAGCCTCCACGAGAGATCAACCTGCCCTGCCAGCTAGTGAGAGCCTGGTCAGCGGAATCATCCCGGAGCTAAAAGACTTAGCCTCCACGAGAGATCAACCTGAACCCACCAGCTAGTGAGAGCCTGGCAGCGGAATCATCCCGGAGCAAAAGGACTTAGCTCCCACGAGAGATCAACCTGAACCCACCAGCTAGTGAGAGTCTGGCAGCGGAATCATCCCGGAGCAAAAATACTTAGCCTCCACGAGAGATCAACTTGCCCTGCCAGCTAGTGAGAGCCTGGTCAGCGGAATCATCCCGGAGCTAAAAGACTTAGCCTCCATGAGAGAACTAGCTGCCCTGCCAGCTAGTGAGAGCCTGGTCAGCGGAATCATCCCGGAGCTAAAAGACTTAGCCTCCATGAGAGATCAACCTGCCCTGCCAGCTAGTGAGAGCCTGGTCAGTGGAATCATCCCGGAGCTAAAAGACTTAGCTCCCACGAGAGATCAACCTGAACCCACCAGCTAGTGAGAGCCTGGCAGCGGAATCATCTCGGAGCAAAAGGACTTAGCTCCCACGAGAGATCAACCTGAACCCACCAGCTAGTGAGAGCCTGGCAGCGGAATCATCCCGGAGCAAAAAGACTTAGCCTCCACGAGAGATCCACCTGCCCTGCCAGCTAGTGAGAGTCTGGTCAGCGGAATCATCCCGGAGCTAAAAGACTTAGCTCCCACGAGAGATCAACCTGAACCCACCAGCTAGTGAGAGCCTGGCAGCGGAATCATCTCGGAGCTAAGGGACTTGGGGACGGGGCATGTTACCTGAACTCTGCCAAAATTCAACATCCTCAAAAGGGGAAAAAAGTGCTGGGTTACATGACCCCCCCCCCCCCCCCCCGACTCTACCGGTCGGGGGATGGACTCATTACATCATAAGAAAAGTACATGACTCTACTGGGGTGAGGCTTCTTCAGAGGACCCGGGCACGATCTCCACTTCACCGTGAGTCGCTCATATCTTCCCTCGTGTTCCCACGTCGACCCGATCCTCACACCTCTCCCTTGCTGTCTCGGGCTGGACTTCTTCAATCCGTACCGGATCTTGCGGTTGTTGAGGTTGTGGTGCCGGAGCTCTTGTCCTTCTCTATTCCTGGAACTCGGGGCAAGTAGTTGTTGCATGGCCCTCCTCCTGGTGAAACTCACAGTAGGGTAACTCTACTCTTACTCTTCCTCTTCCTGTGCGGTTCCTCCTCTCCCTCCGACCGATCGTCATCGCTTGCTGTGGTGGGGGTAGGAGCTGTCTAGGGGCTTGTCTTTGGAAGTTGTATCTTCCTTGGCCTCCTTGAAAGTCCCCCCCCCCCCACCCTGGATGAGAGCTCTTCCTGGACCCTAGGCAGGTCCTCCCTGGTGCCTCCAACCTAGCTCCGGACCCTCCCGTCCTTGGAACCCCTGAGTTCTCGGCTCCTCTCTCCTTCTTCCTTCTTGATGCCTTGAGCCACCTTGCTCTTTTGACTCCACCTCTGTCAACTTTGCCAACTTCTTCACGAAGGCCGGGTTGGCTGCCTCCATGGCTATCTCCTCTGCCGCCCTTTCCATCAGCTCCTCGAAGGAAAGGGGGGTCTTCCGGGTCAAGCTCATCTTGAAGAACCCTTCGCGCAACCCCACCGTAAATGCCATCTGGAGGGCATACCCTGGCATCTCCTGGATATCCAGGATCTCCTCTTGGAACCTGTCAACGTAGTGGGCAAGCAATTCCTCGGCCCTCTGCCTTATCAGAAAGATGGACTCGGGACTCTTCTTCCTCTTCTTGGAGGTGGAGAAGCGGAGCTGGAAGCTTCGGCTTAAGTCCTCGAACCCATAGATCGACCTCGGGGGGAGTTGATGAAACCAGTCCCTTGCCTTCTCCTTCAACGTGATCGCAAAGAGGCGACACTTGAAGGCATCCGTCATCGGCCTGATGGAGACGGCATCCTCGAACCACTGCAGGTGCTGGACTGGGTCATCCTTCCCGGTGTAGTAAGCCATGTCTGGCTCTCTGAACCCCTCGGGAACGGGAGCTGAGATGATCAACTCACTGAAGGGTGACCCCCTAAGGGGTGCTCTCGTGACCTCTACTCGCGCGACCTGCTCGCCTGGAGGGATAGCACTTGCCGGGCTGGGGAACAACTCCCGGCCGAGGAGGTCTCGCTCGACCCCCTCTCCCATCCTCTCCCTCCCAGGTCGCCTACCTGGGGCACTTCCTTCTCCCCCTGCTGGGGTGATCTCGCTTAGATTCCTGGGGGGCAGCTCGCCGAGAGGGGGAGCTAGCTCCTGGGGGGTTGGAGTGGAGCTGCCACCCAGAGGAGCCAAACTTCGCAACATCCCCATGATGCCAGAGATGGAAGCCATGAACTCTTCCCTTCCTACGAAGGGTCCTGGGTTGGGGAGACCGCCGAGGTCATCACTACCTCCCTGATCTCCAGCCATGACACTCTCCCGAGATCTTCTGTGCTGGTCACTCTCCACGCTCACCGCACCAAAATGTTGAAACCGGAAAACCGGTCTCTGTGGAGTTCACCCTTGGGGAAGGGGTGACCGCACACTTACTACACTCGAGAGAACGTCACAGACCAAAGACTTGGGAAACTAGGAACAGACCCTCGGCTCTAGCGCGGAGGTCCCTCCACACACCCGGAAGGTCACAAGAACACTTCCCCTTCCTTACCAATGAGAGTTGGGTACCTTGGAGAGTTCTCTCAACTCTACCAAGAGAAAAGCTAGGGAGGAGGAAGCCAAAAGCCAATGCCTCTCCAAAGGTACCCAAGGGGGTCTATTTATAGTTTTTCCAAGTCCTGAGGTCAAAATGACCAAAATGCCCCTAAGGCAAAAACATGGCAACATGAGGTCCAAAAAAGGGGGGGAGGTGGAGGCTGAACCATGCTCCTCCCCCTCCCCTCACCTCGGACATCCGAGGCGAGCTCGCCCAAGGGGCTGGGCGCCCGGGCGAGCTCTAGACCGCCGGCCGAGCTCGCCCAAGGGGCTGGGCGCCCGGGCGAGCTCCAGGCCGCCGGCCGAGCTCGCCCAAGGGGCAGGGCGCCCGGGCGAGCTCCAGGCTGCCGACCGAGCTCGCCCAAGGGGCAGGGCGCCCGGGCGAGCTCCAGGCTGCCGACCGAGCTCGCCCAAGGGGCAGGGCGCCCGGGCGAGCTCCAGGCCGTCGGCCGAGCTCGCCCAAGGGGCAGGGGTGCAGGGGTGAGGCCTTGGCCTCCGTCCGGAGTACCGCTTTTACCTCGCTCATAGCAAGCCTGGGGGTGTAGATTTTTCCTCCCCCTACTAGTATATTTCCAAGGCCAAGCAAAAATTGGCCACCAAGAGTCCCAAATCTCTAAAAAGCTTAAAAACATAAAATTGTCCCAGCGCTTGCCGGATGGACCCTACTCTGCGAATACGGGGTTGTACATATATATATATATATATATATATATATATATATATATATATATATATATATATATATATATATATATATATATATATATATATATATACAAGTGACTGTGCAACCAATGGTGGACTCGCCGGTCTCCGACAAACTAGGCCGCCATCGGCGGTGGCCCTGTCGGAGTGTCGTCGGGCTACCCCTGACAGGTTCGTCGGAGACCGGTAAGTCCGTCATTGGTTGCCCGATAGGCAGGCGGTTGCTTCGCCGCCAGCGGCGGCCAAAATCATGAACGTAGTTAAAAAACGGCTATCATAGTTTTGGCCATCGCCGGCGGCGGAGCCGCCTCCTGCCTATCGAGCGACCAACGACGGACTCACCAGTCTCCGGCGAACCTGCCGGGGGTAGCCCGGTGGTGCTCCGGCAGGACCACCGCCGGCGGTGGCCCAAACCGTGAGCTACAAACCACCGACGACGGTGGCCCTGACCTGTAGCTCACGGTCAAGGCCACCACTGGTGGTGGCCCTGCCGAAGCGCCGACGGGCTACCCCCCACGGGTTCGCTGGAGTCCGTCGATGGTCGCCCGGCCGGTAGGCGGTGGCGGCCAAAACCGTAAACACTTTTTATTGGGATTTTTACTAATTAGTCCTATGACTAAATTTATTTGCAGGACATGCTCCTCCAAGATCCAACGGCTAAGAATAAACTAATGAGACTCAGATGTTACATCGTACAAACGCAACGGCTCCCGATACTTTTTTGTATATATAGTGTACAAGTGACAGACACGGGCCTTCGGCCATGGGGGCATTCGGTGGGGGTGCGACAATCGGCGGGGTCCGACATTCGGCGGGGTGCGACATTCGGCGGGATGCGACATTTGTCGGTGGTGCGACATTTGTCGTGGGGACGACATTTGACGTGGGCGGCGATATTTGTCGTGGGCGGTGACATTTATCGTGGGCGACGACATTTGTCGTGGGCGGCGACATTTGTCGTGGACAGTACCCGCCCGCAACATATACATATGTGTACTCAAAATGACCGTAAAAAAATATAAATCAAGAATATAATTTTTATTTTGTA
Source organism: Platanthera zijinensis (assembly GCA_039513925.1). Lineage (NCBI taxonomy): Eukaryota > Viridiplantae > Streptophyta > Magnoliopsida > Asparagales > Orchidaceae > Platanthera > Platanthera zijinensis. The sequence goes on along the minus strand of CM077080.1, from coordinate 50,859,066 downwards.
AAAAAAAATTATATTTTTACGTTAAAATATTAATATTTCTTTTGTCATTTCTAGCTATAGGTCATATATTTAGGATACCTAGTATTTTTTTTTGTATTTAAATATTGCAAAGTTGTGTAATTACCTAAAAGGATATTAACTTTATAATATATTAATATAAAGTTATGTATATTTGTGTAACTATGAATACAACTATAAGGGCAATATAGGAAGATTTGCAATGTTTCACCAAAGATTAGTTTTTGTATAATAGTAGAGATATAGTATATATATATATAGAGAGAGAGATACATGTATATATATATATATATTGTATATATATGTATATATATATATATATATATACGAGTGACAGGCACGGGCCTCCGGCCCGATGGCTACGCGCCACACTACCTGGCCGGTGACGGCGGGCTTCGCCCCCCCCCCCCCCCAGCGGGCTTCGCCCGCCCCTTGCAGATAGGGATCCGGATCCTCTCCATTTCACTTGAAATGGAGGGGATCCATTTCAACATCTAATGGATAAGACAAGTTGGTAAGAAATCTTGTGGTGGAGATTTTTTTGATTAAAAAAATCTAAAAAAACATGGGAAATGATGAACCCGTTGGATCGAAAGCATTTCAATCTCGACCGTGAAATGGATCCCCTCCATTTCACTTGAAATGGAGAGGATCCTGATATTGCAGATAGTACCCTAAACCTTTTTTAATTAAAAATTTATTTTTTAATTAATTAAAAGATTAATAATTATAATATTTAATAAATATAATATTTATAATAGTATTTATAAAGGCGGGTGAAGAGTGGCGGGAGCACTGTTCACCCGCCTATTAATAATTATAGTAGTATAATATAATAATTATAATATAAAATATATAATATAAAATTATAAAATAGGTGGGTGAACAGTGGCGTGAGCACTGTTCACCCGCTTGTTTAGTCTCACACTGCCAAAATTTTTGAACGTTGCGGGTTTAAATATAGGTTCCCATGAAGAGTATTTGAAATCATTTGATTAGCGGGCTTGCGGGTGTTCGTGGGTTGGCTGAATTGCAGCTTTGCAGGCCGAATTTTTGTGCTGGCGGGCCGAATTTTGTTGGCTTTTAGCTGGCGCGATTTTAGCCCGTTGGTTTGTCTAAGCCGATTTTGAATTAGTTTATGCCTTATGTATGGGTACAATCGTAATTTCACATAGGTTTAGGCCCCTTTAGTAGGTTTAGGACCCCTACAAAAAAAATGAGAGAGGGGGTTGGTTTAGTGGAACAGATCCAACGGCCTTTGATCAAAATAGTTTAATCCGATGACCCATGTAATTAGTCATATTTTCGAACTCAGACTATTTGCAGATCTCAATATTTCTTTATAATATGGTATAGATATAAATATATGTATATATATATACATACATACATATATATATATATATATATTTATTTATTATCGTGTTTATAAGATGTTAGCAGTATGACAACTGAAGTTTTTTAAATAGTCCAGAGTGAAGAGAAAGCTTATGAACTGTACTATCAGTATATACTAGAATTGGATTTAGTGTGTGTAAAGAGCACAAATTATTTTGTCTTGATACTCAAATTTTAAATTCACATGAATATTGTTTTTGTGAAGACAAATCATAAATATTGTTAAAAGTTCCAGATTTTAAATATAAATTATGTCGGCTAGATACTAGAAAAAAATATCTAACTGTTATTATATTTAATGCAAATAATGATCGTAAACATTTGACTATTGACAAATTTGAGCTAGAAAATAATCATCCATTTGCTACAAAAAACTAAAGACACTTACTACCATCCCAGTGAAGTGTAAATAAGAAGAGTGATAGTGTTCTAAAGTTAATGACTGAATCTAACATAAGAACGTCTGATGAATACTCATACCTAGCTGATGAAGTAGGAGATCTCAGAATTTAGGTTTCCCTAAACATAATGCATTTAATTTATTTACGAGGGAAAAAGATCTAAGATAGCTAGTGGTGATGCTGCTAGCCTCTTAGAATTAATTAAGGAATGTCAAGTTATGGATAATATGTTCTCTTTCGATGTTCAAGTTGACGACATGAATAGGTTGACAATTTTTTTATGAATTAATGATTAAGTAAAAATAGATTATGATTGTTTTGACGATATAATATTCATTTCCAAAACTTCATTTTAAAAAAAATATATATTTATCCCTGAAACATAAGATTTCACTTGAATAATCACTTTCTCATGTCGATTTGGTAGACCCATAATTATTACTACATTGTTCATTCCCTAAAACCAATGGAGAATTTGTCCTTGCTTTATTTATAAAGTGAAGCCATGTAATACAATAGTGGAATGTTCAGTGATACCCTTAAAGCATTCAATATGGAACGTGCATTTGTTTCCTTCAAAATTTACTCCTCCAAAAGCGGTTGATCAATTATACTGGCTACTTGGCCAATAACATTGGAGAAATAACACTTTGAACTTTGGAAATGATGATTGTCACTCTTCTTCTTCATCTGTGTCTGTCAAAGAAGGGAAATTAATGAGAAATAACCTCATAGTTGAGAATAAGTAATACTTACTAAATTAATTGATTTTGATCTCCCATGAGATCATAATTCTCCTAGGATATCAGAATGATCTCTTATGAGATCATTTTTTATCCCTTATGAGAATTTTGGGAGATCATATTTGATCTCCTAAAAGATTAGAATGATCTTCTAAGTGATTAGAATGATCTCCCGAGAGATATAAATGATCTCTTAGGAGATATAAATGATCACTCGGGAGACCAAAATGATCTCCCGGGAGATCAGTTATCAAATATCGTCTCTGAATAATCTCTCCGGAGATCTTTTTTCTCTCATATGAGATCATAATGATCTCCTGGGAGATCAAATACTTGTTACCATATCTGAATGCTCTCCTAGAAGATCGCTTAGCTCTCTTAAAAGAGATCATAATGATCTCTTGGGAGATCAGTTACTAGTTATCATCTCTGAATGCTCTCCTAGGAGATAATGTTGCTCTCTAAGGAGATCATTTTGCTCTCCTAAGAGATCATAATGATCTCCTTGGATATCAAAATGATCTTCTTGGAGATCAAAATGATCATCATCGTTCTCAGGTGTTGAAAGTAGAATAACATACCACTAGTTAAACAGACAAAATTCTAAACCAAGAAACTGTAACGTCCTGATTCGTGCTAATAAGGAGAATTCTGGACTCAAAAAGCATCGAGTGATACTCGACTAATAAGGAGAATTTCACTTAGAAGAATTCTGGACTCAAAAAGCATCGAATGCACTGAGTGATCTCGACGCCACTCGACGAAGCATTGAGTGCGTCGACTGGTGGGCAGGCGTCGGGTGCGTTGAGTGATACTTGAAGCATAAGAAGAAATGGACTTAGAATTATTCTGGTTTCAGTAGGCGTCGAGTGCGTTGAGTGATCTCAACGACATTCGACGAGGCGTTAGGTGATACTCAACGCATAAAAAGAAATGGACTTAGAATTATTCTGGTCTCAACGTCACTCAACAAAGCATTGAGTGATACTCGACGATCCTGACGCTTTGACTTAGAAAAATATTGGACTCAATGAGGCGTTGAGTGATCACGACACTTTTAATGCAGCGTTGAGTGATACTCGACGATCTCAACGCTTTGATTTAGAAATTACGGGACTCAACGAGGCGTTGAGTGATCACGATGCTTTCAACGCAGCTTTGAGTGATACTCGACAATCCCAACACTTTGACTTAGGAAATTAAGGGACTCAACGAGGCGTTGAGTGATCACGATGAATTTCGACGACTCGTCGAGTGTGTATAGGTATACACGACACTTTTGACTTAGAGCATTTTTCGGTCCAAGCGGAATTCGTTGTCTTGTATATACGGCTGAACCGGGTTCGGGAAATCCAAATGACTCATATGGACCGATCTCTTCAACAAGACTTGTTTTAAGTAATAATGGGTGGTCTAATATTAGGGTGACACGTGGCAAAGCAATCTAATCTTAATTCTTCTTATAAAAGGAAACATACGGGAAAACCCTAGCTGTCACTTCATACTTCTTGCTGAGCAGTTACTTGTCGAACCCGACGGAGACGAAAAAGGTCGCCGGTGTCGGATTTTCTTGAGGTCAAACTCTCCTTCGTAAAGAACGATGCCGCCGAGAAGGATAACAAGATCCATGGCCGGAAACGAGGTGAGCTTTCTACTCTCTCCCTTGGTGCTAGATCTTTAGTTATAATGTAGAAGAGATGTCGACTCAAAGGAGTTGGACTTGTGTGAGATTAAGATCTCCTAGGAAGAGACCATGCTAGGATCTCGTCCTAAAAATTAGTTGTCTTCAACCTCTCCTCTCTTCTTTGTGAAGATTGTGGACTGGTTTCGTGAAGAGGAATGGTCTATTGAGGGTGAATAAGGGAGGAGGAAGTGTTGCATATGGTTTTGACAAAATGGCTAAAGGAAGAAGACAAACCGATGTCGTTCGCTTTGCATTAAGATGCGTGCAAAAATCTTTTTTTTGTGCGTAACGAACTTCGAGGTTGTTTTCGAGTATGATACGGTCGGAACTAGGTCTTGAGCTAAACACGAAAGTTGTAGTCCTCAGAAAATCTTTCCAACGAATGGTTATGCGTTTTCATAGGAGCTTCTTATCTCTTGGAATGTCCAGTAGAAGTTGTTGCATGGTAACAACTTATGTGCATGATGCTTTCGAGTTAGTGTATAACCGGTTTTGGACTAGGTAGAAGAAACGTAACAGGATGATGTTGAGGTTTGGATGAGATTGGTTATATGTAGTCGAGATAAACAAATGGTTTGGAGGAATTTAATAAACAAATGGTTTGGGTAAATTAGTGACAAATGATTTGATAAGATTTAGTTGTACAAATGGCTACTTGTGAAATCCGGTAAGGATGCGCTCTGATATAAGTTTTGAAAGAGTATGTGGTGCCCGATGATTGAATGTGTAAGCTATACTTATGCTATCGTGCTTGATGAATACGAGAAGAGTTATTATATTGTTGAGATAAATGTATGAACGCATAATTATTGTGAATGCTTGATTATAATGAAGGAATCGGATGAGGTAAATCTCATGGTCATGAAATGTGTTGAATCGTGATCTCAAATATTGGATGAGATAGTTTGTATAGTCCACAGCTTAGAGTGTGTCTACCTATGGGTAGCAGTGTGGGATTGGTACGTTGTTCAAGATGGCTTACCACCGTGTTGATGTTGAACCCTTGAGTGCTTGGGAGCACGGAAATATGAAAGGGTGTAAGTGCGTGAGTATTTGACCATACAGGATTGACAATGATGAAAAGGGACTCGGTTGGAGCCCTTGGATGATTGATGGCAAGGCCAAGTGAATTTGCATGTTGTGTGAGTTGACACGCGGTGTCATAATCCTGGGTTAAGGATAGTGTGGCAGGTCTACAGGCTCGCCAGTCGTCACACCGACGAGAGTTTACAGATAGACTTTAAACGGTTGGGCTTGGTCTTCGGTGCTCATTCCCGGGGCTCCTTCCGTATCAAGTGGACGGCTGGGCTTGGTCCTGTTGTGATATGCTCTCATAGGCTCCTTCTGTGCCACACGATAGGCCAGTTTGGGTTGTGTTCTTGGTGCACATCTACCCAAGACCCCTCTGAGTTATAGTATGCATGGAGCCATGTTGTTGTGTTCTTAGCATTGAGGCATACGGAGGCTTAGGCCAGGTAGTGTGGAGACCATCCTAGTAGTGGAAAGCACGTTTTACTGTCACCGCCTGGCCACGACGGATAGCGTCTGGGAGGTTAGTTACCTGCTCGAAAAGTAGTAACTACAAGTCTATATCGACATAATAGTGTGCGTGTGTGTGAGCATGAGTGAGTCATCATATTGCATTCATAACATTACATTGCACCGCATAAGATCCTTATCATATAAGTTTGTATGAGCACTCTTATATGATGAGTTACTTTACTGCTAAGTCGATCCTTAACTTATAAATCTGTATGGACATTTTTATAAGTTAAATTGCTTTTCTATTGTAAAATTATATGTAATGTGGATTGTTATGATTTGAGTAGAACTGTTAGAATTAGAATGTTGTTAATAATGCTATACATTCCTACTGTTACTACTCATGATATATATATATATATATATATATATATATATATATATATATATATATATATATATATAGTACCATTGTTCTTTTTCTCTGCCCGGTGCCTAAGAGTCGTCGGGGGAGCGGATGTGATAACCAATTAGTCTTTATGACTAATGGTTGTTACGTCTTCCTTTTTAGGAGGAAATCCCGCAGATAGAGCAGCAGCAGGTTGTGTAGGAGGGAAGTCAAACCAGGGTGATAGGGCCTGATACGACGTTACCATCGATGTCATCAGTTATGGATGTGAGTTTTTAAATGACTCATATTGTAGCTCTTGGGGCAATTTTGTGTACTTTGATATTGTAGAAGTCGTCGTTATTCCTTATTGTTATTGTTGTACTTGTTGGACTTATATACTTGATTGAATTTTGACTTATATACTTCTCTTTGTGTTTGGTTGGCATGGATGATATTGGTTTTAGCCGACAGGATAGGCGCCTTGTAATATCGGTCAACCCATGCATTGGCGTTACCGTAAGGCGACTGTTCTGGGCATAAGACTCCCCTCGGTCGTGTCTTGTGTTCCGGGAGGGGGGTCTTACAGAAACAATGCGAGGGAATTCACCTCCGGATTATGTGTGAAGGACCAAAGAAATTTTTGGAGGACAATCGCGAGGTCAACATAGATTTTCCAGAAATTAGCGAGTGGTGAAGACGGTGGGATGATGCCAGAAAACTGTCTGCATAACACTCTTACACAAGAAGTCATGGTGTGCATGAAGAAAAGTTTTGATATCGTGCAAATTACTTGTCTTCCATGATTGTGCGCGAGTTATTTGTATATTAAATTTAGATCTAAATTTGGAAATGAAGCCCTGTCTAAAAAAAATTCCCTGTTTGGGACTCTGACAGCTGATGGAAAGGGAGTCAAACACATTAAAAGTTACAAATGGAGGTGGTTGGTGACAACAATGCTATTTCTCCATTTTCTAGAGGCGACAACTAGGAACGGAGGGGGAAGGTTGGTAATCAAATGGCTATGAGCGATGGTGATGACGTTCGCTAAAATTGTGTCAGAGCCCTAATGGTATGCCAAACAGAGCCCAAATTATATCTTGTTATTGAGCATGAAATCACAATTATTTTTACCATTTTTTTCAAAAGAATCAGATTAAAGCTCTATTTGGCTCTCTGACGAGCTTTTGGTGTGGTAGCAAATACCACAGGTAGTGCGCCTCGGGGCATTTATTTTTTTGCCACTGTTGGCATTTTTTCTCATTTTCCACACAAATAGATCAAATAGAGTGTTGAAGAACCCGACTATCTCCCACCAGTGGCGATCGCTTCTTTATTCACTCCCTCATTGGTACCTCAACGACACCCAAGGTAGGCCCTAAGCCTAGAAAGTCATAAACCAACAAATTTAAATATATATTCATTTCATTTCTTTTGATGTGAATTTTATGATTGGATGTCAAGACAACATTAATCATTAAATTACCATGTTTGACTAAGCATTTGAACGACCATCCATTTCAAAACTAAGTGTGGGGTGCAGTCTATTTGGTTTTCCTCTTTCGTTTAGAACACCTCCATTTTAATTTTGTCATTCGCGATAGGAGCCAGATGTAGGTCGCTCACCAGAACCTCTTGAGGCTGGTGCTTCTGATGACAATAACCTTGAGTCCCAACCTAACTATGGGTGTGGTAGCAAGGGGACAGATATCCATGGAAAATCGCTAGTTGTGGGGGATGCCCTATAGAATTGGGTGTCTCTAAGCACATTCTTGTCATTTGAAAGACCATGAATGTTGGTCGCCTCAAGAGGTTCTATATAAATGTAACTACCACCTCATCATCACCCTCCATAAGATGTTTTTCACGTCACTCCATGCACTAAATTTCAATATTAATATTATTTATCCATCTCCCCTTCATGCACAACCACGCAACAATCCAAGTGAAACCTATAACAACCAAAAATTAATGTGGCTACCAACATTCATGGCTCACCTCCAATGTCATTTTCAACCTTTCATGTTATAACACCCCAACCTAGTTAAACAACCAATCAGCTATTAGGTCGGGTCCAGCGATAAGAAGTAAACTAAGAAATAATATTAAAAATAGTACATAGCAGACATAAATGAAAAGAACTAAAATGTAAGCTTACGTCGGAAGTTAAATATGTAACTAAGGGTAAAAGTGTACCTCAACAAATTGAATTCACATAACCACTAGATAGAAAAAGAACCAAACCACTGAATATCTGAAATATTACACAAAATCTGGTACATATACAAATTCTTAAACATTAATATTACAAGAGTCAAAAACATAGCAGTACGGTAGTAAAAGTAAAACAACAACTAGAAGGGAAAACAAACTATAGGAGCGACTCCAATAACACGCTCATTCTATACGTAGTTTCTCACCTGGGTCCCCTGTAAAAACATGCCCAAACATGGGTCAGCCCGAAAGATGAGTAAGAAAAATTACTCCTCCTAGTGACACTAAAATTTGTTTTGAAGGAAAATATGCAATGCTTTGAAAATAGATTTTGTACTATAGAAAAACTGTATGCTAGTATACTAAGCATGATTTTCTCAAATAAAACTAGCAAAATAAATGACTGTTCTAGTTACTCATAATGTACGAAGTTTATTCAAGATCCGAATAATATGGTTAACTAAGAGTTTCTAGGGTTCGGTCGAAACTTGAGTTCTAAATTCACTTATGATTATTCTTCGACAAAGTTCTAGGCAGAGTAGTTTTTATCGCGCAACACTAGTCTAACGATCCAAATCCTACTAACGAACTCAGTGTTCTAGTGTCTCACAAACACAGACTCAAATCTACTAATCTTTTGAATCGGTGTACATCTCTCAAACCTTGTGACTCATAGGGTTTACTACATCCCACGAGAAAGATAGTGTGCATCTATCAAATACGGGAGGAAGTCTCCAGCGTGCCATTAAACATCTTATAACTAGTGCTACTCAACTTGTGAACATATGTGCGTGGTAAAGGCAACTCATCATATTGGTTTACTCGATTAGAAGGTATATTCTTGAAATCACTATCTCATGTTTGTAAATATATAAGAGTATTTTACTTGTGATTTATATGGACTAATTGTTTGAGATGTTTATAATCTAATTACGATCATCATGTACTTGTGATGTGGCAATAGAGCTACAAATCTCTAGCAATAGTTGTGGTTCCACGCGATAATATTAATTATTCTGAATTATAATATACGCTACTAAATAAGCTATCTGATATGTCAATTCAGAAAGAATAAGAATTTCTTACAGCGGGATTGCATCATTCGTACACCTGACGCGGCGGTATAATTTCCTGGTTACACGCTCTTAGCAAAAAGGGATAACGATTTCTAACACAAGGACGGTTATGCCAAGACTAGAATTATAGATCCCACTGATCACCTAAGATATCCATTGTTTAGGGTTGGTCTATGGTTGACATTCTAAAATGTTTATATATATATATATTATATATGAGTGAAATCTGAAATTTCCAAAGAGCATTAACATACCCTAAAAATTTTCTTGAGGGAGAGGATTGAAACTAGCAAATCTCGACACCACTAGGGTTGACGGCAAGAAGAGGGTTATCTGCAAGACCAACAATTTGTGAACTAGATGGAGGAAAAGAGTTTCACCAAACTCAAATAGAAATAAAATCTGGAAGTCCTTTCTAGAAATAGACTTAATACTTGCATAAAAATGAGGGTTTGGGAAATCGACTACCAACACACCCCCTAGGAGAAACTCGTCGAAAGTTTCTGAAATGGAATAGGTACCGTCAGATACCACCAGAGGCGAGTAGAGCAGAAACAGCACCACCGGGCATCGGCGACTGAAGCGGCGAAAACTTCAGGCGCGACTGCAGAAGAGGGCGGTGATTAGGTTTGCCAATGTTGCCATTAGCGAGAGGAAGGAAAAGCCGCGTCGCTGGAACGGCTCCTGTGAGCGAGGAAATCGTGCGGCGATTACGTCAAATGCTCATTTGGGGGGGGGGGGAAGAAGCTTGGGTTGCGGGTTATTAAGCAGAGTTGACGACTGCGGGAGGGAGAGTAAAGCTGCAGTTATCGTGAGAAGAGGGTTACGCTACGATTAAATTGAGAGGCATGGGATGAGCGATTTCGGAAACCATTAGGAGTGGATCGAACTGGCACAACGCTATAGAAATTTAAGATTTCAAACTAATTACGAAAATTGTTATTAGACTTCAACACTTAGAATCTATGCTACACCCTTATATCGGAACGAGTCAAAATATTATAGTAACGACTATTTAAATATCTAATTATGTGCGATAATAAAAAAAAAATAAGACGTCACTACACAAAACGATATATGCTCGATCAATCTCTCTCTCGATCGTGCCCTAAAATACATTCTTAACATCTGTATTAAATTGCGGATGTTACACATGTGGCCTAACCCCATAATCATCTTCATTTAATTCATTCCACCTCATCATGACTGTCATATTCATCCTTCATTTGCAATTCACGAGTCTCATTCCTCTCCCTCTTGAATATTTCCACTTTCAACCTTTCATGTCCCCTCCATATTTATTCAATCTTTTTCCTATAAATAGTGCTCTCTCCCTCTGCCCATTTGGGCAGATTATGTCTTCATTTCCCGCATTTTTTCCTTGTATTTTTCGTTTATATTTAATTACTTGTATTTTCATTTTATTCTCTTAGATTTTATTTTATGCAATTTTACTTCATGCATTAATGTTTTATTTTAGTTAATGTATTTTCTTTCTATGAAATAATTATATATTTTTTATTTCAAAAATTTCTCAATGTCTCTTCTTTTATTATTTTTTATTTCAACACAAAGTTTTGAATGAAATATTATCTCTCTTTTATATTTTTGATCTCCTTAGATTTATTTTTTATTTATCTTGATTTCATATGTCTATGTAAGATTTCATATCTATTTTTATTGGTTAGTCGGGTGGATCTTGTACGAATCGATCGCTCAAGAATAAAGAGAATTGAATGCGTGTCTCGAGAGAGGGTTATGTGATTCTTTCGATTTTGCAGGATTCATTTCAGTAAGGCGAGCATTATGTTATCGACTATAGAACGAGAGTTTGGTTAATATTTCTAATCTCAGTTGGACGCATTCCTTGAAAGTGGTGTGTTCGTATTTTGGAAATTCCCGCGGTCAAGCCACGTATCAGAAAGTCATAAAATATTTTTACATTTCATTTGAAGTGCGTTTTGTTCAAATTTGGGTTTCTTATTTTTCATTAGTTTTAATTATAAAATTATCTTAATTTTATATTGATAAGATTATAGTTAGTTTTCTCAAAATAGTAGTATTCGACAGACCCAAATTTTAATACGAATTTGATATTTTTAATATTCAATGTTATATTTTTGTAGATACATTTACCTTAATCGAGTATAGGTTGAAGAACACGAATTTCTCTATCAAACTGTTGGCGACATTGTTGCGGATATTTTGAAAAGAGGCGACGTTATTACTATTTTCTTTTTTTTTCTTTTTTATTCTCCGCCTTTAAAAAAAATTAAAGTTGTACCTTGTGAGTCTTTCATCCGGTTGACCTTTGGAAGTCCAAGAATAATTAAACCACATTAAAACATTTTTATTCTTTTTCTCTTCTTTTTTTGTAAGTTTTAAAAAAAAACCACACAAAAAATAATATATATATATATATAATCCAAAAAACTATAAAACTTAGAAGAAAATTTTACGCAATTTTTGTTTTAAATTTTGTTTTATGTTGTTTGCTTTATTTTTTGTTTGCTGTTTTTTTCTAACTTGTTTTGCATGTGTTCGTGCGCTCTTCTTATCTCCAAATAAGGGACGGGTTCTTTCTCTCGTTTCACCTTTTTTTGCTTATATTCATATTTTTTTCTTTGTCCTTGGTTTTTAATATTAGGGACAATGTTAACATGGGGGAGTGTTTTCCATTTCCTTTTAAATCTTTAAAAAATTACAAAAAATTTATAAAACCCTAAAATTTTTAATATATATATATTTTTATTTTATTTTCTTTTTTTGCAGCACTTAGCAAAAATTCTAAAATTTTGAAAATTAATAAGTTTATGATTATTACTTCCGTGTCTTTTTTCCTATTATCTATTTTAAAGAAAGAAAATCCAGAAAAGGTCATAATTCTAAAATTTAAAAAAAATAAAATACTAAGAAAATCTAAGAATATAATAAATTATTGCTTAGTTTTTTGCTATTTTCAGAAATTTAGTTTGAGTTTATTTATAAACATTTTAATTATTTTTTGTTTGCTAACCTTTTATTTTATTATGGTTAGTTGAGTTTAATTTATAGGTGATTTATTTTTTAAAAATTGTTGGAACCCCACCTTGTTTAGGGTTGATTTGGGCTAGGTTCACTATTAGGAATATTAGATGACCCACATTGTATAGTCTAGGGTCATAAGTTTTTATCAGGGTCTAGGTCAAGTCAACAAAACTAGAGTGATTGGTTTTCACCTTCAGAAGACTTAGAGACAGAAGACCTTCAGAGAAAAGCAATTTTTTAATAGTCAGAAAAAGCGTTCGGCGATAGATGAACTCAGATTGATGAACTCAGAGTTTCTTCTCTGAGTTGAGCTCGACGAAAGTTCAGCTGAGATCGACGATTTGTGAGCTTATAATAGAATCTCAGTTCGACGAAGTGTTATCTCAGCTCGACGAATTTGGAGTTCCGTTCGACGATTTTCTACTTCTTGTCTGATATATTCAGTTCGACGATATTGGATCTCAGGTCGACGAAATTTGTTGAGTTCGACTAAATTCTCCCAGATTCAGTTCGACTATTTTCTCTCAGTTTCAGATCGACTAAGAGAGAAGTATTTCAAATTATATTATATTATATTTGTAATGCTCTGGTAATTAATGCTCAATATTCTTATGAATATAGTCGTTCCATTACAACATTAATTATGGTTTTCACAGAATTATTTCTTGACTTAATTTCTGGGAATGTTGAGGAAATTCATTTAATACAAATTCTAGCCGTTCAACTCCCAGATTTTCTGCAATCAATCAAGAAAAAGGAATTCAAAATTCAAATGCTAAAATATACAAGTAATATATAAGATTTTCTCCTTCAAGTCAGATACACATAAAAGAAGTAATATAGAAAAAGCAATAATATATACAGAGAACAATTACTCACAGAAAAAGCAGTTAGACATACATCAACATTTGTCTGAAAATCATCAACATTTGTCTGAAAATTTCCTGAAGATCTTCAAGCAGTCTGAAGGATACACCCTGAGCAAAGCTCTCTTTCTTCTGAACAATTCTACTTCTCAGGGGGAGCTTTGACAACAACAGCAAATCCACTAGTCATCTCAAATTATTGAGAAAGAGGAGACAACATCATTTTCTTTTCATTACTATAAAAGGGTTTTCAACTCCCTTCAAAAGTTATCCTTTGGTTGTCAAGTCTCCTGATCAAAAGACTTCGTTTGGTTTTTGAGCACCTGGTCAAAAGCTCAAAGGGTTGCAAGGTCTCCCTTAGAAAATAGATCTTGTGATGGCAAGGAACCTGATCAAAAACCTGTAGTGGATTCCTACCAGGGTGGTAGAAGAATGGATGTACCCAAGTTTATGGGAACCACTATAAAATTTTTGTGTCGTCTGGTTGCTCTATTTTTTTTCTCTGTGCTGTGATTTTTGTGTTTTGTTTTCTGCCATTCTACTTATAGTTATCACGTATTTTAATCCGCAATAAAAATTAATCAAAAGTTTTTCAAACTGATTAGATTAATTTATTTTGTATTTTTTTATTTTATTTTAAGTAGCTTCATTATATAGTAATTTTGCTTAACATCTTTGGATTCTAGTTATTTCTATCTTATGCTTTTATATTTTTAAGAAAGATTAATCTACTAGCAGTTACTCTCGAGTATTTTGATTTATATTCTAAAATTTGTTTAGCAATTTTCATCAGTCTTCTTCTATCCTTGATTTTTTTATTAGATCATATGTCATGGGAATAAGATGATAAAATTAATTATTTTTTTGTGAACATATGCAACCCAAAAACAAAAAATAGAAAAAATAAGAGGATAAAATTTATTATTTTAGAATCAATTATTTTCTGTATGAAGAGAAATATTTGTTTATATGTCATGAAAAATGAGAGGAAAAAATTCATCATTTTTCTGATAAATATATAAAATATATTAAAAGAGAGGGAGGAGTGAGAAGATAAAATTCACCATCTCCAATCAATGATCTCTTCATATATCTTGTTTTCCCAAAAACCCTTAGCCAATATTATAAACTTAGATTTAAATTAAAATATTAAAAGAGCATAAGTAGTAGTATGCAATTTTTTCTTTAAGTTTCTTTCAAGTTAAGATGTTTATAATTCTAATATAATTTTGCTTGCAAATTACTTAAATTTTTTGCTAGTTAATTTATTTGAAAAATCTTTGCTAAATATCTTTTTTTTTTCATTTTAATTGCATAATTTAAGACTTATCTCTTAAATTCCTAAATTTTATTTTTAGTTTTCTTTTGATTTAATAAATTTTAAGTTTAATTGAAAATCTTATTATTGTCTTATAAAAATTTTTCATACTTTTGCTCTAGTATATTATTTAATATATTTTTAACATGAATTTGTAAATATTATTTCTATTTCAGTTAATAAATCGTTTGTTTTATATTTTGATTTACTAGTTTAGATTTTATTACGGTCGCGTTCTTGGCATTGAAAATGACATTATTTAAGTTGTCGCGTTGGCTGAACGCGTGAGTTCAAGTTACACTTGTTTGGACGATCTATGCAAACTCGTCCAATGTAATTAATTCAAGTTGTCGTGCCATCTTCCATGCAACCCATGCAAGACCCAAGCTGCTTCATGTCAACTCTCATGCAAGTCGCCGCCTATAAGTTCCATATATCATCCACATTAATATCATCTAAATACTGTCACTGCACATCCTATTCCAATCCATGAAATATCGTCAACTCCATAATATTGCTACAACCATCATCCCGATAAATTAATTCATGCATGCAACCCCCTCCTATTCCCATAAATTAAGTCACTTCACTTCATTTCCATTTAATGTTACTGCAGTCACCTCCTTTATCATGACCCACTTCTATATATATGCATCTGCCACCTCATCATCACACTCCATAATATGCCTTTCATGCCACTTCATACACTAAATTTCAATATTAATATTGTCTATTCATCTCCCCTTCCATGCATAATCATGCCACCATCCAAGTGAAACCCATGAAAACCAAAATTTAATATGGCTGCCCACATTCATGGCTCACTCCAATGTCATTTCCAACCCTTCATGTGGTCGAACCCCATATTTATCTCCATTTAATTCATGTCACCTTATCATGGCTGTCATACTCAACCTCTTTTTGCAATCTATGATCCTCATTCCTCCCACGTACTCTTGAATGTTTTTACCTCCAACCTTTCATGTCCCCTTCATATTCATCCTCTCTTTTTTCTATAAATAGTGGAAATATTCCATCATACTTTGGGCTCTCTCCCTCTACCCATTTGGGCAGATATGTCTTCATTTCCGGCATTATTTCCCATGTATTTTTAGTTTATATTTAATTACTTATATTTTTCTTTTATTCTCTTTGATTTTATTTCATGCAATTTTACTCTATGTAATGTTTTATTTTAGTTAATGTATTCTCTTGTTATGAAATAATGATATATATTTTATTTTAGAAATTCCTCAATGTCTCTTCTTTTATTACTTTTTATTTTATGTTAAGAAATTTAGTAAGTAGTTCTTGTTCATCACAAAGCTTTGAATGAAATATTATCACTCTCTTTTATTTTTTCGATCTTCTTAGATTTATTCTTGATTTCAAATGTTTATGAATGATTTCATATATGTTTTCATCGGTTAACCGAGTGACTTTTGTATGAATCGATCGCTCAAGAATAAAGAGAATTGAATGCATGCCTCAAGATCGAGAGGATGACATGATTTTTCCATTTTTGCGGGATTTACTTCAGTAAGGCGGGCATTAGGTTATCGACTATAGAATGAGAGTTCGATTGATATTCCTAATCTCAGTTGGGTGTATTCTTTGAAAGAAGTGCGTTCATATTTTTGGAATCCCCACAGTCAAGGCATAGATCAGAAAATTATAAAATATCTTTTATATTTCATTTGAAATGTGTTTTTTTCAAGTTTAGGTTTCTTATTTTGCTTTTATTTTAATCATAAAATTATCTTAAGTTTCAATTAATAAAATAATAGTTAGTTTCCTCAAAATAGAAGTATTCGACAGACTCGAGTTTTAATACGACATTGACATTTTTAATATTCAATGCTATATTTTAATAGGTACACTTGTCTTAATCGAGTATAGATTAGAGAATACAAAATTTTCTATCACTATAATCAAGATCGAGATGGTCAAGACAAAGCAGGCTCTGCCAATACCAAACATGGTTGGGTTAAACTCAGGTCGCTGCTCTTTCATTACCTCGTATGCGAGGCTCTGTTCTCACTTTACTTGGATTTTCTTATTTCAGGTTGTCAAGGTCCTCAATGAGAAGTCTATATCCCGCTTGAAGAAGAAGAATGCGAATATCCAAGGAAAGCTAGATTCTTTAAGGTTTCAGCTCGTCACCACGTAGTCAAAGTTCATCGCTCCTCCAGCTCCCGGGGCCTTGTCGAAGATGATGGGTCACCTTTACAACTCGGCTACTAAACTGAGGTCAATTCATTGCCAGTACGTTTGTGATGGTGGCGGGCTCCTGCTCATGCACATGTAGCGTATGAGAAGGTTAATCGAGGGAGGTAAGGCTCTTTCAGTTTAGCCTATTCTCCCCAAGTGTTCGAGAATGAGTCCGACGAGACCCTATCAAGCGATAGCAACCCAGACTCCTCCAAGTACCGTGGCTTGACCAACAAGTCCAAAGGCGAGTCCTCCAATTCACGCCACTCAAGGATCAAATCGCACGTGGTTGTTGTGTAACCAACTCGACTTAGTGAGGTGGTGAGGTGAGGCGTTGAGGTAAGACTCTTTGTTAATTTTTTGATCTTTCTTCCATATTGTAAATACTGATTGTTTACAGAAATATAAAGATGCTGGTTTTTGTCCATTATTTTTTCTTGTTTTTATTTATTCTCGATTACATGCCCTTAGAGCACGAGAGTTTGCTTTGGCTCATAGGACGATGAGAGTAAAAGATTACCTAGGATCATTAGATGGTGAGAGCGAAAATTTGCTGAGACTTATATTACGATGAGTGTGAAAGTTTGTTTAGGCTCATAAGATGATGAGCTTTTAAAAAAACTTACTATCAAGAGGTCCATACCATAGGAAAATGACATCATCGACCTGGTTTGCCGAATTTGCAATGTACGAACTAAATTGTTCTAGCAGAAATGAAGAGACTATGGGGTCATGTATTGGGCTTACTCATACCGAGGCCGCTCCTCATCCATATGGGTTGCAACCCCTTTCCCAGGTCGCATATGCAGCTCGACATCCCCTACAGAGGTGGCGACCGTTAGTCAGGCTGCCACAACCTCGACGCTTGGATCAAAACGAGCTCGTAATGGACTTTGGTCTCATTTCCAAGATGCCTTCTTATATGAGTCTAGTCAAAGCACATGTGCAACTTTGAGAAAGAAAGTTATCATTAGCGATCGACATGCGAAAAATGTGAAACACATGGGCTTGAAAACCAAATAAATTTAACATTCATCATCTTGATTTGAATTTCAAACATCGTATTCTACACAAAACATCCCCTACATGATATACTGTTTGCATGAAGCATCACCTCAAGCCCAATGCATGAGTAGATTTGATGAAGTGGAACTTCATCTCTGCTTTGGTTCACCTACGTGATGTCGACGCATCCGAATCACAGAAGCTGGCTCACCGAACTTGACTTACTGACAGGTGATCCACTGCACCTCTTCGATCATCCACCAAGTAACCAGTATAAATCATGGGTGTATTACCTCGCACCGTAGCCCCCATTAGTCGATACAAGCTACTGAACTGTACAACTTTTATGAGCACGACACACCTACATGTCATCGTTCAGACTCCTCTTGCTGTAAAGTTACAACCACCTAAGTCCAATTTTCCCAATGATATCATATTCTTATGCATCTTAGACACCATATATACCCTTTTAAGTTTGTGTACCACCTTATTATGTGTATGTATGTTCACCGTCCTTATACTCATGTTCTCACAACCCTAGTCGTCATCTAAACAGATCAACCCGATTATTACCTCTAGAGAATTAAACATTTAACGCATCTGAGCATATGTGCAATGATACATAAAAATCTAAAATCCAGCTACTATAAAAGTCATCAGACTCTCAAAGATGGTATAAAGATCATTACTTTCCACACTCGGATCTAGCGTTACCACACTCGTATCCTAGATGTCTCCAAAACTCAGCACAAGATGCAAGTAGTTCCTTCTGATGTGATCGCTCTATTTTTAGTAGTAACAAATAAATCCCTTCTTTGACACTAACTGAGCTCATGCGCCTCTCGATCCCTTATCAAATGCTCTCCCTTGTCCATCCACTGGTATGCTTACCCCTAAAAGCAAGGTCCTTCAGCATTTGACTAAATAATGATGCCTATGCGACCTTCTCTAGCTTCATCGTATCCTACTCATACATGAGCGTGATCACCATGTGTTTAAAGTATGATGAGAGAGATAAGAAGTAACATGACATTGTCTTCTTTCTCCACCTTCACACCAACGACGTGAAATTGGTATAGAAAGTTATTGAATACATTAAAGTGCTCTTATAGTTTACCACCTCCTACATCTTCAGCACATATAATTATTTTTTCAACAGCAAACTCGTGATCAATGACTTGTCTTGATACAATCTATTAAGCTTCTCTGGAAGCTTGATCACAAACTTCTCGACACCAAAGTTGAAGTTCACTTTGTCGTCAACACGCATCCTGATAATACAAGTGACACACTCATCCAAGTCATTCCATTCATTGTCCTTAACTTCAGGAGGTCAATTTTCTCATCAAGAACTTGAATTATCCCTACTAAACTAGTATATCTTTGACGCGAATTTGTCACAGGCTAAAATTTTGTCATCAAACTTTTGTATTCTTCTCAACCATAGATGTCCTCCGACACAGTTTGAGACCTGAATAATTTAAGGTTCGATTTAAAAAGATGAGAAGATGACCTAGTTGTTCACCGCCAAAGTTAAATCGTACCTCAAATGTCCAATCACCTCCCGACAAAATGTATCTATGATACCAATTGTTAAAATTTCTGATCACAGAAGAACAATCCCCAAACACAGCTAAATATATGTTCACAAGAAATATGTACTTTACATAATTGTATTACAACAACACTCAAGCCTTTATCCCACTATAGTGGGGTCGACTATATGGATCCTTTGTTGTCATTGTGCCCTATCTTTAGTCATAATCTCACTAATGCCTTAGTACAACATGTCTTTCCTTATAGTTTCATTACAAGTCTTTATTGGTCCACCCCTCCCTTGTTTAACATACTTTACGTAATTACATTAATACAATAAAATTACAATACTTAAATTATGAGACACAAGTCCAAAAGATACACTGCAGAGGAACTCAAAATACGAAATTCCGTAAAAGAATAATATGAATTTGGCTGTAATATGTAAAATGGACGCACAAGATTTGTATCAGAACGAACCTTTGTCGTTGTCAATCGATCAACAACCACTGCGGCTGCCAGAGATGTCGTGAATAATGACCAGCTTACGTGTAAGCTAGCTTGATGCTCACTGTGTCGCTTGCCCAATTATAGCCTCCCCTCATTACGGCCTACCGCAACCTAGCTGCCTTATTCTTCACAGATCCACTTCCAAGAGTTCCTTTATCCAACAAGTTGATAAACAGGTGGTGTATTTCTCCAAACAACATTCATCCTTTTATATAGTCATTTCATATGCCTAGATCTCCTTTCCTAGAAACTTTCTTGCATGTGTATAATCAATGCACATGTTAGGCTTGAAGGAGAAAAGCAATCATTATCGGTCGGTAGGTGAAAAATGTGAAATACATGAGTTTGAAAAACCAATTCAATAGAATTCTTCTCCAGGGCTGTGCTGGGAGGCATCAAATTCAACAACACCAATGGTAGTAGTTGAATGGGCGACTCCCTCTTCAATGAAAACCTCTTCCCGTGGACTCAAATGATGCAGGGAAGAGAAACACATGCCCATCTCCACAACAAAGTCTAAAGATTGCCCAGTCTGCACAACACTGCATTGATGAGTCATAGCTTCGACGATGAGGGGAAAAAGGAAGATGCTATTTCAATGCATAGTGAAAAACTTGTCCCCGTATTTCAGCTCATCAACACCAAAATTAACTAATCTATATAAAAAAAATTAATTTTGGGCTGCGAATATCTGATGGGTTGCAAATATCAACTTGATGGCTGTGAATTGTTAATATGGCCGGGCTGCCAATATAAATCCCATTACATTAAGCAATAGTAAATTATTAAGGTGATTGTTAATCCTGCACCAAAAATGGCTATTCTTACCCAATTTTATCCATACACCACAAAATTATATTTGTACCCAACTACGCTATTTGTACCCAAAATAAATTTTATAAAATTAATTTTTTTAGTTAAAATTAAGCATATATATTAAGTGTCCAACACACATACTTGCCCACAAAATATTCTCCAAAAATATCATTGTTCCAAAAAACATCAAAATACATATTCGAACACAATCTTGATCTACAACATCCAAGTAGTAGCCAATTGATGTAGCGGTTTTCCAAAAACCTACAAAAATAACAATTAACAAATATAAAGATAATAATTATAGTCATCGAAATCTTATTTTTTAATGCGTACCTTATATTTTAAAATCGAAATCTTCCATTCATTATTATCTTCTCTACGCCCTCTCAGTTCAAATTTGCAACCACAACGTTTCGAACTTGACTTTCTAATATTTTTTTTTACAAAACCTTTTTTGGTTTGACCATCAATATATGATCCAGTGCGGTCACAACCTAGAATAACCCTAGGTTTTCTCTTGCCGTGAGATTATCAGCCCTCAAAATGATTAAAACAAATCCCAAATTTTTTGCAGTAGATTTGGCCCAATCAATTAATTCTTCTTTACTTGAAAAACTCATACTTGTGCAAAAAAACTTTCCAACATCAACCAAATTTTCTTGGGAAGATTCAACATTTGTCAACAACTTAACATCATCGGAATTCATTTTTAATATAAAAAACAAAAAATTTTGCATCAATATTATCTAAAAGACAAGATGAAATTTGCTAGGACACATGAGTAACAAAATTTGCATCAAATATATAAAGAAAAATACCTTCAAAATTCTGATATCTAAAATTAGGAAGCACGCAAATAGAAATTAGAGCAATGTAAACCTAAGAAATTTTTTTCATATTTAGATAAATATACAATATGAAAATTTTAAGCAAAAATTTTTAGAAATACTAACAATGAGGATCCACCGAAAAGACTAACAATACGATTCCGAAACCTACAACAAGATTTTCAAAGATTTTTGAGCAAGTTAGGGTTTGAGAGTGGGCAAGATTTGAGAGAAAAAATGGAAAAGAACCTTTCGGAGGATGATGGGAGAGCCAACAAACAACAAACCACCGAAATCCCCCCTTGGGCGGCCGGAAATCGTCGCCGACGAAGGGCGTAGGCGGGGGCGACGGGGGATGGGGGCGATGGGCGTAGACGGGGAGGGACGCAGTCGGCCGAATATTCTGGGCGTGAGGGAGGGAGGCTGGATAGGAATAGGATTTTTAGGCTTTTAAAAAGAATAGGTTTTTTTTAAAAAAATGGGTATGAATAACCTTTTTTGTGTAGAAATAACAATCACCATTATTAATAACTGTAATTAATTTGTTCAAATCCTACGGAACTATACATTTCATTTCCACGTGGGCTCTAACGGTCCTCACTCCAACGTGGCGATAAGGCCACACCGACGGCCACACGCCACTTCAATCTCCACAGCTTCTGCAACTAGTTGGTAGGTGGAGAGAGAGAGAGAGAGAGAGAGAGATGGCAGTGTCTTCTACCTCTGAATGGCAGTGTCTTCTACCTCTGAAGCCACTTAAATAATTTGCTTCAGAAATCGTTTTTCTCATCGTTGACTAGCGACCTGCTACTCTTTTTAGGGTTTGCCCTCGGGCGCATTTCGCCGCTGGGTGCCGGCGGCCTCTCATTTCCCGGCGCCGCTAACTCTATGGCCCCAATGCCGAAAATGTTCAGCTTCGCTCGCCGCCGAACGAAGCTCGGGAGGTCAGCTCTTCTCCTCCCAACAGCCATCGAACGTGCTTTTATTATTATTATTTTCTCTTTATTTATTGTCTCCTCCCTCGCCTTTTGCCACAAAGTAGAAATCACTTTTGTCTCCTTTTAGGGTTTCTTTCTCTCCATTGACTTTCAAAATTATGCCTTAAAAAATTGTGTGCAGGCTTAAAGTGGGCGATCCTTCACAGGGGGCCCAGAGCCCAGTTCGCCCTATGAAAGGCTCTTCTCAGACTAATGTGAGTTCTTTTTCTCTTTCGACTTTTTAAAAGTTTCGCCAAATTTTTAGTAGTTTTCTGATGTTTTTATATGGCGGGTGATGGATAGGAAGAACAGGCGGTTGGGGCGGCGGGGAGCGGCCCGTCGGAGGAGCATTACTGTGACTGCTCTATTGCTGGATTGGGTATTAGCAAGTGCGGCGTTGGATGTTCTGAGAACTGGATGTTGGTGCCGACGGCAGGCGACAAGCCCGTTCCTCGATTTCATGTAATGGGTGGTTTTCTTGCTTCATGTTTTATGTTTTCCGCAGTTTGGTTCTTACTGAAAAATGACAAGTCTTTTTCAAGTTTTACTTTTACTTTTCCATTGTTTGTCTCCTTTCACAAACTTGATTTTGTTTACTATTTTTCTTATAAAAATGGATATTTGGGTTTCAAAAATTACTAGAAGCCATTAATAACTATTGATAACTGATGCGTACCCTTCCCGGAATGCCGCCGTGAACCAGCTGTATCCTTATCGGAACGCCACCGAAATCACCGAAAACCTCCACAGCACCGAGACCCTCCTACAGACAATTATCACAGCACAAGTGCACAACAAGAACTAACCAAGAGCACAGAGATTACCAGGAGCTTGAATTGATAAGCAATTCTAAGGGCAAGCGCTGAACGGATTGAAAAGGAGGAGCATGGAAAGATTCCCGTCACTACAACCCGAACAACACACAACACAACAACTCAGTTTTTCCACACTCGGTTCACAACCCCAACCGGAAATACATAACCCCCAAAACCCTAAAACAACAAAAGACACGCTTGCCCCTGGATGCGCAAACAACCACACCACAACATACATATTTAATAAAATAACGTAACAATACTCCCCCATCAAGGGTCTCTTGTCCCCAAGGAACAAGGTACGACCACCTTTGGCAAAGATACCATAGATCCTCCCAAGTTGCTTCCTCCGATGTGTCGTTGACCCACCAAATGAGCAATTGCGTTACCACGCGATCTTCCTTGTTGACGATGTGCTGACCCAAGATGGCCAACGGTTCCATAAGCACGTTGCCCTCCTCATTAAACGCCGGCGGAAGGGGAAAAATCACACCTTCTGGAGGGCCCTTGTACTTCTTCAACAGTGAGATGTGAAACATATGATGCACTTTGGCCTCCTCCGGAAGGTCCAACTTGTATGCCACTGTTCCTACCCGCTCCATCACCTGGAATGGACCAAAAAACTTTGGAGACAACTTGTCAACTCGATGTCCTCTAAGACTGACTTGGCGATATGGTTGTAATCGCACCCAGACTAGCTCCCTGACATCAAAAGAATGCTCTCTGCGCTTTGTTTCCGCTAACACTTTCATGCGGTTTTGGGCCTTGACAAGATTAACCTTGAATATTTGCAACACTCGATCTCTGACGGGCAATGAACGATTCACTGCCTCCAAGGTAGCTGCCCCCTTCACATATGTCGGTAGTGCCGTTTGCTCTTGCCCGTACACCACCTCGTACGGTGTCATTTGGATGACGTTTTGGTATGTCGTGTTATACCACCACTCGGCCAGAGGAAACCAACTAGCCCAACTTCGTGGCCTCTCAAAGCCATACAACGGAGATAACTTTCCACGCAACGATTCACCACCTCCGTTTGCCCATCATATTGCGGGTGGTATGCCGTCGACATATGTAACTGCACCTGGAGCACCCGAAATAGTTCTTGCCAAAAATTGCTAATGAAGATCGCGTCTTGATCGCTGACAATCGACGTGGGTAACTCGTGCAATCGGACCACCGAGTCAAGAAAATCTGTGCAACTGCTTCCACCGTGTACGAGTGATGCAATGCCACAAAATGGGCGTGCTTACTCAAGCGATCCACCACCACTAATATCGTAGATTTACCGCTACTCTTGGGAAGACCTTCGATGAAGTCCAATGATATCTCTTGCCACACCCGCTCTAGAATAGGCAAAGGCTACTATAATCCCATGGAACGCTGATTGTCCGGTTTACATTGCTGACATACCGTGCACCGTTGAATATAATCATATATGTCCGGCCTCATATTCTTCCAATACAACCGTCGTTTCATCCGTTTGTAGGTGGCCGCGAACCCTGAAATGCCGCCAACCGTGCTATCGTGGTACAACTGGAGTAGTTTTGTTCTGACCGCATCATCCCTCCCAACAACCAATTTTCCCTTCCGCTAGAGTAGTCCTTGCTGCCAGGTGAATTTCGGGTGAGACTCCAGATTACCTTCCTTGGTTTGAATGATTTTCTGTAGCCTGGTATGTAGAGACCCAAATCCTGGGCTCTTCAAAATTAAGGATCGGACAACAGTTTTGAATAAAAGGGTTATAGTACCAAGTACAAAGAACATTCACCAAAGTTTTTATTGCATTTGTTACTATATTACAGGCAAACCAACACATACTATATGGACTTTGTACAATAAATACACGTAGATCCAGTACAGTGAGCTCTGTGCCAATCCCGAGCTTCAATTATTGCTTTTGCCAGTTCAGTTGCTAGGCTCCTGGATGTTCTACTTGAGGTTGGTTCCGCTGTTTAAAAAAAATGGATCCACAAAGGGTTAGTCATAAAATTATGACTAAGTGAGAAAAGTATTTCGTGAAACGTTATACATGCAAACAAGGGGAATGATAACAATATGCATACAGTACAAGAACATAATCACTTAACTATTCTCAAAGGTGAAAGCTAGATGGTTCAAATGCTCCTTCCACGTCGAGCTGAAAACCAAGATGTTATTAAAAAAAATTAGAATAAATTTGCGTACTTGACCTTGGAAGAGCCGGTTCATAAGACTTTGGAATGTCGATGGCGTGTTGGTTAAGCCAAACGACATAACCAAGAATTCGTAGTGTCCTTGGTGTGTGCGAAATGCCGTCTTGTGTATATCTTCTTCGGCCATCCTCACTTGGTGCTATCTTGCACGCAAATCCAACTTGGAAAAGTACAAGCCCCATGTAGCTCGTCGATCAGCTCCTCAATGAGAGGAATGAGAAATTTGTCCTTCACTGTATTCTGGTTCAATTCCCGGTAGTCCACACATAAATGCCAAGAGCCATCGTGTTTCTTCACCAAGACCACGGGAGATGCGAATTGATTATTGCTATACCGGATCACCCCGATACTCAACAACTCACCAACGAGTCTTTCAATTTCCGATTTCTGCAAAGGCGGATATCGATACGGACGCAAATTGACGCTCTTCCCTTCTTCTTTCAGCATAATCTTGTGCTCTTGCCCCCGCCTCGGTGGCAGCCCCCTCGGCTCCTCAATGCAAAACTGCTCAACAAATCCAGCAGGGCCTGCTGTTTGGCCAGTGATGGAGGGTTTCCTTCAAGCCTTCACGAGCCTAACTCGCTGTTTAACTCCTCCCAATCCACCCCGAACTATCTTGAATACTACATAAGGCTAGCATATTGAGTTGCCCCCTTTCTCGATTAATTTTTGGAACTAGTTGTCCTTGCTTCACGATCCATGACCCGTCTTTGACCCGCACAATGCCACTTTCTTCCCTCAGCTGCAGAATTCCATCCTTAAATTACCAAAGTCCCAATTAACCGACCCCAACGTAATCCTACGTTGCACCGACACCGACACGTGACACGCGATACGACACGACACGACACGCGACTCGTCAATTCTAAAAAAATACCATATTTCGACACGCTGGGACACGTATATTAAATATTCATTTTTATAATTATGAAAATCCTAAAACATTTAACAAAAAATAAAAAAATTAACAATTAACAAATATTTAAATAAATTAAGTCATGTTTAAATATTTCTCAACAAATATTCAAATGCAAAACATAACAAATGATCAAAAAATGATAGAACATTAACACATTACCATTATATATTATCAGTAAAAATAATGGAATCACATGCAAACTTTTTTCCCTACTTTCAATCTTCCTTTTTCTAGAGAAAATATTTATGTCACTAGTAGATCCACCTTCACTACTTGAAATGCTAGAAAGGGGTAAATGCACTTCCAAGATAAATTATCACTTGCCTCACCATGAGTAGCTAACTTAGGGATACACGTGTCCGATTGAGCGAGACACGCGTGTCTGATTGAGCGGGACACGCGAGTCCCGCGTGAGCCAGCGTGTCGGATTTCCGACTCGAGTGTCGGATTTCCGACTCGAGTGTCCGAGAGTGTCGGAGAGTCGGACGAGTGTCGGACTCTCCGACACTGACACGCTGGGCATTTTGAAGTGTCGGTGCTTCATAGACGTAATCAACCATTGCACTCCCAGAACCACATCGCACCCGCTTAATGGGAGGTTGAACATGCCAGATAAAAACTTAGCCCCTTGCATCCGCCACTGGAAATCCACCACCTTGTATGAGCTCGACATTGTTTTCCCATTAGCCACCACCGCCGAAAAAGGAGCCATCAAAACTAGGCGGCATTGCAACCGGTTAGCTTCTTCCTCGTCCAAGAAATTGTGGGTGCTACCCGAGTCAATTAGCACGTTAATGGGCTAACTGTGGTGAGAAGCCGTCAATGCATTGTTTGATAATGTGTCACCCCCGTCAACGCATGCATGGAAACCTGCGGCACCTGCGGGTCTCCCTTTTCTTCTTCAAACTCCAATGGCTCATTCTCCCCTTCTCCCGAATCAACCTCTCCGACTGCTTCCACCACCACTTCCATCGAATACGCCTGTGGCCGGTTGGGACATTTATGACCCGGTGTACTGTTGGTCTCACCAAAAGCACAAACCCTTTCTTCTCTTCTCATCTAATTCCGACGAAGTGGATTTGCGCCCTTCCCCCAAGTTCTGATGGGATGGTCCAGCATAATGATTACCGGCCGGTTTAAATGCTTGCCGCTGTGTGTCCCTTATGCTCCTCATAGGTCCGATTCTCCTCCCGGTTGGGTGTGGACTTCCGATAGCGATACGTCAGCTGCTCTTGCAGTCGAGCCAAGGAATATGTCTCCTGGAGTGACTTGGTGCAGAACATTCGAACGACATACTGTATGTCGTCGCGGAGACCGACGAGATATAGGCTAATCGCATGCTCCTCAGAAATTGAGATTTGATGAAGCAACAAATCAAATTCGTCCAAATAGTTCTGAACCGTCGAGCGTTGTCGCAATTTTTCAACTCACTAATTGGGTCACCAAATAATGCCGACCCAAATCGATTGTGTAATGCTTGGCTATACTCCTTCCAATTCGGTCATTGCCGGGTTAGTTTTGCCTTCATGTACGCTTGGTGCCAATATAAGACCTTTCCTTCTAAGTGCACCGAAGCCACCTTGACCTTCATATCTTCCGGCGTCCCATCAATCTCAAAAAATTGATCGCACTTGTAAATCCATGACATCAAATCCTCACCGAAAATGCGAGGAAACTCCAACCTCGGGAACCTTGTGGCGATGTACGACGAAGAGAAGGTTGATTCGGTAGTCCTACTTTCCGGCGATTGGCCCCCTCTACCTTCAGTCGTGCGCTCCCGCTCAAGCCAACGAACAACAACCTCATCTCCTCCCCCTGGCCTGCATAGTTTGCACTAACACCGACATGTTCGCCCGGACGCCAACCTGGATCTGATACCCTGATACGTGCCCTTCCTGGAATGCCGCCGTGAACCAGCTGTATGCTTACCGGAACGCCGCCGAAACCACAAAAAACCTCCATAGCACCGAGACCCTCCCGCAGGTAATTATCACAGCACAACAAGAACTAACCAAGAGCACAGAGATTAACAAGAGCTTGAATTGATAAGCAATCCTAAGGGCAAGCCCTGGACGGATTGAAAAGGAGGAGCGGAGGAAGATTCCCGTCACTACCACCCGAGCAACAGACATCACAACAACTCAATTTTTCCGCACCCGATTCACAACCCCAACCGGGAATACATAACTCCCAAAATCCTAAAACAACAAAAAATACTCTTGCCCCTGGATACACAAACAATCACACCACAACATACATATTTAATAAAATAACATAACAATAACTCTCAAGATTCAGTACCAAAGCAACATTGTAAGAGTTTTAGGCTTCGTTTGACGCGGCTTATTTGCTCCGGTGAGTTTGGTCAAAAACGTCATTATCATGGAATATATGTTTCGCAATACAAAGGTTATGACCGCTACCAAGAAAATAAACTAATTTTGAGCATAAAATGCATGAATTTTTGTAGGTTATGACCACCACAGTTTTGTCCAAACTCATTGGAGCAAAAAGGTCATGCCAAACGTAGCCTAAGTGTTGTTATAAACCCTAGACAAATGGACTTAATTAACTCTTCTTTTCCTTCACCCCCAAGTATTTCTCCCCTTTTGATCTGTGGATTTTTTGCATCCTGTAATTTTTTCTGGCCTTAAATTTCCAACTTAAGTGCTGCCCAGGCATACCAAGGTTGCAACAAGCCCCTTGGAGGGAGAAATGCTAAATCTCACACATGTAAAAATTTCTACATGGGTTGCATAGTGTGTTTATTGTTTTTTTTCCAATGAAACCCATTCATAATTGCTCTTGTTCTTGGATCCTATATGCATTGTAGGACATTTATGAATGACGGTCATAGTTGACCAGCTTAGTGTGCGAGATTATGCATTAAGAGCACAAGTTTGTGTGCATGCGTGTGGTTGAGTTTGTGTGATGTCAATAGCCAAGGTTGATTAGTGCTTTCATGCGATAAAGATATACATTAGTCACATAATAAGGGGACATGAGCTTGCATGAAGTGACTGACTTGGTTGACTCGCATTGGTGCGGTAGCTCGCACAACAATTTCCAACTGGCACACTTATTGACCGTTGTAGGCTGGTTAGAGACCTCAGAGAGGAATAGTCGGTGTTGATTGTGCTAGTCAAGATTGTCAGGATCGAGATCCTAGGTAGGATCGAGATCCTAGGTAGGATCTTTTTCTGGTTGGATCGGATCGGATCGTGGGATCGGATCGAGAATCGTAAGATCCTACAAAAATCATAAATTAAGACTAATAAATTAATAAACTAATGAACAATGAGTATTTATATCAAAAAATAAACTAATGAACTATAAAACTAATAAACATTTGAGTATTTATATAAAAAATAAACTAATAAACCACTAAAACCAAAAATAATATAAAATCCACATCAACCATGTCCTAATATAAATCCTTAACATATGTTCGTCGGACCGATACAAAACCACTAATATAAATCCTTAACAACTACATCAGTCATATCCTCATCATCAGACATAAATCCAATGACTGTGACATCACGTAAAATTGTACAGGTAAATTCTTATATGCTATGACATAACTAGTTGTTATTATATAAGCTACGTTAATAAACTAAGTTAATAAGCTCAGTTAATAAACCGGCAGGAGGAGGCATGGACCGACACTAGACGGTCAATTCGTGTCTGTCACGTTAATAAAGTGTGGCATCGGGTAAAAGGGAAAGAAAGCATCCCGTATTCCTCCACTGTAGCCGCTATTCTTTCTCCCGATCCCGCAATACAGCCGGGCGACAACGAGAAGCCGCAAGGAGCCGCCCGACGCCGATCGCTCTAGAAACCCCAGATCTCCTCCGTTTCTCCCAATTTCTCCTCCTAACGGGAGGTAATCTCTTTCTCTCCAGTCCTCTTGTTCTTTTTATGAAAATTTTACACGGATTGAAATGGGTAGAAATCTAGGGTTTGAGCTTTTGAGATTTCTTTCATCTATTTCCATCTGAAATGTTTTTGTAATGGGTTTTATGCCCTAATCCGTGATTTCTATGTAATTTTGGCGGAACCCTAGGGGTGGTCATGTTGATTTCAGATATTGGCTGTTGGGTTGGGGAAAAAGAAACCCTAAATACCTCTCTCATGTAGGAAAAGCTTTACACATTAGGGCATAATTAATTTAGGGATTGCTACTATACCCTATATGAGTGAAAAACCCTAATTGAAAACTTAGGTCAGTTATATCTAGCATTGTTTAACTTACGTAAGTGAAGGGGAAATCTATATAAAGGAATTTGAAGCCTTTAAATATTAGGACAACAATCCCCTAGACGATTGAAGCATCCTTTGGCCTAATTCGGTCAAGGGGGATTCCATAAATGTCTAGTGGTGTAGTAACATACACCAAAAGCATCAACTTGAGAGTTTTGGATGATATGTTGTAGGTTATGACGTCTCAAGGCAGTGGTAGACGTAATGACAAAGGAAGGAAGGATAAAGGCAAAGAAAAGGTACGGGAAAATGAGCAACGCAAGGATAATGACAAAGAGAAAGTAGGGGTGAGTTCTTCTTCCCTATGCAAGTTACTAT
Organism: Platanthera zijinensis; assembly: GCA_039513925.1. Lineage (NCBI taxonomy): Eukaryota > Viridiplantae > Streptophyta > Magnoliopsida > Asparagales > Orchidaceae > Platanthera > Platanthera zijinensis. The sequence goes on along the minus strand of CM077080.1, from coordinate 50,828,056 downwards.
GTTTTCTTTATTACTTATGCTTATATGTCGTGCTTACATCTTCCCTATTAATAAGATAATATAAGCTTATACGCAATATAAATTCATGTAAACAAGATAATATAAGCTTAGATTAAGGCAAAGAAAGCAATACACGATTAAGACACAAGAAGACTGTAACAATGCAAGAAATAAAAGGAAAACGAAAAAGAACCCTTCGAGTGACGGGATATGGAAAGTGTTAACCCAATTGGAAGATGGGGAGAATAATCTTCCTTCATTGTGCAAGTTAAGGACACGAATGGTAATATGTACGTGCGAGACATGGACACGTGAAAATATTACATTAAGTGTGAGATAAGGACACTTAATTTACATTTCAGATAGCCCACACTCAAAAGCGAATTAAAAGGCAAAGAAAGAGACGTTATGAATAAGTAAGATAAGTCATGATAGGACTGAAAATAAAAGGAAAGAAATATGCCAAAATATTAAGAACTGATCGTAAAAGGAAAAGCAAGGAAAAACATTCACATAGTTATTTGACTAATATAAAATAAAACTAAACAGATCAAGGAAGAGGCGGTTCCAGCCACTAGTAGCCAGCGTCCACCATGTACTCCTCGCCAGGAGAAGATTTATCAGCTTTGGGTTGAAGTCGCGACAACGGTGTTCAGCGTCCTGGATGAGCATAGGTCGAGGTGCAGTGACCCAAAGTGTCCCCATGAGGAGTTCCCGTTTTATTTCATGTAGTATCAGTATTAGTTCTCATGATATATATGTCTGTACATATTAGCTGTATGTTATGATTCAGTTGTATATGTATAATATGGTAAACCCCTTTTTGTATGTTAGGGCTACTTTTTTGGACTTATGTATATGTATCAGAAACTTTTAATGAAATGAAATGGTTTATTTTGTCCTGATAATTTATTTCTCGTACTCTTTCATATACTGCTGTACTCTGACTGTTCGTACTTTGCTATTTATGAAATGCTAAGTTATATTGTAGCGGTAGCCATAAGGGGTCCGTTACATTGACGACTGCACGAACCTGTCTTGCCGGAGAGAGTGGAGTTGCCGGAGGCCTGGAGAGACATCGGGAGGAAGAGCAATCGGGAATGCACGCCTGCAAACTCAGAAACTCAGAAAATCAGAACTCAGAACTCAGAAACTCAGAAATCAGGAAGAAGAAGAAGTTTTGCCGGAGAGAGTGGAGTTGTCGGAAGCCTGGAGAGACGTCGGGAGGAAGAGTAGTCCGGAATGCATGCCTGCAAACTCAGAAACTCAGAAAAAAAAATCAGAAACTCATAAATCAGGAAAAACTAAGAAGAAGAGCAGACGGGAATCGAGAATGAAATGAAAGAAGAAGACGAAGCGTCAGGAGGAAGAGCAGACGAGAATCGGGAATGAAATGGAAGTAGAAGTAGAAGAAGAAGAAGAGCAGACGGGAATCAGGAATGAAATGGAAGAAGAAGAAGAAGAAGCGTCGGGAGGAAGAGCAGACGGGAATCAGGAATGAAATTGAAGCAGCAGAAGAAGAAGCAGCAGAAGAAGAAGCGTCAGGAGGAAGAGGCGTCAGGAGGAAGAGGCGTCAAGAGGAAGAGGCGTCAGGAGGAAGAGCGGATGGGAATCGGGAATGAAATGGAAGCTGAAGAAGAAGAAGTAAAAGAAGAAGAAGAAGCGTCGGGAGGAAGAGGCATCGGGAGGAAGAGGCGTCGGAAGGAATAGCAGACGGGAATCAGGAATGAAATGGAAGCAGAAGAAGAAGCAGAAGAAGTAGAAGAAAAAGAAGAAGAAGACCTGTATGCCGTCGGGAGGAAGAGCCGTCTCGGGAGGAAGAGGCGTCAGGAGGAAGAGCAGACGGGAATCGGGAATGAAATGGGTTTAGGGTTCGGGAGAAAGACCAGTCGTGTTCCGTCTTTTTTAATAGGGCCGACGGGATCGTGGAATCACGTAAGAATCACGATCCTACCGATTCCACGATCCGGGTCGCGATCCTATGCGGACGCGGTCTAATTTCGATCCTGAACACGATCCGGATTGAAATGCATAATCCGGATCGTAGGATCGTGCGGTCCTACGATCCGGATCGCGATCCTGACAACCTTGGTGCTAATTAGCTGTTGAGGTCAAATTTCCTTCAGTGGGTAAAGGTGAGAGAGTAATGAAGAAGCTGATTAGGATTATATTTTGGGTTTATGGTTTCGACAAAGATTAGAACTCTACTAATGCTTTTTGGGCTTTTTTGTTATTTACCATAAGAAGGTGATCTACTGTGGTTGAGTACAAATTTTGCAATATGTTGGTTTTCATGATGCCATCTTTCATTTTGATTATTCATCTGTTTCATTTTAGCAGAACATAATGCATGTTTCTTCTTTTTCATTTTCATGACTTGAGCTTTGTGATTTGGATATAGCACGCAGCAGTTGTCATTGGGAGTAAAATGGTAGTGGTTGGTGGAGATTCTGGCCAAGGGATGCTGGATGATACAGTGGTACTAAATCTTTGTTTTTTAGATATGTTTGAGATTATGTACTGTAATTTTTGTTGCTCTTTTAACTCTTCTGAAGCAATACATGAATTTTTAATTTCATTGCTTATTGTTCTAAATAATCCGTATTTTTAGAAATATTTAATAATTTGCGCCACCTATTTAAGTTACTGGTTCTTATGCCACACTCCTAAATTGAACATATTGAGATTGATATAATTTACTGTTGGTCTTTTGAATTTTCCAAGCAACCAATTGATTATCTATTTTTTATTTTATTTACATTTAGTTCTCAAACGTCTGATCAATTGAAAGGAGACATTATTGATACCGAGGTCCACTGAATTTTCTACTTAATTCAAAGTCATACCTTTTCATTTATATTATACCAGTCTAGATTGCATAATCTATCGTAAGTACTTTGGATGATGAATAAGGCTAAGGATCTGGCGATCTTAATCTAACACAGTCGGTATGGCAATGCGGGACATAACTGGCCCTACACAAACACAATGTGTAAATATAAATTTAATGAATGTAATTATAGGAGCATCCAACACAAGATTGCTAGTACTAAAATTATACGACTTGAGTAAATGCTTGCAGGCAAGTAAAAAAAATCTTAGAAAGTCAAGATTAGAGCAAGTTTTAATCCGCACACAACGACAATGCTTAAGATCTGCGGCGAATTAAGCCCTATAAATCTCAATAAATCAAGTAGATAGATAACTAAGTACCAATATGACAAATACAATAATGAAAATCAGACTACCATAGATTGCTATGTTGGGGTGAATCTGTGAATCCATAACGGAGACGGATTTGCTCTAGTCAAAACATCGAGATGAAAACTTGAGCGGAAGCATACCTGAATCCATGAGGATGGATTGTTGCGGTCACGGATCTTCCAAGTCTACAAGGTCCTAATGAAGAAGACGACTCCTCTTACTCCTTTGGCTCTCTCCAGCGATGAGATGCTAGAACTGAATGAGAGTGATAATTGTTGAAAGAGCTGAAAAACTTGTATGTATTGTTTGTGTATCAAAATACAATGAGAGAATACAAATATATAGGAAGGAGAAGAAATCCTATACAAGATGTGGGACTAAGAAGAGAAGAAGGAAATACAATAAAAAAAGGGGCCCAATAATGGGCTTTTCTAACACTCCCCCGCAAGCTGGAGCGTACAAATCGTATGCGCCAAGCTTGGACAAGCACTCATAGAAGAGGGTACTGGAAAGAGCCTTTGTGAGGACATCCACAACTTGTTCAGTCCCCGGAACATGCTTCAGTTCGAGCTTCTTCATTTGAATCTTTTCCCGGATGAAATGACAATCGACTTCAATATGCTTTGTTCTCTCGTGGAATACCGGGTTCTTGGCTATATGTATAACATCTTGGCTGTCATAGAGGAGGAGAGCTGGGGAAGGGAGCTTTACACCCAGATCGGTAAGGAGACTTTCAAGCAACGTCAGTTCTGAAACCACCGATGCCATTGCCTGGTATTCTGCCTCAGCTGATGATCGAGCAACGACCGCTTGTTTCTTGCTTCACCGGGTAATCAAATGTCCCCCAAAATATGTGCAAAAACCACTGGTTGACCGTCGATCATCAAGGGAACCAGCATAATCAGCATCAGAATATGCCACCAATATTGAAGCTGAAGATGAGGTATTGTATACCAGTCCTTGACCAGGAGCCGTTTTAAGGTATCTGAGAATGCGTTCAGCGGTCTGAAGATGAGATCTTCGAGGGGAATGCATATACCGACTGACAATACAACAACGATGGAAATATCTGGTCTGGTTACCGTGTGGTAGATCAGTTTTCCAACGAGACGACGATAGTATTCTGGATTCTGGAGTAGGAGATCTGAGTCAGATGCCTGAGCGCACAACTTGTGATTTACATCTATTGGGGTGTCAATCGGCTTACAACCTGAATAACCTGCATTATGAAGGAGATCGAGACAGTACTTCCGCTGAGAGAGGACAAGACCTTCTGGCCGTCTGACAACCTCAAGACCCAAGAAGTATCGAAGGGGCCCCAGATCTTTTGTTTGAAATACGGAGCTCATATGTAGTTTGACCTCCTGTATTCCTTTCGAGTCGTCTCCTATAATTATGATATCGTCAACGTAAACTAGCAGAAGAACCGTTTCCGTTGTTCGGTATTGAGTGAACAACGAGAAATCTGCCGAGCTCCGAGTAAAACCAACCTCCCGAAGGGCCTTACTGAACTTGTCAAACCACGCCCGTGGGGATTGTTTGAGACCATACAAGGCCTTCACAAGACGACAGACCTGAGACTCACCCGTGGTCTCAAATCCGGGAGGTTGCTGCATATAAACTGTTTCTTGGAGATCGCCATTCAAAAAGACATTCTTAATTTCCAGTTGGAGTAAGGGCCACCGGCGATGGACAACCACAGAGATGAGGACTCAAACGGTGTTGAGTTTGGCTACCAGAGAAAAAGTTTCTTCATAGTCGAGCCCCTGTTGTTGGGTGAAGCCACAAGCCACCAAACGAGCTTTCAGACGGTCAATCGTCCCATCAGCAACATGTTTGATGACAAAGACCCACTTACACCCAACCGGTTTCTGACCCGGAGGAAGGGGTACGAGAGTCGATGTCTGGTTGGCCCAGAGAGCAGCCACTTCCTCCTTCATTGCGGCCCGCCAGCCAGGATGTTGGAATGCCTCCTGCACAGAGTTAGGGACCGAAACCAAAGAAAGAGAAGTAGCAAATGTGTGAAGGTGGGGAGAAATGCGATGCAAGGAAACACAGTTTGCCAGAGGATGAGCAGTGGAGGCCGGTACTTGATCAGCAGGGCGCGGAGTAGCCGAGGTCGAGGCCGACTGCAGAGGGGCAACGAAACTGGAAGGGCGACGAGTGTACAGGCGGCCTGGATGGCGCAAGAGCCGTAGTAGGTGGGAATGGTGGAAGAGGTGTAGTACCAGGGATAACAGGTCGTTGGAGGAGTGGCGGGAGAGTTGTCGGTGTGAGAGGAGTGGGTAGAGGAGCAGAGAAGAACGGTTGTTCCTCCCGGAAGGTAACATCAGTAAAACGGAGACGAAGATATGTTTAGTCGCCCGAGGATCCAACTTGTCCGAGGACGGGCCCAGTCGGTGGATGTAGCAGGTGCAGCCAAAAATGCGAGGCAGGAGAGGGAAGGCCGGAGTAGAGGGAAACAGTAGGCTGAACGGAGTAGCATAGTGGAGGACGGAGGAAGGGAGACGGTTGATAAGGAAGCACGCAGTGGAGACCGCAAAGTTCCAGTAAGGTTTGGGAGCATGCATTTGAAGCATGAGGGAGCGGACAACATCAAGCAAGTGCCGGTTCTTTCGTTCGGCAACGCCGTTTTGCTGGGGTGTGTAAGCACATGATGTTTGATGAATAATCCCGAATTCAGAGCACAAAGCTGCAAAATCGTGGCTAGTGTATTCGCGAGCATTATCGGTGCGTAATGTTTTGAGGGTGGTGTGAAATTGCGTACGGGTTTCAAGGACAAAGGTCCGAAAAACACGGGGAAGCTCGGTGCAATCACGAAGTAAGTAGAGCCATGTCGTGCGAGAGTAATCATCAATAAACGCAATAAAGTAACGATAACCAGAAACAGTAGTAATTTTAAAAGGATTCCAAACATCTGAATGTACTAAGTTAAAAGGAGCAGTGCTCCGGGTACAATGTGCAGGAAAGGAAGAGCGCGACTGTTTGTCGAAGATATAGGACTCGCACTGAAAAGAGTGAAAAGAGATATCAGGAAGAGCCCGCTGGAGGACCGGGATAGGGCCATGCCCAAGACGTCGATGCCACTCACTGGAGGAGACAGAGGATAAGACGGTGGGATAGTCATCGAGAAGGTAGAGCCCGTTCCGCAGTGTGACTTTACCAATGGTAGTCCGCGTCCGCCGATCCTGGATAAAAAGTGAAGAGGATGTAAATATAACAGCAATCTAAATCATTAGTAAGACGACCAACAAAAAGTAAATTGAACGGGGAGCTCGGAACATGAAGAGCCGAACGAAGGGAGATCAATGGGTTGAGAGAAAGGTCAGCCGAGCTAGAAACTGGAACCGTCTCCCCATTTGCCACGGTGATACATTTCGGATGAGGAGAATCCGAGTACTGGGGTGGCCGTAGCGAGGTAATGTGATGAGTGGCACCCAAGTCCACGATCCAGCGCGGACTGGTGGATAAACAAGCAGTACCTGTGTTGGAGACGGAGGCGATGGAGGCAGAGGGCGGGTTGGGCAACCCTTGAAGTTGTTGGAGCTGGAGACGAACGGCCTCAAGGTCAGGAGGGGCGACAGAGGATGTCTCAGCAGCAACTGAGGCTGTCGGACGACGAGGATAACCATTCTTCCTGTAGCAAGTCGCCTCAAAGTGGCCGTCCTTTCCGCAGTAGGAACACTTCGGTCGTCCCCGACCACTGCGCCCCCGACCCCTAGATCCCGAACGTCCACTACGAGCGGAGGTAGGTGGGGGAAGTAAGGGGGGAGGGGTCTGCTGAAGAAGGGCCGAGGGGGAAGGCGCTGAAGTATCCGAAGGAGGTGAAACACGGAGGAGCATGGAGCACACATTAGACAAGGACGGTATGGTGGAGGAAGCCAGAACATGAGTTCAAATACTCTGAAGGTGAGGCGGAACACGAGTCATCATTATGGCAATGCAGACAGCCTCCTTCTGAGCTCGCTGAGTAGCATGATCATTGGTAGACGGCTGATGCTGGATCCAGGCCTCAGCAAGAGTTTTTGCGCGAATGACAAAGGAGGTCATTTCCGAAGCCCCACCAGTGTCGAGAGCCAGAAGATTAGTGAGGATGTCATAGAGATGCTGGAAACTGTATTTGCCCGAGTACAAGGAATGCAACTCATCTCACATAGCCTTGGCCGTTTCGTGATACATGGCCATAGCCTTGGCCGTTTCGTGATACATGGCTATTTAATAAGGTTCACCATCCAGGGAATTGAGGAGCCATGTCTGAACACGACCATCATTTCTGAGTCAGTCGTCGGTAGGAGGAGGAGGAGCCTGAATGAGGTGAGGCAAAAGGCCCTTGGCCTGAAGAACCCGACGAACAGAGTGAACCCAAGGGATAAAATTATTCTTCCCAGAGAGGGAAATGGTGGTGATCCGCAGCTCATCGCGGATGTTAGCCAGATAAGCCGTGCGGTCAGCCGGACAAGACAGGCAGTCTGCAGGCGGAGTAGCCTCCTGGCCGGTGGAGTCAATGGAAGAGCCCATAGAAGCAGGAGGCAAGCCGCAGTGACTAGGGAAGAGACCTCTCAGTAGGAGGCAAGTCGCAGGGAGTAGCAGAAGGCAAGTCGCAGGGAGTAGCAGGAGGCAAGTCGCAACGACTATGGAAGAGACCGCTGCGGGTAGCAAGAGACAAGCCACAACGACTAGGGAAGAGACCGCTCAACAGGCAAGCCGGGAACTCTTGCACGACAAGGCCGCGCTGGACCAGAATACACAGCGGGCAGTCACAGCGACAAGAGCAGCGGCCAAAGAGAGGTAGGCCGCAAGGAAGAAAGGGAAAACCGCAACGACTTGAGCAGGGAAACCGCACGGTCTCGGCGAGAAAGCGGACACGACAGTCTGAACTAGTCGCACGGTCTCGGTCAGCAGAAGAGGGAAGCCCGCAACGGAGAAACGCAATGCGTAACAGAAACTAGGCCGCACGGTCTCGGTGATACAACACCAGCGGCAAGTGGCCGCGACCAAGATGCGAAGCCTACAACGGGTTGAGAGGCCGCAACGAGCGGAGAGGCCGTAGCAGATTGAGAGGCCGCAGCGGCTAAGGGAGAGAACCCGCAGCCGGATGAAACCGGGCGAAGAGAAAGTGAAGCCGCACGGTCTCGGTGTGGACACACCAGCAGTAAGAGACCGCGACCAAGGTGCAGAGCCCCAGCGGGTAGGCTATTCGCGGCGGATTAAAAACAGCCCACAGCGAGCAAGGGAAAAATAGGTCGCGGCGACCTGAAGCAGACCGCAGCGAGAAGGACAATTCGCGGCGACCTGAAGCAGTTCGTGACGAGAAGGCAAGAGCCCGTGGACCCCACGGGATAGAGACAAGGCTATAAGAAGCCCGAAGAGGAGGAAGGTGGAACCACGGAGGGGAGAGAGAGTGGTTAGAAAAGGAGCAGTCTGCAACAGCCAGGCGGCTATGGCGGTCAGAGAGAATGGAGGATAGAAAACAACTTAACCGCAAGGGGTGCGGTTAAAGAGGAGAAGAGGCGGCTAACAAAGGAGAGACCCCCCGGATAGGAAAACCGCAGAGACGGATGCGGTTAGAAATTCAGAGACCGCACAGCGGGATCACTCCCTCTGATACCATGTTGAAAGAGCTCAAAAACTTGTATGTATTGCATGTGTATTAAAATACAATGAGAAGATACAAATATATAAGAGGGAGAAGGAGAGAAGAAATCCTATACAAGATGTGAGACTAATAAGAGAAGAAAAAAATACAATAAAAAAGGGGCCCAATAATTGGCTCTTTACATGGGCTTTTCTAACAATAATGATTTGATACCTTGTGACCCGAGGAGCATAACCTATTTATAGCAAAAACCTAATGCGACTGTTTTACATTTAAGTCCATCATATAAACGTAAACAACACCCGATATCCACACATTATTTGAACCGCTCATACAATATGAAACGTATTCGACCCGATTAATTAGATCACCTAAATTTGGGTCGATGTTAATGACAGTCCAGTAACGCGCATAATAAACATATTTGACCCACATGATTATTAGTTCTAACAATCTCCCACTTGATCCGACATATGTTAAGTTCTTAATTGCGCTTTACACGATAACCTTATGAGCTCAAAATTGCTGTCATTTTCGAAAACGTTTCATCCAATCTGGTCCATGACTATACACACAAAGGATCAAAGTGATCTTCACTACAATAATCGTAGCTAGACCCATCAATGGTCACATATATGTGCACAACTAATGACATAGATCAAGTATGGATGTGCGACATGAAAATTACTTGTTATGTAATCTTGACATGTCTATTTCCAACTGGTCATACTTTAACTTTAGTGAGATCAAAACAATTAGATTTAAAGTGTAATAATAAATACTTTATTCTGCAGAACAATAATCATAAAAAATGTCTAAAACAAATAAGTATAAAAAAATACAAACTTTCACTAATACAACACATCCTCTAACGATATGACACTTTTATGAGCAGTGCGCTCGTGAAAGACTTTTGGTGTCAATCCCTTAGTAAGTGGGTCTGCTAGCATGAAGTTTGTCCCAATATGCTCTATAGATATATGATCACTCTGAACTCTTTCCTTAATAACTGGGAACTTAGGCTCCGTTTCGGGGGACTTATTTTCATCGGTTAAGCGGTTACGACCGCATGAACCGGACCTTAATTAAGGTCCGTTTCATGCGATCATAACCGCTTGATCAGTAAAAATAAGTCCCCCCCAAACAGAGCCTTAATCACTATGTACTTAGATTTAGATGTGCTTCTATTATTATTGGAATACATCACTGCAGATTTATTGTCACAAAATAACTTGAACAACCTTTCATTGCCATCCAAAATATGCAGCCCAGTGACAAAATTCTGCAGCCATATCCCATGATTTGATGCCTCATAACACACTATGAATTCTGCTGTCATGATTGAAGAAGTTATGAGTGTCTTCTTGACATTTTTCCAGCTATAGCTCCTCCAGCTAAAACGTATACATAGTTTGAAGTGGATCTTCTATTATCTTGACATCCAACAAAATCAGAATCAGAAAACCCAATGATCTCTAGCTGATCCGATCTTCTACAAGTTAGCATGAAAGTTTTTGTCCTTTTCAGGTATCGCATGACCCGTTTGGTTGCTTTCCAATGATCCAATCCTTGATCATTTCAAGAGGCCGTAGGGAAGGGTCCACAAATATCAGTATGTATCAGTTCTAAGACTTCTGTGGCTCTATTAGCACCTACTTCCTTTTGTTCGTTTGTTTCCCTTTTATACAGTCTATGCAAACCTTAAAGTTTGTAAAATCAAGAGAATCAAGAATTCCGTCTGATACAAGTCGCTCAATTCTCCGTTTGGAGATGTGTCCTAAGCGCTTGTGCCATAAAAAAACGGAATTATGATTAATTAATTTACGTTTAATATCTCTTGAATTAACGTGCAAAGTTTCATTATATGAAGCTACTGTATAAAGCAAATATAAGTTATCGTTATTAGATAGATAATCAATTCCAATGAGATTTGAATTGAAAAGGAGACTAAATTTATTATTTCCAAAAAAACATTGGTAACTAAATTTGTCCAATATGGAAATAAAAATCAAATTCCGTCTAAAAGACGGTACAATAAAAGTCTTAAGCAAATCTAAGTAATGACCGGTCCCTAATAATAATAATAAAGTGTCTATAACTTTAACATCAACTGATTTGCCATCGCCCACAAAGATGTATCTTTCACCATCACTTGGCTTGCGACATCTCAGACAACACTGCATATACACACTTATGTGAGTAGTAACACCGAAATCTATCCACCAAGTGTGTTTAAGTACAGAAGTTAAATTAATTTCAGAACAAATAAAAGTGAGAAATGTACCCTTATTAGCATGCCAGACGTGGTATTTGATACAATCTTTCTTCACGTGTCCACCACCCCGACAAAAGAAATAGGTGGAATCTTTAGCCTGTTCCTTTTGTGGCTTCTTTTGTGGAGGTCCAATTGCAACTTGCTTTTCTTTCTTTCTTTTCTGGCCCTTGTTAGAGGGATCCACTGCCACATGAGCACTCTCAGTTCTTTCTTATTTCAGTCTATCTTCTTCTTGCACACAATATGAAATGAGCTCATTAAAAGACCATTTCTCCTTTTGGCATGTATAACTGACCTTGAATCGACTGAATTGTGCAATAAGAGAAATTTAAACTAAATGCACGAACATGTCTTCTGATAGCTCTAACTTTAATGTTTTTAGATAATTCCATAATGTACTCACGTATATTCCCTTTACCCCTATACTTTATGGAAACAAGCTTCGCAAAATGCGTGCTTGTCTCCGCCTTACCGTTGTTTTTCAAGTTTTTCAAGGAATTCTAAGGCATGAGTGCCCTCCTTAGTGCCCCTGAAGGCTTTTGGAACGCCCCGCTTCATGATCATTAGACACACGCGATCTGGATGCTCCCACCTTTTAAAATTCCGTTTTGCCTCAGCAGAACTATCATCTGAAAGAAATTCAGGAGGTTCAGCTCTAAGCCAAGATCTAGGTCTATGCAACCAAGCACGATCATGATGCTTTCTTTTCAGTCTTTAAAATTAGTCCCATTGAGCATTAATATTGACAAAATCGTAGTAATCGAGTTTTGAGCTGAAAAGAAATAAGATAAAAAGAATTAATTTCATGCCCACAAAATTAAATTACACATCATAATGCGCAAACTAAAATCATTATTTAATGGTGGGGCCCATCACAAGAGACCTAGCGGAACACCGACATTTAGTCTTTGGACATAAATGGTGATTCCAGGTGATCATCTTGGTGTAGTAATCAAACACTGACGATAAGTCCTGTCAAACAACAGACCTTTCTTTGGACCGACATACTGTTCACATGAAAAATAAAACAATCATCATGTAATTATTACCACATGTGTGTGCGCAATTCAACAAAATATTAATCTTCCTTCGAGTCGATCATTATTCGCATGAATTACACACTCACTGTAATCTTGATAATGCTAAATTAAATTAATCTACATGAGAGAGCCTTAACCCACGGGTCCTAAGATCGGAACCTAGCTCTGATACCACTTGTTGGGGTGAATCCGTGAATCCATAACGGAGACAGATTCGCTCTAGTCGAAACATTGAGATGAAAACTTGAGCGGAAGCATGCCTGAATTCATGAAGATGGATTGTTGCGGTCACGGATCTTCCAAGTATACAAGGTCCTGATGAAGAAGACACCTACTCTTCCTCCTTAGACTTTCTCCAGCGATGAGATGCTAGAACTGAATGAGAGTGATAATGATTTAATACCTTGTGATCCGGGGACCACAACCTATTTATAACAAAACCAAATGCGACTATTTTACATTTAAGCCCATCATATAAACGTTAATGACCCCCGGTATCCACACATTATCTGAATCACCCATACAATATGAAACGTATTCGACCCGATTAATTAGATCACCTAAATTTTGGTCGATGTTAATGACAATCCAGTAACGTGCATAATTAACATATTTGACCCACATGATTATTAGCTCTAACATGCTAACCTAATAATGGGCCATGGGTGGATGTGGGGCTCGATGATGGGTGGAGACAGCTGTTAGAGGTGGCTTAAAGGTAGGGATGGTTGTGAGGCTCAAATAAGATTGTGAATTGTTGGTGGGAAAGGATAGCCGACATGGGCAGGAGGAGGCGACACATGCTGTGGAAATTAGGAAGGTGTCCAATGAGGATGCTCGCCTGGGAAAGGATAGCCAACAATGGCCGCTGGTGTATGTGGTGGTAGGTAGGGAAGGCACGAGGCTGCTCTGGTGGGGTGCCAAGGAGGATTTTGATCGGCGATGCGGGTGTAAGAAGTTGTTGGTGGGCTGGGGGTGGAAATTACGGGCATGGCAGGCAAAGGGGATGCACTGACGATTGAGGAAGAGCAGAGCAGTACATGGGCAGGAGGAGGCGACGGGAGGTGCGACTTCAACATTTTGGGTATGGCTTCAACATCGAGATTAGGACCAATGACTTCTTTTTTTTTCCCTCCAAAACCTCCCGATGATCCCAAATGCCCCATATGAGCATATTGATAGAAAATATTGCCCCGGGTGAATATCACCAAAAACCCAAAATACATGTAAAACAATTAAGGAAATATACATAAAAATTAAAAACATATCTCTACTTATGGCTTCGTTCCCCTATCGTCCATATGGCAATAAGGGCCTCAAATAAATGTGTTGTGCAGTTGTGCTTCATGATGCTGATTCCTCATCAATTCTCTTTATCTTTCTTCATTTCTATATCTGATGATTTGTAAGCTTTGGTTAATAAAAGATAGTTATTTCTAAGGCTTGCTTAGATACTTGAATTATGCTTTATAATTGTATGCTAGCTTATCGTATACCTAAATGGCATATTTTTGATGAATCATTTTTAAAATACATAACAAATACACAAATCCATTTTCAGATACTTAATCTGGACAAACTTTCCTGGACTCCTGCTTCCAAGATCTACCGTTCACCAACTGGGTTGAAAAACCCTGCATGTAAAGATCATTGTTTGGTAAATTTTCAATCACATATGACCATTATATATGATTCCTACCTATCATCCAAATTTAGAGCTATTACACTTATTTTTGTCACTGCTTATAAATTATTTCCTTAGTTGTTGAAGATGTGATTCTCTGTGATGTTGAATGTTCTATGTAATGAAATGCATGATGCAAGTCATCTGAGTAACCAGGGGCATACTTATAATTTATATGTTGTTTATTGTCCTTGGCAAGATTTTGTTTGTTCCAGCGTGGAACTTACCCTCTACCATCTTCTTGTTTAGATCTCAAAGTGTCAAGTGATCATATTTTTGTTTATAGTTATATTACCAATTTGTTCAGCACCTGCTAAAGTAAATTTCATTGGAATTAGCATTTAAAGACAGAGAGGTTAATATTTGGACCAATTTTGTCTTATTCTGCTGTAAGTATTTGTTAAACGATTGATATACCATAATCTGTATGGTTGAATATGTGCTTAGTTTTTGCCTGTCTCTTACACATTGTATTCACCCAATCCTCTTGATTTTTTAATTCGACTGAAGAATACATTAAGTAAAAGGTCATGTAGGACATGAAGGTCTAGATGCTAGATGCAAAGAAATGCAACAAGGATTTAAGATGAGACCAAATTGTGAAAAAAATACACTAACAAAAAGGAGATCACTATGATTACATGATGGATATGAAAAATGTTATGGGATTGACTAGACATGTTTCTATTTGCTTCTTCAAGGTTCACACCTTGGAATCTTACATCTAAAAAGAAAAAAATTATTTTAGAATTTTTTTATACACTTTTTTTTAATTTTAAAAAATGTAATCAACCCTTTAAATATTAGTGTTCTTAAAAACTCCAAACAAAATCCTGAAGTTTAGAATGACTCATAGTGTCGTGCATCCAAAAATATGAACCGATTGTATGGATGTAACATATCTAATGTCTAGGCCTTAATGATTAATTTAGAATGCACACCACGAATTTTTAAATGCACACCACTTCGACAAAAATAAAATATAAAATATTTTTCCATTGCATCTAAGGACTCATAGGAGACTATATAGACTCTTGATTGCCAAATTAACGATCTCAATCCGAAGCTCTGTAGAGTTAGAAAATGGTACTTGTGACATGTATTATAAATCCCGTCCTTTTGCCACTCTTTCATGATACCTCTTCCATATGGAGAAAATAGGTGTCATCGAACAATCCAATTCTTTTACGTACATATTAACCTTTTCATTGTATATTGCTTGCTATAATGTAGAGTTAATAAGATTTCTTTTCTTTACAACGGATTGGATCTTTCTTAACTTTACACCCACTACATACATTTTCTGAAGCATCTTTTGTTCATCAACGTCCAATCTACCTACAAAATAGTGCGCTTCTATGTGGAACACCAAACCGCTCTGTAAGCAACCTCGCATACCCAAATCACAAAATCAAGCTCGAGCATACATTCAGTGAGCCTAAGGAATGATATTAGGGCAGATTCAGGCGGCGACATTAGGTGAAGAAGAAGATGCGGTGCTGGAATCCCGTGGTTAGCGGCGGGGTAAGAATCGTGCTTCGGTGAAAAGGCGGCGATGGAATCCCTAGGGTGGCGTTGTCAGGCGGAGGCGAAAGCGTCCCTGAAGGGAGGGATGACGAGGAGTCGGATACAGTCTTGCGACGCTGGGAGTTATCGGGGGAGATACCGATGAATGTTTAGGTTTATTATTACCGGTCTGCATTTTGCGTTATGTATTGAAGGAAAGTAGTTGGTGTTTTTTCTAAAAGTGGGATGCACATAGAGAGTTTTGGTTTGCCCTTAACACTATTCTTTATTTATAATACAATTATTTTTGGTCAATCGAGAATAATGGTTTTTCTAGTAAAACTAAAAATAAAATATATACATTCCAAACATTGTAACAGAAGTTAAGTTCAATAAAATGTGCATGGACTTTGTTGAAATTTGCAATTCGTCATTTCCCTAGTAGGTTCCCGGATGAACAAGTTTCTTTAAGAGTGGTATTACTGGAACACCAATTTTGGCTATGGGCACACCCTAAGTCAAAATTAAAACAACTTAAAAAGCCTAATTTCTCTCTTAAATTTATATTGGATTTTAGGTTAATAACTTATTTTGCTGTTATTCTCTACATGGTATCGTTGCCTTTGCATCCCTAGTCGGCAGCCCACCACAATCTGGTGCTCCTTCCACTAAGTACGTTGATGTCGAGACTTCCTACGACATTGAGGTCAAGGCTTCCTCCTCCTTCCATTATTATACTGCTTTTGCCGAGGCTTTTCTTTGTTGTTGTGGCTGGTGATACCTCCTCTGCTACCCACATCTAGGGTTGTTGTCGACTGTTTTTTTGTAGAGTCGATGCTTTGTGTCACAGTTTCTCAGACTGTCATCGTCTGCTACTATTCATCGAACGCCATTGCCCATGTTGTTCATGTGTATTGGGCCCCAACTTTATACTATTGGGTTGACTATATTCTCTGCTCTTATCAGATCCACACTCTGTCTTAGGATTTTGAAAAATCTTATTAGGCCCTAGATAGACACAATAATTTTTTGCGCCGCACTGTTTGCTAGCCATTCATTCTTTGCGCCGCACTGTTTGCTAGCCATTCGTTCTTTGCGTCGCACTATTTGCTAGCCATTTGTTCTTTTCTCTATGTTGTTTGTGTAACACCCCAATCTAATTTAACAAAAAAATCAATAGTCCGGCCTTGTCCCGTGATAAAAAGTAAAATAAGAAACAATAATAAAATTGGTACATAACAAACTTATATAAAGTACTAAAAGTAAGCTTACATCAGAAGTAAGAGAAACTGTTATGGGTAGAGAGGAGTACCTCAAAATTTGATTCTCAGAGCAAATTACAACAAATGTGAAAAACAAATATGAAGAACTACGACGCTTATCCTATACACAGCTCCCCACCTGTGAACCCTGAAAAGAAATGTTCGAAGACGGGTCAGCCTAACTGGTGAGTACGAAAAACTCCTCCCAGTAACACTAAAAAAATACATAATTTATTTGTATATAAAAAATATGAGTTTTGACTTATTAATGCATGTTTCTGTATAATCTGTCTGTTGATTTATGTCATTTTCTGTAAATATGCATTATGAATTCTATCTTATTATCTGAGTTTTTGTTTGTACTGATTTTTTTTCTAAAAATAGAGTAAATCAAATTTTATGATTTATGATTTATTGCACTTAAACTGAATATGGAGCCCAAATGACGACCCGAAGATGCCCTGAACTGAACTGAAGTACATCTTGAGTGGAACATGACTTGCAACTAAAAATCTCCAAGTCTAGAACTGTGGCTGACGACCCCATGTCCGAGGCTCATACGAACTGCAGGCCATATGAGAATGAGTTTACTGATATGAAGTTTAATGCTTAATTAAGGTTTTTCTTCTTCATCTGAGTAATCTGCATTCTTGATTGTGTTTGTTCTTGCCGTGGATGTAAGTAATCGTATTATACTATGTATATTGCATTATACTCACTAACTCACTTTATCATTCATTACTATGTGATCATTATTTTTCTGCGTTATCTGAAGTAATTTAATTATTGATACTGACTTGAATAATTAAATTACATAAGCATTCTTAAATGACTTAGAAAATGCAGTTATATAAAATGGTACGTATAACCAAGATGAGTCGAATTTCTTACCTCGGTATTGCGGTGCTCGTAGACACAGTGCGGTGGCATGATTCCTCTAGATTATTCTGACAACTCAAAACCTTCTCCGATCTATGTCAACCCACCCCCAAAATTTGAAATATGACATAAACCCTAGTTAAATTATTAACAATCCTTTAGTTTTTGATGTTGACACTAAAACATCTCAAGTGAGATTAAAAACGGACAAGGAAGATTCAAAGGAGATGTTGTGGGCCTTTACCTCTTCCCACTGGTTACCACAAATATTGACGGATCAATAGGGAACAATGATCAGAATCTACTATTTTTGAAATTAAGGAAATCACAACTGAATACCACGACTATTGAAAGAGGGCAAAATTTGGCTGAGGAAAATATTTGCAACTTACTGTAAGAGAAAGGATGTGGTGTAGCCTTCCAAACAGAAATTTAAATCCACGGAAGAAGGAAAACAGTCACCGGATCCTTTGCATCTCGAGCTCAATTCCCAAGCGGCAGAAACAAAAAAACAAGAACAGGTGCCGACACTCCTGCGTCGGGCGATGGTCGACTTGAGTCTTCGAGCGAGAGGCGTCAGACTCAGGGGCAGTGGACGTCGGCAGCTCCTGCGGAAGAGGAGTCGAGGACGAATGCTTTGTCTTGAGCGACTGGAAGAGTCGTCGTTTGCAGGGAGATAGAAATAGAGCAGCTGTGGTGGAGACCGGCCCGATTAGATCGTCGCAAAAGTTCCAGACGCCGCACCAGTCCGGACCCCTATCGGCCTTGAGTTTAGCATATTTTATTTAGGTCACTTTTTGTATTTGTGTAATTTGTGTAAACTTTGCATTTTTTTAATATGTGGAAATATATATATATATGTAATACAAATAAACATATATATATATATCTATATATATACATAAGTTATCTGTTAATATATATATATATTTATAACACATAAATATATGTATGTATATAAAAAAAAAAGTTAACTCCCAGCAAACATGCCGGTTCAAACAGCTCCATCAGAGGCACGGAGCATTGCTTTTCTCCCCGATCTCCCGGTTCTTCCATGGTGCACATCTAGGATTCGGTTCGACAGCTCCCAGCCGCACCTTCTCCGACTTTGGCGCTGCACCACTCCCGTACGACTTCCGCCCTCCAGCCACGACGCCCTCACCTCTGTGGTTTCCGCACATCCGCCACAATGGAGCTCCACCATGGCCGAACCTTCACTCGTGGAGGTTAACTGTTTATTTCCTTTTGAAACCCTATACAAGGGGATTGTGATGTTTTTTTTTGGTGTTGTTGATGAAGGATATATGAGATTTCTGTAATTGCTTTGTTCTTCCCTTGTGAGCCCTGTGTAGGTTGCAGTTTAGGCAAGCTCTGTTTCCTTTTTGCTCTTGTTTGTCTTGAGAAGAAGATGAAAAGTCCTGTAGCTGTAGGAGTTGATGGATGAATGATTTGAGAGTTAATGTTGATTCCCGTTTTACAGTGGATGAAACTGTGTTTTGTTTACTTCCAATTGAGTTTACTTGATGAAGTAGGTGTTTTCTGATTTCGATTCCCGTTTGATAGGAGAAGAAGAATAGTAAAATTAAATTACCGTGCTTCATCGGTAATTTCCGTTTAGAGATAGTAGTTGATGAAAATTAGGTGCTTCAGATTATGTGGAGCCACTTTAATGTTTAGCATTAGTGAATATAGTGATTTAGGATTGGTAGTCTTGCTCCTTTGTGAGGAGTTAATTTCTCTTATACTTAGAGATTTTGTGGATTCACTTGTGTGAGAGCGAGTGAATTTTAGGTTGTTTAGTTTGTGACTCCCTTAACTTGTTGAGCGATTGGGATTTCGTGGAGCCACTTGTGTGAGATTGAGTGATTTATTTTCGTGGTGCCCGTGTGTGATAACGACCGACCTCGGAGCGGGATATTGAAGGTGACGAGGAATTCCTCGCGTGATTGCCATCGACTTCGAATATGAAAAGACGCATCTATCCGTGAGTAACTTGTTTTTTTCTCCTCCTTTGCGTGTGTCTACATTTTCTTTATGTTAATTAGATTTATTGTTGAGTTTTCGCCCGAATTTTGTCAGCGAACGTTACATCGAATGTAACACCTCAACCAAGTTTAACAAAAATCAGTAGTCTGGTCGGGTCCGCGATAACAAGTAAACTAAGTAACTGTATATAAACTAGTGTAAAACAGGTAAAAGCAATGAAAGTGCTAAAAAAAGAAAACTTACAACGGAATAGTGAAGTAATTCTAATTTTAAAAGTGTACATTGTCAAGCTGAATTCACAGAGCCAACTAAAACTGAATATAACACTAAGGAACTGAATTACCATCAAACCGAAATAACTATATATCAAAACACAGGTGAAGTACAACAAATTCAAATGTTTGCAAGTAAGAGCAAAGTACAACAACAGTAGTACAACTGAACAACTGACGACTGAAGACCGAGCCGCCTATCCTAAGCGGATCCCCTGACCTGAGCCCCCTGTGAAACAAGTTCCAAATGGGTCAGATCCACTGAAGAGTAAGAAAAACTACTCTTTCTAGCAACACTTAAAGAAAACATTTTTGGTGAGTAATACATGAATTTAAAAGTTTGTAAGATCATGGTCTGACATGAATTCAACCTATCTTGTGTTCTGACACACTCTTTCTTATCTGTATCGATCGTTGATTTATGAAGTTTTGAAGTTATATCTGTTGTAAGTTTCAACCTGTTTCACTGACACCTTTTTAACTCATGTCACTAAGGACGACTGTGCACAACTAGGAACTGCATTCTGAGTGGCAAACTTGATGGTGCCCTGAACTGAGTGTCCCTCAAATGGAACACAGACTCCTATCTGCAGAGTTCCATATCTGAAACAGGGGTCATTGACCCTGAGCTTGAAATACGAGTGGTGACATATTGGCCCTGGAAATACGGTGGTGTGCGTCCACTAGGATTGCGAGGGTAAATCCTTCCTCGCCACTTTTCTTGATTTTCACTTAAACTGATGTTCAATGAGTCTAACACAGAATAGGACTCTAGTTAAGTACACTGGGCTTATGATTTTCATGATACTGACTCTATTAAATTAAGCCTAAGCGTATCCTACCCCATTGACCTGGTTGTAACTATAGGAACTTGTAAATCTAAGTGCATATACTAACATTTTTAATTCACATTTTTAATACATGAATTAAAATAATCTGAACTGCTTGACTAAAAGGAGTCAAATTTCTTACAACGACGCTTCGACGCTCGTGCACGTGTCGAGGTGACATGATGTTCCTTCCCAAAAGATCCGACCGCTAAGAACTTCTCCAATCCCTTGCTCCAACGACCACCAAAAATCTCGATTAAACAACGGCTAAATCCCCAAAATAGGAGGTTGTTTCTGATTGGAGGAGTTCGAGATCTTCGATTTCTGATTAATGGTGAGAGAAACGAAAGGTAAACAATGTTGAGCTCCAAACATGACGAATTTCATAAAAGAAAAGGGAAGAAAAAGTGAAAGAAAAGAATCAACCCTCACAAGATCCAAAACGACACACCTGGAACTTTCTTCCCGTCGGCTAGGGTTGAGACCAGCACTACTGCAGCACTTGGAGAAGGGAAAGGGGAGGCTGCCGAGACCTGCAGAGGAAGGAGGAGTGGCCGGCTAGGGCTTCCGGCGATTCTCTGCGAGCGGCTACGGGAAAACGAAGCGGCGACAGTTGCTGCAGTGCGGGAATGTATCCGCTCGGTTGGGAAGAGTGGGTTAAGTGAGAGGGTGCGTGTTTTTCCTTCTAACCGGCGGAATTAAATAGTAAGAACAACGTGGGAGGGGGCCGGTTTTGGGGAAATAATAGGGAAATTTCATTTTTTATTTTATTAATACTTTCATTTATTATCATTATTGCCTAATATTATAAAAGCCCATATTTAACGACGCAATTTTGTGCGAAATCTTAAATCGTTGCGACCACTATATATTATTAACAATTACAAGCCGACTTTTATTATTTGATTGACACGCAAAATAAAATAACTAAAATAAAAATTGATTAATATCTCCACATGTCATCGACTCGATTAATTAAGCTCGTGATCGGAGCCTGAAATTAATTTAAGCGCGACGTCAAAATCTGGGACGTTACAAATCTTCCCTCCTAATAAATTTTCGTCCTCGAAAATTGTAAACGTACCTGAATCAAAGAGAAACGCATAATCTTCATTGTCATGGAGTTCGTCCTCTCTTTCCCAAGTATACTCTCGTCGACCGCAATTCATCCAAAGGATCTTAAGCATACAGATCTCTCTGTTTCCGAGCTTCTGAATCCTCGAATCCTCAATCCCGACTGACATAATACTGATACTGAGGTTTGATTCAATCGGCGCATCCTTAATATTGATCACCTGATTTGGATCTCTGACTGCTCTCCTCAGATAGGAGACGGGAATACGTCATGTAATCCACCCATATCCTCAGGTAAGGCCAACCTATATGCGACCTCACTTATGCGCTCTAGCACCTCAAATGGACCCACAAATCTGAGACTCAACTTCTTCATCTTCTTGATCCTATAGACTCCCTTGACCGGTCTCACCTTCAGATAAACGTGATCCCCAACCTTGAATTCAACTGCTCTATGTCTCTGATCGTAGTACTTGACCTGTCTGTCCTGAGCAATCCTCATGCGCTCCTGAATGAGTCTGACTCTGTCTGTGGTCTTGTCTATCCAAAATTCTTTGCTAGCAGCTCTCTCTTCGCTTTTTGCCTAACATAAAGGTGTCCGACAACGCCTGCCATACAAAGCCTCGAGTGGTGCTATGTCGATACTCGCCTGGAAACTATTATTATAGGAGAATTCCACCAAAGTGACATACTTCTCCCATTTACCCCCAAAGTCCAAGATACACATGTGAAACATCTTCCATGGTTCTATTTGTACGCTCTGTCTGCCCATCAGTCTCGGGGTGGAAAGTTGTGCTGAACTTCAACTGAGTATCCAGGCGGTCCTGAACGTATCTCCAATCTCTGGCAGTAAATCTACCATCTCTATCTGACACAATAGACTTTGACATGCCATGGAGCCGAACTATCTCATCCACGTACAACTGAACCAACTTTGGACCCTGGTCGGTTCTCTTGTTGGGAATAAAATGTGCAACCTTGGACAGTCGATCAACGATCACCCATATCGAGTCATTCCCATTCTGGGACTTAGGGAGGTCATGCACGAAATCCATAGAGATGTCTTCAAAATTCCACTCTGGAATCGGAAGAGGTTGCAACTTGCCTCCAGGCCTCTAACACTCCGCCTTAACTAACATGCAAGTCTTGCACTTCCCCACAAAGTCCGAGACATTTCCTTTAAGTCCTGGCCACCAAACTGACTTCTTGAGGTCTGCATACATTTTCGTGCTGTCTGGATGTATGAAATACCTGGAGTTATGAGCCTCAACTAAAATATCCTCGCGAAGATGCCCGACATCAGGAATGCACAGTCTGCCCTTAAACAACAACCTATCACGAACCATGAAATCGTCTCTCTGGCCTGCCGGAGTCAAATCAAAAATCTCTGCCATCCTTGGATCTAGGGCAGGGCATCACAGATCCTCTCCTTGATGACGCACTTTATCTCAATCCATCCCAAACTGACAGGGGTAAAACTAGGGCGCGACACCACACTAATCTCTAACCTTTCCAAAGCTCGCACCAATTCTTCCTGTTGGGTGACGAGAGCATAACTGTAACTCCTACTGAGAGCGTCTGCTACAACATTAGCTTTACCCGGATGGTACTGAATAGTCACATCATAATCTGCTAAAAACTCGAGCCACCTATACTGCCTCTTGTTGAGCTCCTGCTGATCAAAGATGTACTTGAGGCTTTTATGATCTGTAAAGATCTCACACTGCACCATAGAGGTAGTGTCTCCAAATCTTCAATGTATGGATGATAGCTGCTAACTCCAAATCGTGCACCAGATAATTTTTATTGTGATTCTTCAGTTGTTTGAACGCAAAAGCTATAATTTTTCCATGCTGCATGAGAACATAACCCAAACCTTGGCCTGAAGCATCACTGTAAATCTGAAAGCCATCTACACCTGAAAGAAGTCTTAGTACTGGTGCATCTGATAATCTGGTCTTCAACTGCTCAAAAGCAGACTCGCACTCTGATGTCGAACTAAAAGCTCTTCCCTTCATTGTAAGCGAAGTCAACAGAAGGGCTATCCTCAAAAAGTTCTGAATGAATCTCCTGTAGTAGCCTGCCAAGTCGAGAAAACTACGAACCTCTGCAACTGTCTTCGGTCTTGGCCAATCTCTGATAGCCTCTATCTTCTTTGGATCAACTGCAAGTCCATCTCTACTAACCACGTGACCCAAGAATGCCACTTTTAGGAGCCAAAACTCGCACTTAGAAAACTTAGTATATAACTGATTCTGCCTAAGAGTGCTCAAAACTGTCCTGAGATGTGTGACATGCTCTTCCTTGCACCTGGAATACACTAGGATATCATCAATAAAAACATCACGAATTGATCCAAGAACTCTCTGAACACCCTGTTCATCAGATCCATAAATGCAGATGGGGCATTGGTCAACCCAAACGACATGACCACAAACTCGAAGTGCCTGTATCTGGTACTAAACGCCGTCTTCTAGATATCCTCATCACGAATTTTCAACTGATGGTGTCCCGACCTCAAATCTAACTTGGAATACGTGCAAGACCCCTCGAGTTGATCGAACAACTCATCTATCCTTGGAAGAGGATACTTGTTTTTAATAGTAAGTTTATTCAACTCTCGGTAGTCGATACACAATCTCAAACTGCCGTTCTTTTTCTTCACAAAAAGGACTGGTGCTCTCCACGACGATGTACTGGGTCTGATAAATCCCAAATTAAGCAATTCCTGTAACTGGATTTTTAACTCAGCCAATTCTCTGGGCACCATGCGATAAGGAGCCTTGGCCACTAGTGCAGATCCGGGAACAAGGTCAATCTGAAAGTCAATCTCTCTGGAGGGAGCGACACCAAGTAGCTCCCTGGGAAAGACATCGAGAAACTCACAGACCACCGGTACCTCCTGCAATAAGGCTTTAGCTTCCGCATGCAACAACACCAAAAAGGCGGAACACCCTTTACTTACATGCCTCATAGCTTTTACTGAAGAGATGGTTAGCTTGGAGACCCCTTTTAAACCTCGAAAGGTAATGAGAGACTGATCAGGTCCTTCTAGCTGAATCTCCTTACTCCTGCAATCTATCTTGACATTCACGTCAGTCAGTCAATCCATGCCCAAAATTAAATCAAACTCAGCAATAGGTAAAAGGGACACCTCCACTACGATTTTTGCTTCTCCGAATAAAACTGGCGTCCTGCACTTACAACTAGTCTGCATCACCGAGCCATTTGGCATCATGACATCTAATAGAGTCGGGTTGGTGACGACTTCCAGGCCAAGCTTAGACGCAAAAGATTCTGCTATGAACGAATGCGATGCACCCGTGTCAAAGAGGACCTTTTAGACGGTATGCCATGAACTATGAGGATACCTATATGCAAACTTATAATATTAACCTTTAAGTGTTGCTGGGAGAAGGAGAACTAAATATTTCAAATTAAGATTCCAAACCTGTCACCATGTCCTCCTGTTACTTGGCCTTCTGCTGTCCAAGACCATAGGCTCGAGGCTGAATCTGACTTCGGGTCAGTAACCACCACTGCCTTCCCTTTATCGACCCACCCCACTCGAGCCGCCGTGCTCGTATTTCGACTAAAAGTCATGATACAGTACAAGTATTAACTTACAAGAAAAGGTCTTGGATAAAGAGAAAATCACCAAGCCAAAAATCATATTACCTGATTACCCGCAGACTCTGGGCAATTCCGCGCAAAGTTTTCAGCCCTCTGGCACTTATAACAGACGCCTGAAGCAGCCAAACATTCTCCAGAATGATGTCAATTGCATTTAGGGCAAAGGGGGTAGTGGGCTTGCCCCCATACTGATTGCCTTGCTTAGAATCAGCCTTTCGCTTCTTATTCCAGCAGTCCCTTGACTGACTCTTATCCTGCTGAAATGGGGGGCCACTCTGAGGTCGCTTGGGCGGAAACTATCGTGCCTTTGGACTCGCTGCTGGTCAGCCTCTAATCTTCTTGATGTATCCACCAAACTCCTGTAATCTGCGTTGACCATGGTCATTAACGGCTGTCTCAGAGAATCTCACAGGCCATCCACAAAACGGTTGCACTTTCAGCTTCATCTCCCTGCATCGAGCCCACATATCGAGATAAGTGAGTAAGTTCTCGCTCGTACTCAGTAACTGTCTTATCTCCCTGGTAGTGCCTGGGATACTTCTCCTGGAGACCTCGACGAGCGGAAGGGGGCACAAAACAGTTCGCAAGAGCCCTAGAAAAATCGCCCAAATAAACATATCGGTTGTACGTCCTGGCAAAAATAAGGGTCACATTACCCCAAACTAAAGGGAGAACAATTTTACAACAAAAGAGTAATTTCACAAACATCATACCGACATGATCATCTGCTAAATACTTAGTCCACTAAATTTTTGCCTCGCCCCGCAAGAGGAAAGTTGCTAGTGGAACCTTTTTATTTTCTGGGCACTCCATAATATTCAGCAAATCTCTGGTGTTTGCGATCCAGTCATCCGTATCCATCGGTGTTCCATCTCTACTGTAGTTGGAAGGGTGGAGATCTCTGAAATCCCTCAAGTATCGATTCATACCGACCTCCACTACTACAGGTGCAGGGACTGGTGCAGGAATTGGAGCTGGAATCCCTGCATGCTAGCCTCTCTGAAATTCCAATAATGCGACAACTACTGCCTTGCAATCTGAATTGCCAAATCAGTCGATTCCGGGACTGCCAGTGCGGGTGGTAGAGGTGGTGCATTAGTATCACCCATGGCGGTATCAGGAACAATGTTCTGACGTGAGGGTTCCCCCGCTTCACTGCCTAAAGGGCATAAAAAAAAATTATTAATACCACTGATATATCTGAAAAACAAATCTAATACTGAGGGTATTACTATGCACCCGTGAAAACTAAGAGTTAGACAAACTCGATGACTTTACTAACGAGAGTTTTCTTTTGATATAATCCTATGGCTTTGTGAATTTTCTGGGTCCAGGGATCTTATGGCTCTGATACCAATTTGTAACACCCCAACCAAGTTTAACAGGAATCAACAGTCTGGCTGGGTCTGCGATAACAAGTCTAAGTAACGGTATATAAACTGATATAAAGCAGGCAGAAGCAATGAAAGTGCTAAAAAAAAGAAAACTTACAACGGAATAGTGAAGTAATTCTAAAGTTAAAAGTGTACCTTGTCAAGTTGAATTCACAGAGCCAACTAAAACCGAATATAACACTAGGGGACTGAATTACCATCAAACTGAAATAATTGATATATCAAAACACAGGTGAAGTACAACAAATTCAAATGTCTGCAAATAAGAGCAAAGTACAACAACAGTAGTACAACTAAACAACTGATGACTGAAGACTAAGCCGTCTATTCTAAGCGGATCCCCTGACCTGAGCCCCCTGTGAAAATAAGTTTCAAATGGGTCAGACCCACTGAAGAGTAAGAAAAACTACGCTCTCCAACAACATTTAAAGAAAACATTTTTGGTGAGTAATACATGAATTTAAAAGTTTGTATAAATATTATAATATTAAATGTGGCACTTGATATCATGGTCTGACATGAATTCAATCTATCGTGTGATCTGACACACTCTTTCTTATCTGTATTGATTGTTGATTTATGAAGTTTTGAAGTTATATCTGTTGTAAGTTTTAACCTGTTTCACTGACACTTTATTAACTCATGTCACTAAGGACGACTGTGCACAACTAGGAACTGCATTCTGAGTGGCAAGCTTGATGGTGCCCTGAACTGAGTGTCCCTCAAATGGAACACAGATTCCTATCTGAGGTGTTCCATATCTGAAACAAGGGTCATCAAACCTGAGCTTGAAATACGAGTGGTGGCCTATTGGCCCTGGAAATACGAGTGGTGGCCTATTGGCCCTGGAAATACGGTGGTGTGCCTCCACCAGGATCGCGAGGGTAAATCCTTCCTCGCCACTTTTCTTGATTTTCACTTAGACTGATGTTCAATGAGTCTAACACAAAATATGACTCTAGTTGAGTACACTGGGCTTATGATTTTCATGATACTGACTCTACTAAATTAAGCCTAAGCGTATCCTACCCCGTTGACCTGGTTCTAACTATAGAAACTTGTAAATTTAAGTGCATATACCAACATTTTTAATACATGAATTAAAATAATCTGAACTGCTGGACTAAAAAGAGTCGAATTTCTTACAGCGGTGCTTCGACGCTCGTACACGTGTCGAGGTGACATGACGTTCCTTCCCAAAAGATCTGACCGCTATGAACCTCTTCAATCCCTTTCTCCAACGACCACCAAAAATCTCGATTAAACAGCGGCTAAATCCCCAAAATAGGAGGTTGTTTATGATTGGAGGAGTCCGAGATCTTCGATTTCTGATTAATGGCGAGAGAAACGAAAGGTAAACAACGCTGGGTTCCAAACATGACGAATTTTACAAAAGAAAAGGGAAGAAAGAGTGAAAGAAAAGAATCAACCCTCACGGGATCCAAAACGACACACCTGGAACTTTCTTCCCGTCGGCTAGGGTTGAGACCGACACTACTGCAACACTTGGAGAGGGGAAAGGGGAGGCTGCCGAGACCTGCAGAGGAAGGAGGAGTGGGCGGCTAGGGCTTCCGACGATTCTCTGCGAGCCGCTATCGGAAAACGAAGCGGCGGCAGTTGCTGCAGTGCGGGAATGCATCCGCTCAACTGGTAAGAGTGGGTTAAGTGAGAGGGTGCATGTTTTTCCTTCTAACCGGCGGAATTAAATAGTAAGAACAACGTGGGAGGGGGCCGGTTTTGGGGAAATAATAGGCAAATTTCACTTTTTATTTTATTAATACTTTCATTTATTATCATTATTGCCTAATATTATAAAATCCCATATTTAGCGATGCAAATTTGTGCGAAATCTTAAATCGTCGCGACCACTATAGATTATTGACAATTACAAGCTGACTTTTATTATTTGATTGACACGCAAAATTAAATAACTAAAATAAAAATTGATTAATACCTACATGTCGTCGACTCGATTAATTAAGCTCGCGATCGGACCCTGAAATTAATTTAAACGCGACGTCAAAATCTGGGACGTTACATCGAAAAACTCCAAAAGAAAACGTATTTGGAGTTCACGATTTCTGTTTTGCTACGACAAGGGGAACATAATGAAAGTTGCAAACTTCCTTCCCCGGACTTAGAATTGAACCATTTTATTGAGAAAATCAACTTTAATTTCAAATATCAAAGTTGTTTAATTTCAAAGTCTGCGCAACACACGCTCTAATTTAGTTGCAAAAATTAATTTAAATCATCGCATGCATTTAGAGTTTCCTAGGAAAAAGGCCGACAGACGCGCAAACTCTACGCGCTGTCCTGCATCAAGCTGTTTCGTCGATCGACAAAGAGGAGAAACTAGGGTTTTGCGTGGAATCACGAGATGAGAATATAACGTGCAGATGATTCCTTATATTAAGTGTTTACGGGAGGGAATAACACGCATAAACGGTGCAGTTACAAAAGTAAACCATATATCGATTTTTAATGCGGGGGGATAAGGATTTCAGCCATATTACAAAATTGCCACTACCTTCTAAACCTTTCAATCCACGTGCTTCTCCCTCTCACAAAATTGATGCTTCGCCGACACTACAATTCGTAAGCATTTAAAATAAGATTTAACATGAGACAGGCTGTGAGGAATAAACATACCTCGATCTGGCAACTGCACGTACAAACGGTTAATCACGATCGAGCCTTGAAATTTAATTTAATTGACGCATTAAATTACGGATGTTACAGTTTGCTTGTCATTTGCTCTTTTGAAGATAGGAACTTATTCAGAGGCATCCTCTCTTATTGCTATTGTTGTCTTGTCTCCCTTTTCTCACTAGGGACATAAGAACATTTAAATCACTACCCTTTTGTAAACAGGACAAGATAGTTATGCGCAATGGGTAATTCTTTTCTTCGTGCATTTCAAATGCATGATCATTTTATCATGCGACACATGATCTTCTTACTGAAGCTTCTAAGCAGTGCCTTCAAGATGATGGAAGAGTTTAAACATGAATGCTGAACTCAATGGAGGAAGAGTCATAGGAGCTCACTATAGAGCATGAGTCTATTGAGATTTTATTGTACTAAATTCACTCATTTCACTACAAAGCAAATTACAACAAATGTATGATTCATTCAACGAGTTCAATTCTTTCACCCCTAGAGCAATCAGGGACATGCAATCTTTAGTGACCAAATTCAGTGGTGTGTTCGATACCTGGATCCAACACCACCCGTTGAATATAGATTTAATCATTCAATGGATTCAATGAGAAGTTGTTGTTATTGCTATCTTGATGTCCGTAGTTTCTGAAACACCTCAACCTAGTTTAACAACAAATCAACAGTCTGACTGGGCCCCACGATAAAAAGTAAACTAACGGTACTAAAACTTGTACATAGCTGACATAAATAAAAGTTCTAAAAGAAAACTTACAATGGAAGTAGAGTAAAAAAAACTAAGGGTAAAAATATACCTCAAATTCTAAATTCATAGAACCATCTAGAACTAAAAATATACAATGAAAATGAAATACTGAAAATCTGATATAGTCTGGTACATCAAATTATGAATGAAGTACAAATACATAATGTCTGAAAATAAAATAAAAGTACAACAAAAAAGAGGTACAACTGAAGGAAACTAATGGTGGTAAAGACCGCACTGTAACATCCAAAACTGACGTTGCGAATAATTTTAACTTTCAGGAATCGACCGCGAGCAAAATTAATCTAGCCAATGACTTTTAGAGGTAACGGTCTTTTTCAATTGATTCATTGTCGGCGTATAATTGTTAATAATCCGTAATTGTCATGTCGATTTAAATTTTCCCACGAGTTTGCATTGCAAAAATATCAACTCACAGGTCGTAAGGCAAATTAGTAATATTATTATTAATAATGGTATAAAAATATATAGTAATAAGGATATATCAAATTTTTATTTTTCCTCTTTGTCGGTTCACGGTTATAACAACCCCCCGTAATAATCCCGCACCCCCTTTGTTTACTCGTAAACCCTACCGTCGTGCTTCCTCCGACTCCAGAAACCGTAGATTTTTTTTGGCAAGCAGAACCCTAGCCGACCCCTCCTTCCGCGCCGGAATCGAGCGCCGGCCTCTCCTCCTCCCTCTACAGGCTTCGACGACCTCTCTCCTCCCTTCCAGTGCCTTGGGAGGCTCCGTTTCTAGCCCTAGTCGGTGGTGAAAGTTTCCTTTTTTGCCGTTTATGTTTCTAGTGAGTGTATTTTTGTCATTCCTCCTTATATTCAAGGGTTATCTTCACTTCTATCACACAATCATGCTCTATTGCTTTTCGATTTCAGATTTTGGAAGAGTTGATGTGTTCGTGTGCCAAGGTTTGATCAATCTTGTCTAATCCCCATTTCTAGATCAAGGTAACGCATACGTTTGTATTTTTTTCTCCATAGATAATTACTTGTCATCATTAGAGTAAAGTTCCACCGAAATCCTAGACGAGGGTAATGGCTAATTTGGATTTTCGGTTGGAATTCAGATTTTGGGAAGAACGTTGGTGTTAAGGAGTGTGTGGTGGACATATTTATTCGAAGGGGATTATGTCGCCTTGTCGTGTTTACGAATGTCGAAACACCACTGTAAGAAATTCGACTCCTTTTAGTTGAACATTTCAGACTATTTAAATTCATGTTTTAATTATGTCAGTGTACGCATTTAAAAGTTGCAAGTTTCTATAGTCAAAACCTATATGAAATGACCTATATGAAATGAATAGTGCAATTCAAGAAAATTTGAAATCTGGACAGCCACACAGTGGGCTGTTTTGGGGCTGATTTCGGCGGCTGAAAGGGGGGTTTGGAGGAGGGAAAATAAGGCTTAGGGTTTGGGGTTATCTTGGGGAAGAAGATACAAGCCTAGGAGTAGTCACCTAGGGTTCCACAGAGTCGGCACCGTGCCGGGATCGCGAGAATCCGGGAATAGCTTTCTCTAAATTTTGCAATAGCTCTAATCAGCCCACTAACATCCTATTTATAATAAAATAAAGGCTAGGGTATCCCACCTTCGACGATTATGATTGACCTGAGGTGGAGCCACCCAAATACAATGATAATAAACCAAAAATATTAAAGTAATATATCAAATTGATTCGCAATGCGAATCCAGACGCATCTGTGAAGTCTGATCGTTGATCCGGGCACGCCATATATGGAAAGTCGCCAATTGGCCCTGAACGAGCCCAAAACTCGTCCTCCACTACAGATTCTCGTCTCTGCTCTGCATCAATCTCTTCGGTTTGAAAGAATTCATCTCCCGATGAATAGGGATTGGGATTCTCTCGATATATGCAATGTAAAACTCGAAGAGGTCCACCAGAAGTCATCCAAGTGTCGTCGACGGAAGAGTACTCTCGCCAATCAACTCCCCCCCGACCGAAAAGCTGTCATCTCCGGTGAATGGAGACGGTCGTACTGAAGTAGAAGTTCAGGGGTGAATCGATCAAGCTCTGCTGCTAGTACACATGTGTCATCATCGTCTATAGTGGGAGTGTACTAGCGGAGTCTGGTCTCCGTGATGCTCTCAACGCTCAACTCATGAGCGGTGGATCCTGGTGCGATCGACAATGTCGTAGATGGAACCAAAAAAGACAAGTCACCAGGTGGGTGGGGTTTAGAAATAGGTGAGCTGTGGTAGCTACTGTCGTGGGTGGGCTATGAATGTGGCAAAGCAACGGAAATGGAGGTGTGGGTGGCTAGAAGTCCCCACTACTTGGGTTCACATACTCGCAAGGCTCATAGTATGACGTCAGATCTTCAATATTAAATATCAGGTGGATACCCATACTTGCAGGGATATCAAGATCATAGATGTTTGCTTCGATCCGTCTCATGATTATATAAGCATCCATTCGCCTAACGCTCAAACTTTTAGCAAGCCTCGCATGAAGCTTCACAATGCAGATTCTCACCATCACATGTTTGCCTTCATGAAGTACCTGCTCTTGCCAGTGAACATCCGCATGTGACTTACAAAATTTATTATTAGTATGGATTCTCTGTCGGACCGACTCATGCCACATATGCAAACGATGGACAAACAACTCAACAAAACATGCAAATGATGAATAAACGACTCAACAGACTTATGCAAATGATGCAAATAAAACCCGACATACACTACATGCTTTCTATGGGAAAATCTAATAATGACCTGAAAATCTATTACAAGAGATGGCCTATCAGGAGGCTCTCTCGGAGGAGTGTAGAAAAACTCATCCTGCGTGTGCCGAGTGTTCAGGTGACCATGTGAGACCTATACTCAAGTACAAGCTCGTAAGGAGCCATTTGTCTTCAGGAAACGTGACGCATCAGGGGGCTCATTAGTAGGTGTGTACAAAAAGTCATCGCGAATGAGACGACCACCCAGCGTATATCGACTAGAAGACGTGACTCTATAATGTGGTGAGTATCCCCAAAAATAAAGAATTCGTCTGGTAGGTTAACAGGTGGTGCATCCCAAAACTCATCGAGGGTGCGATGTGTCACTAGATAGGATCCCAAAATATCAGGAGTGTTCTCAAGGATGACCCTACATACGACATGCACCACTCAAGGCCCATTCTTTGGGGCAAGTCCAAGATGATAATGAAAGAGGCGCCAGTAACGTGAAACTCGTAAATGTGCGGCTCACCTGAATCACATCCTCACCAGGGTGTGGCGGCTCATCAGGAGGCTCAATAGGGGGGTCATTATAGAACTCATCACTAGGGTCATGATCTTCCATATGAGTACCACCGAAAGGGGTAGTGTTCCCATGAATGAGTGACATAGCGACCACAAGATAAACACCCAGACTTCTGTCTCTCGGTCGTGACGTGACTCAGGGTAATGACAATAGGAGAGCGACATGGATCTACACTCAACAGTGGGTCCGTGGGTGCGGTGTCAGGAAATGGGTATGTGGTTGGGGTGTTAACTAACCCGGTGTATGGCAGAGGAAGAGGTGTGTGTGAGGGACACAACACTACAGACTCAATAGGTTGCTCAGACTCACTCTCAGTCGGGGTCACAAGAGACGGGTCAGAAACAAAAGATAGTTATTCACTGGGCTAAGCACCTCACTGGGGTGAGAGCAATCCGCATCAGGTATCACGTTTGTCGTGGCTGATAGGACAGTGGTAGGCATCGTGGTGACCTTAGTATGGGAGGGACTCGTACTGCAGAGGTCAAGGTGAGAATCCCATCGACCAACTCTTGCGGATCTCAAAGCCTGTTCATAACGAAGGGCGAGCTGATATGTCTGCTCGAGGGATTTCGAGCTTTGATAAACTACCTTAGTACATATGTCAGATCGAAGCCCAGACCAAAATCGGGAAATGGTCATGGTTGGGTCCTCACGGATATCGCTCCTCACCACTAACTCATCAAAATTGTCCCTGTACTCAGCAACAGACATAGATCCTTGCCGAAGGAAAAATATTTGGCCGAGTAGCGATTCCGATACGATGACGACAAATACCTTTGACACAATATACGCTTAATGTCCACCCAACTAATGATGCGACGAAGACGGTCTCGTTCACATATCCTCTCAACGCTAGATTAATAAGCCCTCGCCTGATCTAAAAGTCTAAGTTTCGCAAACTTGGCGCGACGCTCGCCGAATAACTCAAAATGATCGAGATAATACTCCATATCCACGAACCAATAACTGAAAGACTCGGGACTCTATGAACCATCAAAGGAAGGGGCAACAGTATGAAATTGACTCTCAAGATCTCTCTCAAAGCGACGATCCTCATAATAGTCATCTCTAAGGTAATCTAGTCGTGTCGAAGGGTCAACATGATCCGCTCACGTGCAAGGATATTAACGACGACAGTCATCGTACTGATCGTCTCTAGTGTAGTGGGGCCGCATCGGTGGGTCAATACAATCTCTAAAATTGGTGTGTTGCGATCGAGAATAATCGTCGTAGTAACGTGAGGATCTCCCTGATGGGGCTCTGTGAGAGCGGGTGCAAGTGGACTCGAGACCTCCAAAGTGAGGAGAGGAATAATTGTGACATCTTGACATAATGAAAAACCTATTGACTCTACGACTGCGTATCGAAAAATACGCGCAACCTAACTCTGATATCAATTGACGCAAGACGAATCTATAGACGGCGGAAAATCGGCAACCTAACCCTACATGTCATGCAACTCCGACGGTTAAATCACAATAAGATAATAAGTTTCAACATCCCACAAAAATAATTCAAAACAAGACACAATTATTAATTAGGGCGAAACAAGCTTAGGCTTTCCTCTGCGTTAAGGGCCAAAACAAGAGCGCGCGGCGAATAAATCCTACAAATCACAATAATAATCTAGAACAAAATTCTACGCTGATGCTTCTCCAAACAGATATAAAATGTCCAACCCAATAAATAAATGCTGAAAAATAATAATCTAGTACAACAAAATCTCACCAAATAGTGAGTTGACTATGACCCTGAAGAATCCGGAGCCGGAAATGCGTGTACGACGATCCGAGGTGGAACCGGTGGCGTGGAAATAGCGGAGGTGGCTGCCCTCAGGGGTGGACAGTGGAAACGGACCGGAAATGAGTAGATTTGCCGTTGTAGGGGTAGATCCGGGCGGGGAAGGGTAGATCCAATAATTTGAGATTGGATCTGTGCTGAAATTTCCAGATTTTACTGATCCGGAAGGGGGAGATTGTAGGAGGTGGTTCCACGAAAAGAGAGGTTGTGGGATGGAGGGAAATGGGTGGCTGGAATTGTGGCCGGTGGCTAGGGATGACAGGGGAGGCTGGCGGTGCAGGGAGGAGGTGAGGTGAGGCGGTGGTGGCTGTTGGAAACAGCAGGGGCGGTGGCCAAGAGAGAGAAGGGAGGTATACGGGAGGTGGTTTGCTAGAGGAGGAAGGGGCGGCTGGAGGCGGTGCCATGGGGGAAGGGGGAGGATTCATGGCAGGGAAAAACTATATGAAAAGAATAGTGAATTTCATCAAATCTTGAAATTCAAGAAAACTGGAAATCTGGACAGCCACACAGTGGGCTGTTTTGGGGTTGATTTGGGCAGCTGAAAGGGGGTTTGGAGGAGGGAAAATAAGGCTTAGGGTTTGGGATTACCTTGGGAAAGTAGATACAAGCGTAGGAGTCGTCACCTAGGGTTCCACGGAGTCGGCACCGTGGCGTGATCACGGGAATCCGGAATAGCATTCTCCAAATTCTTCAATAGCTCCAATCAACCCACTAACATCCTATTTATAATAAAATAAAGGCTAGCATCCCACTTTCGACGGTTATGATTGACCGGAGGTGGGGCCACTCAAATACAATGATAATAGACCAAAAATACTAAAGTAATATATCAAATTGATTCGCAACGCGAATCCGGACGCATCTGCGGAGTCCGATCGTCGATCCGGGCACGCCATATATGGAAAGTCGTTAATTGGCATCAAACGGGCCCAAAACTCATCCTCCACTGCAGGTACTCTCTATGCTCCGCATCACTTTTTTCATGAAATCATCTAGGACAAGCTCATGCGGCTCCCCTTGCTCATCTTCCTCCAACCATTTGTAGTACTCTTCCATGTATTGGTTTCTTCCTCATAGGTCATCACCTTACCGGCTCTTTGTTTGAGTGGTTGGGCAGGGTAAATGCCCTTCAGTGGATAAATTGGCATCACGTGTGACTAAGTGCGTCTTTGTGGGGTACAGTAGGACTTAGAAAAATTGTGTTGTTGTCGCTCACTACCAGGAAGAGTATGAATTTCACTGATGTCATACCTCATGTTGTGGATCATTCATCCCCACATGCTCCACATATTCTCCCCATGATAAGTTCCTTTCTATTCCCAATGATGTTGATCCTGCCATTCCTCCAATTCCATCAACTCTTCAGCTGCACTAGCTCCACAATTTTCTCAAACTCAACCGCCACTACCATCTCATATTCTACCACCTACCACCTACCACATCTCTAAAATATTTTGTTTGTTGTATACTTCGCCGTCTGAATTCGCCACTGTTGACCATTCATACAAGGGAGTTGGTCTTTTGACTCTATGATAATCTCGTGTTGTTTGCCACTGCATATTCATATTTTCCATTACTTTATCTTTTTATCAAGCACTACAACATATGAGATGGAGAGTTGCGATGGGTGTAGAGATGTAGTCTTTGTGGACCGTTCGTACACAGGATTTGGTCTTTTTGACTCCAGGATAATCTTGTGTTGTTTGCCACAGAGTATTCACTGTGGAGCATAAATAGGATGATTTAATTGACTTAAGGAGCTGTTTGTCTCTTGGAGATGTATTCACTATTCAGCAGCAAGGCATTGATTTTAAGGAAACTCCCTTCCATGCTGTAAAGCTTAGTATTTTTTGAGTATTGATTTATCTTGTCGTTCATCATCGTTGGAAGTTTCATCAACGTGGCATAAAAATGCTTTCCTTTATGATGATCAGATTGCCATCCACACCAGTGATTCTCCTCAATGATAATTAGGTTGTTATCCATATTGTTGAAAGCTATTTTTCATGAGCACACAAAGCATGTCGAGTTTGATTGTCACATCATCAGGGACAAGGTCACGCTCCATGCAATCCAACTTCATCGTGTTTTCACTACCTCTCATATTGTTGCCATTCTCACTAAAGCATTATCTCGTGCTCTGGATCTTTATTTTTTCTCCAATATTGACTCATAAGGCATGCATATTTCATCTTTTGTGGAGTAGAGATTTTTGTATTGTCTTTCATTTTGCAGCCTCTTGCAAAAAAGCAGGGTAAATTTTGCCTGCATTTCACCCTTGTGATGAGACTCTTCCCCGGACCCTTACTGTGCAGGAATGATTTGTGCACCGGGCCACCCTTTTTGTCTTTGTTTTCTCCCATATCTTTTGTATATGCTTGTGGGGCCAAAGCTGTATAAATTCTCTTTATTTTCTTCTTATTTCTATTTAGTTCCACATCTTTGTATGCAGTATTTGTAAGGACCATTTTTTATATAACTAAATCTCTTTATTTTGTTCTCATCTCTAGTTAATCTTGCATCCTTTGCATACTATTGTGGGACGTTGATGCTTTTGAAGATGATTGGAGTGCCTTTCATCATCTTGCATGGTAGTAGAAGTTTGGATTGTTGATTGCATAAACTTTATTGAATTTGTATGCTGCATTAAGGTGGAAACTAACTAATTCTAACCGAAGGCAGCAAAAAGGACCTCAGGTGACAGAGGTACTAATATCTGGGCATACACGGCAGATTTTTCTTTTTAGTGCTGATTGTCTTGCGCAAAGAGCTGGTCATATTTAGCTTTTTAAGGACTTTATCATAATTTTTAAATATTTTCTTAAAAAATAAAAAGGAACTCTGCAAATATGTAATGCAGGTCTCTTGGGGAAAGTTGGTACTTCTGGTTGGAGGAAACACTGACCCTCCCAGTGATGGAGTAGTTGGTAGGTTAATTTTTGACACCATTAAAATATCTATTTTCAATTATTGATGATTGGATTGTGTAGAACGTAATATAACATTATGCTATACTTCTAGTTTGGTCCTTTGATGTAGATACCGAATGCTGGTCACATGTGGAAGTGAAGGGTGATACTCCGGTAAGCTTTTCAATATTTGAGTATTGAAATATCTTCATGCTGAGTTCAGAAAAAAAAAAGAATTTAATAATAATTTGTTCTCAGAACGATTTTTTGTGGATCCAAGTTTACCCTCTATTTAAACATTTTGTAACTTCCCTTCTATGTCAATCAAATTTGTATATATTTTTAAAAGTACTATTATTACTCTAAAATATGTAAAACAATTTTGTGATTTAATATAAGGAATTCTATTATGCTTTCAAGCTAATATACTATCAGACTCGTGCTACCATAGTTGTCGAGCCCTTGACTTCCTTTGGCTCTACTGATTCCCTCAACTTCCTTAGGAACCAATTCATCCTTATCATTAAGCTCTGGAACAATTTTGTAAGCTGCATACAAAATTTGTAACAATTTGTAACTTCCATTTAAACATTTTGTAACTTCCATTCTATGTCAATCAAATTTGTATATTTTTTAAAAAGTACTATTATTACTCTAAAATTTGTTAAACAGTTTTGTAGTTTAATTTAAGGAATTCTATTATGCTTTCAAGCTAATATACTATCTGACTCGTGCTACCATAGTTGTCGAGCCCTTACTTCCTTTGGCTCTACTGCTACCCTTGTAACGACCCAAAATGAAAATACTTATAAAGTTTTGTTTTATATCCCCGATGATGAAAAAAGCACTGGACTATGTTTCAAAAAAAAAAATTCGACGAAATTATTTTTAACTTTCATTCGTTTTCTTTTATCGTTTTGGGTGCCAATGGAAATTTCAAATTATATTTAATTGTGGGTGCTTTTGAAAGTGGGCTAGCTATTTTGTGGGTGATGCTTTCTAGTGGGCGGCTGCCTTAGTGGGTTGATCGGGTTAAGTATTTGTGTTGGCTGCTTTATTTGGGTTGGCTGTGTTTGGTGGCTGAATTGGCTTGTTGGCTGAATAGGTCTTGGCTGGGTATGTATTTGGGTTCAGTTAAAAGGCACCTGGAGCGGTGCATTGGCGTGACCTTGCCGCTAGCCGCTGTTTCACCGTATAAAGCAAAGCCCAGGCCGTTGTTTCTCCCGCACTGCCATTTCTGCGATCTGCGAATTCCGCTTCTTCTTCTTCCTCTGGTTGCTCCTCTGGCTGCTCTACTTCAATAGAGAACTCTTCTTCTTCTTCTACTTCTTCCCCTTCTCTCTCTGTGCCTCTAGCTGACGGAGCTAGGTTGAGCTCCTTGTGTCGTCACAATCGTGCTTGTGTGCCGACGATACCGCCGCTGCTACTGTGCCGATTTCGCCTCCTTGCCGCAGTCGACTTGCTTTCGACTAGGGTTCCTGCTACTGCTACTTCCTCCTCCAAGGTTTCTTCTTCTTCTCTCTCTGGCCGACTACTTCCCCGCTCCTCTCTGCTTCTTCTTCTTCTTCTTCTTCTTCTTCTTCTTCTTCTTCTTAGAATTAGCTGAGAAACTACTCTACTGCTGCCGAGCTTCTGCTCTGCCGCTGTTCTTGTTCTCTGTTTACTGTTACATCGTGAACAGCTAGGTGTCGCTGGAATTGGGGTTTCTTCTGCTATAGCTTGTGCCGTATGCTGTGAGCTTGCTGCTGTGCTTCTTACTGTTGCTCCCGAGTTTCTGTGTAGCTACTCCGTGCCTTTCTCTTCTCCCCCTTGCTGTAAGAAAATTCTTCTCCTTTGCCCCTTGGATGGTTTGGTTTATTTCCTTTTTACTTGGCTAAATTACTATATTTAGGCTGATTTGAGTACTTGGGGTACTGCAATTCTTGAATTCTTGTTGATTTCCTTACTCAAACTGCTGATTTTATAAAGCAGGCTGATTTACATACTTTTTGGAACCACATTTTGTTGAATTTGCAAGGGGTGGTTTACCCAATTTTTTTAAGCTTTGCTGGACAGATTTTTTGGGAGGAAGGATGTTCATTTGGGGGCTGGTTTAGTCCATTTCGAGACTTATTTATAGCTGTCCGACAAAGTGTTTTATCGAGTTTCGATTTCGGATTTCCGATGTTTTTTTAGCAACTATAAATCCTTTATGTACACGATTAGAATGAGACGCAACCCAGTAAAATGAGTGTTATTATAGTGGTTTCCGCAACCAAGATCAAATTGGAAGAAACTGAGGATGATGTCACAAGACAATCGTGATAACAATGCAAATAAAGGTGTGGATAAAGACAAAGTTGTGGTGAGTATTTTATTTCTGGGAATTATATTTATTCATGTTTTTTAGTATTTTTCCTATTTTTCTTTTAAAGAAATATTGTCTGTGCATATGAGTAACGCAATGATATAAATATCGCCAAAAAGAAATGTGGGCGAGGGAATAACTATCTGAGGGGATGTTGTAAACACACTTTTCCTTTTATATCAAGAACAGAATAATAAAAATTCGGCATGAGGAAATGCAAAGTTTTGAATCCTATGATGTAGAGGAATCTACGGATGGATTCACCAGTAGGGGTGAGCCTACGGAAAGCCCTTAAGTGGGAAGCCCTTAAGTGGGCGGTGGCCAAAAGATACATAGTCAGAGCATTTCCTATTATATGTAATTAAAATTAAAGGGTTAGTATTATTGAACATTTTGATTTATTGGAATGTAAGCATATTGCTATCTCCCATTTTCCTGCATGTATAACTGTTTCACGAAATACTGTTCTCACATAGTCATAATTTTTATGACTAACCCATTGTGGACCTATTTTTTTTAGGCAACTGGAGCGTCTCTTAGTGTTCCTAAGAGGATTCCTCTAGAAGAACTAGCGAAGGTATGACTAAAGATCTTCGTAGGCATTGGAGAAGTTCATCAAAAGCATAAGGACTCGTGTAGAGATCCGTATTGTGACTTCTGTATAGAATATAAGTAATACTGATGTAAATTTTCTTTTTATTGAATGTTGTAACGAGAAATAAATGAATAAAATCTTACTGGTGTTTATGTTCGTTGTACTGTGGTAAATGCTGCGACCCTTTTTATTCAAAACTGTTGTCCGACCCTTAAATTTGAAGAGCCCGGGAGTTGAGTCTCTACAAATTGGTATCAGAGGGACAGGTTTTCAATAAATTGTGTCGCAGATGGTACAAAGATATTACACGATTAAACCGCTAAACGTAAACCTTTCCTTATATAAGAACCCATTCAAGTATATTCCAGTCGACGCCGACATCCGAATCGCGACAAACACAAAGTGCAAAGAGGAACACGATCTGAAGAAAGTGATAATGGACATTAGCAACGTCTGAGAATTATGGTGCAAGCACTTGCGGAAGCCCTGAGAATGGTTTTCCCTTCACTAGTTGCGTTAGGACCCACGATTCCCCATGCAAACCCTAATCCACAACAACCTGAACAAAACCCAAGAAACCCTTCTCCTCCCCCTCCCGTAGTTGTAGCACCTGCTCCTCACTATCGTCAAATGGACTACGACCTTAAGCAATTTATGGAATTGAAACCACCGACCTTCATAGGAGGTTTGTCTTCCTTAGAAACAGAAGATTGGATACTCCGAATTGAAACCATATTCCAAGTCATGCGCTGTCCAGAGGATCGGAAGGTTGAATTCGCATCATTCTTATTAGAAGGCGCAGCGAAACATTGGTGAAACAATATAGTTACGACAAAGTTCGCAAGACGTAGAATTGTAACGTGGGCAAACTTCCTCCAGGAATTCACCAACTGGTTCGTACCCCAATCCGAGAAAAGAGTCCTGCATGACAAATTCTTGCGACTTGTTCAGGGATCAAAGACAGTTCTTCAATACGAGGCATAATTTTCCAACTTGGCGTATTATTCTGATTCCCTTGTAACAACCGAAGAAGATCGATGTCGTCAGTTCCAACAAGGTTTACAGGACGACATTCGTAATTTACTCGTACCCCTAAACATCCTGGAGTACGGTAAATTTGTCGAACGAGCGTGTGTCGCTTTCCCATTGTCATTATCCAGAGTCACATCACGACTGAGAGACCAGAGCCTGATGTTGATCTTGTAGTGACTATGTCACCCATTCACGGGGACACGACCCATTACGATGGTACTCACATGGAGGATCATAACCCTAATGACAAATTTTACGATGACCCCCCTGTTGAGCCTTCTGATGAGCCGTCACATCCTGGTGAGGATGCGATTCGGATGAGACGCTCATTTATGAGCTTTGAGTTATTGGCGTCTCTTTCACTATCATCTATAGCCTTGCCCCAAAGAATTGATCTTGCGTGGAGCATAACGTATGTAGGGCCTTCCTTGAGTACGCTTGAGCATACTCATATTTTGAAGGCCTATCTTATGACGCATCGCACCGTCGATGAGTTTTGGGACGCACCACTTGCTGACCCACCAGGCGAGCTCTTTCTTTTCGGGAACATGCACCACACTTAGAGTCACGTCTTCTAGTCGGTGTACACAACTTTCACTTGGGTGGTCGTCTTATCCGTGATGACTTTTCGTACACACCTCTCGGTGAGCCCCCTGATGTGCTATGTTCTCCGAGAGACATTTGACTCTTTATGAGCTCAGATTTGAGTATATGTCTCTCACCGTCATCTGAGCACTCGTCTCACTCGGGATGAGTTTTTTTACACCCCACCGAGAGAGCCTCCTCATAGACCACCTCCCTTGGTAGATTTTCAGGTCATTAGTAGATTTAAGAAAGTCTGAATAAGAGGGTTTGGAGGGAGAATTTTACCAAAATAATTCCAGAAAAATTAAAACAAAGGAGATTGGAGGAAATTCTTACTCAAAGAAACCAAATTTGGCCTCAAAAGTTTGAGTAGAGGAGGTTTCGAGAAAATCCTTGGTGTTCTCTCTTGCAAATCTCGACCAAGACGAAGACGAAAAAGGTTGTCGACCCCTTGGTGGAAAGGAGAAGAGATTTTTGTTGCTGGTTTGGGGAATGATGCGGCTTGAGGAGGCAAGAGGAAAGGGGTTGTTGCCCTTATGAGGAGAAGGAATGGTTGCCGGCCTTTTGGAGGCTGAAGAGGTGGTTGGCTGCTTTGCTGATCGAAGAAGAAGGAGAAGAAGCTCCTTTTGCAGAGGAGGAAGGCTGCAGGGCTGCTGGTCAGAGAAAGGGGCGCACGGGAGGGAGGCGGAATGCCAGCCGGAGGAAGAGAGGAGGACTGCCGACGAGCAGGGAGGCGGAATCGGGAGGCGCTGCGGCTTGCGGGAGACGCATTGGAGGCGGGATCGCGTGATGCGGGAGACCTAGGCCGAAACAATCGGGGGAGAGGGGGGCTGGCTCGGTTAAGCAGGGGAAAACCTACTTTTTAATTACAAAATTTCCATTGGTGTTATTTTATTACTATTATTTTTGTTATTCCATTTTCATTTTTATACCGACAGAAGTTCCATTAACTCCCAAATATTTTGTTTCTTAAGATCCATCATTTTACATTCCATAGTCTCTTTTCATGAAGGAATGCAAAGTGCTTCAGAAAAATTGTTAAAAATAAATACAAGCGAATCAACTGTAATATAATCACGAAAAGTGGGAGATAAAGAGTGATAACTCGCATACCTTTTGGTAGTAGGGGTGCAAGTTGAGTCGAGCTTGCTCGAGAGCTCGAACGAGCCGGCTCAAAAAAACTCGAGCTCGAGCCTAATGCTTCTTGTTCATGAGCTCGCGAGTAGGCTCACGAGTTTTTTTTATTTAAAATTTTTAATTTATTATATGTATTATAAAATATAGATACTAATAATACTATTGTACTATTATATTTATTATATGTATTTATATATATTTAATTTTTTTTAATTTTTTTAATTTAGGGTTTTGCTCTCACCAAGATCGTCGAGCTCAGTCGAGCTCGAACCCACTGAACACAGGCTCGTTGTGCCCGAGCTAAAAGAAAATAGCTCGAGCTGGCTATTTTCGATGAGCTCGACTAAGGCTCGGCTCGTTTGCATCCCTACTCGGTAGGATACCGAGTGTGAATACTACGATGAAAAGATGGAGTAGGTTTAGGGGAAAGAACTTCGGGAGCAGTATCTGATGGGAGGGTATGAGTGATGGGGACAATAAATCCAATGAAATACTCACCTGGATGACTTCAAGGATAGGAACAACGTCGGCATCTTCATGCACAGATAAAGATGGGAGAGGTAGCATAATGTCAGGAGCTGGTTGGACCTGTGATGAACAAATTTGAAGGCCTTGATCTGAGAAGAAAGGTATCTCTTCAAAAAAGGTAACATCCTTGGACACCCGTCTATGAACTCGAGGACAATAAATCCTTTCTGGTTAGGGGCATAACCAATAAAAACACAATTAACCTACTGAGGTCCCAATTTATCTTTTGCGGACTAAAGATGTGAACAAATGCCAAGCACCCAAAAACTTTAGAAGGCAAGTGAAAGATATCCTCATGAGGTTTCAGAATCCAAAAGGGACTCTTGTTCCCGATGGCTCATGATGAAATCCGATTAATCAGATACATGGAAGTCAAAACTGCTTCATCCCTTAAAATTTTGAGCACATGCATCTCCTGTAACAAAGCTCTTGAAATATTTAAGAGATGTCCATGCTT
The DNA here is from genome assembly GCA_039513925.1 of Platanthera zijinensis. Taxonomy (NCBI): domain Eukaryota; kingdom Viridiplantae; phylum Streptophyta; class Magnoliopsida; order Asparagales; family Orchidaceae; genus Platanthera; species Platanthera zijinensis. Next base: position 50,783,312 of record CM077080.1, on the reverse strand, counting down.
TCAGTCTTTCAGACATCCCATTCTGTTAGGGAGTATGACAACATGAGCTTTGAAATATAATGTCTTTTTTGCTCGCAAACATTTCCTTCTCCTTGGACACAAATTCTCCTCATAGATCTGACCATAAGACTCGAATCTTTACTTCAAATTGAGTTTCAACAAGTGCATAATTTTTTTGAAATACTTTCTTTTCAACAATTACAACCAAGTAAATCTTGAATAATCTTCAAAAAAGAGAGAAAAATACTTAAAACCATTCAAATACATAATAAGAGTAGCCCAAACATCAGAATGGATAAGATCAAAGCATTGTTTAGTTCTACTAGTACTAGAAAAATAAGCTGTTATGCAAGTGTTTTTTACACGCTTCACAAGATAAGTCCAAGCTAGAATAGAGTCAACAAGAAACATAGTTGTAAGAATTCACAGAGGCACATGTCCCAGTCTACAATGCCATAAACTAAGTTCATTTTGCTTCGAAGCTTTCACATGCATTGTGATGCGGGACAGGCGTCACACCTGCCCGCCACCCTGGAGTCCCACCAGGGGGCCCACCTGGAGTCAGCACCAAGCGGCTTTCATTCCGCGGCCCTTACACCCAAACCAGCTCTCCGTCATGGAGTTACCACCATGCGACAGGTTGTTGAGGACGTGGCTCGATCCCCAGATGAAGTAGGAAATACCTCCAGGAAGGGGAACGGCGGAGCCTCCCGGCCGGATTCGCGCCGCACGGGCGGAGGGGACGTCGTAGGCGGGATCCTTCCGGATCGGCAAATCTCACGCGGAGAAGAGGGAAGCGGCTAGGGCAACAGATTCTCAACACAATACCAAAAACTGAAAATAAAAATACAATCTCCTCCCTCTTATACTATGGGGAAGGAGAGAACAACTATTAGCACACACATGCTAATATCAAACATAAAAGTCTTTCATAAACAAATACAACAAAGAGACATAAAATAAATAGCGCCGCCTCATTAATTAGACGGTTCGCGGCATCCAAAGCGGGTCGAACTTCTCGAGCCATGCAATCCCCGGTTCGGCGCGGGCTTTGTCGCTGACGGTGTTGGCCGCACCGTATTCCGCATCATTCTCCTCCACGTGAGAAGCACTCGACCACGAGTGGTCGGCATAAAGAGGCACGTCCGGGTAGAACGGAGATAAGTCGCTCACGTTAAAGGTCTTGGAGATGTTAAACTCTGGCGGTAGATCAACCACGTAAGCATTGTCGTTGATTTTGCGGACGATGGGGAAGGAGCCGAACTTCTTCGGCATGAGCTTGTGGTGGGGGCCGGCCGGAAGCCGCTCTTTCCGGAGAAAGACCATAACCAAGTCGCCGACTTGAAAAATCTGCTCGCGGCGGTGCTTGTCAGCTATAGCTTTATACTTGGCGTTGTATTCGAGCAACTTGAGGCGGGTCTCGGTCTGGATGTCGCGGGCCTCTTCCGCTAACTGCGTGGCTGAAGAGGGGGCGGCGGGTAAGCGGGCCAAATCAAGCGCATGGCGGGGCGCCTTGGTGTAGACGATGGAGAACGGTGTGCGACCGGTTGAGCGGTGAACCGCATTGTTGTAAGCAAACTCTGCTTGGGCGAGAGCGAAATCCCATTGCTTCGGCCGGTCTTGGCAAATACAACGAACTAGATTTCCCAAAGTCTTGTTGACTACCTCGGTTTGCCCATCCGTTTGGGGGTGAGCGGAGCTACTAAATTGGAGAGAGGTGTCAAACATTTTCCACAGCATTGTCCAAAAATGGCCAAGAAATTTCGGATCGCGGTCGGATGTGATGGTGGTTGGAACGCCATGCAAACGGACCACCTCGCGGAAAAATAACCGCGCAATATGGGAAGCATCGGATGTTTTGCGGCAAGGAAGAAAATGGGTCATCTTGGAGAAACGGTCCACCACGACGAACACCGAATCAACCCCGCGCTGAGTTCGCGGAAGGCCCAAGACGAAATCCATGGAAAGGTCCTCCCACACGCCAGAGGGGACCGGAAGAGGAGAGTAAAGACCGGTGTTGTGTGCTTGACCCTTGAATTGTTGGCACACATAGCACTTCCGAACAAAATTCCCCACGTCCTTGGCTAACTGCGGCCAGAAATACCTCTCGTGGAGACTAGCAAGTGTCTTGTCGCGGCCCAAGTGACCACTCAACCCACCACCATGCAGATCTCGAATCAGCTTCTCCCGTAATGACGAGCGGGGGATGCACAGGCGGTTGTCTTTGAGCAAAAACCCCTCGAGTATCAAGAACCCGCCGTGTGAACCGCCCCTCGAGCAGGCGCTCCAAGTGTCTTTAAAATCCGGGTCGTCAGCATATGACTCGGCGAGGATGTCAAAGCCAATGATCTCGTGTTGGAGGGTGGTCAATAAGCAGCTCCGCCGGCTGAGGGCGTCCGCGACGACATTGGAGGAACCCGGCTTGTGATGAATAATGTACGGGAAACGCTGAAGGTAAGTGGTCCAACGGAGGTGCATACCATCCATGCGTTTCTGGCTGTGGAAAAACTTGAGGGCTTGATGATCCGTATATAAGATGAATTCCTTGTGTAGTAGATAGTGCTCCCAGTGTTTGAGGGCCCGGACAACGGCATAGAACTCTTGATCATAAGCGGACCATTTCCGTCGAGCATCGCTTAGCTTCTCGCTGAAAAAGGCAACCGGCCGCTTGTCTTGGGAAAGGACCGCCCCAATGCCAACACCGCTGGCGTCACTGTGCACCTCGAATAGCTTGTCAAAACTGGGTAGCGCCAAGACCGGTGCCGAGCTGAGCTTCTGCTTGAGTAGTTGGAAAGATCGGTCAGCCTCGTCCCCCCAAAGGAAACGCCCCTTCTTGAGGCAATCGGTCATGGGAGCCGAGATGGTGCTGAAATCGCGAATGAACCTCCGGTAGAATGTGGCTAACCCATGAAAGCACCGCAACTCGGAGAGGGATGCGGGAGCCGGCCAATCTCGGATGGCTTGTATCTTTTCCTCGTCAACTTGTATGCCGTCCGCACCCACCACGAAACCCAGAAAGTTCAGCCGCGGCGCAAGAAAGGTGCACTTCTTGAGGTGAATAAATAGTTTGTTCTCCGCCAAAACTTCCAACACAGCACGAACATGAGATAAATGCTCCTCCCGGGTCTTGCTAAAGATGAGAATGTCGTCGAAATAGACGACCACCGACTTGCCCAAGAAAGGACGTAGCACCTGTGTCATAAGACGCATAAAAGTGCTTGGAGCATTAGAAAAACCGAAAGGCATTACCTTCCACTCGAAGAGGCCGTCCGGAGTTTTGAAGGCGGTCTTCCATTCGTCGCCCGGTTTGATGCGGATTTGGTGGTACCCGCTTCGGAGGTCAATTTTGGAAAACAGTTGTGACCCGTCCAACATGTCCAACATGTCATCCAGGCGGGGAATGGGGAAGGAGTACTTGATGGTGATGCGGTTAATGGCGCGACTGTCAACGCACATCCTCCAGGACCCGTCCTTCTTAGGAACCAAAAGGGCGGGAACACCGCATGGGCTAAGGCTCTCGGAGATGAAGCCCTTTTGTAGCAACTCTTCCACCTTCGTACGTAAGACGTCATGCTCCTTGGGGTTCATGCGGTAGTGGGGCAAATTTGGAAGGCTAGAGCCCGGTATGAGATCGATCTGGTGTTGGATGTCCCGAAGTGGTGGAGGATGGTCGGGCAAGTCCTCCGTGGTGATGGCGCGGAACTCATGAAGTAATGTCTGAATGTCTGGGGGTGCGACATCCATCTCCCAAACGTTGGTGGCGAACAACCCGTAGGGAACGAGGGCCACCACCTCCTTGGCCTCCGCAACGTCCCGCTCGAACCGTGAGGTGTCATCGTGCATCACGAGTAGGCTGCGCCCCTTGTCGGTGGGCGGGTTGGCCGCAGGTTTGTCGCCAATCCGGGCCACAATTTGTATCTTCTTGCCGGCCCAAGTGAAAGAGTAGATATTGTCGCGGCCCTTGTACACCACGTCTGTATCATATTGCCACGGTCGTCCCAAAAGTAGATGGCTCGCGTCCATCTCCACAACGTCGCACCAAATGTCGGCTAGGTAGTGCTTGCCCATAGCGACGGGTACGTGTGACCGGTGGGTGACACGTACGGAGGGGCCCTTTTGAATCCACCCAATGGAGTAGGGGTGCGGGTGCGGCTCGGTTGGTAGATGCAAGTATGTGACCAACCGACTGGCGACAAAATTCTCACAGCTGCCATTGTCGATCAGGACATCACATATCTTTCCCTTGACGGTGCAATAGCTCCGAAAGACATTACTCCGTTGAGCGTGCTCATCCACCCACGGTGCGAGAAGGAGGCGACGGACCACGCAAGCAGCAAAGTCGCCGTCCTCTTCAAACCCATCGATGACCTCATCGGCCTCTCCCGAGTCATCCTCCTGATCCTCGTCCTGAGTAACAGCGTGTACGGGTTGGCGCAGAAGAGGGCACCGTGAGGCAAAATGGCCCGGTTGGTGACACTTGAAACAGGTCCCCGGTGGTGCGCGGTCAGGTGCCCGACCCTTAGGTGCGGAAGGCGTGGCCGGCACCTCGCGGCTGGTAGAATCCCGAGAATGCGACCCCGAAGCATCCGACCAGGAACGGCGAGAGGCCGAGCGGTCTGCAGGGGCCGCCGACGTCTCCATGAGTTCCGCCTTGAGGGCCATGTTGTAGGCCTCATCCACCGTGCGCAAAACATGCAATCCGATCTTCTCACGAAGGGACGGGCGTAGCCCATGTAGAAAACGAGTAACACGTTGGCCGTCCGACTCGGTCAAGCCGTTGCGGTCCGCGAGGCGGCAAATTTCAGCCAAATATTCTGTGACGGTGCGAGAGCCTTGTGAGCAACTTTGGTAGAACTGGAACAGGTGTTGGTCGTAGTCGGGTGGTAGGAACCGATTCCGTAACATTTTCTTCATTTTGAGCCAGGTGCGGACGGGGGCCTTGCCTTGGCGTTGCCGATTGAGTTGAAGTTGATCCCACCAAACCGCCACGCCGGATTTAAGGCGATACGCGACCATCTTCACTTGGCGGTGTTCGTCGAGCTCGGCCATCTCGAAGAAACGCTCGACCTCCGAGAGCCAATCGAGGAAGTCTTCAATGCCCAAGTTGCCAAAGAACTGGGGAATGTCCGCACGCATGCGGTAGCCGTGCTGCTGCGGTGGTGGCGGGTTGCGCCATGGAGGGGGATCAGCGCCGGCATGATAGTCATCCTCGGAGCTAGAATCAGACAGGGAAGTTGCCGGGCGGGGAGGTGCCGCACGGCCACGGCGGTACTGCCGGCCGAAGAAAGCGTCGACCGGAGGCGCTGCAGCGGGGGCGGGATCGGCTGGCGGGGGTGGTTGCGGGTTGCCGAGCGCTGCGGTGAGGGCGGCGAGCTGTGCGGTGATGCCATTAATGGCCGCCCACAAAGCTTGGTCGTCCCGCGGTTGGTCTCCCATGAACGATCGGCGGAGAGAAAAAGTCGGGGCGACCCGATCCGGAGCGAGGAACGTGACGCGGCGCGAAGAGCAGGGGGGGAATCGGCGCCGAGCTAAGGAGTCGGGGCAAGCCTCTGATACCAAATGAAGTAGGAAATACCTCCAGGAAGGGGAACGGCGGAGCCTCCCGGCCGGATTCGCGCCGCACGGGCGGAGGGGACGTCGTAGGCGGGATCCTTCCGGATCGGCAAATCTCACGCGGAGAAGAGGGAAGCGGCTAGGGCAACAGATTCTCAACACAATACCAAAAACTGAAAATAAAAATACAATCTCCTCCCTCTTATACTATGGGGAAGGAGAGAACAACTATTAGCACACACATGCTAATAGCAAACATAAAAGTCTTTCATAAACAAATACAACAAAGAGACATAAAATAAATAGCGCCGCCTCATTAATTAGACGGTTCGCGGCATCCAAAGCGGGTCGAACTTCTCGAGCCATGCAATCCCCGGTTCGGCGCGGGCTTCGTCGCTGACGGTGTTGGCCGCACCGTATTCCGCATCACCAGACCTCCTAGATAAGAGGCCTTCACCAGCACTCTCATCACCAACTGAGCCGCGGATCAGTTGGTGATGAGAGTGCCGGTGAAGGCATCTTATCTAGGAGGTCTGGGGATCGAGCCCCGACCTCAAAAACCTGCCGCATGGTGGTGACTTCATGACAGAGAGCTGGTTGGGGTGTACAGGCCGCGGCCCCGATGAAAGCCTCCTGGTGCTGACTCCAGGTGGGCCCGTGGTGGGACTCCAAGGTGGCAGGCAGGTGTGACGCCTGTCTCGCATCACATTGTCTTCTTTAAATCCATCAGATATATCCCTCCTGACTAAGTCCCCCCACTAACCGTCTTCCCGCTTACCAGGTTCTGAAAGACACAATGAGAAGGAAAAATTGTAACACTACAATTAAGTTGTTTGGCCAAACAACTAATAGATTTATAGAAAAAGATTACACATATATCACAGAGTCAAGATAAATCTCGGATGAAAGACACACAATCCCTTTTCCCGTAACAGGAGCAAAAGATCCATCAACAATTTTAACCTTTCCCATTGCAGGATACATAAAAGTAATATGACTTGCCTTACCCACCATATGATTGGAGGATCCTGAATCAATTATCCATTGAGTATGTCTCCAAAGGAAGACACAACATGTGCATGAGCAACCATGCCTGATGACTGAGTGTGTTCCTGTCGCCCAACAGAGGCTTCAAAAACCACCAATTTCTTACTTATCTCCTGAATAAATATTGCTTCTTGACTAATGGAATGATCTCCACTTCACAACAAAGAAATTACCTAGTGAGCTTATTGAGTTTTTACCAATACTGGCATGTAGCATTTTTAATGAAGTGTTTAAGAATAAGGTGTGAAAATAACTCCAAACAATTTTCCTTCGCATGTTTTTGCCCCATAATAAGAACAAACCAGTTTAGCTTTCTCCGACTCAATCAATCAAGGTCAATTCATATTTGATCCACTTCTGAGTCATTATTCCATCTTCTTTTATCAGCCACCATCGCTGATTTTTCATAGTTCTCTGCACCACTAAATTTTTTTACCAAAATCCTATCAGATTCTCCCTTGAGATAACTGGCCACAATATTCAGATCAGGAACATCTCTTCCAAGCATTTGGTGCCGTTGAAATTCAAATTTAGAAGGCAAACCAGCAAGAAGTTCAAATACTCTTCTTTGACTTAACTCTCTTTGACTATCCCCACACCCAGAACCTTGAATTCAAATTTAGAAGGCAAACCATCAAGAAGTTCAAATACTCTTCTTTGACTTAACTCTCTTTGACTATCCCCACGCCCAGAACCGATGGGCGGTGAGAGAGATTTTTAACACTAGAATATTGATCAATCTCCTCCCATTTTTGAGTAAGCCTCCCGTAGTAATCCTCAAAGAACGCCCCACTGTCCATACATATAACCTCTATATTCAGTTGGTAGATTCTAGCAAGGTCACACTTTTTTGAGTTATTCTTTTCCAACAAATCCCACACGAGGTTAGTTGTCTCACAAAATATGAACTAACGAGTAATAGCAGGTTATGTAGGGTGGATTAACCATGTCATAACAGTTAGATTATCTGCGTCCCACTCTTCATAGGATGGTTCCATGATAGGAGAAACCCCTTTTGTGCCAGTTATAAAGCCAAGCTTTCTCCTGCTCTTGATAACCATCTTCATTGATTGCGCCCATAATAAGTAAATTTTTCCATTTAATTTGACATTAGTTACTATCATCACTGAGAAATCTGCACCTGAACATAGACATTGGATACCATTTTTCCTTTCCCAGCAACAATATTAGAATCCATTCAACCCACGACAAGTGCGGAAGCCAAAAAAAATCTCGTGCACTGATGACCAAATGGACCAAAAAACATGAAGAGCAAACCAGAGATCGAGAAACAGGAAGAGTAACCCAGCAGATCCCCTCTCATGCAACAGATGGAGAAAGAATTCCTGAGATCGATAAATAAGGACTACCTATGTAATACCCCAACCAAGTTTAACTGGAATGAACAGTCCGGTCGGGTCCGCGATAACAAGTAAACTAAGTAACGGTATATAAACTGGTATAAAACAGGTAAAGTAATGAAAGTGCTAAAAAAAGGACTTACAACGGATAGTGAAATAATTCTAAGGTTAAAAGTGTACCTTGACAAGCTGAATTCACAGAGTCAACTAAAAAGAGAATATGTCACTAAGGGACTGAATTACCGTCAAACTGAAATATCTGATATATCAAAAACAAATGGGTGAAGTACAACAAATACAAATGTCTGTAAATAAAAGCAAGTACAACAACAGTAGTACAACTGAACAAAATAACAACTGAAGACTGAGCCGTCTATCCTAAGCGGATCTCCTGACCTGAGCCCCATGTAAAAACAAGTTCCAAATAGGTTAGACCCATATAAGAGTAAGAAAAAGTACTATCTCCAGCAACACTTAAAGAAAACATTTTAGGTGAGTAAGACTTGAAATTAAAAGTTTGTATAATTATTCTAATATTAAACGTGACACTTGAAATCATGATCTGACATGAATTTAACCTATCTTGTGATCTGACACACTCTTTCTTATCTGTATAAATCGTTGATTTCTGAACCTTTGAAGTTATATTTGTTGTAAGTTTCAGCCCGTTTCACTGACACCTTATTAACTCATGTCACTAAGGACGACTGTGCACAACTCAAAACTGCATTCTGAGTGGCAAGCTTGATGGTGCCCTGAACTGAGTTTCCCTCAAATGTAACACATACTCCTATCTGAGGTGTTTCATATCTGAAACAAGGGTCACCGACCCTGAGCTTGAAATACGAGTGGCGGCCTACTGGCCCTGGAAATACGGTTGTGTGCCTCCATCAGGATCGCGAGGGTAATCCTTCCTCGCCACTTTTCCTGAATTTCACTTAGACTGATGTTCAGTGAGTCTAACATGGAATAAGACTCTCGTTAAATACACTGGGCTTAGGATTCTCATGATACTGATTCTGCTAAATTAAGCCTAAGCGTATCCTACCCCTTTGACCTGGTTCTAACTATTGGAACTTGTAAATCTAAGTGCATATACTAACATTTTTAATACACGAATTAAAATAATCTGAATTGCTGGACTAAAAGGAGTCGAATTTCTTACATGAGTATTTTGACGTTCGTACACGCGTCAAGGCGACATGGAGCTTCTTCCCAAAAGATCTGACCACTAAGAAATTCTCCAATTCTTGGCTCCAACAACCACCAAAATTCTGAAATCCAACGATAACCTCAATTTAAGAGTTTCCCCCCGAGGGTTTTCGGTGGGAAAAACTCAAAATGACGACAATTAAATATTTATAGATCAACAAGAAATCAAACATAAACATTACCTCGATCTACAAGCGGGGATTTACACAAGATCAAACAAGCCTTGGTGCACGAATGCGCTAACTCTTCCAAAAACTGACATCAAAAGATAGGACATGATTGCGAGGCAGAAGTGCGATAACCCTTGAATATAAGGAGAAATTACAAAATACACTCACCGAAAGCTTAAACGGCGAAAAAGGAAGAGGAAACTTCCACCCCCGGCTAGGGTTAGAAACGAAACCTCACAAGGCCCTGGAAGTGAGGAGGGAGGTCGTCGGAGCCTGCAGAGGGGGATGAAGAGCCCGACGCTGGAAACTGGCGCGGAATCGAGGGCTAGCTAGGTTTATGATATACGGAAGGAACGACGATTCCTGGAGATATCGCCGAACAGGTGTGGTGCGGGAGAAAGAAATAAACGCGGAAATAAAAAAGGAGGGGCGCCACTTGAAGTGACGGCTGCTAGGGTTTGCGGTTTATTTAACTTCTCACGGGTTTCTCATAACCGTGAACCGGTAAAGGGGGGGAATCCCATTTTTTATTGTTATTCAATGTTTATTATTATCATATTAAGCTAATACACTATCACTAAGGAGTGCTATTTAAAAGGAATGTTACCTTCACATTCCGCCGACTCGATTAATTAAGCTCGCGATCGGACCCTGAAATTAAATCAAGTGTGACGTCAAAATCTGGGACGTTACAACCTAGCGGGCCCTGCGATGGAAGAAGGCGACCCAGCCGATCGGAGGAAGAGAAGCTAGGTCCTAATACCGCCGCTTGAACGATCCCCTATGGATAATCACTACACCTGCGCTAGCGATCACAACACCACTCGTCGACGTCGTCAGTTCCAGTAACCTTCGACGCAACAATCCCAACCAATCGAAACAAGAAGAGCTATGCTCCTTTAACCTTCTCTGATACCATGAGGAAACAAATAGGAGGAAAATACCTTGTGGCAGCTTACAATGGCCTTGTGGGTTGAACCGAGTGAGAGAGGCCAAAACATTGTATATAGGTCCCCCATTCAAACCCTAATGTGAGTCCCATTATTCTTGAATAATATTATTTTGAACACTTTCTTATCGTGTAGAATCTTTTAATCAGATTATGAACATGAATGTGCAGTCATGCAGTAGGTTTTTCTGATGAGGACTATATAGGGTCATTAGTTGATATAGGATTTACCACGTCTTATTATGCGTTTACCAGAAAATTTTGATATTCTAAATAAGCAAGAAGTATAATGTAGTATATAAGTCTGGTGCTGAGGCAATTCCATACAATGACCGATATGACTTGTGAAATGATTTGGATCAAACAACCTATAAAAGAACTAAGATACACACAAAATGATCTTCAGGTTGTATTGTGATAACCAGTTAGTCATCTGTATTGCTTCTAATTTGCCTGTTCAAGAAGGAATCTGTTAAAGAATATTAGAAAAACATGATGTATTGACCCATTAATAAGGCCCATATAGGAGTTAGTGCTTAGTCTCACATTGTTTGTATAGCTAAGTTTTCCTCTCTCTTCTCTCCTATATATTTGTACTCATACTTGTATTTCGGGATTCAAGAAGTATATACAAGGTTTATACCTTTCTCTACATGGTATCAGAGGGAAACGGTCCGACCTATTTTTTTCTCAAACCGCCCAGCTCTCCTGTTAACCGGGCGGCTTGTATTCCTGCCTAACCGCTCGACCTTGCGGCTTACCCGTTTTCTACCCGCCGCCATCACTTCTCCCGTGGATCCACCTCCTCCTTCTCTTCTCCGCTCCTTTATAAGCCTTCCCTATCTCTGGCACGAGGGCCCCCCTCCCGTGCGGACTGGTCTTCTTAACCGTCACAGGTTTCTTTCTATCCGTTGCGGCTTCCCGTGTTAGCCGTGTAACTTCTACCCACTGCGGCTTTTCTTGTTAGCCGGGTAGCTTCTCACGGTTTCTTTCTACCATCTGGCTTCCTGATCAACTCGTTGCGGACTGTCTTTTTGTTGCAACCTATTGTTTTTCGATGCGGTCTCCTTGCCGCACGGTTTACTCCTCGCTGCGGTCTCCTTGCCCCCTTGGCAACCGCTTCTCGCTTCGCGGATAGCTCTGCTATTCGCGCGGACTGTCTTTCCGCTCCGGTGCGGGTTGCTTCTAACCTCACGGACTGGTGCCTATTCTCCGCGGTTGTTTCTTGGTGAGGTCTGCTCTTAGCCGCCCGAACTAGTTTCTATTCGCTTGCGGTCTGCCCCTAGCCGCCCGGTCTAGTTCTTATTTTCCCGCGGTTTGCTACTCGCCGCCCCACCACGTCCTGCTTGTCGTGTTGTTCGGCCTGTTGCCGCACGGTTTTCCTGCGGTTTGCTACCCGCACGGTCTCTCTCTAGCTGTTCGGTCTCCCTCTTGCTACCGGTCTGTTTCCGGCTTCTCCCCTCTCTACTCGCTGCCTGCCCAGATCTTGCCATCTTCAAACCGCTGCGGTCTCATGGCGTCCGAGAACTCCAACACCTCCTATGTTCTTCCTGATCGTGTTGCAGCCCCAGGTTCCGAGCATCACGATGAACTTCACATTACTACTATCTCTCTCAGTGGGAAGCGCAATTTTGTCGAGTGGGTTCACTCGGTTCGTCGTGTCCTGCAGACAACAAGTCTTCTACACCATCTCACAAAGGTTACTCCAACCGCTCCCGCCGATGAGTGGCTCCATGATGATGGCGCGTCCAATCTTGGCTACTCAACTGTATGGAAACTGAGCCCTATCAAATGACGATGTATCATGACACGACGAAGGTCATGTGGGAGGAACTCCATTCGTTTTACTCGGGCCAGAATAGTTTGCAATACCTGTTTGACATTATCTCGGATATTCAAAATCTAGATCCCGGGGGTCCCGGTGATATGATCTCATTTGTGGCTAAAACCAAGACCCTGGTGGAGGCCTGGATCCAGCATCAACCTCCCACTACAGATCTGACTACTCAGCGAGCCCAGAAGGAAGCTGTCGGAATTACTATGATGATGTCTCGGGTCCCCTCTCACCTCCACAATGTTCGGGCCTAGATTCTCTCCTCTACAAACGCATCATCTTTATCTAATGTGCGCTCTATGCTCCTGAAGGTCACCCCGCCCCCGGATTCTCCTATTACTCTCTCCTCAGCGCTCCTACAACACTCCAACCGCGCCCACCGATGAGTGGCTCCATGATGATGGCGAGTCCAATCTTGGCTACTCAACTCTATGGACACTGAGCCCTATCAGATGACGATGTATCATGACACGACGAAGGTCATGTGGGAGGAACTCCATTCGTTTTACTCGGGCCAGAATAGTTTGCAACACCTGTTTGACATTATCTCGGATATTCAAAATCTAGATCCCGGGGGTCCCGGTGATATGATCTCATTTGTGGCTAAAACCAAGACCCTGGTGGAGGCCTGGATCCAGCATCAACCTCCCACTACAGATCTGACTACTCTGCGAGCCCAGAAGGAAGCTGTCGGAATTACTATGATGATGTCTCGGGTCCCCTCTCACGTCCACAGTGTTCGGGCCTAGATTCTCTCCTCTACAAACACATCATCTTTATCTGATGTGTACTCTATGCTCCTGACGGTCACCCCGCCCACGAATTCTCCTATTACTCTCTCCTCAGCGCTCCTACATCACTCTTCACCAGCTCCGCATGCTCGGGGGTCCTCAACTCGTGGCGGCCATAACACGACTCAAGGACGCGATCGGTCTGGCAAACCTCTGTTTAAGTGCACCTATTGCGGTCGAGATGGCCATCTTGAGGCCACGTGCTATCGCAAACACGACCTGCCACCACATCTTGCAGTTGCTGCTCTGGCTGATCCTCCTGCTAATCCTGCCCCTCCTGCCTCGGACTCTGCTGCTTCTACTCGGGCAGATTTTGATATTCTATGCACTCAGCTTCAACACCTGCAAGCGGGTGATCTCCCGCTCGTCTGGCTCTGTCGCCTCTATTTCCAATGAAGGTATTTTTTTGTCTCTCGCAAAGCTCTCACTGGATTGTGGACTCGGGAGCCAAACATCACATCACTTCGCAACGACCTCCGCAATACTCCGAGACTGCTCACCCCAAGTTCATAACTGTGGCAAATGGTGATACCACCCACGTCTCTGGTGCTGCTGATATACCCCTCACACCCACTCTGTCTCTGACCTCTGCTATTTATGTTCCCGATTCCCCATTTAATTTACTCTCTGTTAGTCGCCTTACACAAGACCTTAATTACTGTGTTAGTTTCTCACCCTCTACCTTTGTTGTGCAGGATCGGAACACGCAGAATATCATTGGTAAGAGACGGCTGTCAAATGGGCTCTACCTCCTCGATGTCCCTCCTTCCGCCCTTTCTACTATTTTTACTACCGTCTAACATCATCGTCTCGGGCATGCTCCCCTCCAGACTCTCAAGAAAGCTCTTCCGAATGTCTTTCTGCATGAGTTTTCTTGTGAGTCGTGTATCTTTGGCAAACAACATCGTGTTTTCTTTTCTCCACATTGTACTCGGAGTGATACTCCATTTGCATTAGTTCATTCTGATATTTGGGGCCCTTATAAAACCCCTAGTATGTTTGTTTATCGTTTTTTGTCACATTTATTGATGATTTTTCATGGTTAACCTGGTTGTACTTCGGGATTGTACTGAACTTACCTCTACATTTCTTGCCTTCCTTAATGAAATCCGTACACAGTTCGCCTCTCCTTTAAAGGTTATTCGTACGAATAACGCTAAGGAATACACTAGCCGTAAATTTGCGAACTTATGCACAGAGTTCGGTATAATACATCAAACCTCATGTGCTTATACGCCTGGCAGAGCAGAAGAATTGTCATCTTCTTGATGTGGCGCGATCCCTAATGCTTCAAATGCTGTCTCTACGGCATGCCATCTCATCAATCACATGCCTTCTTCTGTGCTTGATCATGCCACTCCGTTTAGCCTTTTCTTTCCATCCCACTCCCCGTTTGCTCTTACGCCTCGTGTGTTCGGGTGTACCTGCTATGTTCATAATCTCGGTCCAATCACAGATATGTTCGCTCCCCGAGCCCGCAAGTGTATATTTCTCGGTTACTCTCGGACACAGAAAGGCTATGCGTGTTATTCTCCGCTTCATGACAAAGTCATTATCTCTGCTGATGTCACCTTTCAAGAGGCTTAACCATTTTACGACTCATCCTCTGACATTGCTCCTCCTTTCTCCCCGCCAGTTCCTCGACCGACTGTTCCCGTCACGTCTTCTTTACCACCGCTACTTCCAACTCCTCCTCCGGCGCATGTTCCACCTCCACCATCCAAGCCACCCTTATTCTCGTCTACACTCGCCGTTCCCTGGTCTCTGGAGCTCTACAACAGCCTCCATGTACCAGTGCTATCCCGCGGACTGATGATCCAACATCCTCTACCGCTCACCCCATGGTGAATTATGTCTCTATGCATTGCCTTGCTCCATCTCTACGCAAGTTTGCTCTCTCCCTCTCCTCCATTTCTATCCCTAACTCCGTGCAAGAGGTTCTTTTACATCCAGGGTGGCGCGCGGCCATGGACGAGGAAATGACTGCTCTTTGGTCCAACCAGACTTGGGATCTGGTTCCTCCTCCTCCCGGCCAGTCATGTGTCAGTTGCAAGTGGTTGTTTACTATCAATCATGCTCAAGATGGGACAATTGATAGGCTCAAGGCCCGGCTTGTGGTGTACAACCCCGTATTCGCAAGAGCGGGGTCCCCCCGGCAGGCGTATGACCAGCTATGTTTTTTTAAGCTTTTGAAGAGGTTTTGCACTCTTGGTGGCCAATTTAGGCTTGACCCTTGCAATATACTAGTAGGGGGAGGAAAAATCTACCTCTCCCCCCGTCCCATTTTGGGGGAGGGTGCGGCAAGATGGTCGGCACTCGTCCCGGCTTGCGAGGTGGGAACAGCGGGATTGGCTGGAGGCCAGGGTCCCTCCCCCTGCACCCTAGCCCTGGGTGGGGCGAGACCGGCATGCGGCCTCTCGCCCCGGGCGGTTAGCTCGCGGGGGCGAGACCAGCCTGCGACCTCTCGCCCCGGGCGGCTAGCTCGCGAGGGCGAGGCTGACTGCGGCCTCTCGTCCCGGGCGGCTAGCTCGCGGGGGAGAGACTGACCTGCGGCCTCTCGCCCTGGACAGCTAGCTCGCGGGGGCGAGACCGGCCTGCGACCTCTCGTCCCGGGCGGCTAGCTCGCGGGGGCGAGACCGGCCTGCGGCCTCTCGCCCCGGGCGGCTAGCTCGCGGGGGCGAGACCGGCCTATGGCCTCTCACCCCGGGCGGTTAGCTCTTCGGCGGGGTTCACCTGTTCGCCTCGGGTAACCGGGGGGGGGGGGGGGTAGGGGGCATGGCTTAGCCTTCGTTCCCCCCTGGACCTCTTTTGACCATGCTTTTACCATTGTGCCCTCGAGGTGGAATTACCTCTTTACCCCCCGGTGTGGATGTTTTCTATTGGCTCAGAGCCTATTTGTCCTAGGGGTATTTGTGACATTTTGGTCCCTAGGCTTGAAAACTATAAATAGACCCCCTTGGGTACCTTTGGAGGAGATGAGTTTTTTGGGCTTCCTCCTTAGGCTTCTTCTTGGTTGAGTGAGAGAGCTCTCCAAGGTACCCGCTCAGCCATTGGTGAGGGAGGGGAAGTGCTCTTGTGACCTTCCGGGTGTGTGGTGGGACCTCCACGCTAGAGACGAGGGTCTGTTCCTAGTTTCCCAAGTCTTTGGTCCATGACGTTCCCCCGAGTGTAGTAGGTGTGAGGTCACCCCACTTTTGGTACCCCGAACTCCACGAGAGGTCAATTTTGACTTCAACATTTTTGGTGCGGTGAGCGTGGAGAGTGACCAACACAGAAGATCTCAGGAGAGTGTCATGGATGGAGATCAGGGAGGTAGTGATGATCTCGGCGAGCTCCCCAACCCAGGACCCTTCGTAGGATGGGAGGAGTTCTTGGCTTCCATCTCCGACATCATGAAGATGCTGCGAAGTATTGCCCCTCGGGCTGACAGCTCAACCCCCACCCCCCAGGGACTAGCTCTCAGGGGTCTCGGCGAGCTGACCCAGAGTGGTCTCGACGAGCTACCTCCCAGGGGCATATGCGAGATGACCCCAGCAGGGGGAGAAGGAAGTGCACCAGGAAGAAGTCATGAGAAGGAGAGGATGGGAGAAGGGGTCGAGCGAGATCTCACCGACCGGGAGTTGTTCCCCAGCCTAGCGAGTGCTACCCCTCCAGGCGAGCAGGTCACGCGAGTAGAGGTTGCGAGAGCACCCCTCAGGGGGTCACCCTTCAGCGAGCTGATCATCTCAGCTCCTGTTCCCGATGGGTTCAGAGAACCTGACATGGCTTACTATACCGGGAAGGATGACCCCGTCCAGCACCTGCAGTGGTTCGAGGATGCCGTCTCCATCAGGCCGATGACAGATGCCTTCAAGTGTCGTCTCTTTGCGATCACGTTGAAGGAGAAGGCAATGGGCTGGTTTCATCAACTCCCTTCGAGGTCGATCTATGGGTTCAAGGACTTGAGCCGGAGCTTTCAGCTTCGCTTCTCCACCTCTAAGAAGAGGAAGAAGAGTCTTGAGTCCATCTTCCTGATAAGACAAAGGGCCGAGGAATCGCTGACCCATTACGTTGACAGATTTCAAGAGGAGATCCTGGATATCCAGGAGAGGCCAGGGTATGCCCTCCAGATGACGTTCATGGTAGGGTTGCGCGAGGAGTTCTTCAAGATGAGCCTGACCCGAAAGACCCCCCTTTCCTTCGAGGATCTGACGGAAAGGGCGACAGAGGAGATAGCCATGGAGGCGGCCAACCCGACATTTGTCAAGAAGTTGGCGAAGCTAACAGAGACAGAGTCGAAGGAGCAAGGTGGCTCGAGACATCAAGAGGGAAGACGGAGAGAGCAACAGAGAGCTCAGGGGGTCCAGGGGCAGGAAGGCCCGGAGCCAGGTTGGAGGCAGCAGGGAGGACCTGCCCAGGGTCCAGGAAGAGCTCTCATCAAGGGTGGGGGGAACTTTCACGGGGGCCAAGAGAGGTTCAAATTCCAGAGGCAAGCCCCAAGACAGCTCCTACCCTCACCACAACAATCCTTGGCAATAGACGGAGGAGGAAGAGGCAACGGGAGAGACCGCCAGGCCCGCTGAAGGAGGGGGGAGGAGCATTGTCGTACTGTGACTTCCACCAGGCGGAGGGTCACGCCACGGCTACCTGCCCCGAGTTCCTGGAAGTGAGGGGGCGAGAGGCCCTGCCCAGCCTCAGCCGCCGGCACAGGTTGAAGGGGTTCTACTCAGAGTGGGGGGAGAAG
Organism: Platanthera zijinensis; assembly: GCA_039513925.1. Classification (NCBI taxonomy): domain Eukaryota; kingdom Viridiplantae; phylum Streptophyta; class Magnoliopsida; order Asparagales; family Orchidaceae; genus Platanthera; species Platanthera zijinensis. The sequence continues at coordinate 50,765,672 of CM077080.1, read as the reverse complement.
ACATATGTGAGGACCAGGTCGATGTGGGAACCCGAGGGACCTTGTGAGTGATCCACGATGGAGTGGAGATCAAGCCCAGGCCCTCTGAAGTAGCCTAACCTCGGCGGAGTCCTGTATTTTTCTTATGGTTGTATTGAGTCCAGCCCCCGACCAGCTGAGTCAGGGGGGGTCATGTAACCAATCTTTTTTCCCCGTTTGAGGATGTTAGAATTGATAAAGCTTAGGTGACATGCCCAGTCCCACCCCCCGAGAGGATCTCCTCATGTCAGGCTCTCACTAGCTGGATGGGTCGAAGGTACCTCGGGGAGGCTAAGTCTTTTTTGCTCCGAGACGGTCCCGCTGCCAGGTTCTCACTAGCTGGCAGGGACGGAGTACCTCTCGTGGATGCCCTGTTCTCTTTCCTCTGAGACGGTCCCGCTGTCAGGCTCTCACTAGCTAGCAGGGCCGGTGATACCTCTCGTGGATGCCCTGTTCTCTTTGCTCCGAGACGGTCCCGCTGCCAGGCTCTCACTAGCTGGCATGGCCGGTGGTACCTCTCGTAGATGCCCTGTTCTCTTTACTCCGAGACGGTCTCGCTGCCAGGCTCTCACTAAGCTGGCAGGGCCGGTGGTACCTCTCGTGGATGCCCTATTCTCTTTGCTCCGAGACGGTCCCGCTGCCAGGCTCTCACTAGCTGGCAGGGCCGGTGGTACCTCTTGTGGATGCCCTGTTCTCTTTGCTCCGAGACGGTCCCGCTGTCAGGTTCTCACTAAGCTGGCAGGGTCGGTGGTACCTCTCGTGGATGCCCTGTTCTCTTTGCTCCGAGACGATCCCGCTGCTAGGCTCTCACTAGCTGGCAGGACCGGTGGTACCTCTCGTGGATGCTCAGTCCTTTTTGCTCTGAGACGGTCCCGCTGTCAGACTCTCACTAGCTGACAGGGCCGATGGTACCTCTCGTGGATGCCCTGTTCTCTTTGCTCCGAGACGGTCCCGTTGCCAGGCTCTCACTAGCTGGCAAGTCCGGAGTACCTCTCGTGGATTCCCTGTTCTCTTTGCTCCGAGACTGTCCCGCTGTCAGGCTCTCACTAGCTGGCGGGGCCGGTGATACCTCTCGTGGATGCCCTGTTCTCTTTGCTCCGAGACGGTCCCGCTGTCAGGCTCTCACTAGCTGGCAGGGCCGGTGGTACCTCTCGTAGATGCCCTGTTCTCTTTGCTCCGAGACGGTCCCGCTGCCAGGCTCTCACTAAGCTGGGCTGGTGGTACCTCTCGTGGATGTCCTGTTCTCTTTGCTCCGAGACGGTCCCGCTGCCAGGCTCTCACTAGCTGGCAAGGCCGGTGGTACCTCTCGTGGATGCCCTGTTCTCTTTGCTCCGAGACGGTTCCGCTGTCAGGCTCTCACTAAGCTGACAGGGTCGGTGGTACCTCTCGTGGATGCCCTGTTCTCTTTGCTCCGAGACGGTCCCGCTGCTAGGCTCTCACTAGCTGGCAGGGCCGGTGGTACCTCTCGTGGATGCTCGGTCCTTTTTGCTCCGAGACGGTCCCGCTGTCAGGCTCTCACTAGCTGGCAGGGCCGATGGTACCTCTCATGGATGCCCTGTTCTCTTTGCTCCGAGACGGTCCCGCTGTCAGGCTCTCACTAGCTGGCAAGGTCAGCGTACCTCTCGTTGATGCCCTGTTCTCTTTGCTCCGAGACGGTCCCGCTGTCAGACTCTCACTCGCTGGAAGGGCCGGTGGTACCTCTCGTGGATGCCATGTTCTCTTTGCTCCGAGACGGTCTCGCTGCCAGGCTCTCATTAAGCTGACAGGGCCGGTGGTACCTCTCGTGGATGCCCTTTTCTCTTTGCTCCGAGACGGTCCCGCATCCAGACTCTCACTAGCTGGCAGGGCCGGTGGCACCTCTCGTGGATGCCCTGTTCTCTTTGCTCCGAAACGGTCCCGCTGCCAGACTCTCACTAGCTGGCAGGGCCGGTGGTTCCTCTCGTGGATGCCCTGTTCTCATTGCTCTGAGACGGTCCCGCTGTCAGGCTCTCACTAGCTGGCAGGGCCGGTGGTACCTCTCGTGGATGCCCTGTTCTCTTTGCTCCGAGACGGTCCCGCTGTCAGGCTCTCACTCGCTGGCAGGGCCGGTGGTACCTCTCGTGGATACCATGTTCTCTTTGCTCCGAGACGGTCTCGCTGCCAGGATCTCATTAAGCTGACAGGGCCGGTGGTACCTCTCGTGGATGCCCTTTTCTCTTTGCTCCGAGACAGTCCCGCTGCCAGACTCTCACTAGCTGGCAGGGCCGGTGGCACCTCTCATGGATGCCCTGTTCTCTTTGCTCCGAAACGGTCCCGCTGCCAGGCTCTCACTAGCTGGCAGGGCCGGTGGTTCCTCTCGTGGATGCCCTGTTCTCTTTGCTCGGAGACGGTCCCGCTGTCAGGCTCTCACTAGCTGGCAGGGCCGGTGGTATCTCTCGTGGATGCCCTGTTCTTTTTGCTCCGAGACGGTCCCGCTGCTAGGCTCTCACTAAGCTGGCAGGGCCGGTGACACCTCTCATGGATGCCCTGTTCTCTTTGCTCCGAGACGGTCCCGCTGTCAGGCTCTCACTAGCTAGCAGGGCCGATGGTACCTCTCGTTGATGCCCTGTTCTCTTTGCTCCGAGACGGTCCCGCTGCCAGACTCTTACTAGCTGGCAGGGCCGGTGGTACCTCTCGTGGATGCCCTGTTCTCTTTGCTCCGAGACGGTCCCGCTGTCAGACTCTCACTAAGCTGGTATGGTCGGTGGTACCTCTTGTGGATGCCCTGTTCTCTTTGCTCCGGGACGGTCCCGCTGCCAGGCTCTCACTAGCTGGCAGGGCTGGTGGTACCCCTCGTGGATGCCCAGTCCTTTTTGCTCTGAGACGGTCCCGCTGTCAGGCTCTCACTAGCTGGCAGGGCCGGTGGTACCTCTCGTGGATGCCCTATTCTCTTTGCTCCGAGACGGTCCCGCTGTCAGGCTCTCACTAGCTGGCAGGACTGGAGTACCTCTCGTGGATGCCCTGTTCTCTTTGCTCTGAGACGGTCCCGCTGCCAGGCTCTCACTCGCTGGCAGGGCTGGTGGTACCTCTCGTGGATGCCCTAATCTCTTTGCTCCGAGAAGGTCACGCTGTCAGGCTCTTACTTAGCTGGCAGGGTCGGTGGTACCTCTCGTTGATGCCCTGTTCTCTTTGCTGCGAGACGGTCCCGCTGCCAGGCTCTCACTAGCTGGCAGGGCCGGTGGTACCTCTCGCGGATGCCCTGTTCTCTTTGCTCCGAGACGGTCCTGCTGTCAGACTCTTACTAGCTGGCAGGGCCGGTGGTACCTCTCGTGGATTCCCTGTTCTCTTTGCTCCGTGACGGTCCCGCTTCCAGACTCTCACTAGCTGGCAGGGCCGGTGGTACCTGTTGGGTCTTGTTTCCACAATGACCTTAATTTGAAGAAGTCCTCCTAAGACTAAGGTGAATTGCAGTTGTATTTGATGCCTTGTTTAAGTTGCGTTTACAGGACTATATTGCCAAGTGTAGACCAATGTCAGTCTACAATGGGTCACCTAACACAGGACCATACAATGTAATCTCTCATTGTGTGATCCATGGTGTTGACTCATGTGTAGCCTCTCTATTGGGATGCACTTCATTTTACAAGCACATGGACAAATGGAACCTTGAAGTATTGCTGATCTTTAGTAGGAGAAATGAGTTCTCAAGGAAGAAATTTTTCTAAGTCTACATACTCGAGTAGATAGCTTCATATACTCGAGTAAGTAACTTAGTACTCGAGTAATCCAAAGGACATACTCGAGTCTTCAGATTCTTCCTCATACTCGAATAGGCACTATGATACTCGAGTAGCTCATGTATATACTCGAGTAGTCCAGCCAAGTACTCGAGTATATCCTTTACACGAGTATGTTAGTTTGCAGACTCGAGTAGACCAAAGTCAAGTACTCGAGTAGATCTGTAAATACTCGAGTAGTTAAGTTTCTATACTCGAGTAGCTCATGCATATACTCGAGTAGTCCAGCCAAGTACTCGAGTATATCCTCTCTTCCAGCTCAGAATTATTTTCTAACTACTGGACTCGAGTATGTCCTCATGTACTCGAGTAGTTACTTCTCTTACTCGAGTAACTATTCTGTCACTCGTGTATATCTGTGTTTTTCCCAGAATATTTTCTAAGTCCAGAGTTTACGAGATTTTCAAATACTCTGTTATGACTGGTCCACATGTACGTGATTAAGAATGGATTTGACCGTTGCTAAGACCTTATAAATAGGTCTTGTCAAACGTCAAACCCTAAGAAGTTTTCTGAATCTGATATATCGTCCACATCGGGAAGCCGACAAGATCACGCCGACAAAAGCGCTGTTCATCTTCTTCGTCGCCGGTCTTCCCCGATCCAGAGATTCAGACAAGAAGTTTCAGAAGATCAAGCGATTCTCAATCGACAGATCCAGTACTTGATCTCGCTGATTCTAGTTTTCCAGATCGAAGAGATTTCGTCTCTGTCTTCCTCGACTTATTTCTGCCGATCCCTAAAAGCTGAAGAAGGAAGAAAGAGTTGAAGATCCGGATCTGAATAGTTCTTGTTTGTATTTCCGTATACAACCTTTTATTCTTGTAGGAGTCTTGACTCCGAGTTCTGTAGGAGTTTTTCTCCGAGATTTGTAGGAAGGTTTTCTTCCGAGTGTAGATCCGTTTGGATCGAGATTTGTAGGAACGTTGTTCCGAGTTGTAGGATCGTTTTGATCTGAGATAGTGGGGTAGCCAAGTCTAGTGATTTACTAGATTGGTGAGGTGAGAGTGGATGTACCCAAGGTTGGGGAACCACTATAAATCCCGTGTTCTCTGTGGCTTGCTTGGTTACTTTCTGCGCATCGATCTTACAATTTTTTATTCCGCAAAATTTCGCAGACCTCACCTATTCACCCCCCTCTAGGTGATTTAGGTTGATAACTTAGTTCTCTCAGTACCTCTCGTGGATGCCCTGTTCTCTTTGCTCCGAGACGGTCTTGCTGCCAGGCTCTCACTAAGCTGGCAGGGCCGGTGGTACCTCTCGTGGATGCCCTGTTCTCTTTGCTCCGAGACGGTCCCGCTGCCAGGCTCTTACTAGCTGGCAGGGCCGGTGGTACCTCTCGTGGATGCCCTGTTCTCTTTGCTCCGAGTCGGTGCAGCTGCCAGGCTCTCACTAAGCTGGCACGGCCGGTGGTACCTCTCGTGGATGCCCTGTTCTCTTTGCTCCGAGACGGTCCCGCTGCCAGACTCTCACTAGCTGGCAGGGACGGTGGTACCTCTCATGGATGCCCAATCCTTTTTGCTCCGAGACGGTCCTGCTGTCAGGCTCTCACTAACTGGCAGGGCCGGTGGTACCTCTCGTGGATGCCCTGTTCTCTTTGCTCTGAGACGGTCCCGCTGTCAAGCTCTCATTAGCTGGCAGGGCCGGAGTACCTCTCGTGGATGCCCTGTTCTCTTTGCTCCGAGACGGTCCCGCTGCCCGACTCTCACTCGCTGGCAGGGCCGGTGGTACCTCACGTGGATGCCTTGTTCTCTTTGCTCCGAGACAGTCCCGCTGCCAGGCTCTCACTAAGCTGGCAGGGCCGGTGGTACCTCTCGTGGATGCCCTGTTCTCTTTGCTCCGAGACGGTCCCGCTGCCAGACTCTCACTAGCTGGCAGGGTCGGTGGTACCTCTCATGGATGCCCTTTTCTCTTTGCTCCGAGACGGTCCCGCTACCAGGCTCTCACTAGCTGGCAGAGCCGGTGGTAGCTCTTGAGGACCCCAAGTGTTTCCTACCCCGAGGCTGTCTCGTCACCCAGGCTCCCATTAACTGGCATGACAGGTTGACCCCTCGGGGTGGCTAAGTGTTTCTTACCCCGAGGCCGTCTCGTCACCCAGGATGCCATTAGCTGGCTTGGCAGGTTGACCCCTCGGGGTGGCCAAGTGTTTCTTACCCCGAGGCCGTCTCGTCACCCAGACTCCCATTAGCTGGCATGGCAGGTTGACCTCTCGGGGTGGCCAAGTATTTCTTACCCCGAGGCCGTCTCGTCACCCAGGCTCCCATTAGCTGGCATGGCAGGTTGACCCCTCGGGGTGACTAAGTATTTTTTACTCCGAGGCCGTCTCGTCACCCAGGCTTCCATTAGCTGGCTTGACAGGTTGACCCCTCTGGGAGGCTGTGTTTTCTTCTCAGAGTGGCTAAGTATCTTTGTAACCGCGCGAGAGGACTGCACTCAGCGAATACGTTGGGTTGAATGTTTCTTTCCGAGCGTGTAACCCGCTCGAAAAGAGCGGGGATTGTGTGCAACCTTGTATTCGCAAGAGTGGGGTCCCCCCGGCAGGCGTATGACCGGTTATGCTTTTTTAAGCTTTTGAATAGGTTTTGCACTCTTGGTGGCCAATTTAGGCTTGACCCTTGTAATATACTAGTAGGGGGAGGAAAAATCTACCTCTCCCCCGACCCCTTTTGGGGGTGGGTGCGGCAAGATGGTCGGCACCCGCCCCGGCTTGCTAGGTGCGAGGTGGGAACAGCGGGACTGGCTGGAGGCCAGGGTCCCGCCCCCTGCACCCTAGCCCTGGGTGGGGTGAGACCGGCCTGCGGCCTCTTGCCCCGGGCGGTTAGCTCGCGGGGGCGAGACCGGCCTGCGACCTCTCGCCCCGGGCAGCTAGCTCGCGGGGGCGAGACCGGCCTGCGGCCTCTCGCCCCGGGCGGCTAGCTCGCGGGGGCGAGACCGGCCTGCGGCCTCTCGCCCCGGGCAGCTAGCTCGCGGGGGCGAGACCGGTCTGCAGCCTCTCGCTTCGGGCGGCTAGCTCGCGGGGGCGAGACCGACCTGCGGCCTCTCGCCCCGGGCGGCTAGCTCGCGGGGGAGAGACCGGCCTATGGCCTCTCGCCCTGGGCGGTTAGCTCTTCGGCGGGGTTCACCTGCTCGCCTCGGGTATCGGGGGGGGGGGGGGGGGTAGGGGGCATGGCTTAGCCTCCGTTCCCCCCTGGACCTCTTTTGGCCATGCTTTTACCGTTGTGCCCTCGGGGTGGAATTACCTCTTTACCCCCCGGTGTGGATGTTTTCTATTGGCTCAGGGCCTATTTGTCCTGGGGGTATTTGTGACCTTTTGGTCCCTAGGCTTGGAAAAACTATAAATAGACCCCCTTGGATACCTTTGGAGGGGATGAGTTTTTTGGGCTTCCTCCTCCTTAGGATTCTTCTTGGTTGAGTGAGAGAGCTCTCCAAGGTACCCAACTCAGCCATTGGTGAGGGAGGAGAAATGCTCTTGTGACCTTCCGGGTGTGTGGTGGGACCTCCACGCTAGAGCCGAGGGTCTGTTCCTAGTTTCCCAAGTCTTTGGTCTGTGACGTTCTCCCGAGTGTAGTAGGTGTGAGGTCACCCCACTTTTGGGACCCCGAACTCCACGAGAGGTCAATTTTGGCTTCAACATGTTGCACGTGGGTTTACTCAACAACAGAGGCTTGATTATGAGGAAACCTTCTCTCTCGTTGCCAAGCTGAATTCTGTTCGTGTTCTTATCTCCTTGGTTGTACATCGCCACTGGCCTCTCCATCAGTTTGATATTAAGAATGCCTTTTCTAATGGCGATCTGCAAGAGACAGTCTACATGCATCAACCGCCCGGGTTTGAGACTATGAGGGAGTCTCGTGTATATCTTCTTCGGAAATCTATTTATGGTCTCGTACAGTCTCCCCGTGCTTGGTTTGAAAAGTTTAGTAAGGTTGTTCGCGATGTTGGATTCAAGCGGAGCTCGACCGACTTCTCTCTTTTCACTCGACATCAATCAACTGGGACTGTCATTCTCTTGGTATATGTGGATGATATCTTGATCACTGGAGACGACACCACAGGGATACAAAAAATTAAGCAACACTTGAACTCCGTTTTTCAGACAAAAGATTTGGGAGGATTGAGGTACTTTCTTGGACTTGAGGTCGCAAGACGACACGATGAACTTGTTTTGTCACAACGAAAGTATTGTCTTGATCTCCTCCACGATGCCGACTATTCTGGGTGTAAACCTGTAGAAACTCCGATGAATGTCAACCACAAGTTAAGTGCTCATGAGTCTGACTCTGATTCACTGCTTACGAACCCTGAGTATTATCAACGGCTTGTGGGAAAATTGATTTACCTAAACCGTCACAAGACCTGATATTTCATTTGCTGTTGGAGTTGTTAGCAAATTTATGCACACCCCTTGCACTTCTCATCTTCAGGCAGTGGAATGCATCCTCAGATATTTGAAGACAGCTTCTGGACAAGGATTGGTATATAAGCCATCTTCCTCCCTATCTCTTGTTTCATACTCAGATGCGGACTATGCTGGTTCCCTAGATGATCGGCGCTCTACTACAGGCTTCTGTACCTACTTTGGGGGAAATCTTATTACTTGGCGTAGCAAAAAGCAGCCTGTTGTTGTTAGATTATCCACTGAAGCTGAGTATCGTGCAATGACGGCGGTTGTTTCTGAACTCACCTGGCTTGAGGGTCTACTTGGTGATTTGGGGGTCACTTTACCCTCACCTGCAACCTTGTTTTGCGATAGCCAGGCTGCTATTCACATCGCACAGAATCCTGTGTTTCATGAGCGGACCAAACACATCGAGGTGGACTGCCATTTCGTTCGTGAAAAGGTTCAATTAAAGAAGTTAGAGCTGGAGCATGTTTCTGCGTCCGGGCAGGTTGCCGACATTCTCACCAAGGCATTATCATGACAAATGTACCATCACTTCTTATCCAAGCTTGGTGCATACGACTTGTACGCTCCAGCTTGCGGGAGAGTGTTAAAGAATATTAGAAAAATATGATGTATTGGCCCATTAATAAGACCCATATAGGAGTTAGTGCTTAGTCCCACATTGTTTGTATATCTAAGTTTTCCTCTCTTGTCTCCTATATATTTGTACTCGTACTTGTATTTTTGGATTCGTGAAATATTTACAATGTTTATACCTTTCTCTACAGAATCGAACAACTAAGATTGATTGCCGCAGGTGATAATACATGAACATTTTAGTTGTAGCAGGTTGGGAATGCATGGTGTCTATTAGCTTGAGGAGGAGAGTGAGAAATTGCTATTATAACACTGGAGTGCAATGTCCAGGAAAATAAATCTAACAAACTAGGATGATGTATTCTTGCAGGATTTGATTCAGCATTATTTTGCCAATAGTAATAAATACTTAAAACCTTAGCAGTTAGCTCAAGCAATATTCAGATAATTGTAAGAGCAAGCAAATGCGATTTTTGCCGATTGGAGTGATGTAATTAAATACACAATAACATAGGCCATGCAAGTCGCAATCAATCACAAAAGCAAACACGCTAGCATAGATATGCATCCATTCGAGTAGAGATAGTCTAACTTGTGCAATCATTATGAAAACAAGGAAATCAAACTAGAACTCACAAGTTGGGGCTATAGGAGGAGGTGTAGATCCGGTGGTTGTAGGAATGGTGGCAATTCAGAGAGGTGAAAACTGTTGTGCGTTGTCTGTCAAAAGGGGGAATGTATTGTTTTTTGTTCCTTTCACCTCTCTTTTTCCATTTAGTAGTTTTGTTATTTCATGTTAGCTTGATACTACTATTTATGTTTAGCTTAGCATTGATTTTTTCTTCAATATATTAACATCATTAAATTTAAGACAAAAAAATGTGGCCAAAAATTTGGTGGTCGAACTTAAAGATGAAAAACATGTTGCTTTTAAGACAACAGTTATAGAACAACTAGTTGATGACTCTTATATTGATCCTAGTGTCTCATCACATTTAAGGATAAGTAGAAAGAACGTACTTGAAGTATCAAAAGGTCGTGCACACCTAAATAAAGAATCTTGGTGGTGGAAAGAGAAAGTGCAAGACAAAGTGAGGCCAAATAGGACTAGCTATAAATCACTCTATGCTTGTAGGAATGATGAAAACTTATGCCGATATAAAGTCGCTAAAAAAGAAGTTAAACATGCAGTAAGTCAAACTTATGAAGAATTTTATAAACGACTAGATACCAAATATGGAGAGTGTTACATATATATAATTGCACGAGCTAGAGAAAGGAAGACAAGAGATTTAAGTCAAGTAAAATGCATAAAGGATGAAAAGATACAGTTTTGACGGGTGATGTGGATATTAAAGAATGATGAAAAAAATACTTTTATCAACTTTATAATGAAACAAAAGCCAATGAATTGAACTTGGAAGACTTAAATAAATCAGAGTAGTATATAAACATAACTTTTTATCGTAAAATTCAAGTATCAGAAGTAAATGATGCTCTAAAGAAGATGAAAATTAGAAAGGTGCTTCGGCCAGACGATACACTCATCAAAGTATGGAAATGTCTAGAGAATGAAGGAATTTTGTGGTTTACATATTTTTTCAATAAGATATTGAAGTCAAAGAGAATGTCAAAGCAATGAAGAGAAAGTATCTTGACATCTTTGTATAAAAACAAAAGAGATATACAAAATTATGTTCATTACAGATGAATTAAATTAATGAATTATACCGTGAAACTATGAGAACGTGTAATAGAAAAAAAGAGTAAGACAAAAGACTATAACATCTCAGAGAATCAATTTGGATTCATGCCAGGGTGGTCGACAATGGATGCTATACATCACTTGAGGAGACTCATTGACAACTATCGAGAAAGAAAACAAGATTTGCGTATGCTGTTTATCGATCTTAAGAAGGCTTATGATAAAGTTCCAAGAGAGATCTTATGGAGAGTCTTAGAAAAGAAAGGTGTAGATATATCAAACATTGACATAATCAAAGATATGTATACAAATTCAGTGACAAGGGTGAGGACATCTGGAGGATTAACACAGGAATTCCCTCACTGTTGGCTTACATCAAGGTTTGGTTTTTAGCCCTTATCTTAGATGAGCTCACCGGACATTTCCAACAAGCAATACATTTGTCTTTATTGTTTGCGGATGATATCATTTTGTTCGATGAGACGCGCGAGGGTGTAAATGCAAAACTTGAATCTTGGCGAAACATTTTGGAAAAGAAGGGTTTTAGGTTGAGCATGGCAAAAGCGGAGTATTTGGAGCTTAAATTTAGCAGTGCAAGAAGGACGGATGGATGACCTCGTTATTAAGTTGGATGATCAAGATATTTTTCGTAGTGGGTGTTTTAAATATCTTGGATCAATAGTTCAAAAGGATGGAGGTATTGATAAAAATGTGACACATAGGATCCGTGCGGGTTGGTTGAAGTAGAGAGGCGCGTCAGGGATCTTATGTGATCATAAAATATCATAAAACTTAAAGGCAAGTTTTACCGTACTGCAATTAGACCAGCGATGCTCTATGGTTCTGAGTGTTGGGCGGTGAATTGTGTGCATGAGCAAAAAGTAAGAGTTACGGAGATGAGAATGCTTAGGTGGATGTGTGGGTTTAGGGTGGATCAATAGTTCAAAAGGATGGAGGTGTTTTAAATATCTTGGATCAATAGTTCAAAAGGATGGAGGTATTGATAAAAATGTGACACATAGGATCCGTGCGGGTTGGTTGAAGTAGAGAGGCGCGTCAGGGATCTTATGTGATCGTAAAGTATCATAAAACTTAAAGGCAAGTTTTACCGTACTGCAATTAGACCAGCGATGCTCTATGGTTCTGAGTGTTGGGCGGTGAATTGTGTGCATGAGCAAAAAGTGGGAGTTACAGAGATGAGAATGCTTAGGTGGATGTGTGGACACACGAGACTGAATAAAATTAGGAGTGAATGTATCATGGATAAGACATGAGTAGCACCAATTACAGAGAAGATGCGAGAAGCTTGACTAAGATGGTTTGGACACGTGCAAAGGAGACTATTAGAGACACTTGATAGGCGTTGTGAGAGTCTAGTCAATAGGCATGTTAAACGAGGGAGGGGTAGACCAATAAAGACTTGGAAAGAAACTATAAGGAAAGACATGATGTACTAAGGCGCTAGTGAGATTATGACTAAAGATAAGGCACAATGACGACAAAGGATCCATATAGCCGACCCCACTATAGTGGGATAAAGGAAAGACATGATGTACTAAGACATTAGTGAGATTATGACTAAAGGATAGGGCACAATGACGACAAAGGGTCCGTATAGTCGACCCCACTATAATGGGATGAAGGCTTGAGTGTTGTTGTTGCTGTATATAACATCAATGACACGGTCTCCCGTACAAAAATGTTCTTCCACCAATACATTTTTCCTCTATCACTCGTCACCCTCTGACAATCGCTTGTGCTTTTTTGTCGGTGCCACTAATTTCTTTATTTTTTGTAATAAATCTCAACTAGAAATTTTGCAAAAAATAAAAATTACTCATAGTTCGTGTATTTTTTATCACAATTCTAATTTCAATTAAATATTATATTAAACAAACAATTTTTTAAAAATAAATAATATTATATATACATGGAAGTGTGAAAGATAAATTGTTTTAAAAATTTAACGTATTTTGCGTGGTAAAATCAGAATAAAAAATGACGGCGCGCCACAATCGACTCGTGTATATTCCCGCAGGAGACGGTGATCCGCTGCCCGTACGGTCAATCAGAGTCCGTGGTCGCGTGCAGATGTTCGATCCAAGTCGATTTCATATTTTACTTTTCTTATTTTGAGTTGTATTTGATGCCCGATCGGTCAAAACAATACAAACCATTCGATTTGGGTATTTTTGTTGGTTTGCGGTTATGGGTTGCGGTTATTAAATTAGGGTTATATTTGTGCCGAGGTTCATATGAGGGGCATCACAGGTTTTGGTAAATTCCAGGAACCGCTCGGTCACAGAAGGTGCGACGCCTTTCTCCGCCTCTCCCGATGTGATGCCGGGACGACTCCCTCTGTCCCTCCTCCCATCCGCCCTGCTCCGCCTGAAGCTCTAAGCCCTACTCCTCTCCTTGCCGTCTGTCTGTCATCCCCACCGATCGTCCAACATGGTGCAGAATCAGGGAAGCCGATCCACCCCTTTCTCCTCCACTTGGCCTGTAGCCCCACCCGCCGTCCTTCCCCCTCCCGCCTCCTTCCACCTGGTTCCTCTCCCACTCCCGTCTTCCCCATTATAGTCAGAAGCCTCGCAAACCTTCTTCCCCTCCGCCTCTTGCAACCCGCAAACTGCCTGGCCTCCCCTTTCCTAATTTCTACACCCAACCCAGCCCATTGTGAGCCTTGCCACTAATTCCAGCCACACGGTCATTCCAGCACCCCCCATCTCAGTGTCGTGGATTCCACTTCAGATCAGCCCCCTCCTCGACGTTGCCGCACCGCCTCCCACCCCCCTCAACATCGCCGCCTGCACTAGCGAATTGTGGTATTAGTTTATTTCCTTTATTGTTGTTTATTTCGGTAACTAATATTGTGGTGGATATCAATCATATTGTGTTATTAGTTCTTTGTTGTACCACTTGCGGAGTTTATTCTGTGTATGCTTACTGCACCTCGATTGGTTTGTGATCAATATTTGTTATATTCAATCAAAGTTTTGCAAAGTTTGGGGACCTGTTAATTTTTATAATAATTAATTACTTGCTGTAATTTTAGGGGAACACTTTTGCACTTGCATTGCACGTCATTACATATAGGTGTGAATTTAGAGGGTCTACCCCGTGTCAGCCTTACCACTGCATCAAAAAATATATCAAAATGGTCTCTTTCTTTATTAATAGTAGATATGCCAAAACAGTAAATTACTTTCTTATTCTTGATATGCATCTGATATAATTTTCGGATTGAATTTCAGGTTGCTCGTAGTGGTCACAGCGTCATCAGAGCAGGTCCAGTCTTGATTCTTTTTGGTGGACAAGATACAAAAGGTAGAAAACTTAATGATCTCCACATGTTTGATTTGAAGTCCTCAACGTGGCTTCCATTGCATTATACGTAAGTCATCTTTCTGTCCCAGATATACCATGAAACTGCTATTGACAAGCAACATATAGTAGATGAACTGAGAAGCGTCAACTGCAAATATTTTACTCAGCAGTAATTTTTGAAGATGCAATTATTGCAAATATTTTACCCAATATAGTCAGCGTACATTTCATGATTAATGTAAAACTCAATTTATATATGTTGATTTACCTGAAGCAATAAACGGAGTAGTTGATAGCAACAAAGGGAGTTGGGACCTGCCAGGAGCGTATGAAGAGATGCAGTATGTCACCTTCAATAGAAATGGTTTCCTCTATTGAAATTGAAAAAGAAAACCTTTAATATTAAGTTAGTGGCAATGCTCTCATATCTGATGAGAATACCATAACTTTTCAATATTCTAAGCAATGTAGATAGAAGCCTGATTATTACTGTGTATCTCAATAGTTAAGGTGTGGTAGCAACTACCATCTCCGAGAAAGGGAAAAAGGTGGATTCGTGGAATGGAGAAACAATAGTGAAGGAGATAGACCATACGCTGGGCCGTCCGTGATCTATCCAGTTTCTTCAATTTCTAATTAGTAATTACTTCCAAAATACGCATACATCTAGAAAGTCTGTTCTCTCGCACATAATAAAGCAAAGTACACAATAGTAATACTTGTATGAGCACATAATAAAGCAATGTACACAATAGTAATACTTGTACGTAATAGTAAACGAGTACAAATGCATCCTTAGCGTGATGCCCTTTGCTCCTCACATAGTCGGCGTGAGTAAAAGGATATGAACTATCTTTTGGATGCCTCACATGTACCTACAGTCATATCAATACCCCATAGTTGACCAACGACCTTGTCCTCAAGGTCGAACTTTGAAAAATGTGTGCACACCTCGCTTTCCAAGATCCACGCGGCCTCCTTAGGGGGCATGTCCTTCTGCTGCGCCAATATTTTTTGTACGATCTGCCCTTAAACTTTTTTTATGTCTGCGGACAACACTCATGCAGACTTGTACACGAGAATGGCCTCCATGGACATATCATCGAGAAGGGATGTCTGAATGTGATGCCCCCCTCTATCTTCCTGAACTAGGACACATGAAATACCCCGTGAATCCTATTGGAAAAGGTGGTAATTGTATGTTGTAAGTGACCTCGCCAATCCTTTTCAGGATCATGAAGGGCACATAATAGCGTGTAGAGAGCTTGGAGTGGAATTGGATGGCCACTGAATACTTCCTATGAGGTTTCAGCTTCACTAATACTCCCTATGGTGGCGGTTGACCTGTTGGTCCATCTGTTGTTAGGTGTCCTCAAGGTATCGTTTCAGTTGTCGCATTACTTCACCTCGATCCCCGAACTCGGCCGCGACAAATTCAATTCGGCACTCCCTACTACCTTACCACGTGACGAGATGGTTTAGGCGACGAAGACCCATAGACAATCTGGAAAGGGATATGTGTTGACCATCGGTTGGTAAGATTTGTTATACCACAACTTGCCAGTCAGCCCATGAAAAAATGATTGGGATGCTCCATGGAAAAACAACGCAGATATGTCTTGAGGCAATGATTCGTAACCTTGGCCTAAACATCTATATGAGGATGGTATGTAGTGCTGAAGCACAACTGAGTCCCATGTTATTTGAATAGCTCACGCAATAAGGAGCTCATAAATACCATGTCATGATTGCTCACAATGGAGCGTGGAAATCCATGCAATCTAACAACCTTTCGCCTAATTGGAATGAAATGTCCATACTTGAACAGACGGTTGACAACTATTAAGAGACAATCGAAGCCATGCGGGCACTACAGTTGGGTAATGAAGTCTAAGGCAATGACCTTCCAAGAAGATCTGGGATCAACATTGGTTGTAGGAGATCCACTGTTGTCAGGGCCTGATATTTTACCTTCATGCGGTCTAGACATCTGGCAACAAATTGTTGAACAACTCTTGTTATTCTCTGCCAGTAAAGAGCTAAAAAGCCATCGCTTAATGACGGTAGGTGTGGTACATGCACGAATGACCGCCAGTGTTGGTAGCATTAAACTATGAAGCAATCTGGGGATCCAAGGCAAGGAATCAACCACCACGAAGCAATCATGGTAACGCAGAAGTTGTTTCCACGATGAAATGGGGGGTGATAGTTCGAATGGTGTCACAAATCTTTAATGATTGTTGTATACTGCAGATCACATCATTACTCCACCGTAATGCCATACTTCAACATGGTTTTACTCAATTTTTCAAATCAAGTCCTCAGAGACTGCTTGTGACCTTTAAGGCTTTTCGAAAGAGATAAATTTTCTTTTCTATGACTGAGAAACAAATTCTGGTTGTTTCTCCATGTATGCTTAAGCATAGTCTAATGCCCAATAGCTATTGAAGAAATAAAACCCTGACAAAGCAATTTGCTAACATGAGAGAAAGTTTCAACATAGTCAACGCCTAAAGCTTGAATATTTTTCTTAGCGACAAGGTAAGACTTTAACAGATTCATCGAATGATGAGGAAACTTGATTGTATATCCTGACACCAACAATTTCGCAACATGAGAGATGTTTCAATTTAATCAATGTCATAAATTTGAGTATACCATTTGGTGACAAGACGAACCTTTAACGAATCGACTATACGATCTGGAAGAAATTTGACTATATTGACTGTACAAGCTTCTAATTGCGAGCGGGTGTGCTGTCTTTAGATGGAAAAGTATCGGAGAGGATCGTCTTGACACTTCCTTGACCTGTGGATATAGCGGGAGCCGAGCTTGGCCAAGATATGAATTGGAAGAGGGGAGTCTTGCTCAACCCTAATCCTTGCTTGAAAATATGATGGGGGAGAGAATATTAAAATGACTAGAGGAGAGATATAAGGTAGCTTGGGGTACGAGGTTCTTGTCATCCTGGCATCCTCATCGTTTGGGAGATCTTCAACTTCCAGCAAAAAAAAATGCTTGCATCTGTGTCCGTTTGTACATGGGTCATTACAGTTGAAACAAAGCCCCTGTGTGTTTCATTCTTCTATCTCCGCTCGTGACTGGCATTTGATGGCTAGGGGCTGCTGAAGTCCTTTCCCTTGGGTGTGGTGGAAAAGGTATATTGGGATGAGAAATGGTGTCTTCCCACCGACTTCACTTGTTCTAGCTATGTGGTTGTTATACAAGTTGTTCCTGAGGAGATATTTCTCACAGATATGGGTTGAGGTGCAAGCTAACCTAATCTCACCGAGTGGTGACCATATCTCAAAGGGTGGCTGATATGTTTAAAATTGGTTTGCCCAATGGAAGGAAGATAGGAGGAAAAAACCCTTAAGGTGTATTTCTCTCCTTGCTCTCTCACAACATGGTATTAGAGGTTAGTAATCCCCCGTCGTGGTCGACCTGAAGGCTCGGCTTTCCTCCGTATTGTTTCGTTCGATCATCCCCGTCGTTCGATCATTCGATCGTCCCCGTCGTGATTTTGTCTGCACTCGATCGTCTTTGTCCCAGATTCGTCGGCAGTGTCGCTCTTCGTTCGATTGTTCATAGGCAGTGTCTGTTGGAGATCTCAGATCATACCGCTTCCGTATGGTTCCTTGTCGTTACCTGCCCAACTTGGCACCGACAGCAGGGTGTCTTCTTTGTGGTCGCTCCCTGCAGCCCAGATTGGTGTTGTGCCCTTCTTGGCGTTGGGTCTGCTTGTCCTCCTGCGAGGGATCGCTGCAGTTTGGTTCGTCCAGGTTGATTTGTTTTTTGTCTACTGCCCGGAGACATGTGATGCCTCCTTTTGTTGCTTGTGGATTGTTCTGCCTGAAGGGAGCTCTTCTTCCTGCAAATCAAAGAGTGTGCTCTTATTAGAGGACAAATCAAAAGGTGTTAATGTCTTTGAAGTGGTCGTTGATCAACCTCACTATAGTTGTGGAAGTTCTAATATGGACTTCAATCAGGTGGTGACTCACGTCAAGCTGAATGAGATAAATTACCTCTTATGGGCTCAATCTATGCAGATATTCATTAGAAGCCATCAAAGACTTGGGTTTATCACCGGATCGAAGCCGGCCCAAGCAAATTGAACCTTTTTATGAGGAATGGGAAGGTGAGGATCTTACTGTGTTTAATTGGCTTGTCAACTCTATGAAACCCAAAATTGCGAGTCACTTTCTATTCTGTCAAACTGCAAAAGATATTTGGGAGCTAATCGAACGAAGTTATTTAAAAAAGGAGTTGGCAAGGATATATCAACTCCAGACTGAACAGATCCACATGATAGAGATGAATGATTTTGAGGAATATTATAGCAAACTGACTCATAAGTGGATAGAAATGTATTAATACTCTGCTATCAAGACTATTGAAGACTACAAGACTGAACTTATGCAACGAAGGGTGTTTGAAGTGTTGTCTGGTCTTCCTCCTGAACTTGAATTTCAGAGAGTTCAAATGTTGTGAAGAGATTCTGTGACTGATCTGGGGACAGTGACCCACTATATTCGAGGGGTGACACGTCATATAAACTCCCTTCGTATGAATGTTCATATTGGTCATGATAAATATGCTCGCGTTATTGAACAGAAGAAGTGACATTTAAGAAATATGAGAAAAGAAGATAAGAGTAAAATGAAGTGCCCTCACTCTGAGAAGAAAGGACATGAGAAAGAGAAATGTTGGGATATTCATCCTTGATTCCTTCAGGATTCGTGGTTCTGATGGGAAATATATGAGATCACAAACTGCTGTGTATGGAAATTTAGAGAACACTGGATATCTTCTGGCGGAAAACGAGAGTTTGACTAGAGAACTCAAAGCCCTGAAAGTTGGTGCTGCCGGAAGACCCCCTGCCACAGACTTGGCGGGTACTGCTGCTCATGTTTGCGCTACCTCTATGTCCTCTAAAGGACCATCCTCTTCTTGGATTATTGACTCGGGAGCATCCGACCATATGACAGTTCTTCTATGGGTGTTTCCTTTATTTCTCCTGCATCTGGTAGTGTGGGACTCGCTGATGGATCCTCGGCTTCAGTGACTGGTAAATGGGTTATTCATCTTTCTCCCTCTCTGTCTCTTTCAAATCTGTGGTTATTGTTCCTTCATTCCCCACAAATTTGTTGTCTGTGAGCAGTTTAACTAAACAACTTAACTATTCTATTACATTTTTCTCTTCTTATTTTATTTTTCATGATCTGGCGAGTGAGAAGACGATTGGTGGTGGACATTAGTCTGGTTGTGTGTATGCCATGGACAACGGTCATGCTTTTGGTGCACAGAAATCTACCAATCCTGATCAGTTGATGTTGTGGCATAAGAGATTTGAGCATGCTAGCTTGATGACCTTAAAAGCTATTTTTTCACATTTTCTTGATGTTGCAAAACCTACTTTTAATTGTCAGTATTGTGAATTTGCTAAGCACTGTAGAACCAACTATGCTCCTAGCTAGAGTCGAAGTGTGAAATGCTTTGATTTGATATATTCTGATGTCTGGATATCTCCTATTTGCTCTGTGAATGGATTTCAATATTTCATTTCTTTTATTGATGATTTCTCACGCGTACCTTATGAAAAGGAAAAATGAAGTTTCTGAAATATTTCAGTTATTTTATCATCATGTACATACTCAAGTTAAAGCTAAAATTAAATTTCTTAGTAGTGATAATGGAGGTGAGTATACATGGAGTAATCTTCAGAGGTTCTTAGAAGATCATGACATTATTTTCCAAACTTCATGTCCTGGGACCCCTCAACAAAATAGGGTAGCCGAAAGGAAGAGACGTCATATCATTGAGACTACTCATTGCCTGTTGCAAGAGATGCACGTCCCTAAGGGACTGTGAGATAAAGGTGTCCTCACATCCGTCTACCTTATTAATCTGATGCCCGCTGATACTTTGGAGGGAAAGTACCCCCCTAAACTTATTTGTCCAAATATGCCTCTATTCAATCTCCTTCTAAGGTATTTGGATGCGTTGCATTTGTGCCCCATAAGGATAAATTAGGCCTGCAAGCAATAAAATGTATCTTTGTGGGATATGCAACCAACCAAAAGGGGTATAAGTGTTATTTTCCAGCTCTCCCGAGAAGGTTTATGTCAAAATATGTTATTTTTTTTGAACACACTCCCTATTACTCTGATGAGGGGAAAATTGTTGCATTTAAAGAGAAGTTCAAAAATGGGAGTAATATTATGCCACCACTACTTGTGTTGGTTGATGTGCTTACTCCGGGCAGTGTGGATCTTCCAGTTAGAAAGGAAGCTCTCACAAATGGTCTACGTGTGTATAGAAGAAGGAAGGATCTTCAAGTTTACCAGAGAAGGCAAAACAGAAATATTGGACAAGAATGTCACACTCATGCTCCACCACCCACCACCACTCCGCCAGATCCAAGCACCAACATCACTCAGGAGACCACATATGCTCTTCAAATTCATAGTGGTCGTAATAGATATCTTATTTATAAGTATGTTGGGTATCACTCTATCTCTCACTCTTTGAAAACATATCTTGCATCTGTTTCTTCTATTTCTATTCCTAATAGTTTTTCAAAAGCTGGCTTGAATTCCCACTGGATGAAGGCTATGAAGGAAGAGATGAATGCTCTCCAACGTCAAAAGACTTGGGAAATTGTCTCTATCCCGTATGAGCGTCACCCAGTTGGATGCAAATGGATATATACTACTAAATTCCTTCAAGATGGAACTCTTGATAGATATAAAGTTAGATTGGTTGCTAAAAGCTTCACTCAAGTTGATGAAGTTGACTTTCCAAGAGACATTTGCACCTGTTACTAAACTGAACTCAGTTAGAATCTTGTTGTCAATTGCAGCTCATAAGTCTTGGACTTTGCACCAATTGGATGTGAAAAATGCCTTCCTCTACGGTTAATTGGAGGAAGAAATCTATATGAATCCTCCACCAAGCATGGATGTTCCTAAAGAACATGGGCGTCTCCTTAAGAAAGCCTTGTATGGTATCAAACAGTCACCTCGTGCTTGGTTTGCTAAGCTAAGTGACAAACTCTTGAATCTAAATTTCACTTGTTGTCCCTCTGATCACTCAGTTTTTGTTTACAAAACGGAGAAATGTACCACTATCCTCATAGTTTATGTGGATGATATCATTATTACAGGAACCGATGACCATCACATTACTCTGGTAAAAGGAGAATTGACATCTGCCTTTGAAATCAAGGATTTGGGCCTGCTTTAATAGTTCCTTGGAATTGAGATCGCTCAATCTGCAAGGAAAATTATGATCTCCCAGCGCAAATACGTCTTAAACCTTCTCAGTGACGTTGGATATTTGAGAGTCAAACCTATGATATTTGAGAGTCAAACCTGTGATAGTCCTGTGGATCCTAATTATGATATTCATACGGAGACTTTCCCAGATCTTGAGAGGAAGTTAGAATTTCAACATATTGTGGGAAAGTTGATTTATCTGACTATTACCAGACCCGATATCTCCTTTGTTGTTGGCTCAGTTAGTCAATTCATGTATATTCCTAAAGTTCATCATTATCAAGCAGTTCTTCAGATTCTCAAATACTTAAAAAAGGACCCCGAAAAAGGCATTATCTATCAAGATCATTGTCATCTTAAAGTCCACGGGTACTGTTATGCCGATTGAGCTGGTTCTTCCCTGGACAGAAGATCTACAAGTGGATATTCTATCTTTGTTGGTGGCAATATTATTTCTTGGAGAGGTAAGAAACAAAATGTAGTTGCTCATTCCTCCACAGAAGCAGAGTATCATGTCATTGTTGTCACCACATGTGAATTTGTTGGAGAAAGTGTTTTATATTTAATATGTAATATGTAATCCCATATATATATATATGTATATGGGCTACCACTTGGTAAGGGGAATTATTTTTCCCCTCTTAACATGGTATCAGAGGAGCCCTAGGGTTGGCACGGTTCGTCACTTGCTTTGCGCCGTCTCCCGTGCCCGATTCGCCGCCGTCTCCCGCGCCCGATCCGCCGCCGCTCCACCACCGTTCGTCGCGCCCTCGGCTTCCATCCCTCTTCCTCTCCAGTGGCCGCCGCTCCACCTCCACCCCTCTTCCTCTCCAACACCCGCCGCTCCACCTCCGCTCTCTTCCACTCCAGTGCCCGCCGCTACACCACCCCTCTTCCTCTCATTCTCTAGGGCCTCCATTCACATGTGGCCTTGATCCCCTTGTTTCTGGCGTTCTCCTTTCCTTTTCTCACCATTTCTTGCCCTCTATTGGGTACGTGGGTTCTTCCCCTCTTTCTATGAGGGCAACCCTCCTTCGACATCCGTTGTGATATTTTTGTGCGCCCAAGATTTCTATTCGGGGTTTATTTATGGCTGGAAGTGATTCCTCTACAACCATGTCTTCTGGTGGAGCGGCTTCTCCTACTTCGACCTCTGTGGGATCTTGTTGTGTCAATTCCGAACACGACACTCCTCAGATCACTATTATGAAATTGGATGGTTCCAACTACCTCCTGTGGGTTCGCTCTATCCATCTTGCCCTCAAAAGTCGTCGGTTGTTTGGCTATGTCAATGACGCGATGAAGGCTCCTTCATTTGTTTCTTCTCCCGAGTGTCTTTAGTGTGAGTCTAAGAACTCCTTGGTGATGTCTTGGCTGCTTAATTCGTTGACGGAGCCCATCACTCGGAATTATCTCTTCTTGGATACGACAACATATATTTGGATGTGCACAGAGATTACCTACTCATGTCGTAGTAATGCAGCTCAGATCTACCAACTTCAATGCAGGTTGTTCCTCCTGCGAGGCTGCGATAGGGTGATCGACCTCCCTCTGTCTGCTACTCGGAGTTCACCCAACTTTATTAGGAGTACGATCACTTTGATTCTCTAACCCTCTTGTCTCCAGAAGATGAGGTGTTGGTGCGCGCAAGGGAAGAACGCAATCACATCTTTGAGTTCCTTTGTGGCTTACATCGGCATTTTGATTCGATCAGTATTCAGATCCTTGGACACTCCCCTCTTCCTTCTTTGCCTGAGGTGTACAACCTTGTCCAGGGGGAATTCAATTGCCGCCTGACTCTCCTTCCAGACTCTACCACCGAAGAATCTGCTCTTGTCACTCTTTCTCAGCATGGGGTTCTTCCTGCTCGTGATATTAGATTGAAGTCTGCAGAGAAAGAGCACCTTGTCTGTGATTATTGCGGGAAGGCCCGTCACACTAGAGATACCTGCTTCAAGCTCCATGACTTCCCTTCTCCCTGAGGCGGCCTTGCACCTCGTGGTAGCTGTGGGGCTGGTCGCACAAGCACCGTTCCTCTCTATCCAGATCGGCTCACCTGTCAGATGTTGTGGATGACACTTCTGATCATCATTCTCTGGATTCCAACGCCCCCTCCCCCCCCCCACCCCCGCTTTGTCGACTGAAGGAATTCTAGCTTTTCGCCGGATGATGCATGGATCTCCTGCTGAGCAGTACAGTTCCGCCTCCTCTTCCTGTACTCACCAGGGCCCGACAAGTGCTCACTCTGCTTCCTCGCACCTATTCTCTCAGTGGATCATTGATTCTGGAGGCACAGATCACATGACTGGATCAGCCACAGGTTTCATGTCCTGCACCCCTCTCATTGGCAGAGACAAAATAAGTATTGATGTTGGATCACTATCTCTCATTGCTGGGAAAGGATCCATTTCATGCTCCTCCCTTTCTCTCTCCTCTATTCTTCATGTTCATGCTTTCACTCGCAATCTTCTGTCTATTACTCATCTGACTAACTCTATAAATTGCCCTGTGATTTTTTTCCTACCTCTTGTCTTTTTCAGGACCTGAAGGCGAGGATGGTGATTGGTCTTGTAGACTGTGCAACAGGCTCTATGTGTTTGATCCCTCTACCTGCACTTCATCCAACATCACTCCGCCTCCCAAAGTTTTTCATGCTGCTCTTCCCTCTGACTTGGATTCCTGGCATTGTCGACTAGGACATCCTTCTATTATTATTATGAAGTTGTTGCTTTCTGATATTTCTTCTAATTTGTTTAATAGTTTTCATTGTGATGTATGTGAACTTGCTAAATATCATTGTAGCTCTCTTCCTCTTATGTCTCATCGTAACTCAGCTCCATTTGTTGTTATTCATACTGATGTTTGGGGCCCCAGTCCTACTGCTTCTATTTTTGGTTGCTCTTGGTTTGTTTCCTTCATTGATTGTTACTCGCGTTGTACCTGAGTTTATTTAATGAAACATAAAAGAGATGTGTTTTCTCTTTTTCAACTCTTTCATAAGATGGTCACTACTCAATATGGTGCTACCATTAAGATCTTGCGCAGTGATAATGGTCGTGAGTATATTGACGCCTGCCTTGAGACACATCTGAGTAATCTTGGCATCATACACCAAACCTCCTGTGTTTACACCCCTGCTCAGAATAGGTGGCTAAGCGCAAGAATCGACACTTTCTTGAAGTGTCTAGATGTCTTCTCCTCCCGATGCATCTCCCGAAATATTATTGGGGTGATGTTGTTCTCATCGCCACCTACCTCATCAGTCGTCTTCCTACGCGTGTTCTTGAGTTCCATACTCCTCGGACCACGTTGGGGGTTCGTCCCATTTCCTCTCTCCTCGGGTCTTTAGATGTGTATGTTTTGTCCACACCCATCCTAAGACCAAACTTGATCCCCGTGCTCTAAAATGTGTCTTTATTGGCTACTCTCCTACACTGAAGGGCTATAAGTGCTTTCATTCTTACTAAGCAGACATTTGTTACTATGGATGTCATCTTCCTGGAATCAGAGGCCTATTATGTTACCTCTCTTCAGGGAGAGACGAGTACTATGGAAGTGAATTTGCCTTCTTCTGTTCCTTTGCCTATTCCACCTCCATCTATGTTGCCTTCTCCTGTCCCTTGTGATCGGGTGCCCCCACCTGCTTCTGGGAACCCGGTAATTCCCCCTCTATTGCAGGTTTACATGCGTCTTAGGAGGGGCACGAACACACCAGCCCTTGCTGCTACTCAACCTGGGCTATAAGTGCTTCCATCCTGTTACCAAGCAGACATTTGGGTTAAATCTATCTTGGGAGAAACGGGCATCCCTGTTCTTGAGGCCATGAATCTTCATTGTGATAATCAAGCTGCGATTCATATCGCCAACAATCCTGTCTTTCATGAGAGGACAAAACACATTGAAATTTATTGCCACTTCATGCGGAACAGGAATTGTGGGCCATGTTCAAGTCGGATGGAAGATGTCAGTCATTCCAAGTCTCTTGATGTTATTAATGAACGAGTTACTTCCCAAGCTCTTAGTGAAGTCATCTGCTAGTTGATCTTTAGAGTGGACGAACGGTGTGACCACTGTCTTTTTATCCAAGTGGTCTTTGATGAAATGTCGATCCACCTCCACGTGCTTTGTTCTGTCATGTTGAACTAGATTGTGGGCTATGCTGATGACTGTCTTGTTGTCACAAAACAAGGAGAAGGAGGACGTCACGGGAAACCCCAAGTCTTGTAGAATGGTACACAACCATAGACCCTCACACATACCTTGGGACATAGCACTGTATTCCGCCTCTACGCTCTATTTGGCCACTACATTCTGCTCCTTACTGCGCCATGTTACCATTTTTCCTCCAACAAAGGAACAATAACCTGTTGTAGATTTCCGATCGTCACGACATCCGGCCCAATCAACATCGGTGAAAACTTCAATCCTCAGATGTCCGTTCTTGGAGTACAGAAGACCTCGACCTGGGGCTTCTTCAAATACCGTAACACACGGTACGCTGCCTCTTGATGTCTGGCCCTGGGAGCATGCATGTACCCATTCCGGATGCCAACTGCATAAGTAATGTCCGGACGAGTATGAGATTAAGTATATTAGTTTCCTAACTAATCTCTGGTAGCGAGTGACATCGGCCTGATCACTGTCACCGTCTTCACTGATTCCATGATTTTCTTCCATTGGAGAGTTTGCAGGGACACAACCAAACATATCGGTCTTCTGCAGCAAATCTAGGACATATTTCCACTGTGATATAGAGATACTCTGATCAGTTCTAGTCACCTTAATTCCCAGAAAGTATCGTAGTCTTCCCAAGTCTTTCACCTCAAATTCGACAACTAAGAGGGACTTGAGATTTGCGATCTCTTCCAAATCGTTACCTGTGATTACAATGTCATCCACATAGACAATAAGGACTACAACACCCTGAACACGTCTCCGAATGAACATAGTGTGATTTGACTACGCCTGGTTATACCCAAATTTTAGCATAGCCGTGAGGAATCTGCCAAACCATGCTTTGGGGGACTGTTTCAGGCCATATAAGGACCTCCTTAATCGACAGACAAGGTCTTCCGCTCCTTTTTTTATGAACCCCGGGGGAATTTCATGTACACCTCTTCATCGAGCTCACCATGAAGGAACGCATTCTTAACATCCAGCTGATGAAGATCCCAGTCCATGCAAGCCGCGCAAGACAACAGTACCCGAATAGAGTCCATCTTAGCCACGAGGGCGAAGGTCTCCTGGTAGTCAACTACCTGAGTTTGAGTGTACCCTTGAGCAACCAGCCGTTCCTTGTACCGTTCAACCTTCCCTTCTGAATTCTGTTTGACTGAAAACACCCATCGCGAGCCAATAGCCCTCTTGCCTGGAGGGAGGGGCGAGACATCTCAAGTATGGTTCTTGTCCAAGACTGACATCTCCTCTTCCATAGCCTGAGTCCAGGCCGGAATACCCAATGCTTCCTGCCATGTCCTGGGAACAACAACCGTCAAGAGAGAAACAATAAAGTCCTGGTGGGCCGGGGTAAGGTGATGGTAAGCCACGTGGTTAGAAATAGGATGTTTAGTACATGAATTCTTACCTTTCAACAGAGCAAGCTGGATGTGCAACTTGCATCATCAGAATCTGAGGCAGAAGCGAGCACTGGTAGAGAAGGAGCCTTAGTAGCCTGTATACGGGAGGAGAGACGGTGATATACGTGAGTAAAAGGAGATATCAGAGTATCAGGCAGAGGAACAGGGATAGGGGGTCCCTGTTCCTGAGACATAGGAGGTTGTGGTGGTAGAGAAGGAAGGAGGGGAAGAGGGATATCCATATCGCCAGTATTCTTCCCCTGACGAGGAGCATGAGTCGATGGCAAAAAAAGGATTCCCCTTCTCGAAAAGTAACATCCATAGTGCAGTAGACACGCCTAGAGGGAGGGTGGTAACACCGATACCCCTTCGTGGTAGACGAGTATCCGAGGAACACATACCGAAGGGCTCGAGGGTCCAATTTGTCATGGTGGGGAAAATGGATGTGGACGAAACATACACAACCAAAGACACGAGGAGGGAGGTGAGATGTATAGACCACAGTCATGGTCGACAGCCGAGGGAGGGGAGTAGCATAGCTAAGCACACGTGAGGGAAGCCGATTGATAAGGTGGGCAGCAGTAAGAACTGCATCACCCCAATAGGACTTAGGAAGGTGCATAACACTCACGAGACAACAGGCAACGTCCAATAGGTGCCGGTTTTTTCGTTCAACTCCATTTTGGGTAGAAGTGTGAACACACGTGGTCTGATGTATGATACCATGACTAGCAAGGTACGAGCCAAAGGAGCCCCGATCGTCATACTCCCCCCCCCCCCCATTGTCACTCTGTAAGACACGAACCACCCCCTTAAATTGGGTTTGAACCATTTTGTGAAAAAGCTGAAAACAAGAGAAGACTTCACTTTTCTTTTTGAGCAAATACACCCAAGTTGTATGAGAAAAACAGTCAATGAATGTGACAAACCAACGAAACCTAAAGGTAGATAAAACATGGGACGGTCCCCAAACATCAGAATGAACAATCTCAAACGTAGTGCTACAAGGAGAAGCTAAATGCGATGAACTATGACGCACATACTTAGATTCATCACAAATCTCACTGACAAAAGTTTGTAAAAAAGGGGAAAAATAGGGAACAATTTCTGAAGGTAAATAGGAGTGGGATGTCCAAGCCACAGGTGCCAGCAACGAACATCGTCAGCTGTAACATGAGCACAAGAGAGGGCCTGAGAAGGAGGTTGGTCCAGGTAATACAGTCCACCGCGGTTCCTACCACTGCCAATGTTCCACTTCGTACCCAGTTCCTGAAAAACACAGGAATCAGAAAAAAAGATTACAGAGCAATTAAGAGAGCGAGTAATGTCACTGATAGACAGAAGATTGCGAGGAAAGGAGGGAACATGAAAAACATATAGTAGAGAGATATATGGGGAACAAGAGATCTGGCCTTTCCCAGCAATGGGAGACAATAAGCCATTAGCAAAAATAACTATCCTTACCAGACAAAGAGGTTTATGAGAGAAAACCTAAGGAAGAGCCGGTCATGTGGTGAGTGACACCAGAATCAATCACCCACTCAGACGGGGAGGTAGTGACAGCATGAGCATGCAGCATAGCAATAGTAGCAACGGAAGCGAAAGCACCTGGAGGCTGATCAGACTAAGAGTGCAGCAGACGGCGGAATGCATCCAACTCAGGAGCAGTAAGAGGCCCGATCACACCATGGGGGGTCTCGTCATAGACGTTGGTAGAGTAAGCAGTATCATGAGGTCTGGAACCATTCGAGCGATGGTCCCCTCGTCCAGGCCCTCGTCCACGGCCACAACCACGAGGGGCAAGATTAGGGTGGAGTTTGAAGCACACCTCCCGAGTATGGCCTCGGCGGCCACAATAATCACACATAGGAGCAGACGAGCTAGGGCTGAGGACTTGGCCACGACCAACGCTAGTGAGGGGAGAGCGATCAGGAGGGGCACTAGCACTGAGAGACCTATGATTGTCTTCATCACCCAAGATCATACTGAAGGCCTCGCGAAGGGACGAAAGCGGAGTGCGGTAAAGAATATGCGTCTGAACCATGTCAAACTTCATGTTCAGTTCCATCAAGAAGACATGGAGACAAAAACAATCCTCCCGTTGTTGTGGTTGGACAGCATCCACGGTATATGCGGGAGTGAAGTGCGAGAAGTAGTCCAACTCCTGGTATAGCCGCTCGAACTCAGAGAAAAAAGTTGACGTCGTCATAGATCCTTGTCGTAGTTCCAAAATGCATCGAGTAAGTTCATAAAACTGCGTAGAGCTGCCAATCTGGGAATATGTCTCTCGGGCATTGGTCCATATATCAAAAGCAGAATCCATCAGCATGTAACTCCGATAAACCTTCGGAGACATAGAGTGAAGGAGCCAGGACACCACCAGAGAGTTTCTGAGTCCCATCGCTTCCAAGAGGGATTAGTCAGTTGGGGGTCCTTAATAGTCCCATCGATGTAGCCATACATCCGGTGGCTACGAATGACATGTAGCGCTGTTCGTGACCATTCAAGATAGTTTGTGTCATCTAATGGGACGGTGGTGATCTTCAGGGAACCAGAGAAGCCATGTGACCGCTGAGAGTCGCTTATCTGAGGCGGAGTCACGCATGGGGACGACACCGAAGAAGCACCTTCATCGGGGGAAGGAGAAGCCATGGAGAAGACGAAAAATGTAATAACTCGGAGCCAAACAACAGCAGTGGCGGACGGAGAGATTGCGACAGCCTTCCTCAAGCAGGGGAAACAGCGGTCGGACTGCATCAAGCAGAGAATGCGGCCGTCGGGCGGCAGGAAGCAGGGGAGGCAGCGGGCTGCATCACGCAGAGGGGACGACGTCCGGGCTGCAGCAGGCAGAGACAGCGACAGGTGGGCGACAGCAAGCAGAGGGGGCAGCGACGGGCGTCATCACGAAGGGGAGACGACGATTGGATGGAGACGAGACAGCGGGCTGCATCACAGAGGGACGGCGGCGACACCCCTCTCAGCAACCGGCGGTGGTATGGGGGCCGCCCAACATGCAGGTTGATGCCGAGCGGGGCGGCGTTGAGCCGAGCAGGACGGAATCGTGGCGGGATGGGTTAGGTCGGAATCGGGGTGAGCGGGATGAGGGAGACGCGGGGTTGGAAGAAATTAGGTTTTTTTTTCGTGTTTCGCTCTGATTCCAAGTTGAATCGAGAGAAAGCATACTTTATTCTTCCACAACGTGGGAATATATAGGGAGTACAATGATATATAATAACGAGACTCACGGTATGGGACTAAACCAACATACGCATAATAACAACAAATAATGCGGAATATATGACTTGTATAATAACTCTCAAACGTAACTCGCTCCTCAAAAAGAGACTTGTACCTAGATTTGTATTTTTCTGATGATAAGCCTCACAGTTCAACTTGGAAATATGGAAAAAGGAATGATACATTTGCGTGGAAGTAGCTAAGCCTGGATGTTCAAGCTTTATATGTAACTAAAGATGGTTGGTAGTGGTTGAGAAAATCTGGCTTTGGCTGGTTGGAGGTTCATGTAAAACATAACTATTAATTACCCAAACCTCCTCTGGCAGTTAGCATAATTACAGGTTGCACCGCTCTATCTTTTGAAATTTTTCTCCAAGGGGGTATTTTTGTGCATATATGAAATGTAAAGTTACAGAGGTGGTTTCTGTAATTTCAAAAGGTAGAGGGGTGTAACCTATAATTTTGCAAACTTAAGGGGAGGTTCCAGTAAACAACCCTAAAACATAATAATTTATACCACCAGACTCACATCCTCCATCCACTGTCTCCATATATGGTGGGATTTTGTTCTTTTAAAGGAATAAAATGACAAAGTAGATGGTCTTTTATACTACTGTGGGCTGACAGTCTCTACAGATCACAATATTGCAACTTTTAGGAGCCGATGAACTTCTCCAAGATTAGGATATTGTAGTGAGCGCAAGTACAGTCTCTCAACGAGCTTTTGTGACTGTTACAGACATCGTCTATTTATCCAAAACATAACGACCTTTGCAACGGAGAATGCAATGAAGTATGCAACAAATGAAAAGTGATGCCTAGGGTTAGTCACACCCACTGTGATATCATATTGATTTACCTGTAGTGACTGGAGGAGTTGAATGCGATGAAAGGAAGCCTCGGACCAACAAGTGGTAATTGAAGAGATGATGTTTGGTCACCCTAGATAAGAAAAGTGTCCTCCATTGAAATGGGAAAACAATGCCCTTATGTTAATTTAGTGACGGTGCTCACCACAATTGAGAATACCAACCAGCTTTCCAGTAATAATCATAAATTTCTTGTATAAATAAAGTTTGAATTGAAATTTCATTTGTACAATCATTGATTTTGTATTAATTTTCTATTCCAGAGGATCCAGGCCATCTCCAAGAGTGGATCATGTTGCGGCTTTGTATGATGATAGATTTCTTTTTGTCTTTGGGGGTAAATCAAAGTCCCGGATTCTGAATGATCTCTACTCTCTTGATTTTGAAACGGTTTGTGGCATTTGCACCTATCTTACGATTGAAGTTCTTTTACCTAAGTTTTCACTTTTTAATAAGTTGGTTGCGGCTGTATTCAAGTATTGAAAGCTATTATCCTTGTTAGATGGTATGGTCAAAAATAAAAATCAAAGGTCATCATCCATCACCCAGGGCTGGTTGTAGTGGCATTCTTTGTGGAAGTAGATGGTACATCGTGGGAGGAGGAAGCAAGAAAAAACGTATGCATTGAATTGCTCTGTAAGATTGAATTATTTTTTCTTTATTCATGCTTACTGTATTTTGTGACTTAGTTGTGTCCCTTTTTTATGTCTACATAGTCCTACTTTCTGCTTTATCTTTCATGTTGATGGTCCAGTTGCACTAACTGAAAGGTTGTGTGTTAATTAAAGTATTGCCTGAGTCCCCATTTAATTGTAAATTTAGGATAACTTTGTTTTTTTTCTTCGATTTATTCTAGTTTTACAGAAGGGTGGCAAGAATAAAATTCTTAAACAATTGGGCAGAGGCCAAAAGAAAACCATTCTCTGCTATTAGTTTCAGCAATGGTAGGGTCGTTCCGGCGAACGCCGCCATCCGGCATTTCGCCGATCGTGCAGTCGTTCCCGAGAAATACTTGGAAATGCTGCAAATTCCGGGTCTAGGTCCTGAGAACTGTTGTGGTTCGCTGACCGCCGATTCGTGTCTCGCACTCCTCCCCGTCACACCAAAATGAACCATAATGTTGCTTACAGAACATGTTCCATCATGTGCTACTCTTACAATTCTTTGCACTTGTCATACAAACTTCCCACAAGTGTACTTTTCATGGCTGAGCTACTAATTGTTAACTATGACTCCATTTTCTCTTCATAAGTTTGTGACACATCTTAACTGTTGCTTATCCACTTTTGTCTTGGTGCATTTCTAACATCTGGATTTGAATATTTGTTCATCTTGATGATTTTGGCAATTTAACTGTTGAACATACCTGAATTTATTTTTTGTCAGTGGTTCTATTTTTCCCTTAAATGTTAATTATCCTTTACTACTGGTTGTTTGGATTTGTTAATTCTATTTATTTAACTGGAAATGGCTAAAAAGAAAAGGGTATGCTTCACATTAGTACTATTCACCGCATGAATTTTGAAACATGGCTTGCCGAATTGAAATTTGAACTGCGGAATGTCTGACGCTGATTTTTTTTCAGGATATGCTGAAACCTTAGTCTTCGACGTTTCAAAACTCGAGTGGTCTGTTTCTGTCACATCATCTAATGACTCTATAGCCACTAGTAAAGTAAGTTCCCCCAAAAGATCTCTTTGATGATTTAATATGATAGCATTTGTTTTTTTACTTGGATGATTTAATATTGTTAGAAAAGGAACCTGTAAAGGCCGATATAATGGCCCATCATATGCCTTCTTCCTCTTTGTGTAATAGCCCCACATCTTGAAAAATGGACTCTTCTCTCTCTTCTCTCCCTATATATATGTACTTATACTTGTATTTACACACACAAGTAGTATATACAAAATTTCACAGATTTTTTCCAAGTGTTTGTGCTCTTTTCTACATGGTATTAGAGTCATCGATCCCTCTGGGAGGGCTTTGATTTTCTAACCGTTACCACCTCTGCGGTCTTCTGTTTTTAGGCAGTTAGCGATTCTGTCTAACCGCATCCCTCCCGCGGTCTCTTTATCTCCACTCTAGCGGACAGAACGTTTCTATCCGCAGAATACTCAGTGTGTTGTTCCCACCTTCTGGTTTCGGATCTCCTCTTGATTTTTTAGACTTCACTGTTGGGTCCCACCGTGCATTCTGCTCTGTGACCGTCGTGGTCTGCCCGGTTTGGCCTGCTGCTCTTTCTTGATCGCATGGTCTGTCTCTTTAACCACTGCGGTCTGGTCTAGTCTCTGTTCATCGCGGTCTCATCTTTCCTGTTGCTCTTCCTTGATCGCGCGGTCTGTCTTTTTTACCGCTGCGGTCTAGTCTAGTCTCTTCGCCGCAGTCTCATCTTTGTCTGCTTCTCTTCCTTGATCGCACGGTCTGTCTCTTTAATCGCTGCGGTCTGTTCTAGTCTCTGTTCGTCGCGGTCTACCCTTGCCGCGTGCTTTGGTCCGTGTTGTTGTTATCCGCGGTTCTTCTCCGTGTCTTGTCGCTGGATTGTGTTCACTGGGACCTGCAGTCTGCTCTCTGTGTTCGCCCGAAGTTCCCTCTTTTCTTTGCTTGTCGGCTTCTGCGTCTTCAATCGCAGCCATCTGTTCCTGTCTGCTGCCTCTACTCAGACCGCACTCAATGCTTGTCGTTCTGACCGCACTCCGTGGTGACTGCTTCGGTCGGGCTCTTGTTTTCTCTCAGTCCGCCGCGGTCTCTTCTCAGTTCGCTGCTCCTCAGTTCGTCGTGGCCTTGGTTGTTTGTCTGCTTTAAACCGCATCGTTGTGCTATCTGCTCGCTGCGATCTTATCTCCTACTTGCTGCTTCTCAGTCTGCTGCTTGCTGGCAATTTTGTGTCCTGCTCGCTGCGGTCTTGCCTAGCTTTTGTTGTTCTCGCCTCCTGTGTATTGCCAGTCCGTCAGATTTGTTGTTGTTGTCTCTGTCCTTGTCTGCGGTGGTCTGTTCGCTATGCTTGCTTAGTCGCTTACCCGCCTTAACGGTTAGCCGCTTACCCTCCTTGACGGTTAGCCGCTTCGCTTAGCCGTTTGGTCGTGTAGCCATAGATTCCTCTACTTATTATTCTCCTCCAGCCCGCTTGGTCCCTGCTCCTGAACTTCATGACGAGTTGAGAATCACTACTATTTCTCTTACTGGGAAGAAGAACTTTGTTGAGTTGGTGCATTCTGTCCGTCGGGTACTTCAGTCTATGGGACTTCTGCATCATCCAACTAAGGATACTCCTTCAGCACCTATTGATGACTGGTTGCGTGACGATGGTCGTGTTCAGACTTGGCTTCTCAACTCTCTTGATGGCGAACTTTACTGCATGACCATGTATCATGAGACGGTCAAGGCGATGTGGGATGAGCTCCATTCCCTGTACTCTGATAAGGATAGTCTCAAACACCTTTACGACATCGTCACCGATCTTCAGTCCCTTGACTCAGGTAGTGCTGCTGACTTAACCTTCTTTTTTGTTCAGTCCAAGACGCTGGTTGAGTCCTGGATTCAGCATCATCCCCCGACTACGGATTTAGCTCCCCAACGCGCTCAAAAAGATGCTGTTGGTATTTTCATGATGATGACTCGTGTTCCGCATCATCTTCATAGTGTTCGGGCTCAGATTCTCTCATCTGTTATTATTCCCTCATTCTCTGATATGTGCTCCATGCTGTTAAAGGTTTCACAGCCTCCTGATGCTATCGACCCTCCTTCACCAGCTCTTCTCCAGCAATCTTCTGTACTATTACTACCTCTCCCTCCCCCGACCCGTGGGGGACGTATAGGCTTTTGGGGGAGGGCCGAGGTGGCCGGCCGAGGCCTAAGTGTTCTTTTTGTGGTAAGGATGGACACCTTGAGGTGACCTGCTATCGCAAACTTGGTCTGCCTCCTCGTCCCAATGCTTATGTTGTTGCCCTCAACCCTTCTGCTACTCGTGATGATCTTGATGAAGTCCGCCTCCACCTCCAACAACTTCAGAGGTTGTTCCACAACTCACCTGCCTCTGTTACCTCTGTTTCTCATGAAAGTATCGCTTGTCTCTTCATTAGTCTGCGTTGGATAGTGGATTCAGGCTATGAAGCACCGACACTCTGAAATGGTCAGAGTGTCGGTGTCTGACACGCCGACACGCGTCCGACACGCCGACATGCTCGGACACGCGTGTCGGAAGTGCCGGACACATACTTATCCGGGACTCGCGTGTCCCGCTAAATTAGACACACGAGTCCCGTGATCGGTATTAATATATTTCCCGCATTCTATCTTCTTCCTGATTAGGGCATCGACGATTCTGTGGCTCGGCACTCGGCTTCATCTTCCCCGACCATCAATCTGCTTCAGGTCTGCGGCTTCCTCTTCCTCCCTCCTCCTCGTCGATCTGCACCTCTGAGGCCACCATCGATCAGCGGCCACCGATCTGCTTCAGGTTACTTTTTTTTTCTTTTTGGCATACATACAGGCTGTTTACTTCTGTAGTGGAGATCTAACCCCTCCTTAGTTTCACCGTTATGGACTTGCATCACCTCTTTATACTCATTTTACTTCTCCTATTCGGCGATATGCAGGTTAGATGATTATTTTTTAATTTCCCATCACTAGGGTTTCACACGCAAGCAGCATCTCCATTTGAACTTGGATTATAGCCATTTGTAAAGTTAGTAGCGCAAGTGAAATATTTTCTTCCTAATAGCCTTAACTTCGATTGATTCTTTCTAATTTATCAACTAGTCAATTATTAGATGGGGAAATATTTGGTTTTTGAAGGGCATAAGGTAATTTTACATTCTCTTTTTAAGTTCCAGCATTATGTTCTATGGATGTCATGTACAGTGTTGTTAGTTCATTGAGAAGTGATTTACGTTGCTAATTTGGTTCTTTGATTAAATTAGTTCCATGCCAGATGAACATCATGTGCAATTAAGTGACGGTATTGTTATGAAAATTAGCCTTAGCCCACCCACTATTTAGGAATTTTTATGAATCCTTTTTCTTAGTTCACGTGGATTGGTTTTGAATATAACAATAGCATTTAATCAATTCCCCTTTCTGCCACACTTCACTGATTTGCTACCAACCCCTGTTTCCTATTAGATTTCTTATAAGAGTGAGAGTACATTTGTTATAAGGTGCAAATCATTCAATTATTTGTTGCTTTTATTTTTTTTGTAGAATGTCTTCAAGCAAGGATAGTAATAGTGATTTACAAGAGCCTATATCTGTTGATGATGATCCAAATAAACCATTATGGAGGTTTGTCACTAAGTTTGCTACTCATGGTGAGGCGGGAGGAAATTTATCTTGGAAGTGTAATTTCTATGAAAAAAGTTTTACAAGTTCATATACAAGAGTGAGAGCACATTTGTTAATGCTTAGTGGAAAAGATATTGGAAAATG
The DNA here is from genome assembly GCA_039513925.1 of Platanthera zijinensis. Lineage (NCBI taxonomy): Eukaryota > Viridiplantae > Streptophyta > Magnoliopsida > Asparagales > Orchidaceae > Platanthera > Platanthera zijinensis. The sequence continues at coordinate 50,729,500 of CM077080.1, read as the reverse complement.
TGTCAAAGTAGAAAAGAGTGATCTCCTCGAGATGGAAAATTTAGAAAGAGATTTGAATGCTAGAATTGCAAGTCTTGCTCCTAAAAAAGTTCCTTTGCCCCCTTCTAACATTTCAAGTAGTGAAGGTGGGTCTTCTGGTGGGATAGATTATTTTACTAAAAAAAGAAAAGTTGAAAGTGGTGGAAAAGGAGCTCTTGAAAACGCACTTAACTGTGGTCAATAAAAGCAGTTAGACTATGAGATTGCGAGAATGTTTTATTCGGCAGGTTTGCCATTTAATCTAGCAAGGAATCCATACTTTATATCCGCTTTTACTTATGTTGCAAATCATAATATTGCGGGTTATTTACCACCAAAATACAATTTGCTTAGGACAACCTTATTGCAAAAGGAGAAATTAAATATTGATAGATTTTGTGCACATATCAGAAATATGTGGAAGGATAAGGGTGTTAGCCTAGTGAGCGATGGATGGAGTGACTCCCAACGGCGATCACTTATTAATTTCATTGCAGTTAGTGATGGAGAAGCAATGTTTTTGAAGACTGTTAATTGCTCTGGTAAGATAAAGGATATGCAATTTATTTTTAACCTATTCAAAGAGATTATAAATGAAATTGGACATGGAAAAGTTGTCCAAATTATAACTGATAATGTTGCTAATTGCAAGGCTGCCGGACAACTGATCAAACAAAAATTTGAGTCAATTATTTGGACTCCTTGTGTGGTGCTTACTCTGAATCTTGCATTGAAGAATATATGTGATCCAAAGAATTCGGAGGTCAATCAAGATGTTTATTTGGAATGCAGTTGGATACCAGAAATTGTTTTTGATGCTTTGCAGGTAAAGAATTTTATCATGAATCATTCCATAAGTTTAGCAATTTACAATGAGTATGTTAACTTGAAATTGTTTTGAATGTTTTGCAGGTAAAATTTTTTATCATGAATCATTACATGAGATTAGCAATTTACAATGAGTTTGTTAACTTGAAATTGCTATTCATTGTTGATACAAGATTTGCTTCAATGATTGTGATGTTAAAAAGATTTAAGCTCATTAAAAATGGTCTCCAAAGCATGGTAATTTGTGAGAAATGGAATATTTATCGAGATGATAATCAAGGAAGAGCAAGGTTTGTGAAAGAAAAAGTACTAAATGATTCATGGTGGGACTCTATTGATTACATCTTATCCTTCACGGCTCTAATTTATGATATGCTGAGGTTTTGTGATACAGATAAGCCTTGTCTTCACTTAGTCTATGACATGTGAGATTCTATGATTGAAAAAGTGAAGAAAGCTGTTTACGATCATGATGTTAAAAGGTTAGATGAGCAATCAAACTTTTATGATGTTGTTCAAGCAATATTACTTGATCGTTGGTCAAAGAACAACACTCCTCTTCATTGCTTAGCACATGTCTTGAATCCAAAGTAATTTCTAACTTTTTATATCTTTTTTTATATTTATATTAATGTTTAATTCTCATGTTATTAATACTTGTGTTTCTTTTTAAATTAGGTATTATAGTGAACAATGACTCAATAAAGATCCTTCAAGAGTTTCTCCATACAAGGATAGTGAGATAATTCAAGAAACTAAGAAATGTTTTAGGAAATACTTTCCGGAGATTGAGGAGCGAACACGGGTGAATTTAGAGTATGCAAATTTTTCATACATAAATGGAGATTTTAGAGATTTTGATTCGATTCAAAGCAGATACTCTATGGATCCCAAAGCTTGGTGGGTTGTTCATGGAGCAAGTGCTCCTATTCTACAAAGCTTAGCCTTAAAGCTTCTTGTACAACCATCCTCATCATCATGTGCAGAGAGAAATTGGAGTACATATTTTTTTGTGCACTCAATGAAAAGAAATAGAATGACACCAAAGCGTGCAGAAGATCTGATTTTCATACACAACAATTTACGTCTACTTTCAAGAAAAACTCCACAATATCCACAAGGAGAAACAAAGATGTGGGATATTGCTGGAGATGCTTTTGATACATTCGAAGATGTTGGTATGCTGGAAATTGCAAATCTCTCACTAGATGAGCCGGACATGGAATCAATTATCTTTTTAGACGATATATAATATGTAAGTATGAGTATTACATTTTTATATGCTAAGTTTGTTCATTTCTTGTCTATTTATTAGTATTTTGCAATTTCTATAATTATAAAATATGAATTTAACAAACGTGTCTCAACGTGTTGAATATTAGTAGTTTACGAGAATGGACGAGTCGCGTGTCGGTGCAACATAGGATTCAGGGGCTACTTACCATATCATCTTCTTGAAGCCAACTCAATACTTGGATTCTCCGCATCCAAAGTTTATCACTGTAGCCAATGACAATACCGCTCCTGTCTCTGGCTCTGCTGATTTACCTCTCAATCCCTCTATTTCTCTTTGTTCGACTCTCCATGTATCGGGCTCTCCGTTTAATTTACTTTATGTTGGCCACCTTACTACTGATTTGGATTGATCTATCACATTCACCTCTTCTTCGTTAGCAGGACCGATGGACACAAAGTATCATTGGTAAAGGACGACTTCATAACAGGCTCTACCTTCTTGATGCCTCCCCTACCTTTCTCTCCTTTGTCTCCTTTGTTGACTGGCATCGACGTCTTGGCATGTTTCTCTTTCCCATACGAGATTTCTTGTCTGATAGTGAGGGCTAAAAGACAACTTCGCTCCGCTCGCCTTCTATTTGCCTATTGCTTTAGTGTTTGCCTCTAGTCCCCTCTTTTCTTTCTATTTCTTGTCTATAAAGACGACCTTTATTGGTCCACAGGCTCAAACTGAAAGAAAACCATAAGCTATAGAAGGAGAAGCTCTTTCACTCGACACATGAGAAAGAGACCTTACTCGTCCATGTTGCCTTAGGTCAATCCCTTTACAAGAAAATCACAAAAGCGATCTTATATGGTTGTGTTGCAAGAACAGAACAGATTCCACACCGACTACTATTCCGGTGGTGCGATACAACAAACAAAGAGTTGAAATCGAAATATTTTCAAAAGAAGAATCCGACACAGGAAGGAATTCGAGATCTGCCTTCTCCCTTAGCCGGAATAAATGCCTATTTCTTCCCTACTCGATCTATTTGTCTTCAAGCCAGTAATGTGATTGAAAAGAGCGGGAAGTCGGGACTGAGCTCCCAGATGCATCAAGATAAGTCAATAGCTCAGTCGGTAGTCACACTCACGCTAGCTCACTATCAGTCTGAGTGTACAGTGCTTGGTAGCCAGTGCTTGAGCTCACTTTATGCACACTTGCAATTTCATGCTTTCGCTCAATCCGATCTTGCAAAGCTCAGCTCAATCTGCTGCTAGTTTAGTAGTGCTTGGGCTAAGCTAGTCAACTTCATTCTGGACGAACCAACAGCATAAGGCGTATGAACTTCATCGACCAGTATAGTCTCGGTATCGGCAGTTTGAGTGCGGGTTGGATAGCTACGCTGAGAATTTCTGATCTTATTGGCTCGATCTCAGTCAATCTGGCTTGAAAGAAAGGAAAGTGAGTAATGTATATCCGGACAGCCTATCCATCTTTTTGTCGTTGAAATAGACTCGGATTATGAGTAGAACAAGTCGTAGATTTCACTGTACTGTATTATTTCAGAGATTTCTATATAGGAGCATAAACCTCACTTTTTGGACAATTAAGATCTGTCAAGGGGATAACCAGACCAAGCGTAAATGTGATCTCTCTGTAAGATCGCTTCACGGTAAAGGAAATTGTTAACTAGCCGTAACCAGATGGGTAAAAAAAGATCCATGGTTGCAAGACAGAGTAGGTCAATCGGCTCAAAGATGTGATGTGTAGAAATGATGAACCCAAGATTGGTGTGTTGTTCATTCAATCTTTTTAGAGAAGTGATGAAATATTTGTTGAGTTTCATAGTGTACGTGGTTCACATCCCATCTTTGTAGCTGAAACTCTGAAGCTGGAAATTGCTCATGAGCTTCCCAGGGTCAGAATATTCTCTTTAGAATATTGAGACTGACCGCAAACTATACGAGTAGACTCCTCATAAGAAAGAGGTCCGGATTCTAAACAAACATCCTGACTTCCTAAGCTGCCCTCACCCCCTCACATTCTTGGTTCACATCTCAGGTAAATTAGCATTTCAGACTCTCTTTTGGGATTAGCATCCTGATCAGTCTTTCCATGCTAGCATGGTGACCCTCAGTCAGTCCATATGACTTTCTTTTTAGGATTGGTTGAATCACATTCATATAGATGAACTCATTGATGATTGAAAGTTGAAAGTGGAGGGCCCATATTACGAATTGACTATAGAAACAGAAACATGTTCTATTATCGCTATATTGAATAGTTGTTAGAAAGTTGTCATGTACTGTGTATATAGGAGCATTTTTAGCAAGCATACCATTGCAATACAAAAAGAATCAAGGTTTTCTTTTTCCCTCATGAAATGGGGCATCCCGCTCATCAACTCAAAGCAAAGTGAGATAGGACAGGTTCTTCTAAGAGAGATCGTAATGGATGACATTCCCCAAATTCTAATAGATCATCATACTGCTCCGTGGGCTAATGGCTATACATCAAGCAAGGTTGAGAATCCACATGAACTAAAGGGCGGCTTTAGCACCTCTTGCGCTGGGATTCGTCGAGAAGCACTGAATGCTTTCGAATCCGCTGGGATTCGTCGAGAAGCACTGAATGCTTTCGAATCTGAAACCAGACGTCAGACTGTCAGAATGCTCCTCTTCTGGTTCTCAAGAAGGCTTTTCCTGATGTTCATCTTCCTACTTTTCATGTGATTCTTGTATTTTGGGGAAACAACATTGTTCCTCTTTTCCTCCTCATTGTACATGGAGCTCTGCTCCTTTTATGTTCGTACATTCTGATGTTTGGGACCCTTATAAAATAACAAGTGTGTGGTTATCGTAATTTTATCACCTTTATTGATGATTATTTTCAAATGACATGGTTGTACTTACTTCGTGATCGCTCCGAGCTTCCTTGTGTATTTTGGGCGTTTGTTCTTGAGACTCGCACATAATTATCCGACAAAATCAAAACACTCCGGACGGATAATGCTCGAGAATACACTAGTCATGAGTTCGATAACCTCTGCTCTGAGTTTGGGATTATTCATCAGACTCATGTGCATATACTCCTCAACAAAACGGTATGGCTGAGCGCAAAAATAGACATCTTCTTGATGGTGCTCGCTCCCTCATGATTCAAATGCACGTTCCTAAGGCTTATTGACACTTTGCGGTTTCGACTGCGTGCTATCTCATTAAGAGTCTGTCCTGCTCCGTCCTCAACAGTGTCACCCTGTTCAACCTCCTCTTCCCTTCCACACCTCCATTCCCTCTCACACCTCGCATATTTGGTTGTACTTGCTATGTTCATTTACTAGATCCCTCCACCGATAAGTTCGATCCTTGGGCGGCCAAACATATGTTCGTTGGTTATTCCCGCACTCAAAAAAGATATGTTTGCCACTCTCACTACCCGCAAGGTGACAGTTTTGGCGGATATTACCTTTCTGGAAGATCAACCATTTTTCTCAATTTCAACGTCATCTCTTCCACCACCATCATTACTGTTGATGCGCGAAAAGCGAAGGCGGAAACGAGCACCAGCAGCTAACTGTTCGAGCACTTGGGGAAAGAGGAAAAACAAACTGCGAGCAGCAGTCTACTTGGCGGACTAGGAAAGGAACAGAAAGGCAAGAGCCGTGGAGCACGGCAACACCAGACTTCGCCTGTCGCGGCCTGAATGCCTCTCCTGCGACGGGCTTACTTTTGATTGCAAAGAAGGGGTTACAAGAAGGGAAAAGGAAAGCAATGCAGAAAGCAAACTGGAGATCGCAAAGCCAGAGATTCGAGTCCGCAGCCTTTAACAAGTGGGCTCCTGGGCTCGAGTCAGCGTGCTTTGAGTGCACCACTTCCCCCTATTTATAGGCTGGGGGCCTGCCCAAACGGGCAGGGCTAAAATAACCGGCTGCCCGGGGTACAAAGGAGCCGGGCAGCGGTGACGGGAAACAAAAGAGAAAGAAGAGGCAGTCCGCGCTGGACCGGCGGTCTGGGCCTGTGAACTGTAATCCTTGGTCGCGTCTAGCGCGATCCTGCCAGACCAGTTGCGACCTGAGCGACCTGGGCGGCCTGACTCGGAGCTCGCCGATCTGGGCTCGACTATCCTCGAAGGGAGGTCGCCGATTCAGCTGAGTTGAGAACCAAAGGCGACCTTGGCGGACTGAGCTCTGAGAATCCGGCCAAGGAGGAACGAGACGTCTAGCTGGACATGTTGTGGATTCTGGGGTTAACATAATCCCCGCACATTTTTGAGTTTTGGAAAATTCCGAAAATGTTTCCTTAACCGCCGAGTCCGCAATTATCATTAATGCTGTTTGTGCTATAAATACCGCCGGAAGCCCTGTCCTCTGTCAGAATTGGCTGCGCGACGGGTCGTTACTCACCTCTTGCGGTCTCAACTTTCCAGTCCGGCATGGCAAGATTAGGGGATTTCTTTGGTAACCTTGCTACTTCGACTGAGAAGCCCAAGGTCAGTTCCCGACCTAAGAAGACCAGTCGCCGTCACGATAATCCAGCCCGCTACAGAGGAGAGAGCTCAGGTCAAAAGAAATCAGACCCAGCCCGCGACATAGAGCCTGAGAAAGTCGCGATTGCTGTTCCTCCAAACCCACCAATTGAGAAATTGAATCCGTCATCTATTTCCGACAAGAATCCTGCGAGCTCTTCCAGCATGGAGGTACACCGCTCTGCTTCTGGGACTATTATGCTACGGATAGACACGGGCAAGGAAGTATCGTCGCCGAAAGCCCAGCAGCAGATGATCGAGGAGAAGCTTCCCGCTGACGAACAGGTAGAGGAAAGGGCAGAAGAGGTTGTCGAGGAACGAGTTAAAGAGCCCGTCGAAGTCGCAGCTAAAGATTCCGTTGAGCAAGCTAAGGAGCCAGTGTCTTCCCTGGCTCTGGTTGTCGCACCGACATCAGTCCGCGAACAGCAGCAGGTCGTCATTGACTTGGATGAGACGCCTGAAAAGAAAAAGAGGAAAAGAGACAATACTGTTGCGGAGCGAATAGAGAAGAGGCTGAAGGTTAGGAAAGAGAAGAATATCTCCAAGCGGACTGGGGCTGCGAGCTTGCAGCATAAGCCGAGAGAAAAGGAGGTTCAAGATAGCGATCTCGTCACCCCTGCTCCTCTGTCCGCAGAAGGTGATCCCCCTTCGACGCTTAGCCTATCAACTACGGAGATCCTTGACTCCATAGATGACGAGCAGCTTGCGAGCATGAATCGCTCTCTGCTGGAAGTGCTGCAGCCTGATGCCGAGATTAGAGGAGAGAAACTCGCTGATCCTTCTTTTCTTCAAGCTGAAGAGAGGGAAAAGACTAAGGAGCAGCTTGCCATAATGAAGGCAAAGGTTGAAGCGGTCTCGGAGAAGCTTGCCGCGGATAAGCGGGCTGAGGATCTTCGGACCGCTGCCGAGCTAATGGGGTCAGGTAAGTTGCAGCCGGCGCCCAAGCGATTCCAGAGCTCATGGTTATATAAATCCCCTCCACGGAAATCGCGGTCGGTCAAGACCATTACAGAAACCGGTGATATAGTCGCCTCAAGCAGATCGCTGGCCGAGACGAGAGCGATAGTCCGCCGAGAATGGAGGCGTCGCCTAGACGCTTTTGATCCAGAGCGCGTGAGGCGACCTATCCTTGATAGTCGCCAGATCGCCGCAAGGATTACCAAAAGTGAATTGAACTTTTATTTTTTACCTTTCTGGGCCTATTGCGACTCAGATACTGAAGCGAATTTTATTTTTTGTTGCAGTTCAGAAGTCAACACCTGATTCTGTCGAGGCCGGCGAGATCGTGCCCACGCCACCAGACATATCAATGGAAACTGCGGTGCGGACTGCTGCTGAACTCGCACAGGAGGAGCGACCTGCTCAGGAGACGTACACGCTATTAGCGAGAAAGCATGAGGAGTTATGCGAAATTCGGGCTGAATTAAAGAAGAGTAAAGAGCGAGAAAAGATCTTAGAAAACGAGGTTGCCAGCCTTTCATCTGCGCTCGAAGGAGTGAAGAAAGAGAAGAATCGACTAAGCGGAGATGCCAGCCACTACAGGAACAAGTACTTGGCCTTGGCGAGAGAAGGGAAGAGACAAATGAGCGAAGCTGCTGGGATAAGGCCGCAATCGTCTTCCCAACCTGTTGCGGGTGAGGGGTCAGCCCCGGCGGCGAGCGGGCAGGCCGCGGTGGTCGCAGATCCAACCCCGGCAGGTGTTCCCTTAATTCCGTTCCCTTACCAAGACCTTTCATCCTAGTTACGTCTCCTCCACCACCTCCACTTCTCCCCTCCCCAGCTATGGTTCTCCACAAACCTCCCTTCTTCGTGTTTATACTCGTCGGCCTCCCAGCTCTGCCACCACGCTGCAGTCGGCTTCACCCTCTGGCACTCTGCGACCTGTCGACCTGACCTCTGCCTCCACTGCCCATCCTATGGCAAATTATGTATCTTTACATCTTCTGATGTTTGCGCTTCAAACCTTTGCTACCTCATTATTCTCTATTTTCGTCTCTAACTCTGTGCAGGAGGCTTTCTAACATCTGTGCTGGCGGGCGGTCATGGATGAAGAAATGATGGCCCTCTGGGCTAATCAGACATGGGATCTGGTTTCTCTTCCTTCGGGATAGACTACTTTAGGATGTAAATAGGTCTTTGTCATCAAGCATGCCCCTGATGGGACGATTGATCGTCTTAAGACCCATCTGGTGGCTCGTGGATTTACTCAACAATAGGGTCTTGATTATGAGGAAGCATTCTCTCCAGTGGCCAAGCTAAACATTGTTCGTGTCCTCCTCTCCTTAGTTGTACATCGTCAATCGCCCCTACATCAACTGGATATCAAGAATGTTTTTCTCAATGGTGATTTCCAAGAAACTGTCTATATGCAACAACCTCCAAGGTTTGAGATCACGGGGGAGTCCCGAGTTTGTCACCTTAAGAAGTTGATTTTTGGTCTCAAACAATCTTCTCGGGCATGGTTCGATAAGTTCAGTAAGGCTGTTTGGGAGGTTGGCTTTACTCAGAGCTCGATAAATTTCTTTCTGTTCACTCGACATAGAACAACAGGAACAGTTCTTCTTTTGGTATATGTCGATGATATTCTAACCACATGAGATGATTCAAAATGAATACAAGTGGTCAAACAACACCTCAGTTCTATTTTTCAAACAAAAGATCTGAGGAACCTTCGATACTTCTTTGGCCTTGAGATCGCAAGATGTCCTGATGGCCTTGTCCTATTTCAATGGAAGTACTGTCTCGACCTTCTTCAGGATGCTGGATATTCTGGATGCAAGCCGGTTAATACTCCTATGGATGTCAATCACAAGTTGTGTGCTCATGCTTCTGATGCAGATCTTCTTCTTCCAAATCCAGAATACTATCGACGTTTGGTTGGAAAACTGATTTATCTAACAGTCACAAGGCCAGACATATCTTTTGTTGTTGGAGTAGTCAGCCGGTTTATGCATTCTCCTCGTGTGTCTCATCTACAGGTTGTCGAACTTATTTTGCGATACCTGAAAACCGCTCCTAGTCAAGGGCTGGTATACAAAACTTCTTCCTCGTCTACTCTAACATTGGTTGTGTATTCAGATGTTGATTATGCTGGTTCCCTGGATGATCAGCGTTCCACCAACGGATTTTGTACTTACTTCGGAAAGCACCTTTTTACCTGGCGCAGTAAGAAACAGTCTGTGGTTGCTCGATCTTCAGCCGAAGCTGAGTGTCGTTCGATGGCTTCTGTTGTGTCTGAGCTCACATGGCTTGAGAGTATTCTAGGTGATATAGGAGTAAAACTTTCCTCACCAGCTACCTTATTCTATGACAGCCAAGCTGCTATACACATAGCTAAGAATCTCGTCTTCCATGAAAGAGCAAAACACATTGAAGTTGATTGTCACTTCATTCTAGAAAAAGTTCAAATGAAGAAGCTGGAATTGAAACATGTTCCGACTACTGACTAAGTTGTTGATTTTCTCACTAAGGCCCTACCAAGTGCTCTATTTTATCAGTTCTTATCCAAGCTGGGTGCCTACGACTTGTACGCTCCAGCTTGCGGGGGAGTGTTAGAAAAAGAACATGTAAAATGCCCATATAATGGTTTAGGGTCGTAACCGCTTGACCGGTGAAAATAAGTCCCCCCAAACGAAGCCTTTGTTCATTCTTCTGTTGGTCAAAATATCAACTAAAACATATATTGCTATGTATAACATAAAAATGCACTACTGAAATTTCACATGGTGTAATCAATTTTATTGCAAAAGTAGGATTGTGATCGATCTAACTTTGACTCATCGTAGCGGTGTCTCAAAACCGGACAAATAGCAAACACAGAGCTGGAAATTGAATAGTGGCTTGGTCCTATTTGAGCTAGCCCGCTTGAATTTTTAAATTAGAGTTGGCTCAAACACATTAAAACACATCTCAAAATCTACAATTAATGTTAAACGCATTTAAATTGTGCAATTCAACGTAATTTTATAATCGATGATTATAAATTATTCGAATAAAATTAACCGGAGGGTTACAAAAATAAATCCAAATAAATTCATAAAGAATTCGCCATCCAAGCTTCATATTAAACCATTTGTAAAACATCAAACAGCAAGAAAAATTGACAAAAAATAATACTTAAAAACTGCACAAAGTTTCTAAGTAAAATATGAAATAACCTAAAAAATTGAAAGCCGTCCTACAATCTATACGTTTAGATATGGTGAATTAAGGCTCCATTTGTTTGGGCGTTTCGTTGCTCCGTTTTGAGCAAACGCCGCCGGAAGGAGGAAAAACAAATGAACCTCCGGCGGCGTTTTCTCCGTTTCCACCCGCCCCCCTTGAGAAACGCCCTCAAAAAGCTCCGTTTGGAGCGGCCACCTCCCCCCTCCATTTCGAACACTCCGTTTCCACCCGCTGGATCGACCCGCCACCGCCGAACCAAATGAAGCCTAAATGTAAAAATTTAGTCAGAAATTGGGGAGTATATTAATCAAGTTGTTGGAATATGTTAGAATAATAGTTTGTATGTTGCTATTGTATTATCGGCGTACACCCATATATGTATATGTATGGGAGCCTCTAATGTAATGAATTACAGTTGATTCTTTTCCTCAACATGGTATTAGAGGCAAACAACACTTAAGGTTTTCCAAATCCCGCACAATGCCACAGAGCCGTCCATCTCCGGCTCCTCCGCAGTCCGCCTCCAGCTCTTCCGCCGTCCGCGGTTCCGCCATCCGCTCTTCCGCCGTCCGCGGTTCCACTGTCCGTTCTTCTTCTTCTTCTTGGGACGCCGGACCCATGGGGTCTTAAATCTGTCGATGTCGGCGGTCCCCTCGTCTTCTTCCCTCTTTCTATGAGGGCGGTTCTCCTTCCACATCCTTGGTGATTATTTGGCATCTCCTCAATTTATATTTGGGGTTTCCTTATGGCGGGCAGTGAGTCCTCTACCACCATTTCTTCCGGTGGAGTGGCCTCGCCTACTCCGGCTTCTGTTGGACCTTATCGCATCCCCTCAGATTATGGTGCTCCTCAAATCACCACTATAAAATTAGATGGTTCCAACTACCTCTCGTGGGCTCTCTCCATCTCTCTTGCTCTCAAAATTCGTCGGTTATTTTGCCATGTCAGTGGCACGGTGAAGGCTCTTGCATTTGACTCTTCTGAGTGGCTTCAGTGGGAGTCTGGCAACTCCCCGGTGATGTATTGACTACTTAACTTTATGACGGAGTCCATTTCTCGGAACTACCTGTTCTTGGATACCGCCGTGGATATCTAGAAGCGTGCAGAGACTACCTATTCGGGTCGCGGCAATGCAGCTCAGATCAACCAACTCCGTCGTCGGCTGTTCCTCCTGCAACAGGATGATCGACACCCCTCGGCTTACTACTCAGAGTTCACCCAACTCTATCAGGAGTATGATCACTTTGATTCTCTGACCCTGGTGTCTCCTGAAGATGAGGTGTTTGACCGAGCAAGAGAAGAACGCAATCGCATCTTTGAGTTCCTCCACGACTTACATCGGAATTTTGATCCGATCAGCAATCAGATCCTTGGTCTCTCTCCTCTACCTTCTCTGTCGGAGGTGTACAACCTTGTCCAACAGAAATTCGATTGTCGTCTGACTCTGGTTCCCGACTCTGCCCCCGAGGGATCTGCCCGTGTCTCTCTTTCTCAGCTCGGGGCTCGTCTTGCTCGTGACACTATAATAAGAACTGCGGAGAAAGATCACTTAGTCTGTGATTATTGCAGGAAGGCCCTCCATACTAGAGATACCTGCTTCAAGCTTCATGGTTTTCCTCCTTGAGGCATCCCTGCCTCTCGTGGTGGTCGGGGAGGTGGTCGCTCTCAACACAGGCCTCCTCTTCCCAGATTATCCCACTTGTCAGACGCTGGGGAGGACTCTACTGCTCTTTCGGCTGAAGAAATTCTAACATTCCGCCGGATGATGCTTGGACCTCCAGCAGAGCCGTCCAGTTCTGCCTCCTCTTCCTAAGTTCATCAGGGACCTGCAGATGCTCACTCGACTTCCTCCCACCTCTCCTCTCAGTGATCATTGATTCCAGGGCTACAGACCACATGACCGGATCATCCACAAGTTTTGTGTCTTACACCCTCTTTGTCGGGCAGGGACAAAGTGAGCATTGCTGATGGATCGCTATCTCCCATTGCTGGGAAAGGATTCATTCCATGCTCTTCTCTTACCCTCTCCTCTGTTCTTCATGTTCTTACTTTCACCCGCAATCTCCTCTCTATTAGTCACCTGACAAACTCTATGAATTGCTCAGTGACCTTTTTTCCTATCTCTTGTGTTTTTCAGGATCTGAAGACAGGGACGGTGATTGGCTCTGGTAGACTGTGCAACGGGCTATATGTGTTCGACCCCTCTGCTTCCACTTCATCCAGCATCGCTCGGCCTCCCAACACCCTTCTTGTTGCTCGTCCCTCTGAGTTGGATTCCTGACATTGTCGGCTAGGACATCCTCCTGTCGCTATTATGAAGTTGTTACTTCCTGCTATGTATTCTACTTTGTTTAATGTTTTTCATTGTGATGTGTGTGAACTGGCTAAACATCATCATAATACTCTTCCTCTTATGACCCCCCCCCCCCCCCCCCCGTAGCTGAGTTTCATTTGCTGTTATTCACACTGATGTTTGAGGTCCTAGACCTACTGTTTTTATTTCTGTTTGCTCGTAATTTGTTTCTTTCATTGATTGTTACTCTCGTTGTACCTGGGTTTACTTATTGAAACATAAAAGTGAGGTGTTCTCTATTTTTCAGCACTTTCACAAGATGGCACTACTCAATATGGTGCTCTTGTTAAAATCTTACGTAGTGACAATAGTCGCGAATATATTGACGCTCGTTTTGATAAATACCTAAGTGACCTAGGTATCATTCATCAAACCTCCTGTGTGTACACCCCTGCTCTGAATGGGGTGGCTGAGCGTAAGAATTGGCACCTCCTTGAGGTGGCTAGGTGCCTTCTCCTTCGGATGCGTCTCCCGAAGTATTACTGGGGCGTTGTTCTCATCGCGGCCTACCGCATCAATCGTCTTCCTACACGGGTTCTCGGGTTTTAGACCCTCTCACCACTCTAGTGGTCCGTCCTACCTCTCTCTCTCTCCGTGTCTTTGGATGTGTCTGTTTTGTCCACACCCAGTCTAAGACCAAACTTGATCCACGCGCCCTGAAGTGTGTGTTTATTGGCTACTCTCCTACCCAGAAAGGCTATAGGTGCTTCCACCTGGTTACCAAGCGGGTGTTATTTATCATGGATGTCACCTTCCGGGAATCTGAAGCTTATTATGGGAACTCTTTTCAGGGGGAGAGGACAACTACAGAAGTGAGTTCCACTCCTTTTGTTCCTCTTCATATTCCTCCATCTCCGGTGCCACCTACCGTTCCGGTCACCCCACCGTCATCTCCCGTTCCTACTACTCCCGTTCCTCCGGTGCCTCTGGTGCTTCCTCCTATTTTGCAGATCTACACTCGACATAGAAGGGGCACGAACACTCAGGCTCTTGCTATTCAACCTGAGCCATCACCCGATCCATCGTCAGGTATTAAAAAAGGTAGCTCTGCTTCTACTCTACATCCCCTTTCTCACTTTGTGACTTATGACTCATTGTCTCCTTCACATAGAGTATTTGTCACCTTCTTGGCCTCCATTTCTATTCCTCGGTCTTAGCGGAAAGCACTTGAGCATAGTGAGTTGAAGGCAGCCATGCTGGAAGAAATGGGAGCCCTTGATAAGAACAATACTTGGGAGTTGGTCCAACTCCCTAAGGGGAAAACTATTGTGGGATGCAAGTGGGTTTTCTCTGTGAAGCATAACTCCCAAGGTATTGTGGAACAATACAAAGCCTCATCCTAAAAATGAGGAGGAACGCGATAGGAGATAAGGAGGGTGTGGGCTGTTTCAATGATGTAGCGATGCTTCCTTTTAGCAGTGTCATTCTGAGCATGGGAACCGGGACAAACAACCGTAAGATGCGAGTTGACTGGAGGATATAAGGTTCATGGATAACTTGGGTATGTATGACACATCAGGAATATGAAAATGGGTGATATGAAGAAGCCCACGACTAGTGCAAAGGAGAATAGTGTCATCTGCAACCATAACACTGAGGGAAGATGAGACAGACTGACAGGACGTGAGGTGAGTGGCATCATGGGTCATATGAAAAGAGGCTCCATAGTCAAGCAACCAGTCGGTGGAGGAGATACCTGCAGGAGCGGAGGCAACCGACTGAGAGACAGAGGCACCCGAAGCATCCGGTGAGAGCACGGAGGCAGAGGAGCGATGCAGTGAACCGTAAGATAGTTGTTGGGCAATCTGCTGGGCAAACTCAAAAACAGAGAGTGACTGTGTTGAGCTAGAGGAGTACCAGGTGCACGCTACTGACCAGAATGCTGAGCTCTCTGAAGCTTGCGAAACTCAGATTTAACATGGTCAATGCACTGACAGTAGTGACAGCGGACAGACTGGCGACGAGGAGCACCAGACTGAGCAGTAGAAGGCACTAGAGGACGAGGAACAGGCCGCACCGGTGCATTATAACCCGAAGAAGGCAGTAGAGGAGTGCTCACAAGGGAGGAATGCAGTGGGGGCTCGGGAGCAGCAAGGATAGCATGAGGCAGCACACCAGAGGACACAGTAGTGTCCAAGGGGTGGAGACGAGTCTCTTCAGCGATTACCAAAGCCAACGTATCACTGAGAGAAGGTGGAGGATCCCGGTGCAAAAGTTGGGCACGAACAGACTCGAACTCGGGGCGTAAGCTCATGAGAAACTCATACATGCACTGAAAGTTGCGATCCCGAGATGTAACAACACACTGAGGGCAAGTAATGCATGGGGAAGGAGCTATCTCATCGCACTGACACGAGAGGTCCAGGAGCTCAGCAAAGAATGCCTGGACAGCACGATCACCCTGGTGACATGCGCCAAGGGTCTTGAATAGAGAGTAGCGCAGAGCCTGACTGGAAGGTAGGTAGAGACGGCGCAGGTGATCCCACATTGCCTTGGCCGTAATTAGTTGGTAGACAATCATGCGAATGGGGAGCTAGCAGGACTGACAGATGACAGTTATTGCACGAGTCGTCCGAGCACCACTTCGCCATGTCGGAACCCTGGACAGAAGCGGCAGTGCTAATAGTGGAAGAATCATCCACAGAAGGGGCGGGTACTAATGGAGGTGGAACAAGATCAGAGTCGTCAATGTGGCCCCATAGATCTAGACCACGTATCACGCCGACAGTGGCGGACCAAGCTTTGTAGTTTCGTCCATCGAGGATGACGTCTGCCTTCTGTAGAAAGGAAGAGGCCATGGGGGTTGCACAGTCAACCGAAGAAGATCGAGAGCGGCAGACCAGTAGATCAGGTGCAATTCTGCGGAATAATGGTGCTCGTCGGAAGCGATTTTGCGAGGGTGATCAACTGAAGCAGACCGAATCACTGAAGCAGATGGATCGGTGACGGCACAGGAGCAGGACCAGTCGGAATCGGCGGCAGCACAGAAAGGCGGGATCGACTGGAGCAGAAAAGGCGGGATCGGCACAGGACCAGTCGGGATCGCTGAAGAAAACGAGGCAGAAACTTGCGCTAGATCGGGATTTCTGCGAAGAAGACTGATATCGGGATTTCAGCGAAGAAGACGGATCGTTGAAGGATCGGCTCTCGAGAAGACTTCTGCGGTGCTGGAGAAGAGGGCATGATTGGGATTGAGAGGAGAGCGGCGGAAACCCTAACCTCTCTTTAATACCATGATAGGAAAACACAATGAATCAATATTCTATTAACAAGAGGTAAGGTAATATATATACAAGTACATGTGAGGGTATTCAGAACACCCATGGTGAGCACATGACAACTCTACTACGCAGTAAATGCACTATATCTAACACCTATCACTCCTAAACTGAATAAATTCGAAAATCTCTGAATTAAAAATGGAAGTTTCTATTATAAATTCTCCAAATCACAATGTAACATGTGAATCTATCAAAAATTCAGATGTTATGTGGGAAGGGTGGTGGTGGGGAGAACTACTGCTTACAACCAACCTAAGGAGGATTATGATCATGTTAGTATAAGGTTGAGAGTTAGGGAGAAAAGCTTAAAAGAATTATGGTGATTGGGGCAGTGGTTAATTACAGATGGTATATTCCATGTTTTTTTGGGCTATCATATCATGTGATCACCGAGTAATTAATATTTTTTTATACAAATAAAGTGCCATTTTACTGAGTATTATTTAGCTGCAAGAGAGGAAACATCAAATTATCTATTTTCAGGGATTTAGTCTGGTCTCAGTGCATCATAAAGACAAGCTATTTCTAGTTGCTTTTGGAGGAAACAGAAAAGAGCCATCAAATCAGGTTAGAGAAGAAGTGCATCGATTATAGTTTGCACATTCAACTTTTTATAATCCTTAATTACTTCTGCAGATTGAAATATTAGTAATGGTAAAAAATGAACATTCAATGAGCCGGAGATCTGCACCAGGCTCGAATGTTTTGCCCTGTGAAGGTAGCCCAGGAACCCCTAAAGATCTTGCCGCTCATCTCAACAGCAATGCTCTATCGCGTTCTGTTGGGCGATTTGGTTCTGCTTCTGAGGCCAAACATCATGCTTCTGCCAGAAAGTCGCAGTCTGATTCCTCTATCGATCCAAATGCTTGTTCTGGTAGTGTTTCACTTCGCAGGCAATTTCATAATGATGGAGAATACAATGCAACCCAGAAGATGCTTAAAACTCCTGAAGAGGACAAATGTAAGACGGGAATGAGTGGATCAGATCGGTGTAATTCATGCTCACAGGTGAACGGACACTTTTCATGCCATTATAAGTGATGAAATATATCAAGTTTCTTATTTTTTCTTCACAATTCTGAAAGTACTCTATAATACAATAGCTTATTGTTTATGGGAATACTTTTATTGAGTGGTGCTAAGCTTTGGAGGAAGAGGGCATGCCTGGTGCAAGGTCCCATCGTTGCCACTGAAGTCACTTTTTTATGGTTCGAGTTTAATTTCTAATAAGAATTGTTTCTAAAAAAAGCCAACAGATGAAGGCGTGCAAAAAAGGCCTGCCTGGGGCAGGTCCCCCCGAACCCGAGCTTTATTCATGTCGGGCCCGGGTCCCCCTTTGAAACGGGGCCTTGCAGGACCCAAAAATTGGGCTTTGACCAGGCTCTAACCGGGCCCGAGCTGGGCCTTACCGATAGTGGAGAACCTAGAAGGTGAGTTGAACACTTGAACTCACCATGAATGAGAGAATTTGCTGACGAATGCATATAATATCTTTTTAATGCTCTTTTCTTGTTGTTATTTTTATCTTCCTCATTCGATACACGTTATTGTTCACAGAATCAAGTAGATTCATTTTTCCTGACATCACTTGTAAATATATAGTTTGTATTACTGTATAGCTTGATTTAAATGCTTCAATAATGTATATGTATATTATTATTGCAAAAAGGTGTCCCCATTGTATACTGATATCCATAAGTTTGGAAACATTTATATATTATTTTTTTCAACATAACTGAGATTGAGAATTTGAGTTTGACCTTAAAATTTAATTAAAGGCTGACACACCCTTTAATAGTTTAGTAAATTAATTAAATTGTATCCGGAATAGATATTATATATATGTAAAATAAAACCGCAGTTATAGAAGCCAAAATTTCAAATATTAATTTCTTTTTTGTTTTGTGAAAATTGTATCCGAGTGGAATATGCATCAAGAGTTTACGGTTTTGACTGAACCACTCGGTCCAAGAGGGTGTCGATTTCTCTATCCCCCACAGTGCAACGTGTGGGTTCCTCCCTCTAGTGTCGACACCAGGAACCACCGTCGCCTCTTGCAGCAGCCCACAATCACCTCGTCATCACTCCAAGAGCCCAACTACCCTCCTCCGTATTTGTTGAGCTCGCTTTTGTCCCTTTCCTGCACCAGAACTCTTGCAGCCCATGCAGCTTTTTTCATGTCGCCCTCTCAGCCACCGAAAACATCATCTCCTTCTCCGGAAGGTTATGGAGACCCCACCGAAAACATCGTCTCCTTCTCCGGAAGCTTATGGAGACCCCACCGGAACTTCTTACCGTCTCTAGCAACCTCGCCCGATCCAACCACCACCTCCCTCCTCTTTCCTATCTATTTCAGCCACCTGCCTTAGCATTTTTTAGCCATTTTCCCTACCTCGGAGCTTATATAATCCTCAGTCACTAAAGTCTTCATCCCATATATTTCCCCATCAACCGCACGTTGGAACCAAGGCACCACTCCAACCGTTCCAAGCCCACCTACCGCATCCTCTACTACCAGCATCGATATCTTGGTAAGTTTTTGTTGTAATATTAAAACTACTGTTGTAGGCTATAAATAACCATGTTTACCCTAATAATAATAGACTTCTTTTTTTCAACTTGGTATCAAAGCTGGGGGGTGGGAGAAATCGCGCTGCTCTTCTTCCCGTCGTCTTCTGTGCCGCCTGCAAACCCCGCCTCCGCTGCCTGCGTCACTGCCTGGGTCGGATCCCATCGGATTTCACCTCCGCTGCCCGCGTTGCTACCTGCGGCGGATTCCGCGCTGAGTCCCGCCTAATCCCGCCGCTGGAATAACTCTCGACGGAGGGCCCCGCCTCTAAGGCTGCGGGATTGACCGCGCTGCTGCATGCGGGATTGACTGAGCTGAGTCCCGTTTGATCCTGACGCCAGATCTACCATGTTACTGCCTGCGGGATTGACTGCACTAAGTTCCGCCTAATCCCGTCGCCGGATCAAATCTTGACTAAGTTTCGCTTTTAAAAGAAATCAGAATATCATATGAATCAGTACAAGTAAGAACTCAGGTAATATGATAAACATCATAATACATAATTTCAGATGAAAGCTTATAAAATTTGCAAACATATGTTTTCACAGCATGTAATAATAAGCTAAACACATGTTTTCATTTACCAGTTAAATATGTATTTTCCTAATGTTACTGGGAGAAGTAGTCTTTCTTACTCTTCACTGGGCCTGACCCGGTTGGAACTTGTTTTTATAGGGGTCACTGGCGGGGAGCTGCGCATAGACTGAGCAGTGTGGTTTTTCGTTCTAGTTCGTCTTTCATTTCAGTTGATTTTATTTCAGTTCAGTTATTGTACTTGTATTTGAGCTTCGTATTAGGATGACTTATTGGTTTTGATGTATCAAACAAATGTTAAAGTTTCAGTTAATGCAAACTGTTTGGCTCTTTTCTTTATTAGTGGTTCTGTGATTCAACTTAAGAGGTACACACATTTTCCCATTTTCAGTATTTATTACTTGTGCTGAAAGCTTACTTTAGTACTTTATTTAATCATATCTGTTATGTACTAATTTTAATATTGTTTCTTAGTTTACTTCTTATCGCGGGACCCGACCGGACTGCTGATTTGATGATAAACTAGGTTGGGGTGTTACAACACATCTCAAACTGCATGTAGGGACAGGAGGGTCCACGACTGTGAAGTCGGCGCTAGCGGTTGTTTCCCCTGGTGTTACAGGACAGAGGGAAAAAAACCCGACAGTGCTACAACTGCGGCGAGGTCGGCCATCTGAGGCAAGCATACTCCAAGCCTCCCAAGGAGAGAGATTTGGGTGGTGTACGGGGACGTGGTCGTGGTCGTGCCTGTGGTGGCAGAGGAGGCTATCGAGCCAATTTTTTCATGACTGAAAGTGTGGAGGAACGTGGTGTTATCTATACAGATGAGGAGCAGACCCTACTTAGCATGATGGAGGGCATCAAGAGGAAACAGACGGGCGAGGGGAGCAGAGATGGAGCTGGGGGGGTCACTATGTATGCTCACCCATCTGATGGATCTCTCACTTTGTCGTTTATTTCTTCTTCCAGGGTATCAGATTGGATCATCGAATCAGACGCATCACGCTATGTGACAGGAAATGCAGGCGAGTTCTCCTCCTACACTTGTCTAGCTACTGTAGATAGCATCCAGACGGCGGACGGTACGTTCCAGCCAGTGGTCAGTGAGGGTACTGTTAATTGTTCAGGTTCAGTAAAACTATCTAATGTTTTCCATGCTCCTTTCCCAGTTATTCTTTCATCCATTAGTTACATAATCATTCAACTGAGATGTGTTGTTTCTTTTGATATTCTCAAGGTGACTTTCTAGGAGAAAGGGATGGGGTTGATGCTTGGGACTTGGACTTGGCATGACGGGCTGTGATTTCTGGATCGGGAAGGATTAGATGCGGCTCTGGTCTCTATGGTAGAGACAACAGGAGTTAGAGGACAAAAAATGAGTGCAGAGGATATGTCGATACTCCATCACAAGTGGTTGGGGCACCCCTCCTTCAGGACTGTAGCTAGACTATTTTTTGTTAAAACTGGTGTGTGATGCTTGTGATTTAGGCATGCTTAATAGGAGTTCGTATGCTAGTACGGGCCGAAAAAGCTCTTTTGTTTTTGATGTTATTCATTCTGATGTCTGGGGATCTTGTACTATAAGTTTTTTGAATGGTTATAAGTATTTTATTACTTTCATTGATTGTGTATCTCGTGTTACGTGGCTATATTTGATGAAAACTAAAAGTGAGGTACTTAACTTCTTCTGAGATTTTCATAAGCTTGTACTGACACAATACACTGCGGTGATTAAGGTATTAAGGTCAGATAATTTGACAGGATACACTAACAAGGCAATGGGGGAATACTTATTAGCTCATGAGATATTGCACCAGACCACCTGTGTCTACACATCGGCACAGAATGGAGTGGCGGAGAGGAAGAACAGACATTTTCTAGAGGTGGCAAGGAGTATGATGTTAAACATGAAGGGGCCTCAGAGTCTATGGGGATATGCGGTGTTAACAGCGACACAGCTGATCAACAAGATGTCAACACAGGTTCTAGGGTGGAAGTCTTCATGTCATCAGTTGTATGGACATAATGTGGGGATACTTCCCTTGAAGGTATTCGGGTGTGTGTGCTTCGTGAAGGACAACAGGTCGGGTGTCGGTAAGCTTGGTACAAGGTCAGTCAAGTGTATGTTTGTGGGCTATTATCGTACTCAGAAGAGGTACATGTGCTGGAGCCCAGTGGAGAAAAGATGTTTCGTGAGCATGGATGTTCACTTTAGAGAGCTAGAACAGTACTACCGACAAGAGGAAGTCCTACCTACATTAGACTCGTCAGATACCGAAAGTATGTGGCTAGAAAGAGAGGTTGGTGACAGATCTGGGAGTATGACAGAGAGGATCTGCGGAGGAGGAGCAGGAGAGTGATGATGATAAGGAGGAGATTGAGGAGCAGAGGAAAGATGTGAGACATATGGCTCAGGGGGAACTGTTGACATACAGGAGGAGGAGAAAGCTGTCAGCAGTACTAGATCCAGTGTCGGTGCCCAGTCTAGCTCCTAGTCCCTTGGCTACGTCGCCCCCTTCTCCTGGAACATCTACATCTCCACAAACCTCAGGTGATATCATTTCCCATCCCCCTACTTCTTCTCTTATGTTACGGAAGACTACTCGCAGCAATGCGGGAAATCCTCTTGACATATAGGGTTGGGACCTTGCATCTTTTTTCTCTTACGATCATATCTCCTTTACACACGGAGAATTCATTGCATTTTTGGATAGTGTTATTGTACCTAACAATTGGCAGGTTGGCAAAGACGATACGAAATGGAAGACAGCGATGAAGGAAGAGATGGGGGCTCTTAAGAAGAACAACACCTGGGAGCTGGCACGGCTGCCAAAGGACAAGAAGGTCATTGGGTGCAAGTGGGTGTTCACCGTAAAGCAGAACCTAGATGGACAGGTTGAGCGTTATAAAGCTCGATTGGTTGTCAAGGGGTACAGCCAGACCTATGACATCGACTATGATGAGACGTTTGCACCCGTTGTAAAGATGAGCACCGTTAGAACTCTCATTAGCCTGACAGTGAACGGTGGATGGATGTTGCACCAACTAGATGTAAAGAATGCATTCCTTCATGGAGATCTAGCAGAAGAGGTGTACATGGAGATTCCACCGGAGTTTGGTACGGCCAAGACAGTAGGCAGAGTCTGCGGGCTGAAGAAATCCCTCTATGGGCTGAAGCAATCACCCTGCGCGTGGTTCGATTGATTCAGGAGAGCAATGATTGGGATGAGGTATCGCCAGATCAATGCAGATCACACTGTGTTTTTCAGGCAAAATGAAGGTCACATCACCATACTTGCAGTGTATGTGAATGACATGATCATTATAGGGGATGATGAGCAGGATATTGGCCGCCTCAAGGGGGCCCTAGGCAAGGAGTTTGAGGTGAAGGACCTGGGCTTTCTTAGGTATTTCCTTGGAATCGAGATTGCGTATGAGGCAGAGGGGATAGTCCTTTCCCAAAGAAAATTTGTGTTGGATCTCCTCACTGAAACTGGGATGTTGGGGTCCAAACCTGTTGCGACGCCAATCGATCAAAGGTGTAAACTTGGTGCAGAGTCCGGAGAACCAGTAGATTGGGAAATGTATTGAAGGCTAGTTGGGAAGTTGATCTATTTGAGCCACACTCGCCCGGATATCTCATTCTTTGTAAGCATGGTGAGTTGCTACATGCATGACCCGAGGAAGAGCCATATGGATGCAATGTACCGAATTCTGGGATACTTGAAGAGTTCCCCTGGAAGGGGTTGACCTTCAAAAGGAATGGGCATGTGAGGATTGAAGGCTATTGCGATTCTGACTGGGCAAGCTGTGCGAATGATAGGAGATCTACTTCAGGCTATTGCATATTCGTGGGAGACAATCTGGTCTCATGAAGGAGCAAGAAGCAGTCGGTAGTGGCTAGATCGATAGCAGAGGTGGAGTACATAGCCATAGCATTAGGGGTTGCAGACCTCCTGTGGCTGAAAGGAATGTTTGAAGAGTTGAAGTTGGACCAAAGAGATGGGATGAAGCTGTGGTGTGACAGTTAGGGGTTGCAGACCTCCTGTGGCTGAAAGGAATGTTTGAGGAGTTGAAGCTGGACCAAAGAGATGGGATGAAGCTGTGGTGTGACAGTCAATCAGTCATTAGTATTGCAAACAATTCAGTCCAACACGATCGCACCAAGCATATAGAGATTGATAGATTTTTTATCAAGGAGAAGCTTGATAATGGACTACTTGAGTTGAGTCACGTGCCGACCAAGGGGTAGCTTGCAGACTGCTTAACCAAGGGACTCAGTTCAGAGGATATGATCAGGGGTTGTAACAAGATGAGCTTAGTAAATATTTTTCGTCAATCTTGAGGAGAAGTGTTGTAATATTAAAACTAATGTTGTAGGCTATAAATAGTCATATTTGCCCTAATAATAATAGACTTCTTTGTTTTCAACTGTTTTATTTTATTTTTTACTTCTTTACATTGTGTGGATGCGACTTTATATTTCAAGTAGTATTTTGGCTCAAACTAATTGTTAATTTCTTTTCAGCAAACATTTGTTTCTTATTTTCTCGGTATTTAATTTCTAGCACTTTTATAACTTAATTTCTAGCACTGTTATAACGTGCAATTGTGATTTGAGTGTCTTATTGTAACTATTCGCAATCAATTGAAATTATTTGTGCAACTCTTTAAATTTTGTTGTTTAATTAAATTTTCTTCAAAAACAGTTGCTTGTTGAATCGTGCGCATTGCATTAGGGATATGGTTGATATCCTGAGCATCATGTTCATTGGATTATGTGTTTGCATTCATTCACATCATAGTGAGTTTGTAATTTCATTTGAAAGTTTTGCTTATTAAGGCTAGGTTTACGTCTTGAGCATCATGTTCATTCTCATGTGCATGTATTCATTCACACCTTCATCTTAGTTCGGCTGTAATATCATTCGCATTTGCCGCATGCATGCTTACATTTATATAGAGTTAGGGCTATCATGACTCGGCTCCTATCGGACCCTCTTTGGATCCTATCGGAGCCTCCGGACCCGGCGTCCTCTTCGCTTTGCCTACATTTCCCCCTTTGTAGCTCCTCTTCTTCCCTTTGTTTCTTAGTGGACCCTTTGGCTTCTAACGGAGACTCCGGACCCGGCGCCCTCTTCACTTTGCTTTTATTTTCCCCTTTGTAGCTCATCTTCTTCGTGTAGCTACTTTGCCACGTTTGTTTGTCTTTTTATATAAGCTCACCTATAAAGACCCTATCATATTGTTCGCTTGTCCTACATTTGACAACACCTTTGCCCTCTTTGCCTCCACTAGAAATATTTGCGCCTTACCTCCGTGGAGAGTTGCGACCACAAAAGCTTTCATTATTCCTATTCCAGGAGAATGTTTTAGTAGAAATTAAAAGAAATAAAGTTTTTTTATTCAAACATACATAAATCAATACATTTCTCTCATATATATATAAACACAAGAGGGAGTCCCAAAAACAGAATCTGAGATATGGGACTAATCACAGAAGGAGGCTAATTGGACACCAATTTAAGCTATTTGCACACCAAATACCAACACTCCCATTAAGATGGGCGAAAGATATCCAGTAAGCTCATCTTGTCACACAATCTACATAAATCCAGTGTGCTAATTCCTTTGGTTAGACAATCAGTCACTTGTTCTTTTGTAGCAATATGTCCCAGCTTTAGGATTCTACCATCCAACTTTTCTTTGATGAAGAACCTATCGATCTCTATATGCTTGGTTCTATCATGTTGGACGAGATTGTTTGCAATGCTAATGGTTGACTTGCTATCACACCAAACATGTAATATCTTGATATGGATCTCTTGTCATCTGCTCAGCTAGCTCAGTCAAAGTCGCAATAGTCCTTAATATTCAAACGTCCATTCTTTCAGAAGATCAGTCTCTTACTTGGTGCACTCTTTAAGTATTTAAGAATCTGATACATTGAATCCAAGTGCCCCTCCCTGGGATCGTGCATATAATGGGCTACTACACTTACAATAAAAGATATGTCGGGCAACTACAAGTCTCTGATACCTCTCTTTATCAGTTGGCTCTCCTGCCTCAGAATTGAGCTTGGACTTCTGATTAATAGGAGCAACTATGGGCCTGCACCCCAACATACCCATCTCTTTGAGTAGATCTAACACATATTTTCATTGAGACAGAACAATTCCCTCTACATCGCGAGCTACTTCAATCATTGTAGCTGCTCCTAATCCTTCACTTCAAACTCCTTGCCCAATCTTGTCTTTAGCTGAGCAATTTCCTTCTTGACATCACTCATAATAATCATATCGTCCATGTACACAACAATCATTGTAGTGTGATCTCCACTCCGCTTATAGAATACGGTATGATCAGCATTAGTCTGCCAATATCCCATGTTAACCATCACTTTCCTAAGTCTGTCAAACTAGACTCGAGGAGATTGCTTTAACCCATACATGGATTTCTTGAGTCTACACACCTTGCCTACCATTTGTTTTGTGTCAAAGTCTGGTGGCACCTCCATGTATACTTCTTCCAATAGATCATCATGAAGAAAGACATTCTTTATGTCGAGCTGGTACAGTTTCCATCCCCCATTTGCTGTTAAGGATATTAGTGCCCTTACCGTGCTCATTTTGGCGACGAGTGCAAAGGTCTCATCGTAGTCGATATCGAAGTCTGCCTGTAACCATTTGTTACTAATTGAGCCTTGTAGCGTTCAACCTGACCCTATCGGTTTTGTTTCACAGTGAAAATTCACTTACACTCAACTGTTTTTTTCCTGGTGGTAGCGACACGAGGTTCCAGGTTTTATTTTTCTCCAATGCGCCAAGTTCTTCAAGCATTGCAACTTTTCATCGTGGATCCTTCTTAGCAATCTTCCAACACTTAGGAATAGAAACAATGTCAAAAGATGTAATGAATGTTCGATATACAGGGGATATATGGGAGTAGGAAACAAATCTGGCAAAGTCATGTGGAAAGTCATATCGATCAGGTGAGACTCCCGCATTCTTGTGGGAACTCCGTCTTACCGGCAAGGGAGTGGAAGTAGAGAGATGAGGGGTTATTTTACCTAGGATATCTGAACTTGTAGTGGATGGTGCAGATGTCTTGAGGATTGGAGTAGGCAGAGGCAAGGGACTTGATACAGATGTCAATGTAGGCATTGTAGTCTCACTCGGCTACCTTCTTCTCGTATACACTCTTAACTCCCCCTGAATCTCAGGTTCATCAACAGATTCACTCTCCTCAAGAACCGGTGGCTCAACTGACTCTGCTTTCTTTGGAACATGAGACAACGGGATACTCACTATCCACCTCTCACAACCACAGTTATCCTCTCCCTCTTGTCTCGTATTATTTGTACTGAGTGATTGTTACCCTCGCACAATTGCCGGAGGAGCCACCCGTCGTCGGGATCACCGGAGCGCGCATATGGAAACCACCTTAATTAATTCGTATAATTAATTGGTTTTAATAAATTAATATTATTAAGTCTTATTTTATGTTTAATGTTATGTGAGCCCCTCCTCCTTATATAAGGAGGTGGTATGAGAGTGTTTGGTTCATTTTGGTTATTAGGGTTTTAGCTCTCATTTGAGAGAGGGGTCATTGGAGGACCCAGCCTCCATGATCTTGATCGGAGTTCGTTCCGGATTGTATCCATGTTCTTGTTTAATGCAGTCATGTCTCGCTTTTCTTTGCAAGACGTATCAATAATCCAACCTGCTGCCCCCGCCCGCTCGTTCCACGCTGTTGGGACTCGAGCCACATTGGACACACTC
The DNA here is from genome assembly GCA_039513925.1 of Platanthera zijinensis. NCBI lineage: Eukaryota > Viridiplantae > Streptophyta > Magnoliopsida > Asparagales > Orchidaceae > Platanthera > Platanthera zijinensis. The sequence goes on along the minus strand of CM077080.1, from coordinate 50,702,226 downwards.
GCCTCCATCAAACGCCGCTTCGGCATTCAAGACAACCTCCTCGCCTCGCTGTCTGCCTCATTGCAGGCACTTCTCCGGCGTCGTGATGACTGCCAGATCTAGCTCACGCCGCTTCCGACAGCAGCGGCAGTAGCCCGCACCTCCAACGCCGCTTCCGGCGATAACTGTAGCAGCCCGCATCTTCCTGCAATCGCACCTCCAGCACCGCTTCCAACAGCAGCAGCAGACACCCGCATCTTCAGCGTCATCGACCACCCGATTCCGCCCGCGGTGATCCCGACAGCCGTAGCAACAGTCGCACCTCCAGTGTCGTTTACGGCTGCAAAGGCAGTAGCCCTCCCCACCCTGTCGCCCGCACCTCTAGTTTTGTCGTTCTCCTTACCAGTTGGCCTTGGTGCAGCTCCCACCGCCTCTCCTAACCTTTCCCGCATGGGCTCGCTTCCCATCGAGCCACACGCCCGCTGCCGCAGTTCTCCTCTTTCACACGCCAGTCGCGCAGTTCTCGAGCCCCCCATACCGCAATCCCTCCCTCTTTAATTTTTGTATCTTCCTATCCGCTGGCACAAGTCTCAACCCTAAACTCTCACCTTCTCCTATCCGCACCTCACTTTCCCCTCTCCCTTCCAAGCCAATTTCATCCACTCCCTTATTTTTATTTTTACACGAGCAGCCCCTACCCGATCTCGACCGCTATTTCCTCATTGTAATTACCACCGCGCCCGATAAACTTTTCAAACTCGACCTTGCTGGTAAGGTCGATTTTCAAGAGCGATGGAATGTTACCCTCCAACAATTGTTGGAGCAGTCACCCGTCGCAGGGACCACCAGAGCGTGCATATGGAAACCACCTTAATTAATTCGTGTAATTAATTAATATGAATTAGCCTTATTTTATGTTTAATGTTATGTGAGCCCCCCCTCCGTATATAAGGAGGTGCTTTGGGAGTGTTTTGTTCATCTTGGTTATTAGGATTTTAGCTCTCATTTGAGAGAAGGGTCATTGGAGGATTCGATCTCCTTGATCTTGGTCGGAGTTCACACCGGATTGTATTTGTGTTCTTGTTTAATGCAATCATGTCTCGTTTTTCTTTGCAAGACATATCAGTGATTCTCCAAATGATTCTCCAAGAGGCGTGTCAATCGAATGGGAGTAATATGACTCGAGCTCTCTAAATGTGACATCTATACTGATGAATAACTTTCTCTCCACCGGACTCCAACATGCATACTCTTTTTGGGTAGCCGAATACCCAACAAAAATACACTTCAGGGCATTTGGATCCAATTTTCCCACATTTGGTCTTTTGTCATACACAAAGCACAAACAACCAAAGGTCTTAAGAGGAAGAATATCTTCATTCTTCCCTCGCAGTATCTCAATCGGAGACTTCTGGTCCAATATTTGTGAGGGCATCCAATTGATTAAATAGGTTGTTGTTAGCACGACTTGTCCCAACAAGTATTTTGGTACCTCCATTGTTATCATCATACTCCGAGTTTCTTCCAAAAGGTGTTTGTTCTTCCGTTCTGCTACTTCATTCTGCTCTGGTTATATTGACACGTAGTTTTATGTTGGATTTCTTGTGAGAACAAGTACTCTTCAAACGCCCTGTTGGTGTACTCGGTCCCATTGTCAGACTTTGACACCTTTACGACTGCACTGTGTTGAGTTTGAACCACTTTATGAAAATCTTTGAAGCAAGCAAACACATCACTCTTGTTTTTCATTAGGTATTACCAAGTGACACGAGAAAACAATCGATAAAAGTACAAAATACCTAAATTCATTCACAGTAGGTGTGGGACATGGTCCCCAAACATTAGAATGTACTAGATTAAAAGGATAATAACACCTACTACCAAAATTGGAATAAGAGTTTCTGGTATGTTTTCCCAGTTTGCATGCATCACATACAAGTTTGTTATAATTAATTTTCTCAAACAAAATGTGATACATCTGTCTTAAAACAGGAAAGGAAGGATGACGCAGACGTCGATGATGAAGTATGAGTAAGTCCTCTACGCTTCTTCTACCCCCTGTAGCGTCCTCTACTAGTGTTGAAAGAGTCGAGTCCATATTTTCCTTATCTAGGTACTACATGCTACTATGTCATGTACCAGTCCCAAGTGTCATGCCGGTCTCCTTCTCCTGGAAGATCACCTTTGGGATATCAAACAAGGCGACACATTTTAGTTGAGATATAATTTCACTACTGAATAAAAGATTTACAGGAAAGGAAGGAGCATGCAGAACATTGGACAAAGTTAAAGTGTTGGAGCATTGCACAGTACTCTTACCAACCACTGGTTGAGCAGTGTCATCAACAGCCTGAACGCGCTCTCGGATTGCCAGGTGAGTGTATGAAAGAAAATCATTCGCATCCCCAGTAATATGTTGATAGGCACCTGAGTCAACTATCCAATCTACTGAGTCAATGGTTGATGTAGATGCGAGGGCAAGTGGATTGTAAGTACCTGTGGTTTTGTGAGCAAAAGAGGCAACGTTATCCCTGGATGAAGCCGCAGTAAGTGTTTCATTAGTCGCACCCTCCTGTTTCTTCCACATCAGTTGAGACTAGGCATCTATGATTCTCTGCTCCTCTGAGTAACTTGCATCAGCTATATTTCTTTTTGTCTCCTCGCCTGCGATCATTAGATTTGCTCGGTAGTCTCCTCTACCGCCTTTATGACCCCAACGACCGTGATCACGATTTTCAAAGTTACCCTCGTCCACCTGTTTCTCGCTCATTTGGTGGCTTGGGGCCCACAACCGCGAGCCACAATTGTAACATTGTCGTGTCTCGCTCTTGTATCTTGTGTGCCATAGATTGGTGATTGTTAGAGCTGATTTCACTCTCGAAAGAGTGGTTGCACCAGACTGGAGCTTAATCCTGCTCCCCTCCTGCATCATGGTTGAGATATTTTCATCCAGGGAGGGGATTTTTTGCTGAGCAAGTAGGATTGCACACCTGAGCTCAAATGTCAGGTTTAATCCTCTCATATAATACATAGTCCACCTCTGAGCATCTCGCTCCCCTTTTTTGCACTCGAAGTCTTTGCAACATGCCACTGGAGAAAAATGATCATAGTCTGGCCACAATCGCTCTAGATCTGCGACATACCCCTGGATCAATCTATCTCCCTACGTTATTTGCTTTATCTCTCTCTCTCAATCTCAAAAACCTTCATGTTATTATCGGCTCCTGCATAGATCCTGCAACTTTCCCCAAACATCACTCACTGACTCTATGTCATACACTGTGACAGCGATAGATGCGACCATCGAGTTTAGGAGTCAAGTGTGCAGCGGGCTATGAGTAGTCTTCCACTAGTTCTATCCAGCTGATTCCTTCTTTTGCTCCCCCTTCTCACCAGTTAGATAACCCTCCAAATTCCTCCCATAGAGCGCACTCTTCACCCGACAAGACTAACTTAAGTTTGTAGTTGATCCATCGAGTTTCAGCTCCACGGAAGGAAGATCCAGCTTCATTGGAGGCGACGTCTACTGAGCCGAGCCCTTACCTTTGGACATTCGCAATAACTCAAAAAATACTTTTAAGTCTGCCTCCGTCATTTTGCCGACCAATTTCTCCATGAGCACGCACAACTCTTGATTTATTTTTATTTTTTTTGAGCAAATGAATTTCTTCTGAAACCCCACACCGAGAAGTTCTTGCACTGTCGCAATCCTACTGTGCACGCGGCAGACTCACACCACTGCAATCCCAATGTGCACGATGTGTATCAATCCTTGCCTCGCTCCTGTGAATCTCTCTGCGCTCCTTCCCATGGCATTGTCGCGTGCGCCTGTCGCTCGTGCGTGGAATGAAAGTTGTTGCGCGCTTCTCCACAGCCATAAGCGGCACTATCATGCGAGTCCGACGATCCTTCTCCTTCTCTCTGGGCCAAGCCGCGCATACTGTTGCACGAAGAGTAGCGCCCAATCCTTCTTCCTGTGGAGATTTTGGATGTGTGCTTTCTCCCTATGGCGATTCCAGATGCGCGCTCTTCTCCCTGCGGCGATTCCAAATGCGGGCGATTCCAGATGCGCGCTCTTCTCCCTGCGGCGATTCTTCTCCCTGCAGAGTTCCGGCGGCGATTCTTCTCCCTGCAGAGCCGTGAATATGCCTTTGCGAGCACTGCTAGGTGCGCCTACTCCCCCCTGCGCACGTGGTAATCTTGCACTCCCTTTCCCGGCTCCTTTACTCCGCTACCGATGTTCCTTTCCCTCGCACGTGTTACTTTCCTCACGCTACTTGCAAAGGTGCGGATGTGGGAAAATTCCGAACCTGGCTTTGATATCAAGTAGAAATTAAAAGGAATAATGTTTTATTATTCACACACATACATAAATCAATACATTTCTCCCAGGAAGACCCAAAAACAGAATCTGAGATGTGAGACTAATCACAGAATGAGGCTAACTACCCACCAATTTGAGCTATTTGCACACCAAACACCAACACTTTTTGATAGGAAAGGGATGAACTGGTCCGTCTTAAGGGCTGGCTTCCACGTCGAGCTCTTATAGATTCACCCTGCATCAATTTGCCTCTTGTAATCCTCCTAGTTTTGATTCTGAGTAAAATTGTGCTTTGAGTTTGCTCCTGCGGATTTAGAGCCATGGATCATTGTTGCCCTAGCAGCAACACTAATTATTTTCCCTTGAGCTGCACCTGTGTCCCTCGCCATGTAGAGTCAGCTAATAGAATCATATGTTGGTCATCATCTAATCAGTCTTATCCTAACTATTTTGTGTCGGTTTTCTATGCATTCCTATTGAGTTGTTGTCTGAGGTGTTAGACTATTTTTTTCAAATCATTTTAATTACTTCTATGTTACTTCAAATATACTTATTTTTCTTCCCAATACCTTATGTTTATTGCTTCTTTTTTCTTCAGTCCTCTTGGCATTATTATCAGTTTAGTGGGCACATCTTCTACTCTTTGTTGTACATTTCCAAACTACAAAATTAATATTTTCAAATATTTTATATTAAGAAATATCACTATAGCAACTCCTCTCCTATAAGAACTCATTAGTCTATTCTCCTTGATAATTTACTTAGTTAATATACATTTTTCTTGTTCTATGGAATTTATTAACTGGCATCTAATTAATAATGCATGAAAAATGATTCTGAATTTGACTTGAAATAGGAGGGATGATGCTAATATGGTGATGCTTATTATATATTTTGGTTTTGTTAAAAGCTCTGTCCTTTCTTCTCATTACATTAAGGGTTGTTAATCATGCTGATATTGAAGGATTGACAGTCTTTAAATATAAACAATCCCATTAGGCGGAGGACATTATGCCACAAGAAGCTACATTGAAGCTGGATATAGCAGGGATACTAGCATGCACAGAAGAAAATCCAGCTATATTTGACAGCGATAATAACCATTCACATCAAAAACCGGGAGATCCTAGCCATCCATCAAACATCGATCACATAACAGATGTAGAAGCTGATGGTGGAGCTGTTCCTGTCACGAATCCGGAAAATATCTACCAATACGAGACCAAGATAGCAAACTTGGCACGGAGAAATACACTTCTCGAAGGACAACTTTCTGCTGCATTAGCAAATCAAGAAGCTACTGAGAAAAATCTGTCTTCAGTTATGAAAATCAGGCAGGAAATGGAGAAAAGGATCAATGAAACTTTGAAGGAAGTTGATTTGTTGAAAGACAAATTGACAAATCTGGAACTGGTTCAAGAAGAGGCAAATAGCATTTCGAACATGGTTCACTCGGATAATGTGCGGCTCGAGCATGATGTTGCTTTCCTGAAAGCAGTTTTAGATGACACCCAAAAGGTCCATAGCATTACCACCAAGTTTTTTAAAAAAAATAAAACTTTTAATTGGATTTCAACATTGTTTGCATGATTCAGGAGCTGCACTCTACTCGAGGAGTACTTGCTGGAGAAAGGTCAAGGGCCTTTCAGCTCCAGGTATCAATCCTTAAGTCTAAACTCTAACATATATGTAAAGGACAATTTTCGTGGTTTGAGTATGGAACTAAATAATTTTCCGATTCTAGGGTCTGTTTCTTTCAAATATTTTTGAACTGCAGACAAATTTTTAAAGCCTTTGATTATAGCTGTATAAACAGAAAAGTTATTTTCTTAGAAGTGGTTTATATTACTTTTCCGATAGTATTTTATGAATTTTAATTATTCTATTTAATCTGTAAGTTATTTTAATTAATCATATACTAATCATGACTGATTTATCATATTATATATTATAAAGTTTATAGTAATATCTGCTTCATCCATTCTTATTAATGCGACAGTAGTAATTTATTAAACAGTCGCCAATCTTAAGCACTTTGGATTGTACTAATCGTATTAAACAGTGAACAATTCTTAAACACTTCAAATAATAATCTTATTCAATATAATCCTATTCATTTTGCTTGCTGCAACAGCACTGCGTAACTCAACTCAATAATGTCTAATTAGCTTAAAATTAACTTCAAATAGTTTGGACAATGCTGATGTTGATTATGATGATTATGATACAACCAGTGTGGCCTAGGATCTGTATTTAAGGCAACATAAGTTTTGTATTGAATGATTATCTCAACATGACTTTGTTTTTATTAAGTGGATAGCTTGGTAGCTGGTTGTTGTGCTTAGCTTGCTATGTTACTATTCTTTTGTTCTACGTCGTCTTCTCACCCCAAAAAATTCGCTCAAAAGGTGAGCTTCATTTGAACTTACGAACAAACACCCGCCTATTCACCCTCACACATCGGGTCCTTTATTTAGAGTAGCGAAAATCAGACTTTGGAGTGCTTTTGGACTAAGATGTTGAATCCAAACATTCAACCTCATATGGTTTACCAATCTTATTAAATGCATAAAGAACTACATGAGTTTTCCAATCTTGAACTATATTCTCAACATTGTGTAACTCTACTTTGAATCGTAGAGCTTGTTCATTATAAATCATGGCTTGAGCTCCATATCAAATGTAGTTCTTGTTTTACCATATGTTAACTTCATGTGTGTGCGTGTGCGCCACTCTGAGTTCTCAATAATGAATCTCTTATTCTCTTCTATGGTTTCTTGCAGGTGGAAGTCTTTCACCTTAAGCAAAGATTGCATTCCTTGGAGAACAGGGCACCTACACCGCGAAAACCTTTTCACTTGTAGCTAAAAAAAAAGAGCATTAGGGTTTTTTCTAGGATTTTTCACTTTTCCTTCTGACCATTTCTCTCTTGTACACAGAGGCCTAACTGAACAAAAGCCTTGTTATTTAATCTTAACATTAAAGCATAATATGAAACGTATAATTATCTTGACTTTTTGCACATTTTTTTTGTTCGGACAATTTATATTCGATTCTTATGAGTCATTTGCAGTAGTAAGAACTGCTCTTGCCATCAGGATTTTTCTTAGAGCCGATTTACTAATTTGAAATTTTATAAATTACAGTCTGAGTTCTCACCAGCAATGTGATCTGAGATCAGTGCAAGTTTGCTGAAAGCACCATCTTTAGAATTTGGGAGTTACTTTTTTTGGTTATGTATGTTCATCAGGAGCTTAGGACTCTTGTTATCTTATCTTGCTTATTGAGTAACTATATATATATATATATGGGTTTGGAGAGTATGCACTCGAGCTAAAACATAAATTTATAGTGTGAATCGGATTTTTTCGGATTTTGACACTCAAATATTTTTAATTTGAAAAAGTGATCAACATGAAAGTTGTGCATCTCACTTTCATGTTGATTACTTTTTCAAATTAAGCCGTTTAGGTCCCCGATTTGCGCCCCGAAAAGTCACTTCCGCAACGAAATGTTCGTACAACTTTTCGGCGTGACTTTTTGGGGCCGAAATCGGAGGTCTAAACGGCTTCATTTGAAAAAGTGATCAACATAAAAGTTGTAGATCTTGATGAGATCTACAATTTTTATGTTGATCATTTTTTCAAATGGGAAATATTTGGAGGTCCAAATTCCGAAATAATGAAAATAGCACGTGCTAACAGTAGGTTAATCTTATATATATATATATATATGTATATACGCGCAGCGTGTATATACAAATATTCTGCGATAGTCGAAGGAAAGCGGGTTTAGGGTTAAATTGCGCGTCCCCCTGCCCCCCCCCCCCCCCCCGATTCCATCGTGCTGACATCGTGCCGACTCCACGTTGCTGCCGCCCGGATTTTCTAAGGAGGAAGGCCGGATTTCTTCCCCTATCGCTGCTGCCGGATTTTCTAAAGAGGAAGGCCGGATTACCCCCCGTCCCCCGATTCCATCGTGCCGAATTCGCCTTGCCGACTCCACGCTGCTGTCGCCCGGATTTTCTAAGGAGGAAGGCCAGATTTCTTCCCCCATCGCTGGAAGAAGACTCCTCGGTTTTCGAAGGTAAAATCAAAGGAGGAAGGCCCTCCTACGCCCGATTCCGCCCTGCCGCCCAGTTCCCCCTCTGTCTTTTCTGCACGAGGTTCGTTGTGAAGAGAATCTCCAATATTTTGTTTCAATTTTTCTACCCTAGAACAATTAATGAATCTTTGTTTCAATTTTTTATGAATTTTTGATTTTCCTTTGACTGTCAGTTGGAGAAGGTTTTTTTAGTATTTTTCAGGTCATGGAGTTACTAGATGTTATAAGGTAGGGATTGCATTGTGCATATGCAACATATTTAGGTTATTTTTGGCGAGCAGCCTGAGAGTGGTGCTGGTTGTGAATGGAGTTATGAAAACGCATACACTGTTTAGGTAGGCATGGTCTCAAATGCTATTTTCCCAAATGTTTTAGGTCAAACCACCACCACAACAGTCATGGATGTCTAATCAAGCTTTAGCGGTTGTGGACGCCCAAACCCTAGAAAGTGAAATTTAAGTTCAAAATGCTGTCATGAAAGTTTAAACCGCATGTAATCTGTTACTGCTGCATTTATTATCACAGTTTCAAACGCCATAGCTGTCCCAATCTAAGCATTTACTTGGTTTGATTATTTTTAGGGTGGTGTTAAAGGCACATCATTTTCGGCTATGTGCACACCCATCAAAAATATAATCCTTAATAATTTAGGTTTTCTAAACTCCACTCAACTAAAGCAGAAGCAGCCCGCCTCCCCTTTCCCGATGCGCATTTTTTGAACTGCGTCTTCTATGTTCATTTTCAGGAGAAGTGTTCAACATGAAAGTTGTAGATCTCGACGATATCTACAATTTTCATGTTGAACACTTTTTTATTTATAGCCGTTTAGGCCCCCGATTTAGCCCCCGAAAAAAATCACGCGGACATTCATATGTTCCGCGTGATTTTTTTCGGGGACCAAATCGGGGGCCTAAACGGTTTAAATCAAAAAGTGTTCAACATGAAAGTTGTAGATATCGTCAAGATCTACAACTTTCATGTTGAACACGTTTCATAAAAATGCACGTAGAAGACGCAGTTCAAAAAGCCGCGTATTTCATTTAAAAAAACTATGCAATCACGGCAACGTCCTCCTCCCCACAACTCTTGTGGACATGTACTGCAGATGCGGGTGCGTTGAAGCAGCTTTGGAGGTGTTCCGCCGGGTTTCAAGCAAAGACGTCGTGCTTTGGAACGTGATGATCGGAGTGCTCGCGATGCACGACCATCACCGTCTTGTCGTCGATCTGTTTGCTCTGATGAAGGAGACGGCAACGGCGCCCAACGAGTCCACAAACATTGCAGCTATGTTTGCTCAGACTGTGCACATAGTATTGGTGTGCACAAACCCGAAGATGGTGTGCACATAAAATTCCAATGGGTGCACATAGTATTGGTGTGCACAAAGCCGAAGATGGTGTGCCTTTAACACCACCCTATTTTTAATGTGATCATTTTATCTGTCCCAATATTTTTGGCATTTCATGAAATAACAAATGATTCTAGTCATCTTCTTTTCTATTAGTTGCTCCTTTTATGTTCTGTCTACTGTTTAGCTAAAAACAGATTTTGATGCTATTTTAAATGCATACTAAAAATTTGTGGTTCGGTTTCTTTTACCAAGTATGGTGCATAACATAAGGATTTTCTTCTATCTCATTCTACTACAAATGTAGAATGAGAAGATCTGTACATTTTTCATCTTCAGTAGGAATGTATTTCATTTTATATAGCTCTACACTTCTGATTATAGATCTCTAACCTTAAATTGATTTAGGCAACTGTTAAAGGCAAACCCATTTTCGCTAGTCGCAAACCAAAATACGAAAAAACCAAATTTTATGAATTTTCTGTTGTGCAAACCAAACTGTTTAAGTACAAACCAAAAACACTAACCACAAACCAAAATCAGAAATCAAAATATCTCACAGTTTTGGCTTAAATAACATGTATTTTAAGCAACAACAAAACAAAATAAGTCTCTTGTTTCTTCCTCCTGGTAACTGTGGCATATCGGCCTCAATGCAAACCTGCGAGCATTAAGAAAAAATTTCCAATATTAAGTAATAAAAGTTATACTAATGAGAGAGATTAACAATTTATATACAAAAATATGCTTACATGTTATTGCATCTGATATGGTGCAAAAAGTGATCAAAATCCTTCCGTCTATAGAGATTTCTGTATGCATGAATGGAGAGCATGTTGAAAAAATAGTAATGGTATTGCATGTTGAAAAATGTACATGAATACCTCTTTTGATCTTGATTACTCCAATCAAGTCGTTGGATTGTCATCCACCCCCGGCCGCGAGAGTTTATTTCTTGACTCGTACCAATGTAACCATCCTTCTGCAATTGAGTCATGATACCTCGTCCAAGGTGTGAATAACGGCGGCAATGGAGAATTTTCGGGTAGTTTAAGCAAAATGAAAAAACGCGCAGCGCGTTTTTGACAAATATACGCGCTCCCCAGAAAAACGAAAAAAACACCCCCTAGACAGCATTTTTAGAAAAAGTAGTCAACATGAAAGTTGTAGATCTCGTCGAGATCTACAACTTTCATGTTGACCACTTTTTCTAAAAAAGCTGTTTAGGGGGTCTATTTTCAAAAGGCGCGAAGGGGGTTCCGCCCGGTAAATATTACGATTTATATTTATTGCGCGGACTCCCCTTCGCGCCCTTTGAAAATAGACCCCCTAGACAGCATTTTTAGAAAAAGTGGTCAACATGAAAGTTGTAGATCTTGACGAGATCTACAACTTTCATGTTGACCACTTTTTCTAAAAATGCTGTTTATGAGGTGTTTTTTTTCGTTTTTTTCGGGGAGCGCGCTTTTTAGGCCCTTACACGCTGCACGGATTTCCAGATTTCTGTGTATATATATATATATATATATATATATATATATATATATATATATATATATATATATATATATATATATATATATATATGGGCACTGAAAAAACGCGCAGCTCGTTTTTGACTTAAAAACGCGCTCCCTAGAAAAACGAAAAAAACATCCCTTAGACAGCATTTTTAGAAAAAGTAGTCAACATGAAAGTTGTAGATCTCGTCGAGATCTACAACTTTCATGTTGACCATTTTTTCTAAAAATGCTGTTTAGGGGGTCTATTTTCAAAAGGCGCGAAGGGGGTTCCGCCCGGTAAATATTACGATTTATATTTATTGCGCGGACCCCCCTTCGCGCATTTGAAAAAAACACTACCTAGAAAGCATTTTTATAAAAAGTGGTCAACATGAGAGTTGTAGATCTCGACGAGATCTACAACTTTCATGTTGACCACTTTTCCTAAAAATGCTTTCTAGGGGGTGTTTTTATCGTTTTTTTCGGAGAACGCGTTTTTTAGGCAAAAACGAGCTCCGCGTTTTTACATATATATATATAATATATATATATATATATATACTATTCTAAAAGATATACAGTGATCTGCCAATAAAAATGAGTTCGAAAATAAGGGAAAAAACAAAGGCCGTCGGATTAAACTGTTTTGATCCGATGTCGTTGAATCTGGGGCTGCAAATATCGGAATTGGTCTGCCAATAAAAAAAACCCCAAAAAACTCCCTCCCTCTCTCTCCTAAATTCCGATCAGCTTTTTTGGATCCCTCCAAATTTTCGTTCTTCTCCATCGCCGCCGGCTCCTGATTGAAGCTAGGGTTCTTCCCATTCACTTTTTCGCCTTTCTCTCCCCCATTCACTTTTTCGCCATTCTCTCCCCCATTCACTTGTTCTCCAGGCTGAAGCTAGGGTTCTTCCCGTCATCGCTCTTCCAGGCCATCCCAGAAATAGGGCTCCGGGTCGCCTCCACTACGCTTTCCTTCGCAGGCTTCGGCTTCCACGGCCTCACAAAATATCTGCTGCCAGAACACTTGATAACCCGTGGTAAGTCCCCAGTTCTCCTTCACAGTTGAAGTCGGTCGGGGATCGATCGTCATAGGCGGGGATCGGTCGTCGGAGGCGATGCAGACGGATGACATGGATCTATTGTCAGACGCGGCTCCAGTTGAACCGCAAACATCGAAGTTTGATACAGATCCTGGCGACTCCTTCGCCATCAAAATTGGAACAGACGAGCAGTGCGAGACCTCTACGCTCCCCCATATAACTTTGCTCGCTCCAAAATTTTCCATCATCCTCTACATCAGACGGATCCACTAATAATCATTTTGCTTTATTTGAAACCGCTGTAATGTTATGTTTTCGATTTCCAAAATTTGAAACCGCTACCTCTGAAGTTTTTCATCATCCTCTAATGATTTCATTTTCGTACGCAATGTTCTGTTTTTTTACTCTCTTTCTCTCTCTCTCTCTCGAGAATTATATTTGATGGAATTTGGTTGGTAAATGATTTTCCAAATACATCAACTTAAGTTCACTACCAACTAAGCCCACTGGTTTGAAATGATTTGCCAAGGTCATTTGGCCCAATAATGCAGAAAAATTTTCCCCCTCATTTCTGCTGGACTTCTATCCAATTACTTAACCAATGCACACAAGATGTTTGCTCAATTGCCCCAATAGACAGCAAATCTTTCCTGAAGTAAAACAACACAACACTAAAATCAAATATGCAATCACGGTAGGACCACCGCCAGATCGACACCGGAATACCACTGGCAGGTACGCCATCTCCGGCAAACCCGTCGGGGGTCTCCGGTCAGGCCGGCGACGGAGATGACCGCCAATTTTGTGCTTTTAGTAAAAAAAAAAAATTAATAAAAAAGAAAAGAATTAAACAAAAAATAATTATAAAAGAAAATTTAAAAAAAAAGGGTCGTAGGACCGGAGGCGGGCAAAGCCCGCCGGGGGGTGATGTCGGGGGTATTGTCGTCAGGGGGCGGGCGAAGCCCGCCGGGGGGAGGGCAATGCCCTCCGGGGGTACTGTCGTTAGGGGGCGGGCGAAGCCCGCCGGGTACTGTCATCAAGGGGGAGAAGCCCGCCAGGGGGAGGGCGATGCCCGTCGGGGGCGGGCAAAGCCCGCCGTTGCCGGCCGGGTACTGTGGCGCATGGTCATCTGGCCAGAGCCCCGTGCCTGTCACTCGTGTATATATATATATTCGCACGCACACACATATATATACACACACACATATGACATGAGTGACAGTGCACGGCCTCCCGTGCTCCGTGCGATAATATCCGGCCAGCGGCGGCCCGCTCGCCCCCGACTATACTTAATATTTTTTATCATGTATTTTTTTAATATTATATTTATATATTTTTAAACTTTAAAATAGTTTTAACTTTTTTTATAATTATTAATTTTTTCCTCATATAAATTTTTTTGAACTAAAAAAATTAAATAAAAAAATAAAAGAGATTAAAAATGGACATTATTATATATAGACCATGTTTGTCTATTTACAAACCATTGTTATATAAAAACAATATTAATTCAAAATCGGCTATATGTAGACCAAGTTGTTATATGCAGACCAATGCAATTTTTTTAAAAAAAATCAAACTTAATTTTCATATCAGCAATCATTTAATATTATATTAGGAGAATATGTATGACATATTATATTGGCAAACATTTAAAAAATAGGTAATTCAAGACATAAAAGTTCTGAATTCTTTAAAAAAATCATGTCTTTCTCCATCTTCGTTAAGTGAGGCAAACCTGCAATCAATGAATAAATTTTAGATATCCGATTAAATCAAACTCTTTATTACATAAAAATTTAAATTTCAAAAAACTAAAAAATAATTTATACCTTATAAGACCCCTCCCAAGAGCATCTCTCTAGGGGAAGCTTGCCACAATCTTTAGTTTCTTTGAATTGGAGCAGTCTTCTCTCATTGTTATTCACCAAAGATGATTGGGTGGAGAAGATCGGGCCAGAGCACTCACGGAATCAAAATATCCCTAGCGGGATGTGCGTTTGCGAAAGAATCGCGGCGGCTTTAGGCGAGAACAACGAGACAGCGTTAGGGTTTCACCTCTTGCAGGTCGCAAAAGGCAGACGACGATTGGCTGACGCCACCGAACACTGGAGACGGGGTCGTGGGAGTCGAGCTTGTCGCACGGAGCGGGGAGACGGGAGCGACTAGGGCAGGAATCGAAAAATAAAAATGAGCAAGTGAGGAAAGTGATTTTTTTTGAAGGGGGGAGGAGAAATGTATTTATTTGGATTGTATATAGTAGGAAAAAAACTAAATTTTATTTTTATATACAACCAAAAATGATTTATATATAACAATGCCCCAAAAATAGTTAAAACTCATATATCTAGTAATGTATTAATATCTAATAGACTCATGACAGCTAATGAGGCATTTAATGGCTATTAACAGTGCTCAATAATAGTGCAGGCTACTGCTAGGTCATTTAGTAGGCACATCGGTACAATTGCGGGAAAACAGACGGGAAGTTGGCTCACGGTCGGCGCCGATGTGCGTCATTGCCGAATCCCTAATCTGAAATCGCGGCCCTAAAGCAGATCAGATCCCCAAGGCAAAGGTACGTAAAGCTTCTTCTAACCGCTAAACTAATCTACGCATGAGTTTTATTTTGGACGTTATCTTTTCGTTCAATCTGTGGTTGTACGAATCTATTTTTTTAATGCTATTTTGATTTTTATCATGCTTTCTTTCATGAAACAGTAGTTCCCTGGATGCCTTTTGTTGGATCTAGTTATTTTTTGTTGTTTTACATAGATATTCCTGGCTCCTGCTGGATTGAATTTTCTTTTTTTAAGTAAATTAGAAAAAACGATATATCTTTTGCCAGTGATTTTGGCTTTGTGGTGGGAATAATTTGTAGAAAACCGTGAATTATCAGGGAAGCTCTTTTGTTGATTGCTTTATGTATATTAATCAGTGCTCTGTACTAGAAGTGATGTTTTTGTCCGTTTGAAAGAGGGATGGAATCACGTGTTATTAGCATTTAGACATTAATGCAGCAAGAAAAGAACAACCTGAGCTCTCTCTGCTTGGGAAAATTTTTAGGTCCTACATTTATATTGAAATATAAATCTGATCGCGGGCCCCACTATCCTTTCTCTTTCCGTCATTATTTTTAGATAGATATACATTGAAATACAGTTTGATTTGAACAACATAGAAGGAGTGTAAATAAACCTGATCGTGGTTCTCAAATCCAACTGTATTTCAAGTTCTATCTATCTGAAATTCAACTGTATTTCAAGTTCTATATTTGTTCAAATCCAACTATATTTCAAGTTCCATCTATCTGAAATCCAACTGTATTTCAAGTTCTATATTGTTCAAATCCAACTGTATTTCAAGTTCTATCTATCTGAAATTCAACTGTATTTTAAGTTCTATGTTGTTCAAATCCAACTGTATTTCAATATATATCTATCTAAAAAAAATGGCGGAAAGAGAAAGGATGGTGGGGCCCACGATCAGGTTTATATTTAAATATAAACCCGTTCCTACATTTGGGAACGAGACCCGCCCCTAAAATTTTTCCCTCTGCTTGAGTACAAAATTGAGTTCTATATAAATAAACCATGAAAAGTTCAGTTTTTGGTATTAATATATGCTAGTAATGTTATTAATACCCATATTTTTGCTATTCGCATTCCATAACTATCCACAGTCTAGAAAATTTTATTGGAAGCTTGTTGTATTATTTGCACCCCAAAACATGAAAATGAAATATAAAAGAGACTCTTTGTGCTAATTTCTCCAAACTGCTTCGCATTTTTTCTTTTTTTATACTACAAAAGAAACTACAAAATAAACTGCATATATGAAATACAACTCGATGCAACCCACAAATTGACCTGACAAGATTAAAAGGGCACAAAGTTCCTCCGCGCAGCGAGGTCCGGCGAAGGGTCCCACCATAAGGGTTAAATGTAGACAAACCTTACCCTGCATTTTTGCAAGATGCTGCTTCTAGGAATCAGGCCCGTGGCCTCAAGGTCGCACGACAACACCTTAACCGGTGCGCCAAGGCTTCCCTTCAAAATTACCTCGACAAGATTACTAAAAAAATTAAACCATCATCTTCAAAACTACAACCATAGATATTCTAGTGTTGTGTATAAACATGACAATATAAAAGTTTCAAGTTAAATGAAGAATATATATATATATAGATATATATATATATATATATATATATATATATATATATATATATATATATATATATATATATATATCTTTACTACATTATATAAATATATATATTTAAGAGCACACCAACCAACCAACTTGATCCGTTAGATCAAAGATCTTCTTTTTTCTCATTCATTGGATGAAGAAAGAAAAAAAAAGTTTGAGGAGAGAGGGAGAGACAAAGAAAGAGAATATAAATAAGTGTCTTAAAGCTATGAGAGAGAGAGGAGAAAGATGGATGTGTTGTGTGATCAAATCACTTTAAGAGTAGAGAGAGGGGGATAAAGAGAAGAAAAGAAGAGAAGAAGGTGAGGCCCACGACATGTAATGAAAAGAGAGGCAATAAAAATTAATTTAAATTCTATCATGCAACTTTTCGTTTGTCTGTTTGCGCAATTTTTCGTTTTCCAAAATTTCCCTTCGGCATAGACGCTTGAATCACGCCCGCCTGGAAGCGGGCGGAGGCCGCCTGGATGCGGGAGCAGCCCGCCTGAAGCAGGCGCAACCCGCCTTGATGCGGGCGCAGCCCGCAGCGACGCATCGAGAACAGGCGAAGCCCGTCCGTATACAAATACAAGATGTTCCCGTGGATGTTTCTTTATACAAGAGTAAAGGCTATCAATTTTATCTCAGGTATTTACTAACTCAAAAGTGTCAATTCTTTGCTATGAAAATTGATTGCTTCTTATGCATATTAGAGCTTGAATGATATATAATTACATAGTTCAATAACTTCCCCGATCACTATATAAGTGCTTTTCGTCACAATCGTAATTAAGGATAGGGGATAATCCTCACCACGGTCGCGTTAGGGATAGGGGCTAACCCTTGTGTCTGCCATGATTGAGATGCTGCCACGGTTGGCCGTAGAGAAAGAATATATATATATATATATATATACGAGTGACAGGCACGGGCCTCCGGCCCGATGGCCACGCGCCACAGTACCCGGCCGGCGACGGCGGGCTTCACCCGCCCCCCGGCGGGCTTCGCCCGCCCCCCGGCGGGCTTCGCCCGCCCCCCGGCGGGCTTCGCCCGCCCCCCGGCGGGCTTCACCCGCACCCAGACTGTTTTTTTTATATATATTATTTTATAATACCTTATTTCCGTGCCTTTACTGTAGCTGTCCCGCCGCCCAGACTTTTCGGGTCCCAAATCGAAGGTCAAGGAGACTTCAAATCAAAAAGTGATCAACATGAAAGTTGTTCGGATCGCCGAGATCTACAACTTTCATGTTGACTACTTTTCGTTTTGGAGCCATCTTGACCCTCATATTGGGCCCCGAAAAACCTGATTTCCGTGCCTTTACTGTAGCAGTCCCGCCGCCCAGACTTTTCGGGTCCCAAATCGAAGGTGAAGGAGGCTCTAAATCAAAAAGTGATCAACATGAAAGTTGTTCGGATCGCCGAGATCTACAACTTTCATGTTGACCACTTTTCGTTATGGAGCCATCTTGAACCTCATATTGGGCCCCGAAAAATCTGATTTTCGTGCCTTTACTGTAGCAGTCTCGCCGCCCAGACTTTTCGGGTCCCAAATCGAAGGTCAAGGAGACTTCAAATCAAAAAGTAATCACCATGAAAGTTGTTCGGATCGCTGAGATATACAACTTTCATGTTGACCACTTTTCATTTTGGAGTCATCTTGACCCTCATATTGGGCCCCGAAAAATCTGATTTACGTGCCTAAACAGGCGGGTGAACAGTTCACCCGCCTGTTTAGTCCCACATTGCCTGGAAAAAAATTAATTTTTGGGTTTAAATACAGTTGTGTGCATAATATTGTTGAAGACTTTGCTTAAGCGGGCTGGCGGGCTTGCTTGTTTTTATGGGCTGGCCCCTTGCAGGCTGGCGGACTTGCATTCTTTTATGGGATGGCCCCTTGCGGGCTGGCTAGTTTTTGATTTTCTCATCTAGAAGGGTAAAATGGTCATTTCATAGGTTTAGGACACCCGACCCTAGTAGGTTTAGGATACCTACGAAAAATTGAAGAGTGAGTGAATGTTTGATCGGACGGTTGTTAAATAATGCATTCAGATCGGACGGCTGCAATCACTCTAATGAGTTTAAAATTCATGAGAAAACTATTTCCTTTATAGTGGTTTAGATATATTATCTATACTAATATATAAAGCGAACTGTTAGACTCCCGTCCGAAACTTTGTGATTGCCGCTTTTGCCCTGCTGCTCCGGTGAAATCCCAGCAAACTGCACAGCTGTTCAGCCACCTAACCCGCCGCTGTTCTCTAGGGAAATCTCTACACCGCCACCTCAGCCATATTATCTCCTTCTTAAATAACTTCCCACCGCCTTCATCTTCTTAACTTTCCTGTTACGCCGCCAGCTCAGCTCACCTCACCTCAGCCATACTATCTTATTATAAATTGAGAAAGATAGAGACTGCCACAGGAGGAAGTCGGAGAGAACATGCTCTGTTTTCTGCTCAGCTGAGGAAGAAGAACACTGCTGTAGCCTGCGGTTGAAGAACCAGGTGAGTTCAGGAACCTCCATTGAATGCACAGAGATGAGATGCAGGAAGAGGAGGAGGAGGAAGAAGACCAACGGCTGATGAGATTTCTTAGCAGAAGTGACGTCGTTATCTTCCTTTGACGCCATGGAAGTCTTCTTCCCAGCAGAGGCCTGCGATGAGCCTAGCGTCCATGAACCAGTGGTGATGGGAGAAATGGAGCTTCTTCTCTTTCAATCAGGCGGCAGGTGGCCGGGCTTAGGGAACAGAGGTGATCGCCCTGTGGCCTGTGCGCATGTGACTGAAATTGAATAATGACAAAAGGACATTAAATATTGAACCGAGTGAAATTTGATAACATAAAGTATTCACTGTTACTTCCCTTTGACAAGCTAAAATGATATATATATATCTCTATTATATAAGAATTTTTCCGTTTTGTGTCAATAACACTGTTAATTGCCCGTCCGATTAAATTCCAACGCATCCCATCCATTCATCATTATTATCATTAAAAAAATAAAAAACATAGATGGAGAGGGGAGGGAGAGGGAGAGAGAGATGGAGAGAAGCCTGTGCGCATTATTTATTAAAAAATCGGTTTTTTTATAAATATATTTTTAACTCAAAATATATACATATGATCATTTGAGATGATCATAAAAATGCATGGATCAATAATCCATGATTTGTTTTGTGAAAAAAAAAAACAAAAATGAATCAAAATTTATTTTCCGCAGGGTTCTTTAAATACGTTGTCCGTATTTAAAAATTACACGAGAGAGAGGGGGAGACAGAGAGGGAGAGAAGGCGGTGGAAATATAACAAAAAAAAATTGATGGAGAGATAGAGGGAGAGAGCGGGGGAGAGAGAGTGTGTTACCGGGGGCGTTATTGGCGTTATTAGATCATATAAATATTTTTCCTATCTCTCTATTCAATAGTAAGATTTAAATAGTTAATAACACTTCTCATAATTACCTTTTAGAAGCCTCATAAATAACTACTACCTCAATAAATGCTCATTTTATCAACTTAGCAATGTGTTTACTTATGCAATAGAAACAAAAAATACAAAAAATTTGTTGGATGCTGCGGATGACAATTATTAATATTAAATAACTATACGAGCATCTTCGCAAGGGCTACGCCCGTGCTCGATGCTCTCGGGCGGTATTCGGCCACATCAGGCTGGTTTCGCCGGAACTTGATTGCTCTGCTGAGCAGGCGGGCGAAGCCCGCCTGATGCGGGCGAAGGCCGCCCGAGAGCATCGAGAGCACGGGCGTAGCCCGTGCAAAGATGCTCAAAATAAAAAAGAAATATCAATTACCGTCCCTCAAAAAACAATCAAAATATTCCCTCGCTCCCGTGCCCTAGATCTTTCGCTCCCTCGCTCCCGCACCGCTGCACGCTGGCTCTTCTTCTCACCCGCGATCATCGCCTTCGTAATTCACACCACCCGCCGCCGTCGCTCACCCTGCCTCCTTCTATCCCGCAAAACACCAATACCGCCAATTTCACGGTCGTCCATTCTAAACCTAATTTTGCTTACCCCGCTCTTTCAAAAGGCCGAAGACCGCGGGCGTAACATCATTCACCCCTTTCTGCTCCACGACGCCGCTCAAGAACTACACGTTGCTGCTCGCCGAAAGCCCTCCAGCGCCTAAACTCCCGGCCTCTCATCACGCTAAAACTCCCTCGCAAAACCTCACTACTTCAACATCTCGCCGAATCCCCTCCACCCACACGACAACTCAACGCAAGATCCACAACTTGGGGAAGAACCTCCTCCCTGACCTCTGCATTCGACTATCTCTCTTCTCTGTAACTCTTTCTTCTCTCTTTTTTGTAACTCTCTCTTCTCTCTCGCTCTATCTCCCCCTCTCTCTCCCTCAGCCTCCATCTCTCACTCCACGTTCTCTGACGTCATTGGTGGTGCAGGTCTTTGGGCTCGATCATCTCTTGGTACACAGGTAAAAAATGCTAAATATGACTTTTTATACAGTTTTCCCAGTTTCCTCTAATTTACTCCACTATTTTTGCTTCTTCACATTCAATTAGGGCTTCTGATTCTCTACCTTTTGAGGCATCAATGCTTGAAGATAACTCCCAGAAGGAGAGTGCAAGGGTTCGGCCCCTAGCTGACCCCCAAGTATAAGCATTGCTACTCAATTGTTTTCACTTTCTTCAACTTCAATTTAAGCTTTAATTTCATTTTACATTGGGGGGATGGGGGTGGTTTGCTTGTATGTTGGAATTTTATTATGTTTAATTTCTTTACCTTTCTTCAACAAATAAAATAAATTTCATGGATGCTTTGAATGCAGCTTTGAGTTTTGATTGCTGAAATATAAAAATCTTTGATGTAATAGAATACTGCGGTAATCTCTCTAACATATTGGTCTATATATAAAAAGGAATCCTTTTCAGGTCTTTACAATCAGATCAAAGAAAGATTGAAAACAATCTCATGTAATGCTTCTCTCGCTCCGCAGTATGTGCGTGTGTTGGGGGGGGGGGGGGCGGAGCCCGCCGGGGCGGGTCGGGTACTGTCGCGCAGGGCACGGGGGGGGGGGGGTGCACTGTCACTAGCCAATGTCGCCCCCATGACAAATGTCACCCCACTGACAAATGTCACCCCACTGACAAATGTCGCACCCACGACAAGTGTCGCACCCACGACAAGTGTCGCCCCCACGACAAATGTCGCCCCAACTACAAATGTCGTCCCTACGACAAATGTTACTCACGAAAAATGTCACACCCACGACATATGTTGCACCCACGATAAAAGCCGCACTCATGACAAATACCGCACCCACGACAAATGCCGCACCCACGACAAATGCCACCCCCACGACAAATGTCGCCCCCACAACAAATGTCCCAATATCAACAAATGTCGCACCCACAACAAGTGTCGCACCCACGGCAAGTGCCGCACCCACGGCAAGTGCCGCACCCACGGCAAGTGCCGCACCCACGACAAGTGACGCACCCACGGCAAGTGACGTACCCACGGCAAGTGACGCACCCACGACATGTGTCGCACCCACGACAAGTGTCGCACCCACGACAAGTGTCGCACCCACGACAAGTGTCGTACCCACGACAAGTGTCGCACCCACGACAAGTGTCTCCCCCACGACAAGTGTCGCCCCCATAATAAGTGTCCGCCCCACGACAAATGTTGCACTCACGATAAATGTCCCCCCGGGCCGTAGGCCCGTGCCTGTCACTTATATAATATATATATATCAATGTTGTAAATATAGGATGTCGACGACATGTCAGATTGAGTTTTTAAATGTCAGAAGGCAGAGACATGCCAGTAATTTTTTAAAATATCGGATTTTCATATCTATTTTTTTTGTTCTTAAGTATAATAACTATAGTTATATGTTCTAAAAGTAGAAAAAATTTATATAACAAATATATGAAAAATGAGCCGTGTATATCACAAACTAAATTCAAGAGTATTCAAGATAAAATATTATTAACAAATATAAAATGATATATTGTAAAATATATTTAATATTATACAATAATTTTATTTTGATAATATTAATTTTATAGCAATTAGCAAATAATGAAAATTTAAATGTTTAATATCTCTAATTGATTATAAGTTTTTCCAAGTTTATAAATGTATATAAAAACATACAAATACTCAACTAATAAATGCGTTAAAATTTTTCACATTTTTTGTAATATGAAGTAAAAAATTGTGAATGTTTATACATTTTTGGTTGTAAGAATAAAATGTTAAAAATCAAAAAAATAAGTCTAATTGATTTAAACATACATAATATAATACATATATGTGATTTAAACTTATATTGTTAGTCTGCTAATGTAACATAAAATAAAATAGCGAACAATATGTTTAAAAGTCTCGTCGATCAATATATTGGAAAAAACTAGATACGCTTGCCTATATTTTACAAAGAATATACAACAAAACCCAATCCTTTATCCCACTATAGTGTGGTCATTTTACAAAAGAATATAGTATATATTTTTAGAAAAAAATCTAGTTTTGACCAAAAAAATGACTTGTCGGGAGACATGTCAGAGGACTTTTAAAACAATGATATATATAAGATTTTCAAGGAAATGAAAATTGTTCATTTTCTATCTTAATTTTTATTGCTAAGGGAAATTAACGATGTCATTTACAACCTCTTCGAGGTTCTCTCATGACATATAAAACAAATCTCATTCTTTTGCAAATGAATCATGATATCTCATCCACACAGAGATTATATATGGCTGTTAGAGAATAAAGGGAAAAGCAATGTAAAGGCCCAATAAGTTGGCCTATTTATAATCTTTTATATAGGATGTTTCCTCTCTCTTCTCTTTTATACATATATACTCATACTTGTATTTGCCATATTCAAGAAATATATACAAGGTTTGAACCAATTCTCTACATGATATCAAAGGAAGCGGTCAGACCTGTTTTATTCTAACCGCCCAGCCTTTCGGCTAACCAGGCGGTCTGTTTTCTTTTATTGCCGCACCTCTCTGCGGCCTCCACTCTTCTACTCGCCTCTTTCTTCCCTTCCGTGAATCCACTTTTTATTCCCCTCCCCCTCCTTTTTATAACCTCTCGGCTCTGTTCTGGTGGCCCCCCTCCTTTTCTACCCGCAACAACTTCTCTCCTTTTCTTCGCCTTGCCGCTGGCTCGTCTTTTCACTACTCGCCTATCCGTTGAATTTGCCTTGCCGCTGGCTTGCCTTGCCGCTGGCTCGTCTTCTCGCTAAGCTGCTTCTGTGTTCGCGGCTTCTCTACTTCTTCCCGGGGGGTTGGTCTCCGCTTGTCGCTAGTTGCCTTTCCCTGTGATTAGATCTAACCGCTTGGCCTCTGCCCCTTTAGTCGTGGACTTCTTGTGCCGGACTTCTCTTCTTACCGCACTCATCTCGCTTCTCCTGATCGCGTCATCTGGTATTCTGACTGCGCCTTCTTTGGTCTACCCGAGCGGCCTGCTTCTCTCTTCTACCCGTGTGTCTTCTTATCGCGAGGCCTGCCGGCTGCGTGCCGCGCGGTCTGCCCGCTGCACAGTCTCTCTTCCTTGCCGCTTGGTGAACTCTGTTCGCTGCAGATTGTTCTGTTTGCCGCGGTTTGGTCTGCTTGCCGCGCGGTTTGCCACTGTTGTTGCTGCTGCGATCTCTCCCAGTCACTGCCCTTCGCAGCTCGTCTTGCCGCGTGCGGTTTCTCCTTGCCACGTGCGATCTCTCCTAGTCGTGTGCGCTTTCTTCTTGCCGTCGTTGCCTCTGTCTTGCCGCGTGCGATCTCTCCTCATCACTGCTGCTTGCTGACCGTTGCGGTTTCTCCTTGCCGCGCAGCTTGGTCGCAATGCCGCTTGGTGTGTCCTTGCCGCACGATCTCTTCTTCTGCCTCTGCGGACAATATTGCCTCATTGTGCCTGCCGACCTTATATTCTCGCCCGACTAGTCTCCGGGCTCTTGCTGTGCGGTCTGTGCCCGTTCCTCTGTGGTATTGTTCTAACCGCTCGGGCAGGTTGCCTACTCGCTGCTCCTTGGTTCAGTCCGCATGGCGTCAGATTCACTTATTGTTTTAGATACTTCCACACCTCCCTCCATCACCAGTGACGACATTGCTGCTCTGCGTGCTCAACTTCAACAGTTCCAAGGGGTGGTCAGTCGCTTTTCTGGCTCTGTGGCCTCGATCTCCGATGAAGGGATATCTTGCCTCTTCCATGACTCTCACTGGATTATGGACTCGGGTGCCACACAACATCTCTCTCCGCAGAAGCCGTCACAGTACTTAGCTTCTGATTATCCCAAGTTTATCACTGTAGCTAATGGTAACACGACACCGGTTTCTCGCGCTGCCCATCTGTCTCTTACCCCTCTCTCTCCTTATCCTCGGTTATTCATGTTATGGGGTCCCCCTTTAATCTTCTCTCTGTTATCCGTCTTACTCAGGACCTTGACTGTTGTGTAACCTTCTCACGTTCTTCTTTTGTTGTGCAGGATCAACTAATGCAGATTATACTTGGTCGGGAGCGGCTGTCCAACGGGTTGTATCTTCTTGATGTTCCTCCTACTGCTCTTACCACTATCTCCTCCGTTGACTGACATCGTCGTTTTGGGCATTCTCCTCTCCAGATTCTCAAGAAAGCTCTTCCAAATGTTTCTCTTCAAGAGTTTTTTTGTGAATCTTGTATTTTTGACAAACAACATCGTCTCTCTTTTACTTCTCCCTATACTAGGAGCGATGCTCCTTTTTTATTAGTACATTCTGCTATTAGGAACCATATAAGATCCCTAGTGTTTTTGGTTATCAGTACTTTGTAACCTTTATTGATGATTACTCGCGGGTTACCTTGTTATACTTACTTTGTGATCGTACCGAACTCACATCGAATTTCCGTACTTTTCTACCGAGACTCGCACACAATTTTCCACATGTGTTAAAACTATCCGTACTAATAACGCTCGTGAGTATACCGGTCGAACCTTCTCCAATATGTGCGCCGAGTTTGGTATTTTCCATCAGACTTCGTGTGCGTATACCCCTCAACAAAATGGCGTCGCAGAACGGAAAAATTGCCACCTTCTTGATGTTGCTCGCTATCATATGATTCAAATGCAAGTTCCCCCTCTCTATTGGAACTTTGCTATCTCCTCTGCATGTTATCTTATAAACTGCATTCCCTCGTCTATCCTCCACTTTGTGGCCCCCATGAATCTCCTGTACCCATCCAAGGATCTCTTCTCTCTCACACCTCGTGTGTTTGGATGTATCTGTTATGTCCATACTCTTGGCCCCTCAAATGACAAACTTGCCCCTCGTGCTACCAAGACTCTGTTTGTTGGATACTCTCGCACTCAGAAAGGGTATGTTTGTTATTATCCTGTCACTGGTAAGGCGGTTGTCTCTGTTGATGTCTTTTTTCATGAGGAACAACCCTATCACACCGCTCCTACTGATCCTCTTCTTCTTCCTTCCTCTCTACCTCGGCCTACAGTTCTAGTTACGTCTCCGCTTCAACCTCTTTTTCCCACACCTACTTCAGTTCCAGTTACATCTCTTCTTCCACCTCTTCTTCCCACACCTACTCCGCTTCCACCGGTAATCCCCTCTAAACCACCCATCATTCAGGTTTCACTAGCTGTACTCCACATTCTGATGCCCTGCAGCAGCTTCCCTCAACCGGTGTGGTCTCGCGTCCTGTTGATTCGACATCAATCTCTACGGCTCATCCCTTGGCCAATTATGTATCTTTACATCGTCTCTCTCCGTCTCTTCTTACATTTGCTCTTCTCTCTATCCTCTATATCTATACCTAACTCTGTGCAGGCAACTCTCCAGCATTCGGTGTGGCGTGCTGTCATGCATGAGGAAATGACTGCTCTATGGGGCAATCAAACTTGGGATCTTGTCTCTCTCCATCCTGACCATAACTGTGTTGGTTGCAAGTGGATTTTTACAATCAAGCATACGGCGGATGGAAATATTGATCGCTTGAAAGCTCGGCTTGTGGCACGAGGGTTCACTCAATAATACGACCTTGATTATGATGAGACTTTCTCCCTTGTCGCCAAGTTAAACTCGGTTCAAATTCTGCTCTCCTTAGCCGTTCATCTGCAGTGGCCCCTACATCAGCTTGATATCAAAAATGCCTTCCTGAATGATGATCTTACTTAAACTATTTACATGCATCAACTGCCCGGGTTTGAGCCCACGAGGGAGTCTCGTGTATGTTTGCTTCGGAAATCTATCTATGGTCTCAAACCGTCTCTTTGGACGTAGTTTGAGAAATTTAGTAACATTGTTTGTGAGGTTGGTTTCAAGAGAAGCTCGGCTGATTTCTCTCTCTTCACTCATCATCAGTCAACTGGGACGGTCATACTTCTTGTTTATGTGGACAACATTTTGATTAGTGGTGACGACTTTGCAAGAATACATGTTAAGCAACACTTAAACTCTGTATTTCAAATTAAAGATATGAGAAATCTTCGGTACTTCATTGTCCTTGAGGTAGCAAGGCGACCTGATGACCTTGCCTTATCTCAACGAAAGTATTGCATTGACCTTCTGCAAGATGCTGGACTCTCAGGATGAAAACCTGCGGAAACTCCGATAGAATGTCAACCGCAAATTATGTGCTCAAGGATCTGAGTCTGATTCTCTACTTCCAATTCCAAAGTACTATTGAGGTCTTGTGGGAAAACTAATATACCTAACGATTACAAGACCCGATATCTCATTTGCGGTTGGAGTGGTCAGCCGATTTATGCACACTCCACGGGTTTCTCATCTTCAGGCAGTCGAACGCATTCTCAGGTATTTGAAGACTGCTCCTGGATAGGGACTCATGTATACGCCATCCTCGTTTTTTTCTCTTGTTGCATACTCTGATGCGGATTATGCGGGTTCTCTTGACGATCGACCGTCCACTATTGACTCATGTACTTACTTTGGAGGAAATCTCATCACCTGGCGTACCAAGAAGCAGCCTGTGGTTGCTCGCTCATTCGCTATGGCTGAATACCGTACGATGACGTCTGTTGTATCAAAACTCACATTGCTTGAGAGTCTCCTCGGGGATCTGGGAGTTGAATTATCCTCACCATCAATTTTGTTTTGTGACAGTCAGGCTGCAATCCACATTGCAAAGAATCCTGTGTTCCATGAGCGGACCAAACACATTGAAGTCGACTAGCACTTTGTTCGAGAAAAGGTTCAATTGAAGAAGTTGAAGCTAGAACATGTTCCTGCCTCTGATCAAGTTACTGACATTCTCACCAGGCATTATCACGAAAATTGTACCATCAATTCTTGTCCAAACTTGGTGCCTACGACTTGTATGCTCCATCTTTTTGGGGATTGTTAGAGAGTATATGGAAAAACAATATAAAAGCCCAATAAGTTGCCCCATTTATAGTCTTTTGTAAAGGATGCTTCCTCTCTCTTCTCTCCTAGTACTCATACTTGTATTTGTCATATTCAAGAAGTATATACAAGGTTTGAACCACTTCTCTACAATGGCAGGGGACAATCTTCTTGCATTAGCAATTGAATGAAATGATTACTATTTATAAAATTAAAATCATGATTATGAATTTAGCATTTGACCATCTTTTCCTAATTCCTATCTAATCTTCTTACATTAGAATGTGTATCAAGATAAACAAATTCATGATTATGAATTCAATACTTTACTACTAATTTCCATTTATATGAACCTATATACTGGGAACTCAATGTAACCTAATGTTTAATATTTTTGTTGGTGTTTATTTAGTGGTGTGCGGTTAACATAATTGTACAAATATATATAAGAATGAGAAATGAAAGAAGCCCTAACTTTTATTCTACAATTTTCTATGTATCAAACATTATATAGTATTTCAGAAAGGTGGACGCACTATGCAAGGAAGGATTTTCTTCCTCCAGGGCGAAGCCAATTTGTGGTGGAACAAAAACTTAGCGAACGGTGGGAAGGGGTTGGTCTCCGCATCCCACAGAGGCTGACGACAATGGAGGTGGAGCCCTGGAAGAAGGCTATGAAACTCGTTGAGATTCTGGAGGCTGGATGATGACCCCGATGTTAGAGACATCAAGGCCTCCGAGGATGAGTGGGAGTGATGAGCACTGGAACCCTAGGGGCGAAGGAGGCACTGTCAAATTTGGTGGAGGCCGATGGACGACTGAAAACAAGGTGGAGGCACTACGATGGTCGAGCCGGACTTTCGAAATAGAGAAAGAAAGTTCTCCGCTTCATTTTGTCCTTGGCTCCTCAAAATAAAAAGGAGAAGGGCCTTTTAAAGGCATAGTTTTATTTTAGTCCACCGAAAAAGAGACCATGGCCGCGGCCCAATCCGCCACTCCCGGGCCGCTATTCTTGCTGTCGCCGACCACCAACCCTTGGCTAGATTTCTCTTACCTAGTTGCACAAATCCTGGCCACATGCGCCTCCCTCCACGCCAAAGTCGATCGTCTTCTTGTGTACCACAGACGGGCTTCTGCAACCCCCCACGAGGTTCTCTGCCCTAAGCCGTCTCCACTACAGATGCCTCCTGCACCATGTGAAAGTTTTTCGCCCATGCCACCTCTCTCCACAGTCACTAATGCACCACCTCTCTCTACGGTGGTCGTCCCTCCGCCGCTTCCATCGGCCGCATCACCGCCTCTTCTGCCGCCCCGTTCGGTAAACTCGCCGCCCCTTCTACCGGCTCTTACTCCTCCGACTCCAGTCTTCACACCCCCTCTGATCATCTCACTGTCTCCTCTCCCAGCTCTCGCTTTGCCGGCCCCTGCCCTGCCGCTTCCACCGGCCGCATCGCCGCCTCTTCTGCAGACCCGTGCCCCGCTGTCCCCGACGGATCCGTTCCTGCTGTTGGCCGTCGCGTCTCCGACATCCTTGTGGCGGCTGCTCACTACTGCCTCACCGACCTTGCAGAAGCCATTACTTCCGCCTCCTGTCCTTCCGATGGCGCCACCGCTATTCACCAATGCTGCCACCACTGCTATGTGCGACCTGGTCTTGTTCTTGAGGGAGGTCAAGGTACCAGATGATCCGGAAACCCGCTTGGTACACGATCTTGAGGGCAAGCTCGTTTTGAAGGAAGGATGGAGTGTTACGGGTCCAAATATTACAGAACTACACGACGACGAGCCACCCTGACAAGTCTACATGCGTCGGGCGCGTATATCGCAAGGGCCCACATAGACTGCGAAGAATATTTAATAATAAATAGGTTACTATGTTTGCTGACACATTTTTAGTATTTCTAGTATTTTCTAATTTCAGTATTTCCTAATTTTTAATATTTTCTTTTATATTCGCTCCTCGCCACTATAAGAGGGCCGACGAACCTTGTAATCTTTATCTTGGAATGTATGAAGGATTTTACGGTTGCTCCCTAATTTTGTCTCTTCTCGTACTCCTTCATTCTCGCTCACCCCGCCGGCCCTACCCCTTGCCGGATTCCTCCTGAAATTTATTCGTGATCGTATCACATGAGCACGCCTAATGTGCAGGAACAACAAATAAAAAAAATGTGCGAAGACATGCGTTGCAATAAAACAAAATTGTGTAAATCAATGTAAAGATGTAAGTTATGTTGCACCATAAAGATTCTTATAGAGTTCCTTTTTGCTACATGGGCAAAAGTTTCTTGATAATTGATCCTCACAGTTTAAGCATATTCCCTTGCCACCAGTCTCGCTTTGAAACATTCCACCGATCTTCAGAGTTATACTTCATGATGAATACTCGTTTACAATCAACAATCTTCTTTCCATTTGGGAGGTGTGTTAAATCCCATGTATAATTTTTTCTCCAAAGTTGTCGTTTCCTCAATCATTTCCTTTTTCCACTTTTGATGCCCAAGAGTCTCTTGCCATGAGATTGGAGTAAAAACAAATGCAAGAAAGGATACAAAGGCTCTATGTGAAAGATTTAGAGTGTCATAGGAAACATATTTAGACAATAGTTTGTGAGTGCAATATCTGATACCTATATTGAGGGCAATAAGAAGTTTAGAGAAATTTGCTGACGAATTTGGCACTGGCCCTGTGAGCATGTGATGAGCTTATGTGTTAAGACCTTTACACCATCTGGTGTACACCCGCAATTCATTTTCTTTAAGAGGAAGCTCCCCCCGATTGGAAGTCTTGTTACGAGTCGTAGTACATATAGGAATATAGTATGGAGTAATCAGTAAAATATAGTAAGAGACCTTACTTCTTCTGTAGTTGTAGTATCCCTTAAGTGAAGTCACATAATAAGGCTTGGATTTACGAAAGGTATTGTCCGCAGTGAAAAAGATCCTCTTTGTCGGAGGGTGATAGCATTTATACCCTTTCTGTGTAGGAACATGAAGTACAAAGGATAAAATGAGAGAAAAAATGAATCCTTTTTCAACAGTGGAAGAGAAAGCGCCATCAACAATGCTCACTTTTTTTCAGAAAGAGGGGAATATGACAAAAACCTGAAGTTGACACAGTCATGTGATCAATGTCTCCTTAGTCGATAATTTGTTGAGGAGATGGGTAAATAGTAGCAAAGTTGGCACCTAGTGTACCTGTGTGGGCAAAGCCATACAAGGAAGTAGAGGTAGTGAGAGTCTCAGGAATAAGACCATGCATCAACCTTCGAAGATCCTGCACCCCTTCTCCAAAAAAAGAGGACGACTGTTGAGTAATAGAGCATAAATGTCCAGGAGAACTGTCCTCGAGAACCTTAGTTAGATGAGCTGAGTGATATGATAGAGAGTTTCTCCCTGAAGTTCCATGACCGTGATCACCATGTGATGCTGATCTAGAAGCACGTATCCCGAGTATGACAACTTTCCACAATAATCACAAGTCAAGTGATCCATATCTGTTTACTTTGGCCTGAAATCACGAGAAACTGAACTCCAAATTGTGCTAATAAGCCATTAACACCGATCTCTCAGTCATAATGGTGCTGCTCCAAGACTGCCTATGGTCAAACTCCTGTTGTATAATGCTACAAGCAGTTGTGCACAGGGACCCCGTGTGACATTTGTCGCGGGGGCGACATTTGTCGCGGGGGCGACATTTGTCGCGGGGCCGACATTTGTCGCGGGGCCGATATTTGTCGCGGGGCCGACATTTGTCGCGGGGCCGACATTTGTCGCGGGGCCGACATTTGTCGCGGGGCCGACATTTGTCGCGGGGCCGACATTTGTCGCGGGGCCGACATTTGTCGCGGGGCCGACATTTGTCGCGGGGCCGACATTTGTCGCGGGGCCGACATTTGTCGCGGGGCCGACATTTGTCGCGGGGCCGACATTTGTCGCGGGGCATATTAGCGCGTCCAACATTCCGCTTTTATTACCGCGTCCCTTCACAAATTTGAGCGGGACATATTGGCGGCAAAGTAGAAATGACTCAAAAACCAAATCTTTTGAAATAAATAAAAAAAAGATATGAAGGGGTATTTTGGGTAAGTGAATGTTACACCATAACTGGTGATATTTTGGGAAGACGAATGTTACACCATAGTTATTTTGGAGTTTGCTTATAGTATAAAGATAAACTTCAGGAAGTGAAGGGATAGGAACATGTCCCAAAATTTGGATGGTAATCTGATCAAAATCCCTATGTAGCCATGTAAGAACTCCAAACCCCTGATTACGCTTCCCACGATCCCTGATCAAGAACTTATATGCATTACAAATCATGACTAGAGAGTCAAAATGGTCATACTCCTGATACAATTAAGTAAACTAAAGATAGTAAGCAGATGGAGAGAGGTCATCCTGTCAGAGAATAAATATCTTGCGGTGTAGTTGGTAACTTTGAGCCGCATTCCCCTTGAGAGAGTAAGTGAATTTATGACGTTTTCATATGTCTGCAGCAGTGTCCTGGAAAAGGTAATTTTGAACAATTGAGTTCTGCATGGAATTTGTGAGTCATGACATTACAAGAGAGTTCTCGGATTCCCATTGAGGTTAACATGTAGAATTCTTGTCTAGTTTGTTGGTGGAGTCACTGATATAGTCAAAAAGACGTCGACTCTTTAAGGACAGGGTAATAGACCGGGATCATGACAAATAATTTGTCATCCAATCAAATTATAATGATCTGAGAAATTATGATCCTGACCAGCACAGGGTAGATCCAACGGTGGCATCACCCACCATAATCAATCACACCCGACATAAAAAATTCCTCCAACAAAACTCATTAAAGAGAACAATGGAGGGATATGGAGAACAATGGAGGGCTATGAAGAGCAGGTATTCAAAGAGTAGAGGCCAGGTAAGGCACCATTCTGGAGTTAGGGGCCTTCTTTTTCTTAGAAAGAAAATACCTAGATCTGATTTTGAGGAGCATCCAAACTTTGAAATCGTCTAGAAATCTAGTATGATAAGAAGATCAAAGTGAAATATCCCCCCAGTTTTGGAGTCACTCGGACCGCTGGAGGATTGTCGGAAGCACATCCCATCAGCCAACGTAGTGTTGGTTGCCGCGATCTGTCTCGCAAGCCGATTGGGGCTATGTCTGCATAAGTGAGGATCTGAGGTGCTGGATGGTTGGGAATGGCGAGTGGAAGTGGGACGAGTGGTCTACAACGGTGATCGGTTGAAAAGGCGACAGGAGTCGAACGACGCTTATTGCTCAAAACCTGGCTCTGATACCATTTTGAGTGAAATTAAAGCTGAATCAGTTAATAATGTGAGAACTCCTCCTGGATATAGAGGAGTAATACAAAATTAGCACTAATTAATAGTAATATTTACTTTCTAACAATTTTGACCTGCAAAATCTTTGAAACCTTTGTTCTTTAGATTGCTCAAACTGAATTTCTATGGTACCTTAAATTTCCATTTTAGTAACACTGCCTTTGGAGATTTGGTACATTGTTGCATTTAGTCATTATTTACAGTCGTCTAGTAACCTCTACTAGCAACAATTTAGAATTGCTGTCTGATACAGTATGATACATTTTTATACACTGAAATGCTAGCTTTCGTAGCTTGACTTACTTTCCTCTGGCTGCAGGCTTTGGAAAAATGATGCTAGATCAAGCAGGTACCGATGCTAATTTTACATTTTTCTTGCATTGGATATATTCTCATTTGATTTATTCAGAATCAGCTTATTTGATAAGGGTGTGTAAAATTTCTGTACATTTGACATATAATAAATTGTTTGAATTTTTATTTCAAACAAAAAAAAAAGATCCGAGTGGTTGGTTTGACGCTTGAACTCATGGACCTTAGGGGGATTTTTGTACGCACTACTATACTGGGTCATATGTCATTCTACTAGCAACTGACAACAGTATAGACTCCTGGGGATTACAGCTTGACCTTTGCCCCTGTTGCCAAGCTCTCTTCTGTCCGTCTACTTGTTTCTCTCACTGCCTTCCATGGGTGGCCTCTTCATCAGCTGGACATAAAGAATGTCTTTCTCAATGGCGATCTTGCTGAGGAAGTTTATATGGATCCGCCCCCCGGTTACAAGCTTCAGGAAGAGTATTTGGGCAGTATTTGCCTTTTGCAGAAGTCCTTGTATGGGTTGAAGCAGTCTCCTCGTGCGTGGTTTGAGCGGTTCTGTACTGTTGTGCTTTAGAGTGGGTTCACCAGATGTCATGCCGACCACACGTGCTTTGTTCGGAATGCTGTGGATGGCCATAAGGTCATTATTCTTGTCTATGTGGATGATATCATTCTTACCGGCGACGATAGCTCGGGGATACTTCAGATCAAGGGGGTGCTTCATAAGACATTTGAAGTGAAAGATTTGGGGCCTCTGAAGTACTTTCTCGGGATTGAGGTTGCCAGATCTCAGTAGGGGATCTTTTTATCTCAGCGCAAGTATACACTCGACCTCTTAAGTGATACTGGCCTTCTTGGGTGCTTTCCTGTGTCTACACCCATCGATCCAAACCACCGCTTACACGTCGAGTCTGGCGATCCTCTCCCTGAGCCGAGCAGATTCCAGCGTCTTGTTGGCAGATTTATCTACTTGACCAACACTCACCCCGACATTAGCTTTGCTGTGAGTGTGGTCAGTCAGTTCATGCATGATCCATGAGCTTCTCACCTTGATGCAACGTTTCGGATCCTCCACTCTGAAGGGATCTCCTGGCCTCAGGATTTTTACCGTTCATCTCCGTCCCCCGGTCTCACCTGTTACACGGATTCTGACTATGCTTGTTCCCTTACTGATCGACGGTCTACTTCGGGGATGTGCACTTTCTATGGTGGCAATCTTATTTCCTTGAAAAGCAAGAAGCAGAGTGTTGTCTCCCGCTCGTCTGCTGAGGCTGAGTACTGGGCCATGGCCCATGACGCTACTGAGCTCCTTTGGCTGCGTACTATCTTGATCAAGCTTGGCTTTACTCCTTCTGGTTCCTCGACTCTTGTTTGCGACAATCAGTCTGCTCTCATGCTTGCCTCCGACTCTGTTCTGCACGAGCGGACTAAGCATATTGAGGTTGATATTCACTTTCTCAGGGAGCACATCCGTTCAGGAACTCTTGAAACGTCCTATGTTCCCTCCGCAGAGCAGATTGCAGATGCCTTTACCAAGGCGGTTGGGCCTTCCAGACACCTCGCTAGCTGTGGCAAGCTGGGCTTGCTTGATCTATTCGCACCAGCTTGAGGGGGAGTATTGACGTATTTTATGTCTTTTATTTTTGGTTTTTGTGTGTGAGTGGGTTTAGTCCCACATTGTGGGTTACCTTTATTTGTATTCGGATATCCTATTTATATCCCCCATAGTGGAAGAATAAGATTAAGAATTCTCTCATTTAATTAACAGTTGTCTGGTTCACCAACTATTCAGAGAGACTTGTAATTTATTATATGTACATCATTCTAGATGATGTTATCTCGATGGCCCTAGCACACGAGTGAAAAAACTATCCGTCTACATTCATGTATATTTTATTAAAGTCATATCTTTCTGATCGGCGGTATAAGTCGTCGTTTGGATCACCTCTTCTTGATCGGTGGTAGGACTCCTAGCGTTGAACGGTGCGGGTTGCTCTTCCCCAGTACAGGGAAACAAATAGTTGTTCGTTCCCTGCTTCTATTCCGGTCTATGGTTTATGGCCGGCTTAAAAGTTTTTAAATAGGGAAAAATGGATCGGTTGCCATTCTTCCAAATGTTAATTTTCTAGATATTTCCTTGCAAAGAAATCTTTCCCAAATTTTCTTCCTACAAGCCTTGATTTTGAACAACTTCTAAGTAGTCTTCTTTTGATTGATTTTATGAATCTTTTAAATCCTTTTCTTAAATCTCTCCCTTATTAACTTTGTTAAAGAATATTAGGGAAAATGATGTATTGGCCCATTAACTTGGCCCATATTGTTTTTAGTGTTTAGTCCCACATTGATTGTATAGTTAGATCTCTCTTTCTCTTCTCCTATATATTTGTATTCTCTCTTGTATTTTATACATGAAGAAGTATATGTAAGGTTTGCCCTTTGTTTTCTTCATGGTATCAGAGGGTGCGGTCCTCTAGCTGCGGTTTCCCTGTTTCTAACCGCACAGCCCGCCCTCCTCCCTGTCCCCTCCGGTTTCCTGCGGCCTGTCTTGCCTGTCCGCTCTTCCCCTTATCCGCGCGACTTCTGCGGACTGCAAGTTCTGCATCCGCTTCTCTTCTCTCTCTCTCCGTGGTTCCACCCTCCTCAGGCTTCTTATAGTCATCTTCTGCTCAGTCCCGTGGGGCCCACCTCTCGTGTCCGCTGCGGGCTCTCCTCTTGTCCGCCTCGAGCTCCTCTCCTCCCTTGGTGCTTTCCTTCGCGCTCGCAGTCTCTTCTCTATCGCTCGTGCTTCTCTTCTCGCGGATTTCTCCTACCCGCTGCGGGCTCCTCTTTCTTGCGGACTGCTCCTGTCTGCCGCTGTCTCTCTCTACCTTCTTGTCGCTCGAGTTCTCCTCGCGACTTCCTGTGGTCTGCCTGCTGCTGTGATCACCTAGACCGTGCAGACTCTTCTTTATCCGCACTTTAGTCGCGATCTGATTAATCGCTGGTGTCCGGCGTGATCGTGCGGACTGCTGCCTTCACGCATTTTGATCGCAGGTCTTCTCCAGTCCTTCCCGCTGCGGCCTTGTTGTGCGACCTCCTGCTCTTCTCGCGGCGGTCTCCCTCGGTGCTGTGTTTCTGCTGTTCTCGCTAACCGCGCGGCTTCCTTTCTTCCCTCGGCTTATTTATCCGCAGAAATTCCGCACTTGGTCGTGGCATCTCCCGTTGCCGATGGTGGCTTCTCACCGAGACCGTGCAGCCTCCCCAGTTCGCATTCAACCTCCTTTGCCGACCTCGTCTCTCTCAAGGTGACCTCTCTTCTCTACCCGCTCTGGGTTCTGGGTTGCCCTCTGCCTTCTGACCGCTGCTGCTGCTTCCCGGTGCGGCCTCGGTCTTCCCGCTGCGACTTTGCTCCTCCCGCGGCTAGACCCTGTCTGCTGCTCTGGTTGCGGTCTGCCTCTAACCGCCCGGGTGTTTGGTCTTCCCATCTGGGCTGTTCGCGCGGTTTGACCGTGCCTTCGGGTTTCTTCCGATTGTTTGTCGCGGCTTGTTTCTGCCCGCTGAAGACTGTTTCTTACCGCGCTGATCGTGACCCTTCTTGCCGCTGGTGTGCTGTCACCGTGACCGCTGCGGTCTGTCCCTTGCAAGATGATCAACTGTCCTCCGGGATCTGTGGTGTCTATTTCCGGTGGTGGTACCTCCTACCTTGTTCATAGCTCATCCTGAATTTTGGATTCCAGGGCATCTCACCACATTACCTCGCAGACACCACCAAAATACTTGGACTCCTTTCATCCCCATTTTATTATTGTTGCTAGTGGGGACACTCTTCTCGTTTCTTGCACGGCAGATATTCATCTCACTCCCTATATTACTCTTCGCTCTGCCCTTCATGTTCCAGGCTCTCCCTTCAATCTTCTCTCTGTTGGTCGCCTCACTACTGAGCTTGGTTGTGATGTAACTTTTTCTTCCAACTTGTGTGTTGTGCAGGATCGCAAGACGCGGACTATCATCGGAAAAGGGCATCTGTCGCATGGTCTCTATATCCTTGATCTCTCTCCCCCAACAGTGTTGTACTCTATTAACTCTGTTGAATGACATCGACGTCTTGGTCACGCCCCCTAAACATCCTCCAAAAATCTCTCCCCGACGTGTCCCTCCAAGAGTTCACATGTGAGTCATGTATCTATGGGAAACATCATCGGTCTATATTCTCACCACATCCTAGTCGGAGTCCTGCTCCCTTTGATCTAGTTCACTCCGATATTTGGGGACCCTACAAAATCGCGAGTGTTTTTGGATATCGTTACTTTGTCACATTTGTTGATGACTACTCGCGGGTGACCTGGCTATATCTCTTTCGTGACCGCTTTGAATTACCCGGTATATTCCGTACTTTTTTCATTGAAACTCGCAACCAGTTTTCTACTACCATTAAAACCCTCCGCACCGATAATGCCCGAGAATACACCAGTCATGCTTTTGCGCACCTCTGTGCTGAGTTTGGAATCATCCATCAAACCTCATGTACCTATACCCCCCAACAAAATGGCATCGCTGAACGCAAGAACCGACACCTGCTTGAGGTCTCCCGCTCACTTATGATTCAGATGAATGTTCCCAAACAATGTTGGAATTTTGCGGTTTCTACCGTCTGCATTCTTATTAACCGCATGCCTTCCTCTATTCTCAATTTTGCGGTTCCCTTCAATCTTCTTTTTCCCTCCAAACCTCCTTTCTCTATCACACCTCGTGTGTTTGGCTGCGTGTGTTTTGTTCACCATCTTGGTCCCTCCACTGACAAACTGGCTCCACGTGCCCATAAATATATGTTTGTAGGCTACTCGCGGACTCAGAAGGGCTATGTTTGTTTTTCTCCCATTGATCGCAAGGTCGTTACCTCTGCTGATGTCACCTTTTTTGAAGATCAGCCCTATTACTCTCAACCAACTGATTATCCACTTCCGCCACCTCTTCCGCGACCGGTTATACCTATTAACTCAAGCCTTCCTCCGCTCCTTCCCACACCAATCCCGCCTACACAACCTCAACTTCCCACACCAATCCCCCCTAAACCACCTGTCATCCGTATGTACTCTCGGCGCCCTTCTTCATCTACTACCCTACGGGAGATGCCCTCCTCTAATGATGCTTTGCAGCCTGCGGATCCGGCGACAGGTTCCACTGCCCACCCAATGACAAACTATGTCTCTTTTCACCGCCTCTCTCCGGAACTCCGAAAGAGTGCTCTTTCTTTATCCTCTATTTCCACCCCTAATTCTGTGCAGGAGGCTCTCCAACATCCTGGGTGGCGGGTGGCTATGGACGAGGAAATGTCTGCTCTTTGGGCAAATCACACTTGGGATTTGGTCTCACTTCCTCCTGGGCAATCTTGTGTAGGATGTAAGTAGGTGTTTGCCGTCAAACAGGGTCCCGATGGGACGGTTCAACTTTTGAAAGCTCGTCTTGTAGCTCGCTGCTTCACTCAACAATAAGGTCTGGACTATGATGAGACCTTTTCTCCAGTTGCTAAACTCAATACTGTTCGTGTATTGCTCTCTCTTGCGGTTCACCGCCACTGGCCCTTGCACCAACTGGATGTCAAAAATGCGTTTCTTAATGACGACTTACAGGAGCGTTTATATGCAACAACCTCCCGGGTTTGAGACCACGGTGGAGTCCCTTGTCTGCTCTCTGAAGAAGTCTCTTTATGATCTTAAACAATCTCCTCGGGCATTGTTTGATAAATTTAGTAAGACCGTTAGTGCTGTTGGGTTCACTCGGAGTTCTGCCGACTTCTCTCTCTTCACTCGTCATCGTCCAACGGGCACGGTTATTCTTCTAGTTTATGTGGATGATATTCTGATTACAGGAGATGATCTTTCAGGCATGCAAATGATCAAGCAGCATCTAGCTACTGTTTTTCAAACTAAGGATTTTGGAAGCCTTCGATATTTTCTGGTCTCGAAGTGGCTCGGAGACATGATGGGCCTGTGTTATCTCAGAGAAAGTATTGTCTTGACTTACTTCATGATGCGGGTTATTCTGGATGCAAGCCTGCTGACACTCCAATGGATATCAATCACAAGCTTTGTGCTCATGCCTCAGACTCCGATGTTCTCCTTCCGAATCCAGAATTTTATCGTCGTCTTGTGGGAAAGCGGATATACCTCACTGTTACTAGACCTGATATATCATTTGCTGTTGGAGTTGTCAGTCGATTCATGCATGAGCCGCGTATCTCTCATCTTCAGGCTGTCGAACATATTCTTCGATACTTAAAGACTGCTCCTGGACAAAGGCTTGTATACAAGCCGTCTTCATCTCCCTTATCTTTAATTGCATACTCTGATGCTAATTATGCTGTCTCTTTGGATGATCGTCGTTCCACAAGTGGATACTGCACTTACTTTGGGGGACATCTTATTACATGGCGCAGCAAGAAACAGTCCGTGGTTGCTCGTTCATCTGCTGAGGCTGAATATCGATCTATGGCAGCTATTGTGTCTGAGCTCACATGGCTTGAGGGTCTCCTTAATGATTTAGGAGTCAAGCTCTCCTCTCCTGCAACTTTGTTGTGCGACAGTCAAGCTGCTATACACATTGCCAAGAATCCAGTCTTCCATGAACGGACAAAACATATTGAAGTTGACTGTCACTTCATTAGGGAGAAGGTTCAGTTGAAGAAGATAGAGTTCACACATGTTCCTGCTGCTCAGCAAGTTGCTGATATCCTCACAAAGGCCTTACCACGGCGTCTCTACTATCAGTTCTTATCCAAGCTTGGTGCCTACGATTTGTACGCTCCAGCTTGCGGGGGAGTGTTTAAGAATATTAGGGAAAATGATGTATTTGCCCATTAACTTGGCACATATTGTTTTTAATGTTTAGTCCCACACTGATTGTATAGTTAGATCTCTCTCTCTCCTCTCTTATATATTTGTATTCTCTCTTGTATTTTATACATGAAGAAGTATATGTAAGGTTTGCCCTTTGTTTTCTTCAAACTTGAATATATATATTTTAATTTTGATTTTCTCAAATTAATTTTTATGCATCTTTAAATAATTTAAGCTTGTCACTCTCGTCCTAACTACTTAAAATTGTCGGACCATTTATTCAGGGTCTCACCGGGTGGTCAAACCGATGAGCTGAAACTCAACATAACATAAGCGCGCAGAAAAATAAATTGACGAAAAGTAAAATAACAAATTAAAAGATAACGGTCGCATGATGATATCACGCATCCTCAGATGCGACGTTGGATGCATCATCCATGAACGACTGTGGAAAAATAGGAGATACCTTTGGTGGAGGCAGAAGCAACGAAACCAGAGCCCCGTGTTTACATCCCACATAGTTGTTGAAGGTTGTCGCGCAAGACGTCAATATCAGAGCGAGAGGTGGAAGGTACAACCACGATAAGAGAAGCAAGGCCCGAAGACAGTGTTGGGTACTTGTGTTTCTTGAACCAAGTGGCCTCATGTGATTGGGACAAACACAATAAGTACAAAGGCGTTTGCTCATCCGAGAGAAGCGAGGGCGGTCATCATTTCAGCCCCCACTGTGAGATCCCTGCCGACCATCCCGAGACTTTGGGTGAGGAAGTCGCGGGGCAGGAGAGTGTTGGAGAAGAGGTGGTGAAGGAGACTAAATGGCGTAGGGCGGCGGAGTCACCTTAAGAATCATAGAGCACATGTTCAAAAGAGACGGAACAACAAGAGAAGGGAGGATGGTCGTTCAGACACGCTTCTCACATGTGGGGTATTTGACGTTTTGTACGGGTGATGAGAGAGTTGGGTCGTTGGGCCTTGCCTGCTTTGTTCTAATGATAGAACTCAAACATCCCACTTAAACAATTGGTTGTTGGTAGAAGAGCTCAGAATTTATATTAAATGCACGTGACTACATTAATTTTGCTATATGAGACTATTCTCCATACAGCTCAAATATTTTTTTTTGTGGCACTTGATTTGGCCTATTCATTGATATTTTTTCTTCTTTTTTTTCCTTTTAATTCAGCTCTTTGCAAGCAGGCAGCCGTGGTTGAATCAATGGAATTGAAGGAGATAAAATTTCATCCTGCTTTTATGTGGGAACTTGAAAAATTACTTTCTGATGTTTATGTCAGCTTGCTTCCCAGTCCCAGTGAATATGAGCAACGTAAACAGTTGGTTCAAGCATATAACATGACTGTGAAGACTATTTTTGGTAGCCTATCCATTAATTAGATCTTGCTCTGCTGAAATTATTAATATTTTCTGCCTTTTTTTCTTTAATAAGTTAAGATTTATTATTTTTTTAGACATTTGTTGTTGACATTATTAATTCACATGCTCTGGATTTCTATTAATTTTTTTGTTCGTTTTACCTCACTGTACACTCTTTATGTTAGTGATTGGCTACCACGTTAGTGGGAAAATGCTGGTTCATGATCGCAAGAACTTTTTTTTTTGTAGTTTGTTCATTAATGCATAGTTTAACTGCTGTAATCCTTACATTGTCTGGCTTCTCGCTGTTGACATAATTTATTCATTTACTTGTTAGTAGACACTGGCTTGTTCTTAATTATCTTTGTTAAAAAGAGGAATACCCAGAATATTCACTCTCGTGAGTCCATGTAGAAGATCTTGGCATTAAGTAGACAATTTGATGATGTGCCGATATAATACTAAATTGTTACCCTTGAACCCTTTTCTTTTTATTCTCCCCCTCAAGTTAAGCATGTGAGCTAATAATGTTCAACTTGTTAACTTTCAGATGGAAATAAGTTTTTTTATATGCTTTTGTGAATAAATCTGGCAGCTGATCTTTGGAATTGACAAATGGGACATATGATTCTTGTTATGGGGCGTGATTCCTGTTAGAATGTTATGGCTTCTGAGTATTTAAGGATTTTTTATTTTATTAATCAGAAAAGGTTTTTCCTCTCTTTTAGCTAACATGGATCATAGCCTTCCCCCAATACCTAGGTTCGCACGGTTTACCCCTGCCTCGATATCAGCCGTCTCAGCCCGCAAGCATCTCAGCTTCGCGATGCCCTATCCCTCTCGACCTGCATCTCTTCTCGTCTTTCGCTGTCCCACTTGTGAGTCTCTCGGCCCTCCAGTGTTGCGTGTTGGTCTTTGAACCCACACATTCAGATGATACTGACCGTGCGCTGATCGTTCCTGTGCTCTATTCCGGCCACCGTTTCACCCTCATTTTTCATGAATTGCTTATCTCTAGCTTCTCTACTTCTTAATCTTGTCTTGATCTAAATTTTATTTCTCTTGAAGCTACAAATTTAGGGTTTGCACTCCACGAGACTCACAATCCAATCCTACCAA
Organism: Platanthera zijinensis; assembly: GCA_039513925.1. Taxonomy (NCBI): domain Eukaryota; kingdom Viridiplantae; phylum Streptophyta; class Magnoliopsida; order Asparagales; family Orchidaceae; genus Platanthera; species Platanthera zijinensis. Next base: position 50,659,433 of record CM077080.1, on the reverse strand, counting down.
CAAAGATCATTTGATCTGTAATTACTGTGGAACTCCGACATGCTCGTGATACTTGCTTCAAACTTCATGAGTTTTCACAACAAAGTGATAGTTCAGCTTCATAGGGTGGCCGCGACAATGGAAAATCATAGGGGAGAAGTGCCCCTTCTCTCCTTCGTTATACACATTTCTCTGACACTACTATGGAGAGCTCCTTTACAATGGGAGTTTCAGATGTTTCTGACATCCTGACTCCTCTACTCAAGAGATACAACCCAATGTCACATGATGCAGGGTCTTTCTACTAAGCCTGTGCTCACCTCCTCAACATCATATGCTCATTCAAGTATACCAAGTTCTCACTCTGCCATCACTTTTTTTTCTACCCAATAGAACTTTGACTTTGGAGCCACAAATCGCATGGTTGACTCCTTATCATGTTTTATATCATACTCCCCAATTTCAGGAATAGACAAAGTAAGTGGTGTTGATGACTCCCTTTCCATCAAGGATCCATCCCTTCCTCTACTTTTACTTTTTTACTCAGTTCATCATGTCCTTAGTACTCGCAATTTACTGCCCATTATTCACATAGCAAATCCATGAATTACCCGGTGACTTTCTTTCCGTCTTATTGCATTTTTAAGAACCTGAATACACAAATAATGATTGGTTGTGGTAGCTTGTGGAGTGGCCTCTATATGTTTGAATCTTCCAGTATTGTTCCACCACCGCAGACCTTACATTCGTCGTAGATATCTATTGTTTACTCCTGACAATTTCTCTTAAGACATCCTTCACTCGACATCAGACTACAAGAACGGTTCTTCTTTTGGTATATGTCGATGACATTCTAATTACAGGAGACGATTTAAAGGGAATACAAGTGGTCAAACAACATCTTAGTTTGGTTTTTCAAACAAAAGATCTGGGGAACCTTCGATACTTCCTTGGTCTTGAGATCGCAAGACGTCCTGATGGACTTGTCCTCTCTCAACGAAAATATTATCTCGACCTTCTTCAGGATGCTGGCTATTCTGGATGCAAGCTGATTAACACTCCGATGGATGTCAATCACAAGCTATGTGCACATGCTTCTGATGCAGATCTTTTTCTTCCAAATCAAGGGTACTATTGTCGACTCGTTGGAAAACTTATTTATCTAACGATCACGAGACCGGACATATCCTTTGTTGTTGGCTGGTCAGCCAGTTTATGCATGCTCCTCGGATGTCTCATCTACAGGTTGTCAAGTGCATCTTGATATATCTAAAATCAGCCCCTAGTCAAGGACTGGTATACAGAACTTCTACTCCCACATTGGTGGCATATTCAGACGCAGATTACGCTGGTTTCCTGGACGATCGACGGTCCACCAATGGATTTTTTACCTACTTTGGAGGTCACTTTGTGACCTGGCACAGTAAGAAATAAGTTGTGGTTTCTAGATCTTCAGCTGAAGCTGAATACCAGTCGATGGCATCAGTTGTCACTTGTCTCTGAGCTTACGTGGCTTGAGAGTCTTCTCGAGGATCTAGGAGTAGAACTCCCTTCCTACTACCTTACTATGTGACGTGACCTTTATCCTTGCCAGGTCGTACAACAGATATGTTTACTTGGAGCGATTTTTCTAGGGCTCTTACGAACTGGTTCGTGCCCCCTTCTACTCGTCGAGGTCTTCAAGAGAAGTATCTCAGACACTTCTAAGGGGATAAGACAGTTACCGAGTACGAGCGAGAACTTACTCACTTATCTCACTATGCGGGCTCGGTGTAGGGAGATGATGCTGAGAAGTGCAACCGTTTTGTGGATGGCCTGCGAGACTCTTTGAGACAACCGTTGATGACCATGGTCAACCCAGATTATATGAATTTGGTGGATATGATAAGAAGATTAGAGGCCGACCAACAACGAGTTCAAAGACGCGATAGTTTCGCCCCAAGCGGCCTCATGGTGGGCCACCGTTTAAGCAAGATAAGAATCAGTCAAGGGACCGCTGGAGTAAAAAGAGGAAGATGGATTTTAAGCAGGGCAATCAATTGGGGGGCAAGCCCAGAGACTACCCCCTTTCCCTAAATGCAATCGTCATCATTATGAAGAATGTTTGGCTGCATCAGGTGTCTGTTACAAGTGTCTGAGAGCTGGACACATTGCGCGGAATTGCCCAGAGTCTGCGTGTAATCAGGTAATTTGACCTTATTTTAGGTGATTTTTGTTTATTCAGGACCTTTCCTTGTAGGTTTAACACTTGTACTGTATTATGACTTTCAGTCAAAATTCGAGCATTGCGGTTCGAGTGCGATTGATAAAGGGAAGGCAGTGGTAGTCGCTGACCCGAAGCCGGCATTAGGACGTGGTCTGGTTCAGCCTTGAGCTTATGATCTTGGCCAGCAGGAGGCCAAGGAGCAGGAGGATGTGGTGACAAGTTTGGAATTTTAGTGTATAAAATGTGTATTTCTCCTCCTCCCAGCAACACTTAATTAAATAAGGTAAGTTTGCATATATGTATCCTCATAGTTCATGACACACTGTCTAAGTTCCTCTTTAATACGGGTGCATCACACTCATTCATAGCGGAATCTTTTGCTCGTAAGCTTGGCCTAGAAGTCATCACCTACCCGACTCCGTTAGATGTCATGATGCAGCATAACGGTTCAGTGATGCAGACCAGCGGTAAGTTTAGAGCACCAGTATTCTTTGGAGAAGCATAAATCGTGGTGGAGACGTCCCTTTTACCTATTGCTGAGTTTGATCTGATATTGGGCATGGATTGGCTGACTGACATAAATGTCAAGATAGATTGCAGAAGTAAGGAGATTCAGTTAGAAGGACCTGATCAGTCTCTCATTACCTTTCAAGGCTTGAAAGGAATTTTCAAGTTGATCATCTCTTTAGTAAAAGCTATGAGGCATGACAGTAAAGGGTGTCCCGCCTTCTTGGTACTATTGCATGCAGAAGCTAAAGCCATTTTGTAGGAGGACCAGTGGTTTGTGAGTTTCCCGATGTTTTTTCTGAGGAGCTACCTGATGCTCCTCTTTCCAGAGAGATTGATTTTCAGATTGACCTTTTTCTTTGATCTACACCAGTGTCTAGGGCTCCTTATCGCATGGCTCTCAGAGAGTTGACTTACTTAAAGATCCAGTTGCAGGAGTTGCTTGATTTAGGATTCATCAGACCCAGTTCGTTGTCTTGGAGAACTCCAGTCTTTTTTATGAAGAAAGATGACAGTTTGAGATTGTGTATCGAATACCGTGAGTTGAATAAACTTACTATTAAGAATAAGTATCCTCTTCCCAGGATAGATGATTTGTTTGATCAACTCGAGGGGTCTTGCACATATTCCAAGTTAGATCTGAGGTCGGGATACCATCAGTTGAGAATTCGAGAGGAGGATATCCAGAAGACATCGTTTAGTACCATATACAGACACTTTGAGTGTGTGGTCATTTCGTTTGGGTTGACCAATGCCCCATCTGCATTTATGGATCTGATGAACAAGGTATTCAGAGAGTTCTTAGACTGATTCATTATTGTTTTTATTGATGATATCCTAGTGTATTTTAGGAGCAAGGAGGAACATGTTACACATCTCAGGACAGTTTTGAGCACTCTTAGGAAGAATCAGATATATGCTAAGTTTTCTAAGTGCGAGTTCTGGCTCTCAGAAGTGACATTCTTGGGTCATGTGGTTAGTAGAGATGGGCTTGTCATTGATCCAAAGAAGATTGAGGCGATCAAAGATTGACCAAGACCGAAAACAGTTGCAGAGGTTCGTTGTTTTTTGGGTTTGGCAGGCTACTACAGGAAATTTATTTATGATTTTTCAAGGATAGCCCTTCCGTTGACTTCTCTTGCCAGGAAGGGAAGAGCATTTAGTTGGACCTTAGAGTGCGAGTCTGCTTTTGAAGAGTTGGTGCGAGTCTTGCAAAAGCCAGAGATCAGTGTGGTGCTGTGCACTAGTTTTGGCCCTGTCAGTTTGAGTTGGATTGAGATAAATTGCGACATCAAAGAGAGGATTCGTGATGCCTTGCCCTTAGATCCAAAGATGGTAGTGATTTTTTATTTGACTCGGGCAGGTCAAAGAGATGATTTCATAGTCCGTGATGAGTTGTTGTTGTTTAAGGGCAGAGTGTGCATTCCTGAGGTCGGGCATCTTCGTGAGGATATTTTAGTTAAGACTCATAACTCCAAGTATTTCATACATCCGGGCAGCACGAAGATGTACGCAGATCTCAAGAAGCCAGTTTGGTGGCCAGGACTTAAGGGAGATGTCTCAGACTATGTAGGGAAGTGCGGGACTTGCTTGTTGGTTAAGGCAGAGTGTCAGAGGCCTGGGGGCAAGCTGCAACCTCTTCCAATTCCAGAGTGGAATTTTGAAGACATCTCTATGAATTTTGTGCATGACCTCCCTAGATCCCAGAGTGGGAATGACTCGATTTGGATGATCGTGGATCGACTGTCCAAGGTTGCACACTTTATTCCCAACAAGAGGACCGACCAGGGTCCAAAGTTGGCTCAGTTGTATGTGGATGAGATAGTCCGTCTTCATGGTGTACCGAAGTCTATTGTGTCAAATAAAGATGGTAGATTTGCCGCCAGAGATTGGAGATATGTTCATGAACGTCTAGTTACTCAGTTGAAGTTCAGCACAACTTTCGATCCTTAGATTGATGGACAGACATAGCGTATTTACATAACCATGGATGATATGCTTCACATGTGTATCTTAGACTTTGGTGGCAAATGGGAGAAGTATGTCACATTGGTGGAATTCTCTTATAATAATAGTTTTCAGGCGAGTATTGGCATGATACCATTCGAGGTTTTGTATGGCAGACATTGTCAGACACCTTTATGTTGGGCAGAAAGTGAAGAGAGAGCTTCTAGTAAGGAATCTTGAATAGATAAGACGACGGACCGAGTCAGACTCATTCAGGAGCGTATGGGGATTGCTCAGGACAGACAAGTCAAGTATTACGATCAGAGACATAAAGCAATAGAATTCAATGTTGGAGACTACGTTTATCTGAAGGTTAGACCAGTCTAGGGGGCCTCTAGGATAAAACGGATGAATTAGTTGAGTCCTAGATTTGGTGGTCCATTCGAGCTACTAGAGCGCATCGGTGAGGTTTCATACAGGTTGGCCTACCCGAGGATATGAGTGGATTACATGACATATTTCACGTCTCCTATTTAAGGAGAACAGTCAGAGATCCAAATCAGGTGATCAGTACTAAGGATACGCCAATTGAGTTCAATCTGAGTATCAGTATTTTGTTAGTCAGAATTGTGGACTCGATGATTCAGAAGCTCAGAAACAAAGAGATTCGTATGGTTAAGGTCCTTTGGATGAATTGCGGTCGACCAAAGTTTACGTGGGAAAGAGAGGACGAACTCCGTGACAATTAAGATTATGTGTTCCTTTTCGATTCAGGTATACTTATAATTTTCGTGGACGAAAATTTTATTAGGAAGAGAGATTTGTAACACCCAAGATTTTTTTTAATCGTTGCGTATAATATTAATTTTAGGGCTCGATCGCAAACAAAATTAATCAAGTCGTCGACATGTGAGGTAACAATCTAATTTGTTTAATTAAATTAATATGCAAGGTTTTCTGATAATGGAAAGTCGACTCGTAAGTGAAATTTTTATGCATCGACCGACGCGACTTTGAGATTTCGGGAGTCTTAGTATGCTCAAAATAAATTGTCATGGGTGACAAGCCTTTAAATTACAACAACACTCAAGCCTTTACCCCACTATAGTGGGGTCGGCTATATGGATTCTTTGTTGCCATTGTGCCCAATCTTTTGTCATAATCTCACTAATGCCTAAGTACATCATGTTTTTCTTTATAGTTTCATTACAAGTCCTTATTGGTCTACCCCCCCTCGTCTAACATGTATAGTGACTAGACTCTCACAGCGCCTAACAGGTGCCTCTAATGGTCTCCTTTGTACGTATCCAAACCATCTTAGACGAGCTTCTCGCATCTTCTCTGAAATTGATGCTACTCTTGTCTTATCCCTTATACTTTCATTCCTAATTTTATCCAAGCTCGTGTGTCCACACATCCACCTAAGCAACTCCCATTTTTTGCTCATGTACACAATTCACTCCCAACACTTAGAACCATAGAGCATCGCAAGTCTAATGGCAGTACGGTAAAACTTGTCCTTAAGTTTTAGTGGTACTTTACGATCATATAAGATCCCTGACGCGCCTCTCCACTTCAACCAACCCGCTTGGATTCTGTGTCACATCTCTATCAATACCTCCATCTTTTTGAACTATCAATCCAAGGGTGACAAGCCTTTAAATTAAATTAAAAAAAACATAACATAAAACATATGAAATGTCAGTTCAGCTATTAAAACCACCCCCTCCCCGATAAACCCTCTCACGTATTCATTTCTTTCGCACGCCGAGCGGAACATCTTCGGTTTTCCGTTGTCTCAAGCCTCTCTATCTCTGGTAGCCAAGCGCAGGAAAGCAAGCGAAGGCCCTTTTTGGCCACTCCTTTACCGGAATCCAGGGTCGGCAACCCCTCTTCCCTCTACGGACTCCGGCGGGCTTTCACTTATTTTCCTGTGCAGTGGAAGTTCCACTTCTAACCCTAGCCGACAGAAAGGTTTCAAAAACATCATTTTTTGGTTCCGGTGAGTATGGTTCCACACTACCTTACATTTTCTAGTGGAAATCATTAAAGTTGGATGTGAACTTTGATTGCCATTCGTTTTCTCTTGCTCTAAATTAGGAATTGAAGTACTCGGTCTTCCATAATCAGAAATTGGCCGCTTATTTTGGGAATAATCGTTGTTAGATCGAGTTAACGCCTTTAATTGCTTTCTCCTTTTTCCATAATTAGTCAATCGTCACAATTTAGAGTAATTCCACCGAAACACAAGAAGGGGAGAACTGACTAATTTGGGTTTTCAATTGAAATTCAGATTTTGGGAAGAAACGTTGGAGTTAAGGATTTGTGAATTATGTCACCTCGCCGCGTGTACGAGTGTCGAAACATCACGGCAAGAAATTCGACTCCTTTTAGTTTAACATTTCAGACTACTTAAATTCATGTTTAATTATGTCAGTATACGTATTTAGAAATTACAAGTTGTTATATTCAGAATCAAGTCAGAGGGGTAGGTAAATGCTTAACAGATTCAGTGTCATGAAAATCCTAAGCCCAATATATACAACTAGAGCGCTACTATGTATTTAATTAACTGAACGTTAGTATAAATTTATTCAGAAAAGGGGAAGGTTTACCCTCGTGTTTCTGATGAAGCACACCACTGTGTTCTCAGGGCCAGTAGGCCACCACTCGAACTTCAAGTTCAGGGTCGTTGATCCTTGTTACAAATATGGAACTCCTCAGATAGGAGTCTGTGTTCAACTTGTTACACCCAGTTCAGGGCACCATCAGATTTGCCGCTCAGACTGCAGTTTCTAGTCGTGCACAGTTGTCCTAGTGACACGAGCTATTAAGAATTTAATGAAACTGGTTGAAACCTATAACGGATATAACTCCAAAACTTCAGAAATCAACGATTAATACAGTTAAGTAAAGAGTGTGTTAGATCACACGATTGGTCAGTTCTATGTCAGACCATGATCTCAGGTTGCACGTATAACGTTAGAAAAATTATGCAAATCTTATATTTAAGTAATATGTACTTTTAATATATATTTTAAGTGTTGCTGGAGGGAGTAGTTTTTCTTACTCTCCAGTGGGTCTGACCCATTTGAAACTTGTTTTTATAGGGGGCTCAGGTCAGGGGATTCGCTTAGGCTAGGCGGCGCAGTATTCACAGTCGTTAGTTTTGTTTAGTTGTACCACTGTTGTTGTACTTGTTTTTATTTGCAGACATTATGCATTTGTTGTACTTCACTCATGTTTTGTTGTATCAATTTATTTCAGACTGACAATATATCAGTTTCATATTATTGTTTACTGTCCTAGTTGGCTCTATGAACTCAGCATTGTGAGGTATATTTTTAGCCACAGTTAATATTTCTTGCTCTACTTCCGCTGTAAGTTTTCCTTTTAGCACTTTTAATTTACCTGTTTTATATCAGTTTATATACTGTTACTTAGTTTACTTTTTATCGCGGGTCCGACCTGACTGCTGATTTCCTGTTAAACTAGGTTGGGGTGTTACACTCCTCCTTATATATGTCTCATATCTTTAACAATCGGGAAGAAATAAAGCGTATTTAACGTCTTTCCAGAAAATACTGATTTGACGTTCTCTTTCGGCGCAGACGTCAATTTGAAATCCCATAATTTGAGTTTAACATAATGCTAAGGTCTCCTCTCACTACCCATTTTGACTTGGTCATTCTTTATGTTTGAATACAGCCGTAACACAACGCTATTGAACTTAGAATCTTCTCTTTTTCTTAATTGTTGTGAGCTGAGCTTTAACTCAGCGCTAGCATTGTGTGATGTCTATACACGTCAGTTCTATACTCAGAATACTTTGAGAGCCAGTTGCGACCTCCTTCTGAACTGAGAGAAAATGTGGCGTCGTGTGATGACTGCTAACACGACACAACTTGCCTTGAAGCTTTTCTTTTACTTCTGTGATATCGAGGCATCGTGTGATGTCCATTAACACGACGCTTCTGTACTTAGGAACTTTTCTTGCTATGACGGTCAAGCTGATCATGCGTATCTTCACAACGCTTATCATGATTGAACTTGTTGCTATTGCATCTCACACGACGCTTCTGCACTTAGACCAATTCTGTGAAGGGATTGAGTATTTGTTGGTCTATACTGATCTCCTGACTCATCCATTGTGATTTATATGCATTTACATTATACCTACACAAATCAACTCAGATATTCATCAAATACAAAATGTATTTATCATTGGCAAGAGTACTTCTTCAAATTTGGAATATTGTTGGCAATATTCCCAACAATGTGTGAGAGGCAAAATGTTACCATCATGATGAATAGTAGAAAAGGAGACTTGCCTTGAAGAGTAGAAGATAACTTACAATTAATAAGAAAAGGAAAAATGAAAACATGGCCCCGATAGGATTTGGAACATTCATTTGACATAGTAATATCTGGGCAACATCAAGGAGATGTCTTTTGGCGGCACAGTTAGAGAGCTTGCGAGATGAATGAGGTCATGAAGTACAAAAAGAGGAAAAAAAAAGTGACTCGTGCATTCTTTTGCATTGTCTGTTGAAGAAATTTTAAAGAAATAACAAGTTGAGTAAGAATTTTGTTATAAAAAACTTTAAAAACATTGAATATTTCAGATCTCTCATTTTAAAGATAAACTCAAATATATCTAGAAAAATCTCCATCAATAGATTTAATAGGACTAGGATACTATACATCAAAATGAATAGGATCAAAATGACTCACAGAGCGTTTACAAAGTTTATTAGGAAAAGTAGTAGGAAGATGCTTAACTTATTGAAAAACTTCACTTTCTAATACAGATTTAGAAGCAAAAGGCGGGATCCAGTTTGTGATGGGAGGTTGTAGTGATAACTGGTGCGCATGAGCCATCAATAACAACCACCGATGGTAATTGAGTACACTTCTCGAGGTGAATAAAGCTAGAGAATCTCCAGTCATATGGGTAGTGAATCCTGAGTCAATGAGCCACTTATCTTGAGCGACAACAAACGTGCTACCTGAAGAAGAGGAAACTACATCACTGTGTCCGAATTCTTGAATGCAATAATAAGGGTCCCAATATCAGCAGAGGAGAGCCATGTGCCCAAATTCTGTGTTTGGTTAAAGGAGGTTTGCAAAAGAATCAATCCCAGCATCACTAACATGAGCTTGAAGTCAAAGATAAGATGCTTTGCAAAGAAGTGGTCGGCATGATGATCAATTTTCCATAGTGAGACCAAATAACATGATGCTCCCTACATTTTCTAGTATGGCTCCACGTCCACGGTACGCTCCATGACCAGCAACACCATCATAACTCTCATAAGGTGGAGCGATCACTGGCTGAGCCCGACTCATAAAACACGTCACTATGGAGACACGAGTTGCAGTGGCATCGGAGTTGGAATAGGCTGGCTTATTATCTTATATAAATGTGGTAGTCGTGAAGATAACATACGATAAGGAGCTCCTCAATGTGCTTATGTCGAGTTGTAATGTCAGTAGAGGGAGGACGATGCTATTAAAGTTCTACAACCAGATATTTAACTTCTTGATGGGCAGTGTTGAGAGAGAGAGAGAGTCATTTTGGCAAAGAGATCCAAATAGATAGTGTATATCTGAGATGTTTTACAGTCTCATCATGATTAATAATAGGTAGACATGCATCAGAAAGACTTTTGGGTAACCATGTGAGAACGTGAGCATCACTAGCATCCCAATCAACATAGTTGGGGGAAGTAACCTCCGGTTGAAAATCAGCGAGGTGATGTCAAATTTGTTTAAGAGCGCACCAAGAAGGAGAAATGCTCCAGTCGACATACTTTGGGGTGATTAACTTGGATGCGGTCCCGAGATTGCCATTGGAGTTGTGATGATTGCACGACGACGGTAAGGGTGGTTGCCTTTGAAGCACCAATACTTCCTTGAGCCACGTACTCGTACTGGATATACGTACCCAATACTCAATGGATGCACCTGTTGCTCAAGTTTGTAGATACACTTGGACTTGACAGAGCTGCGGAAAATCTTTTAGGCGAGGGTTGGATGTTCGACGCCGATGGGTGCGGTTGTTGTTAATCAATCCATTGGCGCAATCAGTGTTAACGAGTAGGGTGTTGAATGAGAGATGATTAGGGCACATGAAAATTACACTCTGATACCATGTTGAAGGGAAAGAATGAAATATCCTATTAACCGTAAAGTGATCCTCCTATTTACAGGTAGATGGGATAACACGAGATGGATACAAGATGTGTGACAAAACATTTCTAAGTACATAAAAATTATGCTCTAACAACTGGAAAAAATTAAAATCATGAAAAAACATCTCTAATGATGAATGGATCTTCCTGATGCGATCAGTGCGACACAGATTGCATTCGATATAAATCCCCGTGACCTCTAATTGTGTGTTATACTTTTGCCCTTTTACTTGCACATTTTTTGGGACATAAAATAAATAACTTCCCTGTCCAACAAATGTGAATTTTAACAAGTACATCCAGTTCTGCAACTTTCCACACGACCTCATCAATAAATTCAATGTAGCAAACTTTTGTATACATTACCTAAACACTAGGCATGCAATATTCTTCTAGAAACAATTTATGATATATGGTGGCATGATCAGCCCAAGTCCATAACAGTTTTTGTTCGTTCCCTTCACTTTCTTATGATCCATGTTGACATCAACTAGACAAAATTTGATGTGACATTTTAGATAGCGTAGTTCATGATTGGAATGTGCATGGAACAATTTAGGGCTCATTATTGAAATCCCTCCTGTATGAATTTCTTCTTCTATTAAAGCAGCATCAAGGGTCTTCTTTGTTCTATTTTTTTTATCCTCTTATTCCAATGTAGATGCCAATATCATTGAATTTTTGAAGTGGTTTCAATAATGATTGCAAAGTAATTTATTATTGTAGAATTACAAATCAGTCAATATATAATAAATTTAGGTTACCACGGGCCTTATAAATGAAATGAAGATAAAAATAAAAAATTATAAATATAGGGTATTTGGCACTTTGCCGCCCCCCCCCCCCCCCCCCCCCCCCGGTTGCCGGCGACAACCATTTTACCTCCAGTCGGCGGCAAGAAAGTACTTTGGGAGACTGCAGGTATCTCTATGATTTTAGATCTCCGATGGCGCAACCTCTAGTCACTTGCAGTAGGTGAGTAAGAAAAACAGAACTTTGACTACTCTGGTACCGTAATTTTCATGGTTTCTGATGATGCCCATGATCATGTTGTAGCTGTCGAAATATGTGAACTTGGCCGCCGGAAGATTGTTGTTGAGGCCATTAACCATTTTCTTCACCTTACTATTGATGGGAAGAACAAGTTCGTGATCAACTTCGGCAGAGCACTGGTTCAACATGTTCTGAGCCAGATTTCAGTATGCACCCCAGTGATCCTACTCCCGACAGAACAAATTTCCTCACTCCGAGATTACACAACCTCTGCATTGAATAACAATTTCATACTTGTTATTTAATTCATTTATAATTTGTAGTGATTAATTGGGAATTGTGAAAAATATATATGAACTAGTTACTGTGAGCTGAAGGGTATAATTCTGGACTATGAGGTTTGAAAACTAGTCGGAATTGTATATGTTGCTGGTGTTGTAGTTCGACATGAGGTAGTTATTGAGATAGTTGTTTAGGTAGTTGTTGCTTCCCATTCCGACGAAGATGCAAAAGTTTTTTATAATGTGTTCGTTATAGATTAATATAAGATGACGACAGAAATATAAAGTCATTCCCTGAATTTAAATAATAGAGAGTAAAACCATGCAAAAGATTTGAGATACTGATTTTAAAAGGGATCAAAGATGTGATTTTTACTTAATATATAATGCAATAAATGGAGATTCTCTTTTACTGGTAGCTTAATTAAACAATGAACAGGGTGGATAATAAAATGGTGTGTTAAGTGGGCCTATGAAATTCCAACCGATGATATCAGGGATGCCGGTGGCGGCGAAGGTATAGTTGACGCCATTGAGGATCCTTTCGTCGGAGGCTTTAGAGTGCGCCAGTATGAGCTAGGGGTGCAAGCGAGTCGAGCTCGAGTCGAACTTGGCAAATTTTTAAGCTCAAGTTGGAGCTAATCATTTTGAGCTCGAGCTCTACGGGCTCATTTTATCATGACTCGAGCTCGAGCTCAATGCCTACTTATCGAGCTCGAGTTTCGAGCTCGAGTCGAGCTCAAGCTACTCACGAGTTTTTTAGCTCATGAGCCTGATTTTCTTTATATTTTAAATTTTTTAAATGTAGAAATAAAAAGATCGCGAGCCGGCTCGCTAGCTCTTGAACAATAATATCTAAGCTTAAGCTCGACTCGTAATCGAGCTCGAGCTCTATAGGCTTGAGCTTTAGTCAAGCTTTTTTTGAGCCGGCTCATCGACTTTTTGAGCCAGCTCAAATCAACTTGCACGTCTAGCATGAGCTAGAGACCAAGAAAATTGGCTGCATTTGAAAACGCTTTGGACTAAAATACTCCTAAAATTTAAGCCTAGGGTGCAAAGTGCCGGCTTAGAAGTAATGGGGGGGGGGGTGTAAAGTGCCAAATGTAAACATTTGGGGTGCAAAGTGCCAAATTCAAACATTTGGGGTGCAAAGTGCCGGCTTAATAGTAATTGGGGGGGGGGGGTTTCAAAGTGCCAAATGTAAACATCTGGGGTGCAAAGTGCCAAATTCAAACATTTGGGGTTTCAAAGTGCCAAAACATTGAAATTTGGGTATGCAAAGTGCCAATTACCCTTTAATAGTACCAGAACTTTTAACACTCTCTCAAGTCAAGTGTAGAGATTAATTGAGTTATATTTATAGGAGAAGAGAAAACACTTAATCCCTTCATAACATTATTTGCAAGGTGCTCTTCAAATTTAACAAAAAAAGAAATATTATCAATTTATTTCCTTCATAAAATTCGTATCAATCTTTATATGCTCATTACACTCATATTCTATTGGATTTTGAGCAGAATAAATGATGGTTTTATTGTCATGGAACATGCTAAAGATATGTAACAGTAGTTAGCAAACATTATAATGAATAACCATTCAGTTGTTGTAATTGTAGCCTGAGGGACTCTATAAAATAGAATAAATTCCAAAACAATTTACTGAAAGAACTATATCGATTGCAATTAAAATTGAATTAAACAATGATTGAAGATTGATGATCCATCACACGCTTTGTCACCGACACACATAGGCCTTTAATGAAATCAGGATGCTGCCATTAGTTGCTTCATATAATAGATATTTAACACGCATCTTCTTATAGTGATAAATATTATTACTCTATATGAAGTCTTATAACTTCAATTAGCCTTTTTTTTCCTTTCAAGGTAATAGTGGGGGATTTCCTGCTGTGGAAGCATTTGGCTCCTTTACAATGAATATATTCACTGCTAAAAGTGATCTCGACCTGTCTATCAACTTCGATAATGGCAATGCAAAATGTCTCTCTCGTAATCAAGTAATTTCTATTCTTCGAAGGGTTGCCAAATCTCTAAGAAGAAAACAAAGTAAGAATATGGATGGTAGTCCATTTTTTTTTCTATATTATATTTTGAATGTTGATTTCACAAGAGCACTTAGAAGAGATGTTGTCTTTTTAAATGTGAGCTTCCCTCCAAGAACTAATTAATATTGTCTTTGAAAAGTTTCTGTTCAGTTCCCTATTCCTAATTTCATGTTTATATTGATGATGATTTGATCTCTATATATGTATTCTTCAATATCAAGATTTAGTTTCTCATCCTTTGAGAAATTGGAATATGATAGTACTATTTTCAATCTATGAGTATTACACATTTCACTTCTATATATACATTCATGGTAGTTATCACAAGTCTCAATCTATGAGTATTACACCTTTCTGTTTGGGCTTTAATACTCCCCCTCATATTGAAATGTATATATCTACCACACTCAGCATGGTACATATATAAAAAATGGATAAAGACAGAAGTTTAGTGTTTATGTTGGTCAATTCTTTATCTGATTTTACAAATGGAGTGCATATTTATATGTTGATAATTTCCTCTCTGATGAAATGACAATCTTGTTTTCTCATAATACACATATTTTTTAGATATATAAATGACAGTCTTATTATCACAGAACATTTATAAATAGTAGTTTTAAGTTTCACCAAAATTCTCAAGTTCCCTCAACCACTTTAGCTCATAAACAATCTGACTCATGGCTCAGTATTCAGCTTCGTCACTTGATTTAGATGCAAGGGTTTGTTTCTAGTGACGTGATTTCCACATGCATAGGTGTTGTAGCCTGAAGTAGATTTTCTATCTCCCTTATCATCTATATAGCTAGGGTCTAAATATGTTTTAATACATTAGTGACCATTTCTTTTAAGCAAAAATCCTTTTCGGGAGGTCTTTTGATATATTCCATTATTTTAAACGCAATTTCAAGATGACATTCTATGGGAACCTGCATGAACTAATTGACTTTTTCAACAACAAAGGAGATGTCTGGTTTTCTAACTGTGAGATAGATAAGCTTACCAACTTGGCTTCTATAACAGGTAGCATCTTTAAGTGGAGATATCTCTCCCCAAAAATTTTTAATACTCATATTGGATTATGGGTAGGTTTGGCACCAAAAAGATATGTTTCTTCAAACAGATCCAATGTATCCTTCCACTGGGAAAGAACTATGTTATTATTGTATCTATCAATTTCAATCACGAAAAAATATTAGGGTGCACCCATATTTTTTGTCACATCACCATTAGAAGAATGACACATGCATATGACAAGAATAACAAGGCCCTTGTTTTTCAGATGGAGAGAAAGTGATCTGCATTACTTCTGCAAAAACAATGGTAGAAATAACATGGTAAACTTGTCAATGCATGCTAAGAACTTTGTTTAAGGCTATTATAGCCTTATGTAGCTTGCATACTTGAGAATTCCTTTGCGCAATATAACCCTTTGGTTGCTCTATAAGGACTATTTCGTGCGGATCGCCATACACAAATGCATTACGTTTTGATGAAGCGTTTGCTAATCACGATAGACAACAATGGAGAAGTGCACCCGAATAGTATATATATTAAGAACTAGAGAATTGTAGAAGAAATCACTATACATTTGGGTGAACCATTTAGCAAACAGATGAGCTTTGTATCATTTCACGGTGCCATTAGGTAGAAATTTGATAAAGAATGCCCACCTACAACTAACACTCTCCTCCATGTGGAGTAGGAACGAGAGCCCAAGTATCTCGTGATTTCAAATTAGAGTTCTCATCCATGATCGCTTTCTGATAGGGGATATAGAGATTTTCTTGATATGTTGTAGGAACAATGGTGGTAGATAATGCTAAGGCAAATCGACTGCAAGAACTGAGATTTGCATACAAAATAACATTACCAATAAAGTGCTGTGTACACTTTTGAACCCCTTTACGTAAAGAAAATAATGAGAATGTTTAGATCTGAGGCCTCTGATGTTATTGAACCTTTTGACGAAGAGAGAGCTGACCTAGGAACTGTAATGGGGTTAGGAGTGAAAAGTGTCATTGGAGAATGAGGTACTTGAACTAGATGTGGTTCACGATGGGGGATTTTAGGTAGCCGAGCATGTTTGGTTGAAAGAGATGAAACATAGTCACCTAGAAGAGAAGTATAAGATGTAGGGTGTGAGGTTTAAAGGATAAGATAATCGATTTCCTTGGAGAAATAAGGAGCAGAATCGAAGAAAGTGACATCAAAAGAAACATAACAATGTTTTGAGATATAGTCAATGCAACGATAACCTTTCTGAGTAGGAGAGTAATCCATGAAAATATATGTTACAGATGCGGAGGAAGGAGAAGGACGTCCACCGATGTGGCGGGTTTACAGACGTCGCGATGTAATCATGGTCGATACGACGGCGAAACTTTCTTAAGTGTCGTGGAGGGCCGCACTACAACTTGTATCTTTTATTTGGCTATGTTGTGTTTGGACCAGGCGCTATATAAGCCCGAGTGATTTGTATTATTTTTATCTTGGAAGTTGAATGAAAAAGGGTAACCCTAGGGGTTAATTTCCTCTCCTCTTTCTCTCTCCCTTCCAATCATCTCCCCTACTGGCTATCTATTTCTAATCAGTATCATTTGGTCCGACCTCGCCTTCTTTCCGTCTGCGGTCTCTGTCGCCCGAAGCATTTTTTGCCCTCACATTCTCATCTCCTTGCGACATTGTCTCCTTTGCTCGAAACCCCTGTAGGATCATTTCCCCCGCTCTGATGGACACCCATCCGTCTTCAACGACATCTAAGCCTGTTTCACATTCGATGACATTGACGTCGTTTGCCTTTGTTCTCGTTCTGCTATTCGCCCGTGACGTCGTTTCGCATTCGATGACATTTGTCGTAGGTGTTGTGTGTTCTTGCATACCTGCACTGCACCTCCTCTCAATATTCCTTCCAGCGTCGGCCAGCGGCTCTTCCAGCGTCGGCCAACGGCCCTTCCAGCGTCCTCTGCGTGCTTTCAAACGAGCCTCACTGTCTGCATGCCCCCGCTGCTCCGCCCCATGGCCCATTCTGATGCACCGACACCTCCTCCTCCAGTTGATCCAGCCATCCTCCATCGTCTTGAAGGTCACGACGAGCCTCACTTGTGTGAAGCTTGATGCCCTCATGGACGGTCTCCCAAGCACGTCCACAATCTCCGACGCGGATTCCCGCCCTTCTTGGGGCACCCCCGAACTCTTACAAGGAACCTACTCCTGCAGTCGTCGTCTCGCCGCCGGTCCTCCGGTCGTTTGACGTTCTATCCCATCAATGACACAAATCCAATGGGATGGATTGCCCGAGTGGAACAGTTCTTCGATATTCAACAAATCTCGGAGCCGCAGAAAATCAGTACAACTCTGATCGGCTTGGAGGGATCCTCCCTCCATTGGGTGTGTTGGCTTCGTCAGTCTACATCGGCTTTGTCTTGGTCCGCTCTACACCAAGAGCTCATTTGTCGTTATGACACTTGCTATTCCAGTTTAGCGGTGGAACGCCTTTGTTGCGCCCGCCAGTCAGGTTCCTCGACGACTAAATTGACGAATTCATACCTCTCGCCACGCATGTGTTGGGCCTTCCACCAGACCACGACCTCAACTTCTTTATGTATGAGCTCCTCCCACATCCATACTCCTCCCACACCCACTGTAACACGACCCGTAGACCAACATAATTTATACAGTATCATAAGCAATATTTCAGTTAACAGATAGACCAACACAGTATATCGTAATCACAATGAGTATGCAAAAAGTACAAAATAATATCTTTAATTTCATTAAAAACTTATTTAAATCCAGATACAAGGGATAATACATATATAATTTTTTTCTAGAACATTAAACTGTATAACTTCTTACTTGCTTTGATCCTTTTGCACGAGTGGCAACTCTATTTTCAGGGATGGTTGGGTTGACGTTGCTTGGATTCTAAAAATGTAACCACATAAAGGATTAGTCTTTTAAGTAAAAAAACTATGTGAGAATTTACATCTTTAATCTACTATTCATGCAAACAATGTGAAGCAGGAACAATATGCATATATTCTTCATGATAATAGTTGAATTAACAGTATAAGCAACTAAGCAAGTTATATTTAGATTTGATTAGTGTAACAATAAAACATGTAACTAAGGTAGAATTGAAAATAATAGTAAACAGTTGTCTGTATTAAGTTCAGTTTTTATATTCAATTTTCATAACTAGTACATAAGTTGAATCAATTTATATGAAATACCTTAATGAAATAATGTCGAGGGTCTCAGTATCAGTACCAGTATTTGGGCCTAACCCCTCAGGGTCATTGACTACCATGTCAGTGCATTCATCACACGTTAATGTTTTTCAACCCACTGCATTGATTGTCGTTATAACTAATCTTGTGTATACGGCTTAAGCTGGATTGAAAATCAGTTCAGTCTTTACCCCCATCATTACCTATGCATCAATCATTTGCATGTGTAGTTGTTGATGTGTTCTTGTATTTTATTTCAAGTGGTAAAATAGTTAACTAATAATCCCCTCAGGTTATAATCACCCTTTGATTTCTTTGCAATGTTTGCCATCTTTAGTGATTTATACTTTGTCACTGATATTAAAAGTACCTAACTTATTCAATTTGATTGAAATCATGTGTGTGCATGCAGAAAAAATTCTAACTTTATAAAATAATTGCTTGTAATTAAAAGTACTATAAATAGTGCATAAATTATAGAGATAATCCTCTTCTACATCAATTCTTTGCCTTTATCTCGTCGTAGGTCATGGTCGCATTTACGTTTGATGCCATTTTTTGATTTATCTGTAATTAAGCTTTACTTATTAGACAACTCTTTTATCGAGGTTGCATCTTTAACTAGAGGCGACATTGACACTATCTAAAGATTTTAGACATGCCAGGAGTGGTCTGAGGTTAGAAAAGATTTAGGTGACCTCTTAAGTAAAACTAAAAAATATTTACAAATCCTTAATTCCAAACCCAAAACTTTATGCCGGCAAAAATCATTAAAAGAAAGATAATTCTGAAAATTTCCATGTGAATGAAGATATTAGATAAATTACTCATTTGCTAATCTGCTGCCAATATATTCAATTCAATATTCAGCCCATAAGAGAAAAGTTCCTTAAAGTTAATCCAACAGCCGACCGTATTGAACAGAACAATTTTTCCCAAATTCAATAAAAACAATAAGCATAGCAATTGAAAATGCCAAATTCAGCCCTTCTGAATCCAAGTTCAAATAATGGAGAGGTGGGTGGAAGAAAAAGAGGGAGAGGGAGAAAAAAATACCATGATTATGCCTCATGAATTCACGACGACAACCATATCTGTATTAATTTGCCAAAATAAAAGAAATTAAAGAACTTACAGTTGGGGAATAGAGGGAGAGGACGAAATATAAGAGTTGTATGCTCGTCCAAGCCTCACAAGCATCAACTCACAAGTAATATTAGGGCAGAGAAGATAGATGTTTGTATACAGGAGAAGAAACCCCATCGTTCTTTATATAACAAGGTTAGGTCGGTACCTTAGTCGGCAAAGCAGAGGAACTCCTCTAGATGCTCTAAGAAGATGAACAATGGAAAGACGGTTGAGTCATACAATATATTTATCGAAATATGAAAATATCTAGGAAAAGAAGGAATTTTGTGGCGTACATGTTTCTCCAATAAGATACTGAAGTCTATATGAATATCAGACTAATGAAGAGAAAATATTTTTGTACATTTGTTTAAGAACAAAGGAGATATACAAAATTTTGTTATTTACAGAGGAATTAAATTAATAAATCATACCATGAAACTATGAGAATGAGTAATAAAAAAAAGTAAAACAAGAGACTAGCATCGCGGAGAATCAATTTGGATTTCTGTTAGGGCAAGCAACCCTGGAAGCCATACATCTCTTGAGGAGACTCATTGACAACTATTGAGAAAGAAAACAAGATTTTCACATATTGTTTATTGATCTTGAAAAAGCTTATGATAGGGTTCCAAGAGATATCTTATGGAGAGTCTTAGAAAAGAAAGGTGTAAATGTATCATACATTGACATAATCAAATATATGTATATAAATTCAATGGCGAGGGTGAGGTTCCTATTAGGCGTTGTGAGAGTCGAGTCACTTGACATGCTAAACGAGGGAGGGGTGGACCAATAAAGACTTGAAATGAAACTATAAGGAAAGATATGATGTACTTAAGCATTAGTGAGATTATGACTAAAGATGGCACAATGACGACAGAGGATCCATATAGCCAACCCCACTATAGTGGGATAAAGGCTTGAGTATTGTTGTTATTAATATAAGATTTTAACTACCCAACATTATATATATATAACCTTGAAGTTAATTTACATAAAATTTCTTTAAAGCGCGTAAAAATCTTTGATGGCTCATTTTGGCACTAACATGTATTTTCATCTTCCGAGATGTGTGAATTAAGCAATTACTTGAAAATTAAATTATGTTATAAAGTTTGGTATTTGGAAGCGGACTTCCAGGTCAGGCTGTTGGACACTGGTCGGCCACCCATGGTGACTTCTACTCGCCCGACCACCAGACCTCCTGCAGCCTACAACCCTCCACAACAAGAGGCGCTTTATCCCCCAGGTCAACCAATTCCTCCGCAGTGTCCTCCACATCTGATGGCCCATCCCAGGTTATCCAACCAGGAGTATTGCAATTTTCGCACCAAGGGGCTATGTTTTGGTTGCAATCAACCTTACTCCCCGGCTTACGATTGTCTGTTGAAAAAACTTTGGGTCCTCATTGGTGAGGAAGAGCCCATTGTTACTCCCACGCATTTTGAGTTACTTGAGGTAGATCCAACTGTTACGGACCCTCCAGCCACGTTCTTCAATCGCTTGGATCTTCCATTGTTTTTTTGTTGGTGGTATCTCAGGATCTCGAACGATAAAGCTCTCAGGGACACTCCAAGGACTGCCTGTGATCATGATGATTGACAGTGGGGCGAGTCACAACTTCATCTCTCAATGCCCAGTGGATCGTTTGCAGTTGACTTTGAGCCTCACTCCTCACTTCACTGTTTGTTTGGGATATAGTCGTCGTTAGGCAATGACGGTCTTTGCTCGGATCTTTCCATTATCGTGGGTCCTTGCCTCTTCTGAGCTGACTTTTATGCCTTTGCACTGGGCACCATGAACATTATCTTAGGGGGCGCATGACTCCGCACCCTCAACGATGTCAGTGTGAACTTGGTTCGCATGACTATGAGGTTTCTCCAAGAGGGGACCCCCACCTACTCAAGGGCGACTCTCCCCTCCTACGCCCGACTATCTTTTTTTGCTCCCTTCAGAAGACGTTCGATGTTGATTGTGTGGCGTACTTATGGCACGTCGTGGACTAGGACATGCCCCCTTCCCCTACTCCGGTCCTGCAGGCTATCTTGGATCTCTTTTTGGGTGTACTCACTGCCACGACCCACCTTCCACCACCATGATCGATAGATCACCTCTTCTATCTACATGGGAGCGTGTCCTTCGTGTATGTTCAGTCGTATATGCATGATCACGCGCAAAAGGATGAGTTTGAGATATTTGTGGGCGACATGCTCACCGCGGTTATCATTCACCCTAGTACTAGCCCCTTCTCGAGTCGGTCCTCCTTATTCGCAAGAAGGACGACAACTGGCGTTTTTGGGTGGACTACCGGAAACTCAACATGGTCACTATCCCGGACAAATACCCGATTTCGGTCATTCAGGAGTTGCTGGATGAGCTATGGGGAGCATCATTTTTCTCCAAATTAGACCTTCGCGCGAGGTACAATCAGATATGTCTACGAGAGAACATTCCCAAGTTAGCATTCCATAAACATGACGGTCTTTATGAGTTCCTCGTCATGTACTAAAATTTATTTCTTGCATCAATACAACTTTGGAAATATTTGTATGGTATTCTTTCTATGATGAAAAAAGACCCCACAGGGTATGCCTAGCGAACGCTCTCTGAGCAGAAACGCTAACAGGGAAGAAGTCCTTGAGCTGTGATGTTGTCGTAGTCCGGGTGCCCACACGAGCTCCTCTCCCGCATACCGGCTACTTCCCCCTCGAGTGAGCCCAAGTCCTCGAGCTGTGATGTTGTTGTAGTCCAGGTCCCTACACGAGCTCTTCTCTCGTATACCAGCTACTAGCCCGCTCAAGTGAGTCCAAATCCTCGATCTGTGATGTTGTCATAGTCTGGGCCCCTGCGCGAGCTCCTCTCCCGCATACTGGCTACTTTCCCCCTCGAGTGAGTACAAGTCCTCGAGCTGTAATGTTGTCATAGTCCGGGTCCCTGCACGAGCTCCTCTCCCGCATACTGGCTACTTGTCGCCTCGAGTGAGCCCAAGTGCTCAAGCTGTGATGTTGTCGTAGTCTGGGTCCCTGCGCAAGCTCCTCTCCCGCATACAGGCTACTTGCCCCCTCGAGTGAGCCCAAGTCCTCGAGTTGTGATGTTGTCGTAGTCCAGCTCCTTGCGCCAGCTCCTCTCCCGCATACCGGTTACTTGCCACCTCGAGTGAGCCCAAGTCCTCGAGCTGTGATGTTGTCGTAGTCCGGGTCCTTCCGCGAGCTCCTCTCCCACATACCAACTGCTTGCCCCCTCGAGTGAGTCCAAGTACTCGAGTTGTGATGTTGTCGTAGTCCGGGTCCCTGCGCGAGCTCCTCTCCCACATACTAGCTACTTGCCCTCTCGAGTGAGTCCAAGTCCTCGAGTTGTGATGTTGTCGTAGTTTGGGTCCCTGCGCGAGCTCCTCTCCCGCATACCGGCTACTTGCCCCCCTCGAGTGAGCCCAAGTCCTCTAGATGTGATGTTGTCGTAGTCCGGGTCCCTGCGTGAGCTCCTCTTCCGCATACCGGCTACTTGCCCCCTCGAGTGTGCCCAAGTCCTCGAGCTGTGATGTTGCCATAGTACGGGTCCCAACGCGAGCTCCTCTCCCGAATACTGGATACTTTCCCCCTCGAGTGAGCCCAAGTCTTGAGCTGTGATGTTGTCGTAGTTCGGGCCCTGTGCGAGCTCCTCTCCCGCATACCGGCTACTTGCCCCCTCGAGTGAAACACCCTTCTCTCGGGATCTTGTGATTCAGGGAGAAGTGGAAATGCAAAACCTAGAGGACAATCGAGTTCTCCTCGCCCGATGAAGGTAAGGATGGTAGCTCACGAGAAGGAAATGGGCCCACGCGAAGGGTTAGTGCCACGAGCTCGGAAGGGGGTTGGGATAGCCCTAACTATGATCCCACAAGTAAAGAGGAATAAACCAGTTATCAAGAAAAAGTGCGAGCACAAAAAATCTAAATGAAAATAAAATGAGCTTATGTAGGCGCGGGAGGACCCGTGCGGATTTACAAGTTTATATTACGAACAAATAGAAAGACTACATGTAAAGAATTTAAACTAAGTTGTTCGTTGCACGGTAGAAGCGTGGAACCATAGGGAAATTAGTCTGGCGTGCGGGCTCGCGGGAGGTGAACTCGCCTAAGGAGGGAAGAGCTCCGGGACCAACAACTCTGGGGGAAGGGATAGGCCCACCTCATTCAGGCCGCTCCGCAGCCGGAAGCGCTTCACGGTGAGCCGGGTAGCGGCCACGGCAAGGGCTCGGCGGACTCCAACCTCTGCAACAGTAAAGCCTGGCGCAACGGCCCTGACAAGCCTCTCCTCGGCTTGGCGTCGACACTCCAACAACTTTGATTCTACCTCGCCATGGCGGTTCACGAGGTAATCATTATTGGAGCGGGCTTCCCTCGGCTCCTCTAGTTTGGAGATCCTCTCGGCCTATGTGAGCTCAACGGCCTATGAAAAGGTGTTAGACCTAAGAAAGGAATCGATAATTGCAATCAAACTAGAGATGCTTACCTCGCTTGGAGTCTGCGAGACGACACTACGGGCAGACACGAGCTCAGCCTTGGTCATCAAGAGCTTCTTCTGCGTGGTGTCGAGCGTGGTCATCATCTCTCCCAGCTTGTGGCCCGTACCGAGAGCGCTCCTCACCGTTTGATGGAAGAGTTCGGCAGTGCGCAAGACCGACCGGCTCCCTCGATTCGCCAGCTCGCTGATGGATGTACCCGCCAGTACCGCCGCATCCTCCCGACTGTATAGGCCAAATAAGATGTTGAACGTGTCGTCGTCGGCATCCTCGTCCTTCATCCAAGAAGTGAGTCGTGAGCTCGGGTTGATCATGTGCTTGCCTTCATACCACTGGAGGATGGAGTTGCCTTCAAGGTCCTCAACGCGCTTCCCCAACCCGAAATTAGCATGGGAATGGGGGGCTTCCTCCGAGGCATGCTTCTTCGACGCGGGTCTTAAGCTCACCTCGCGTTCGGGGTTGGTGCTATCACCTGGGCGGTTCTCGCTTACGGTGGAGCCCGCCTCGCCGGTCATGAGTTTTTTGGGCGCGGGCTCGGCGGGAGGGACATCGGTGAGGGGCGCCTTCCCCTTGCCCTTCGTAGAGGTCGAGGAAATGTCAGTCGGCTTCAGGGCGTCCCACCACCTTGCGAGAAGGGTAGAGCCAACGATGCATTCAGTTGGAGAGTCTGCAAAGCTGTAAAGGCGGGTTAGGCAGTGTTTTAGGCGAGCTCGTTGGACGAGTATAGGCGAGTACATATCGTTCCCAAGCACGATGCAGGCGAGCTGATTCTGATGTCGACGCAGATACAAAACGTCGAATTCCTGACCCTTCAGCATCTCGTAAAGCGATAACGCGTCGCCCGCCACTTTGGGAGGCTTAAACGTGTTCTTGCTTCGTTGAACCGGTGCCAAGGGAAACTACCCGAACTCGCTTGGCACAAACACAAATTTGTCAGTCCAATGATGGACTTAATTCAGCGTCTCTACCATCTTGACACACTCGCTCGAGAAGAAGACAACCCCGTCGTTGGTCGCCTTCAGATTCAGAATTTTTCGGAAAGCGGCGAGGTCGAATTCAGTCCCCTCCTCACGCATGTAACAAGCAAATGCGACTAGCGCGTTGATTCCGTTGGAATTTATCTGCGTGGGTACCAGTCCGGAGTACTTGATCACCTGGACCACAGAGGGAGTCGCAGTCCTGCCTCAAAGTGAGCCAGTGGAAGGGCGAGTTCGTCATTGAAAAAATTGTTGATCCCCTCATCCGGCAGAGGTCGCCTTGCCGTGAATCCTTCGGGTAGATATTGCGACTGGAAAGCCTCCAGCTCGGCAGAGGTTGTTTTTGCTCTCGGGAAAAAGTAGTCTGCGAAGTTTGCCACACAGTGAGCCCGACTCTCCTCGCTTTTACCGCAAACCTTGATGACTGGCGAAGCGAGTAGGGATTCTAAGGGAGAAGGTTGGGAGCTAGAGTGGGGGGAAGCGAACAACCAATCCTATTTATTGGTTTTCACAGCAGAACGGGTCAAGCCCCCCCAATAAATTCGCAAGTTCCCCGCATCCCTCATGCGATGCGAGCTCATTGTTATTGTATTCGAACTACTCATCACGTCAGCGACTTGAAACGAGGCGAGTTGCAAAAGAAAAAACACACTTGCAGTATATAGAATCATCCTTTACTCGACAGTTATGCGAGTACAAAAGTAGTCGCTGCAAAGTCATCAATACAATCGTGCGAGTACAAATGTTATGAAACAAAAAAGTAGCTCTTACGAGCGAGCCGCGAGGGAGTACAAAGATTTGTGAAACAAAAAAAAATCAAAATGGGTTGATATTTCCCTACCCGCGTCGCGACACTCCCCCGCCCCTCACGCGCGGACGGGCAGGATGGCGAGCTAACCACGCAACACCTCTGGCCTCGTGGAAATGATCCCGGGCTTGCCGAAGAAGGTCCACCCCTTTGCGCAGGTGTTCTTCGAGCCCGTTCGCCTCGCCAGCGGTGCTGCCGACCTGGCCAAATTTATACATGTGGTCTTCGATGGCATTCTGGCGAGTCTCCAGCTCGTATATCCTCTCTTTAGCGTCCAACATTCGTAGAAAGAGCCCGTCATTGCCCTCCAGCTGTGTTTTGTAATAATCTTCCATCGCTTCAACGCGACTTCGGAGCTCGCCAACCCCTTGTCTGTTGTCCTGCCGATGCACGGTGGTGAGGGCCGAATCATAAGACGCAAGCACCCTGATCAGGCACGAGCTGAAATCGGCACTGTCCACTGCCGGGTTGGTCATCAACTC
Organism: Platanthera zijinensis; assembly: GCA_039513925.1. Taxonomy (NCBI): domain Eukaryota; kingdom Viridiplantae; phylum Streptophyta; class Magnoliopsida; order Asparagales; family Orchidaceae; genus Platanthera; species Platanthera zijinensis. The sequence continues at coordinate 50,633,131 of CM077080.1, read as the reverse complement.
GCGAAGCGGGCTAGATATTTGAGGAGGCGTCGGCTCGGGAGGCGTTCCCAATGACGAGGGCACGCGCGAATGGGGAGACTCGTTACCTGTGGAAGAGAAGTCAGGGTAAATGCGGGAAAGGAACAAGAAGATTCAGGGGTTACTGTGGAGGATTTAGCACCATCCTCT